>JAVIAB010000117.1:20941444-22141444 GCA_032433765.1 Megaustenia siamemsis
CACACTATTTTCTCCAGCAGCTTGCCCGCAGTGTTCTGCATTGTGATGATTCTGTAGGCACTGATCTGAGAATGGTCCTTGTTTGGCTTCGGTAGCGGTAGTAAGTAGCTGTGTAGCCACTCCTCCTTAATCTGGCCACTCAGAATGCTGGCATTAAACTCATTGGCCAGTTTTGTCAAGTCGCCGTCAGCTAAATCGCCTATGTCATCGTACCGAACACCATCTGGACCAGGAGCAGTGTTGTGTGAACTTTTAAGTGTCGTGCGAATGGTATCGGTTGTGATTGTGAGATCTTCTTCCAGCCCTACATCCCTACACAATTTTGACAGCGATCCCCGTATCCTCATTCTTACCGCCTCATTTCTTTGGTCCGTCTGCTCAATGTAGCGGGCAAACAGGGCCTTCCCTTGCTCTCATCAGATTTGTGCCATATCCGGCATGTGCTCTGAAAGTCTGGTATGCCTCTGTGTCGTGGTGTGCCATTCATGCACTGATGAAGGCGCCAGAATGTGGCGAGCGATTTTTCTGAGCACACTTTTTTTTTACAGAAGTCATCCATTTGGCATCCTTAGCCTGCTTAGCGCATAATTTAAAGTGCATTATTTTTTGGTCGACCTCTACTTTCAGACGCTTCAAGAGCTCAGGTTGTGTTCTACCATACCTTCTGGCTTTCTGCCATGCCTTGACCGTTTGTCTCTTGCTCCGCCAAGCTTCCTCGACATCTACGTTCCACCAGGGTGGCTGCGTCCATCTCTCCTGCCTCCTACGAGGGGCGCTCTGTTTCCTATATCTGATTTTGCTAATGACGTCCTGGTCTGTTTTCTCGTAGTTGAATGTGTGGAGCTTTCTTCTCTGGCTTTTATTTCCGCCTTTCTCAATTAGGAGGACACATGGATAGTGATCACTTCCGTGGAACCCCAGTGCACTCCACCTGCAAACCGGTGCGAAGGTGGAAGACACCAGTGCCAGGTCTATGACACTATCAGAGTCCCCTGTTCGAGTGGCCATTCTTGTTGCCCTTCCATCATTCAAGCACACTAAATCGGCCGATACCAGTGCGTTCTCTAGGTCTTCTCCCTGCTTGTTGGTTATGACGTTACCCCACTGGTTTCCTCTAGCATTAAAGTCTCCGCAGAAAATGACGTTCTCTTCATCGAACTCGAAGAGATTCCGCCATTGTTGTGTGTTCACCTTCCCATTACAGGCATACACATTAACAATCACGAAATGAACTGGGGTCTGCACCCTAACCGCATGTACCTGCAATTCTGCATTGTTCCACGCAGACATATCAACCTCAGCTGCCACAATATTGTTGCACACAAGGATGGCCTGCCCAAGGTGTCGTCTATTATAGAAACAATGAAATCCAGGAGTACTTACTGTCCTGTCACCAAGAAGAGTTTCTTGCAAAACCATTATATCGGCGCCGCACAGTAGCTTATCAAGAATGGGCCGTCGTTGATTTATGGACCCACAATTCCATAAGTAACGCGCACATACTTTAGGCCTAGCCTCTCACACTTTGACAGTTTAGTGCCACCTCTCTTGCCCCGTCGTGTTTTCCTTCTTCGATGATGTCGTTTGGGCTGCACCTTAAAACTGCCACTTACCGTCGTCGCTGAACGTTGATGATTTGGATGGTCCAGACTCACGTGCACTTACTCAGTCGCACGGTCCAGAACCCGTTTCCACGTTATAAACTGGCCAACTCCAGTAAATATCTCAGCAGCACGCGGATACACTGTGAGCCTTCCACAAATTAAATGAATTACTCGTCCTTGACGACAGACCGGCGTAAACAAACCGCCATTTTTTAACGCGTTCAATAGTGCAGTCAACAAGGATGGGTATAAGTGATGAAATAAGGAAAATGTAACAAAATGCAATAAATCAAAAGAAGCAAAGTGATTTACATCAAATAGAACGTTAAAGAACTCTTGGCAGTTGGAGATCGAAATGAGCAGACTACAAAATGACCGTTGTCCGGGCAAAATTAGTAGAAAAATCTACTCTAAACGTTAACTCTCTCGACGATAAAAACAGGAGAGTATCTAGGAAAAAGTGATATTCAGGTAAAATTCAATCCCTCGGTAATTTGCTAAAGATATAAAGTTGGTGAACTCAAACAAACAAACAAATATCTACCCTCGAGACTAAAGGCAGTTGAGGAAGGAAAGAAGATCAATAAATGACAATTCTACCTCCTCGGCTCGTCTTGTTTTAGTAGCTCATCGATCACTCACAGTCCTACCTCTTCTACCGCTGATATTTTATCAGTACATCAGTTATCTTTAATCTATATCGATCACAAGAAGGACTTAGAGAAGACCTATCACAGATCAGATCGATCATGTATCGATCACATATTGAACTTAGAGCAAACTACTACAGATCACACCATGAACTTAGAGCAGAACTATTTCAGATCACATCATGAACTTAGAGCAGAACTACTTCAGATCACACCATGAACTTAGAGCAGAACTACTTCAGATCACACCATGAACTTAGAGCAGAACTGCTTCAGACTACATCGATCATGAATCGATCAAGTTTGACACATTAAACCACAATCAACAGAGTTGCATCTACAACACGTCGTCATCTTCATCGACTCCCTAGCGACATCTCACATCGGCCCACTTTGGCCGTTCCCCAACATTCTGTTTTCCGCCAAAACATTTGAACATTAAAAATTGTTGTTTTTTCTTTTTCTTTTTCTTACTCGGATTCAATTTGTTATTTAATTTGACACTAGTGATTTCCTTTTGTTTGCCAGTAGAAGCTGGAATGTTTGTTAATTGTGGGTAATTGTGGATGCAAAAGTGTATAGACGACAACAGATAGGCATGGTTGACATGATTAGACCCTCGTGAGCTCATCATTACCGTTGCCCAAGATAAAGTCGTCAATTTGCTGGACAAACAAAATATTTAGATCAAGACATTACAATAAAGGTACCAATAATTGCACCAGCTTAACAAAGGAGACACAACGTAAAAGAGATCGCTCACAACAAAAGATACCAAATTACTGAGCAAAATGTTACGTGACGGACATATTTGGCATGTTACATAATGGACATATATCTAGCAAACACGTGTTCTTCTACTTCTTTCCTTTTTCATTTGTCTTTCAGCATAGAGGGGAGATATAATTTGCGTGTTTTTTTTTTTTTGCGCTTCCGTTTTCCTCTGCTTCTGTCATGTTTCCTAGTGTTTCTAATATTCCATCAATCCATCTTTTGCTCTTCTGTTGACCTCTCCTGCTGTCATGTTTCCTAGTGTTTCTAATATTCTCTCAATCCAAATTAGTCGTGGTCGACCCTTGGGTCTGGTGTTCTCACAACGTTTATTGAAGGTTCGTTGTGTTGTGTTTTGATCTTTCTGCCTTGTCAAGTGGCCAAACCATTTTATCTGTTGTTTTCTTTACGCACTCTACACTGGGAATTATTCCTAGCTTTTTTTCTCAGTTCTTCCTCTTCTTTTCTTGTTTTAGTTGTCTGCCGTCTATAGTTATGTTTGATGTCTGTATCTCTTTTGCAATAGTTTCTTTTCATAACTTGTGTTTTGTTGATGTTGATTTTCATGTTGTATTTTGTGCCCGAGATGTTGAGTTTATTTAAGTGTTCTTGTAGGTCTTCTGTTGTTTCATGTATTAGTGCCTGATCGTCTGCAAATAAAAGCTCGTTGATCTCCTCTGTCTCTTATGGGTTGACTAACTTGTATATATAGTTCATGTATGTAATAGACTAAGAGAGGGAGGGGTGCATACTATCCCCCTAGTTAACTCAATAACTCAAACAGTAGGGGGGATAGTACGCACACCTGTCTTACACCGGATCTAACATCGAAGTGGTCTGTGTAACCTGCTGCTGTTCTGACTGTGCAGCTGCTGTTCTGACTGTGCAGCTGCTGTCGATATTATCATCATCAAGTACCGGGCCTGCTGGCGTAGGTGAACATGTCTCTCTACAACTTTCGATCTCGGCAGCTATTTATCATTTCTGTTGTTGACCTTCTGCCAAGCCATTCTCTTAAGCTGTCTGTTATATTTTCTCTTTGCTTCCCTCTATCTCCTCGTCCCTCAATTTTCTCAGTTGTTACAATATATTCCAGTTGTTCTCTTCTCATTACATGGCCAAAAATGATGATCGTTTCTTCCTAATATTGTAAATTAGCTCTCTTTTTGCTTTGGCCTCTTTCATGACGTTTTCATTACTCTTCTTAGCTGTCCATGGTATTCTCAACATTCCTCTGTAAAACCACATTTCTACAGACTCCAGTGATTATCTTGTCTGTTGTCCTATTGTCCATGATTCACATGTCAAGACTGGCTCTACATAACATTTAAGAACTCTTTTTCTTGTTTCTATTGTCAAAAATGAATTGCATAGTATCTTCCTCATTTTTTGGAAAGCTGCTTTTGTCTGAGCCATTCTGCATCTCACCTCTTTTGTACATCTTCCGTCTGAGGTTAACAAAGTTCCAAAATATTTAAATTCATTTACCTGTTTTAATTTTGTTCCACTTGTCTTTATTGTGCACTGAGGTGATGTCTTTTTCTTTGTTGTTACCATTACTTATGTCTTTTTGCTATTAAACATTATAGCAATTCTAACCAACCTAATTAAAAGTCTCTACATCATCAGCAATCCAATCATGAATCGATGTTGATGTAGAGATTTTTAATTAGGTTGGTTAGATGTTGGCTTTCTCCATATGTTGTTAGTATTCTCATTATTTGTTCTCTATTTACTCGGTCCAATGCTTTTACCTCGTTAATGAAAACTTTGAACACATTTTGAGTGTGTTCTGTCGTCTTTCCTGCTAGCTGTTTTAGAGTGAATATTGAGTCAATACATCATCTATTTTTTTTAATACCAAATTTGAGAATGGCTTAACTGAAGTTCTATTTTTTGGCTGATTCTTTCTCTTCCCCCACAATTTTGGCGTATAACTTCCCCACATGACCGAGAAGCGATATAACTCTAGATTGATTGCAGTCTTTATTGCTGTTTTTTTTTCTTTTTCCATATTGGTACGATGAATGTCTGTTGCCGATTTTCTGGGGCTTTCTGTTGATACATTACTGCATTGAATATTCTGAACAGCCATGTAACTCTTGTTATCCTGCTGCTGCTGCTATTATTTTTACTATTGTGTTGTCAATACCCGGTGCTTTATTTCTTGGTGCATGTTTGAGGATTTCTTCAATTTCCTCAAGATATTGGGTTCAGTGTTTGTTTATTCATGTCAGGGTTTTCTTGTTTTATTACATGCTTCAGACTTAACAATTCTTGTTTGATAACAGTGATAACAGTGATAACATTGATAGCAATGATAACACATGGACACGAAAGCAAGAACTTGCAGATACGATTGTTATTTTAAGCAAAAAGTAATTACAATCATCATCATCATCGAGTGCCGTTTCCGCAACGAAGGTTGACTACCATGGAGCGCCATTTTGCTCTGTCTCTTGCTTTGATGGTGCTGGTTGTCATAGGCTGATTTGTCCATCTTTTGATGTTACTCGTCCATGTTAGTCTTGGACTGCCTCTGCCTCTTTTACCTTGTATTTTGTTCTCCATGATTACCTTTAGTAGGCTGTTGTTTCTTTTAACATGCCCAAAAATCACATTTGTCTTGTTTGAATTGTGTTTAGTAGTTCTCTTTTCATTTGTAGTTGTTTTAAGACTTCGTCGTTTGTTTTCTTTTCCTTCCATTCAATTCTACCTATTCTTCTATATATCCACATTTCAATGGCTTCAATTCTCTGTTCTGTTTTCTTGTCTAATGTCCATGTTTCTGCACCATACAGGAATATTGAGAAGATGTAACATTTTGCTATTCTTAGTTTTATCCCTGGTGTTATTTGTTTTGATGTTAGTATGTTCTTCATGGCATTAAAATTACTTTTTATCATTCCTATTATTTTGTTTATTTCAGTTGTACATGTTCCATCACTGGTTATAGTATGTCCAAGGTAGTTGTAGTTCTGAACTGTCTCCAGGTCTATTCCTTCAATTTTGATATCCACTTGTGGGTTTTGAGTATTTTCTTTGTTTATGATCATAGTTTTAGTCTTTATGATATTCATATCTAGTCCATATTTTTTGCTTATCAATGTTATTTCATCAAGCAATTGTTGTAGATTTTTATGATTTTCTGCTAGTAGTACGGAAAATTACAAAAAGAAGCCAAATAAATGTACTATTCTCCAGTAACGTGAAATTATCTAGATCAAGTTCATGATTATAACACCTCATTGAGCCAAAGTGATACCACAGCAAAAACCTGGCCTGATGGCTTTCTCTTGTACATGTTTGTGTATGGATGAAATCTTAATAACGTTTCTACAATACCAACCGTCATGTTCTAAGTCTTTCTCTCCCTCTCTCTCTCTCTCTCTCTCTCTCTCTCTCTCACTCACACACATGCACCACAGACACCACACACATTCTAATGATTGCTATTTCTTACTTTAGTTTATTTCAAGCTACAAGAGAGACTCTCCTCTCAACTACTGCACAACACAATAACACACCAGTTCCCGGAGCCAGGAAACACGGCTCTAGTTAATGACACAATGAGCTATTAACACAACCAGTCCCAGGAGCCAAGAAACACGGCTCTAGTTAATGACACAATGAGCTATTAACACAACCAGTCCCAGGAGCCAAGAAACACGGCTCTAGTTAATGACACAATGAGCTATTAACACAACCAGTCCCAGGAGCCAAGAAACACGGCTCTAGTTAATGACACAATGAGCTATTAACACAACCCGTCCCAGGAGCCAAGAAACACGGCTCTAGTTAATGACACAATGAGCTATTAACACAACCAGTCCCAGGAGCCAGGATACACGGCTCTAGTTAATGACACAATGAGCTATTAACACGACCAGTCCCAGGAGCCAAGAAACACGGCTCTAGTTAATGACACAATGAGCTATTAACACAACCAGTCACAGGAGCCAGGAAACACGGCTCTAGCTAATGACACAATGAGCTATTAACACAACCCGTTCCAGGAGCCAGGATACATGGCTCTAGCTAATGACACAATGAGCTATTAACACAGGCCGTACCAGGAGCTAGGATACACGGCTCTAGTTAATGACACAATGAGCTATTAACACAACCAGTACCAGGGGCCAGGAAACACGGCTCTAGTTAATGACACAATGAGCTATTAACACAACCAGTCCCAGGAGCCAGGATACACGGCTCTAGTTAATGACACAATGAGCTATTAACACAACCAGTACCAGGAGCCAGGATACACGGCTCTAGTTAATGACACAATGAGCTATTAACACAACCAGTCCCAGGAGCCAGGATACACGGCTCTAGTTAATGACACAATGATCTATTAACACAACCAGTAACAGGATCCAGGATACACGGCTCTAGTTAATGACACAATGAGCTATTAACACAACCAGTACCAGGAGCCGGGATACACGGCTCTAGTTAATGACACAATGAGCTATTAACACAACCCGTCACAGGAGCCAGGATACACGGCTCTAGTTAATGACACAATGAGCTATTAACACAACCAGTCCCAGGAGCCAGGATGCACGGCTCTAGTTAATGACACAATGAGCTATTAACACAACCAGTACCAGGAGCCAGGATACACGGCTCTAGTTAATGACACAATGAGCTATTAACACAACCAGTCCCAGGAGCCAGGATACACGGCTCTAGTTAATGACACAATGAGCTATTAACACAACCAGTCCCAGGAGCCAGGATACACGGCTCTAGTTAATGACACAATGAGCTATTAACACAACCCGTCCTAGGAGCCAGGAAACACGGCTCTAGTTAATGACACAATGAGCTATTAACACAACCAGTCCCAGGAGCCAAGAAACACGGCTCTAGTTAATGACACAATGAGCTATTAACACAACCAGTCCCAGGAGCCAAGAAACACGGCTCTAGTTAATGACACAATGAGCTATTAACACAACCAGTCCCAGGAGCCAAGAAACACGGCTCTAGTTAATGACACAATGAGCTATTAACACAACCCGTCCCAGGAGCCAAGAAACACGGCTCTAGTTAATGACACAATGAGCTATTAACACAACCAGTCCCAGGAGCCAGGATACACGGCTCTAGTTAATGACACAATGAGCTATTAACACGACCAGTCCCAGGAGCCAAGAAACACGGCTCTAGTTAATGACACAATGAGCTATTAACACAACCAGTCACAGGAGCCAGGAAACACGGCTCTAGCTAATGACACAATGAGCTATTAACACAACCCGTTCCAGGAGCCAGGATACATGGCTCTAGCTAATGACACAATGAGCTATTAACACAGGCCGTACCAGGAGCTAGGATACACGGCTCTAGTTAATGACACAATGAGCTATTAACACAACCAGTACCAGGGCCAGGAAACACGGCTCTAGTTAATGACACAATGAGCTATTAACACAACCAGTCCCAGGAGCCAGGATACACGGCTCTAGTTAATGACACAATGAGCTATTAACACAACCAGTACCAGGAGCCAGGATACACGGCTCTAGTTAATGACACAATGAGCTATTAACACAACCAGTCCCAGGAGCCAGGATACACGGCTCTAGTTAATGACACAATGATCTATTAACACAACCAGTAACAGGATCCAGGATACACGGCTCTAGTTAATGACACAATGAGCTATTAACATAACCAGTACCAGGAGCCGGGATACACGGCTCTAGTTAATGACACAATGAGCTATTAACACAACCCGTCACAGGAGCCAGGATACACGGCTCTAGTTAATGACACAATGAGCTATTAACACAACCAGTCCCAGGAGCCAGGATGCACGGCTCTAGTTAATGACACAATGAGCTATTAACACAACCAGTACCAGGAGCCAGGATACACGGCTCTAGTTAATGACACAATGAGCTATTAACACAACCAGTCCCAGGAGCCAGGATACACGGCTCTAGTTAATGACACAATGAGCTATTAACACAACCAGTCCCAGGAGCCAGGATACACGGCTCTAGTTAATGACACAATGAGCTATTAACACAACCCGTCCTAGGAGCCAGGAAACACGGCTCTAGTTAATGACACAATGAGCTATTAACACAACCAGTCCCAGGAGCCAAGAAACACGGCTCTAGTTAATGACACAATGAGCTATTAACACAACCAGTCCCAGGAGCCAAGAAACACGGCTCTAGTTAATGACACAATGAGCTATTAACACAACCCGTCCCAGGAGCCAAGAAACACGGCTCTAGTTAATGACACAATGAGCTATTAACACAACCCGTTCCAGGAGCTAGGATACACGGCTCTAGTTAATGACACAATGATCTATTAACACAACCAGTCCCAGGAGCCAGGATACACGGCTCTAGTTAATGACACAATGAGCTATTAACACGACCAGTCCCAGGAGCCAAGAAACACGGCTCTAGTTAATGACACAATGAGCTATTAACACAACCAGTCACAGGAGCCAGGAAACACGGCTCTAGCTAATGACACAATAAGCTATTAACACAACCCGTTCCAGGAGCCAGAATACATGGCTCTAGCTAATGACACAATGAGCTATTAACACAGGCCGTACCAGGAGCTAGGATACACGGCTCTAGTTAATGACACAATGAGCTATTAACACAACCAGTACCAGGGGCCAGGAAACACGGCTCTAGTTAATGACACAATGAGCTATTAACACAACCAGTCCCAGGAGCCAGGATACACGGCTCTAGTTAATGACACAATGAGCTATTAACACAACCAGTACCAGGAGCCAGGATACACGGCTCTAGTTAATGACACAATGAGCTATTAACACAACCCGTACTAGGAGCCAGGAAACACGGCTCTAGTTAATGACACAATGAGCTATTAACACAACCAGTCCCAGGAGCCAAGAAACACGGCTCTAGTTAATGACACAATGAGCTATTAACACAACCAGTCCCAGGAGCCAAGAAACACGGCTCTAGTTAATGACACAATGAGCTATTAAAACAACCCGTCCCAGGAGCCAAGAAACACGGCTCTAGTTAATGACACAATGAGCTATTAACACAACCAGTCCCAGGAGCCAGGATACACGGCTCTAGTTAATGACACAATGAGCTATTAACACGACCAGTCCCAGGAGCCAAGAAACACGGCTCTAGTTAATGACACAATGAGCTATTATCACAACCAGTCACAGGAGCCAGGAAACACGGCTCTAGTTAATGACACAATAAGCTATTAACACAACCCGTTCCAGGAGCCAGGATACATGGCTCTAGCTAATGACACAATGAGCTATTAACACAGGCCGTACCAGGAGCTAGGATACACGGCTCTAGTTAATGACACAATGAGCTATTAACACAACCAGTACCAGGGGCCAGGAAACACGGCTCTAGTTAATGACACAATGAGCTATTAACACAACCAGTCCCAGGAGCCAGGATACACGGCTCTAGTTAATGACACAATGAGCTATTAACACAACCAGTACCAGGAGCCAGGATACACGGCTCTAGTTAATGACACAATGAGCTATTAACACAACCAGTCCCAGGAGCCAGGATACACGGCTCTAGTTAATGACACAATGATTTATTAACACAACCAGTAACAGGATCCAGGATACACGGCTCTAGTTAATGACACAATGAGCTATTAACACAACCCGTCACAGGAGCCAGGATACACGGCTCTAGTTAATGACACAATGAGCTATTAACACAACCAGTCCCAGGAGCCAGGATACACGGCTCTAGTTAATGACACAATGAGCTATTAACACAACCAGTCCCAGGAGCCAGGATACACGGCTCTAGTTAATGACACAATGAGCTATTAACACAACCAGTACCAGGAGCCAGGATACACGGCTCTAGTTAATGACACAATGAGCTATTAACACAACCAGTCCCAGGAGCCAGGATACACGGCTCTAGTTAATGACACAATGAGCTATTAACACAACCAGTCCCAGGAGCCAGGATACACGGCTCTAGTTAATGACACAATGAGCTATTAACACAACCCGTCCTAGGAGCCAGGATACACGGCTCTAGTTAATGACACAATGAGCTATTAACACAACCAGTACCAGGAGCAAGGGTACACGGCTCTAGTTAATGACACAATGAGCTATTAACACAACCCGTCCTAGGAGCCAGGATACACGGCTCTAGTTAATGACACAATGAGCTATTAACACAACCAGTACCAGGAGCAAGGGTACACGGCTCTAGTTAATGACACAATGAGCTATTAACACAACCAGTACCAGGAGCCAGGATACACAGCTCTAGTTACCGACAAAAGAAACCCTGGAGCCAGTGTATTTTAATTTTAGGAATTATTTCCACTGAAAACTTGAAATTCTCTTATTTAAACTTGTGCTCCACTTCCTGCACAAACTGTCTACACAAATCACGTGTTTTAGATCAATTTTTATTTTCTCGATGTTTTCTCAAATATTGTTTTCATTACGTCAAGCGGCCGTGATATAGTGGGCTAAACAAAGAATAGCAAACTGGAGTAGTTCTTTCAAAGAGAACAGTGGGACAGTTCCAATTCTGAGTCCATTCTTCTATGGGACTCTTTCTTTCCAATGAATGAAAATATTTCAGTTCTCATAACATGAAATGTTGCCTTGATTGTGTCAAATATTTCAGTTCTCACAACATGAAATGTTGCCTTGTTTGTATAAAATATTTCAGTTCTCACAACATGAAATGTTGCCTTGTTTGTATAAAATATTTCAGTTCTCACAACATGAAATGTTGCCTTGTTTGTATAAAATATTTCAGTTCTCATAACATGAAATGTTGCCTTGTTTGTATCAAATATTTCAGTTCTCACAACATGAAATGTTGCTTTGTTTGTATAAAATATTTCAGTTCTCATAACATGAAATCTTTCCTTGTTTGTATAAAATATGTCAGTTCTCATAACATGAAATATTGCCTTGTTTGTATAAAATATGTCAGTTCTCATAACATGAAATGTTGCCTTGTTTGTATAAAATATGTCAGTTCTCATAACATGAAATCTTTCCTTGTTGTATAAAATATGTCAGTTCTCATAACATGAAATCTTTCCTTGTTTGTATAAAATATTTCTGTTCTCACAACATGAAATGTTGCCTTGTTTGTATAAAATATTTCAGTTCTCATAACATGAAATGTTGCCTTGATTGTATAAAATATTTCAGTTCTCACAACATGAAATGTTGCCTTGTTTGTATAAAATATTTCAGTTCTCACAACATGAAATCTTTCCTTGTTTGTATAAAATATTTCAGTTCTCATAACATGAAATCTTTCCTTGTTTGTATAAAATATTTCAGTTCTCATAACATGAAATGTTGCCTTGTTTGTATCAAATATTTCAGTTCTCACAACATGAAATGTTGCTTTGTTTGTATAAAATATTTCAGTTCTCATAACATGAAATCTTTCCTTGTTTGTATAAAATATGTCAGTTCTCATAACATGAAATATTGCCTTGTTTGTATAAAATATGTCAGTTCTCATAACATGAAATGTTGCCTTGTTTGTATAAAATATGTCAGTTCTCATAACATGAAATCTTTCCTTGTTTGTATAAAATATGTCAGTTCTCATAACATGAAATCTTTCCTTGTTTGTATAAAATATTTCAGTTCTCATAACATGAAATCTTTCCTTGTTTGTATAAAATATTTCAGTTCTCATAACATGAAATCTTTCCTTGTTTGTATAAAATATTTCAGTTCTCATAACATGAAATCTTTCCTTGTTTGTATAAAATATTTCAGTTCTCACAACATGAAATCTTTCCTTGTTTGTATCAAATATTTCAGTTCTCACAACATGAAACCTTTCCTTGTTTGTATAAAATATTTCAGTTCTCATAACATGAAATCTTTCCTTGTTAGTATAAAATATTTCAGTTCTCATAACATGAAATCTTTCCTTGTTTGTATAAAATAATTCAGTTCTCATAACATGAAATCTTTCCTTGTTTGTATAAAATATTTCATTGACAAAGTTTCTACTTTCTTTGACCAATCAAAAGTCCTTGAAGTCGAGGCTGTTTGTTTTACTCCAAATGCTGTTGTATTTATGATTGTGATTTATGATTGTGATTTATGATTGATTTTTATGATTGTGATTTATTATTGTGATTTATGATTGTGATTTATGATTGCTGTTTATGATTGTGATTTATGATTGCTGTTTATGATTGTGATTTATGATTGCTGTTTATGATTGTGATTTATGATTGCTGTTTATGATTGTGATTTATGATTGTGATTTATGATTGCTGTTTATGATTGTGATTTATGATTGTGATTTATGATTGCTGTTTATGATTGTGATTATGATTGCTGTTTATGATTGTGATTATGATTGCTGTTTATGATTGTGATTTATGATTGCTGTTTATGATTGTGATTATGATTGCTGTTTATGATTGTGATTATGATTGCTGTTTATGATTGTGATTATGATTGCTGTTTATGATTGTGATTTATGATTGCTGTTTATGATTGTGATTTATGATTGCTGTTTATGATTGTGATTATGATTGCTGTTTATGATTGTGATTATGATTGCTGTTTATGATTGTGATTATGATTGCTGTTTATGATTGTGATTTATGATTGCTGTTTATGATTGTGATTATGATTGTGATTATGATTGTGATTATGATTGTGATTTATGATTGTGATTTATGATTGCTGTTTATGATTGTGATTTATGATTGTGATTATGATTGATGTTTATGATTGTGATTATGATTGTGATTTATGATTGCTGTTTATGATTGTGATTTATGATTGTGATTTATGATTGTGATTATGTTTGTGATTTATGATTGTGATTTATGATTGTGATTATGATTGTGATTTATGATTGTGATTTATGATTGATGTTTATGATTGTGATTTATGATTGTGATTTATGATTGCTGTTTATGATTGTGATTTATGATTGTGATTTATGATTGTGATTTATGATTGCTGTTTATGATTGTGATTTATGATTGCTGTTTATGATTGTGATTATGATTGCTGTTTATGATTGTGATTATGATTGCTGTTTATGATTGTGATTTATGATTGTGATTTATGATTGCTGTTTATGATTGTGATTTATGATTGTGATTTATGATTGCTGTTTATGATTGTGATTATGATTGCTGTTTATGATTGTGATTTATGATTGCTGTTTATGATTGTGATTATGATTGCTGTTTATGATTGTGATTATGATTGTGATTATGATTGTGATTATGATTGTGATTTATGATTGTGATTTATGATTGCTGTTTATGATTGTGATTTATGATTGTGATTTATGATTGCTGTTTATGATTGTGATTTATGATTGTGATTTATGATTGCTGTTTATGATTGTGATTATGATTGCTGTTTATGATTGTGATTATGATTGCTGTTTATTATTGTGATTATGATTGTGATTATGATTGTGATTATGATTGTGATTATGATTGTGATTTATGATTGTGATTTATGATTGCTGTTTATGATTGTGATTTATGATTGTGATTATGATTGCTGTTTATGATTGTGATTATGATTGTGATTTATGATTGTGATTTATGATTGCTGTTTATGATTGTGATTATGATTGTGATTTATGATTGTGATTATGATTGTGATTTATGATTGTGATTTATGATTGTGATTATGATTGTGATTTATGATTGTGATTTATGATTGTGATTTATGATTGATGTTTATGATTGTGATTTATGATTGTGATTTATGATTGCTGTTTATGATTGTGATTTATGATTGTGATTTATGATTGCTGTTTATGATTGTGATTTATGATTGTGATTTATGATTGCTGTTTATGATTGTGATTATGATTGTGATTATGATTGTGATTATGATTGTGATTTATGATTGTGATTTATATTGCTGTTTATGATTGTGATTTATGATTGTGATTATGATTGCTGTTTATGATTGTGATTATGATTGTGATTTATGATTGTGATTTATGATTGTGATTTATGATTGTGATTTATGATTGTGATTATGATTGTGATTTATGATTGTGATTTATGATTGTGATTTATGATTGGTGTTTATGATTGTGATTTATGATTGTGATTTATAATTGCTGTTTATGATTGTGATTTATGATTGTGATTTATGATTGCTGTTTATGATTGTGATTTATGTTTGTGATTTATGATTGCTGTTTATGATTGTGATTATGATTGTGATTATGATTGTGATTGTGACTGTGATTTATGATTGTGATTTATGATTGCTGTTTATGATTGTGATTTATGATTGTGATTATGATTGCTGTTTATGATTGTGATTTATGATTGCTGTTTATGATTGTGATTTATGATTGCTGTTTATGATTGTGATTATGATTGCTGTTTATGATTGTGATTTATGATTGTGATTTATGATTGCTGTTTATGATTGTGATTTATGATTGCTGTTTATGATTGTGATTATAATTGCTGTTTATTATTGTGATTATGATTGCTGTTTATGATTGTGATTATGATTGTGATTATGATTGTGATTATGATTGTGATTTATGATTGTGATTTATGATTGCTGTTTATGATTGTGATTTATGATTGTGATTATGATTGCTGTTTATGATTGTGATTATGATTGTGATTTATGATTGTGATTTATGATTGCTGTTTATGATTGTGATTATGATTGTGATTTATGATTGTGATTATGATTGTGATTTATGATTGTGATTTATGATTGTGATTATGATTGTGATTTATGATTGTGATTTATGATTGTGATTTATGATTGATGTTTATGATTGTGATTTATGATTGTGATTTATGATTGCTGTTTATGATTGTGATTTATGATTGTGATTTATGATTGCTGTTTATGATTGTGATTTATGATTGTGATTTATGATTGCTGTTTATGATTGTGATTATGATTGTGATTATGATTGTGATTATGATTGTGATTTATGATTGTGATTTATGATTGCTGTTTATGATTGTGATTTATGATTGTGATTTATGATTGCTGTTTATGATTGTGATTATGATTGTGATTTATGATTGTGATTTATTATTGCTGTTTATGATTGTGATTATGATTGTGATTTATGATTGTGATTTATGATTGTGATTATGATTGTGATTTATGATTGTGATTTATGATTGTGATTTATGATTGATGTTTATGATTGTGATTTATGATTGTGATTTATGATTGCTGTTTATGATTGTGATTTATGATTGTGATTTATGATTGCTGTTTATGATTTACATTTATGTTTGTGATTTATGATTGCTGTTTATGATTGTGATTATGATTGTGATTATGATTGTGATTGTGATTGTGATTTATGATTGTGATTTATGATTGCTGTTTATGATTGTGATTTATGATTGTGATTATGATTGCTGTTTATGATTGTGATTATGATTGTGATTTATGATTGTGATTTATGATTGCTGTTTATGATTGTGATTATGATTGTGATTTATGATTGTGATTATGATTGTGATTTATGATTGCTGTTTATGATTGTGATTATGATTGTGATTATGATTGTGATTTATGATTGTGATTATGATTGTGATTTATGATTGTGATTATGATTGTGATTTATGGTTGTGATTATGATTGATGCTTATGATTGTATTTTAATATTGCTGTTTATGATTGTGATTATGATTGATGTTAATGATTGCTGTTTATGATTGTGACTTATGATTGTATTTTAATATTGCTGTTTATCATTCGAAAGTCATGTTTCTTTGATGATATAGCTTCATCAATAATCGATAATTTTGATAAAAATACATTTGAGATGCATCAAAATTATATCAACTTAAGAACCTCGTAAAGATTCTGGTTTCACGTTTTGAAAGTTTGAATCTAATGAGATCAAACAAAATTAAAACTGAAACTTCAAACTTCTTAAAATCTGTTTCCGGGACATTTCTCTTCGTTGTATTCTGACACTAGACCAAATGTGACTTTAACGAAAAATAAAAAAGCGACAAATATTTAAAAATAGAATGGTGTACAATTTTAATTCAATTAATACAAAGCCATATATTTATGCCTTAAAAGCTGAAAAAGTAATTGAAAAGAAAAAAAAAGCAAAACTTCTGTAATCTTGCGTTAACAAGTTTGAGAAAGGAGAGCAAAGACATATACAACCTTTCAAATATTATTTGTAGATACTTCACAGCAAATAAATTTAGCAAACAAGAGGCAAACAAGATGTAATGGCTCAACGGGTCTTCAACACGATGGACAACACAAAAGGAGAATATAAGAGGCCATTGAGGGTACATTTGTCACGTGTTTACATGATAGGCAAGTTAACTCGGCACCAGATCTGGACACGAGATAGAAAAAAATTAAACAAGTAATTAGAAGAGTGAACTGAGAGAGAGCTCAACTTTTGGCTTCAAGAAACAAGACCTACAAAAGTAGACAGCTCATCGATAGAATAAGAGAGAGCTCAACTTTTGGCTTCAAGAAACAAGACCTACAAAAGTAGACAGCTCATCGACAGAATAAGAGAGAGCTCAACTTTTGGCTTCAAAAACAAAACAAGACCTACAAAAGTAGACAGCTCATAAACAGACTAACATAAAGCATAATTTTTGGCTTCAAGAAACAAGACCTACAAAAGTAGACAGCTCATAAACAGACTAACATAAAGCATAATTTTTGGCTTCAAGAAACAAGACCTACAAAAGTAGACAGCTCATAAACAGACTAACATAAAGCATAACTTTTGGCTTCAAGAAACAACACCTACAGAAGTAGACAGCTCATTGACAGACTAACAAAGAGGCCAACTTTTGGCTTTAATAAACAAGATCTACAAAAGTAGACAGCTCATCAACAGACTATCAGTGAGCTCAACTTTTGGCTTCAAAAATCAAGACCTACAAAAGTAGACAGCTCATTGACAGACTATCAGTGAGCTCAACTTTTGGCTTCAAGAAACAAGACCTACAAAAGTAGACAGCTCATTGACAGAATAACAAAGAGCTCAACTGTTACAATATATGTTCTTCGCAAGCAATTCTGAAGTCAAGAAACCGGTCCCCATTACAATATGACACTTGTGGTTGGTACGGACCTAAAGTCAAATGATAGTCGTAGAGCTGTAAAAATAAATCTTTGGCCTCATAAGAACAATTGCTCATGTTAATGAATGTATCACGAAGGCAAGTTTTGTTATTATAGTAACCATTTACAATGTAAGGTGCCAATAGTGAATGCAGATCTTCAGTGAAACAATCCTTGAGTATGAAGTACTGGCTGGCGTTTTGACAGACATGATCTGCCAGTTGCATGATCCATCGAACATACGAAGGGCTATCAAAACGAAACTCCAAAAATTCGGAGGAGGGTAAGGGGTTGGGAACGGACAGTGTGTTGTCTGATTAGCACAAGCAGCGTGCCGTTGTTTCAGAAAATCACATTCTTCTGTGAAATTGTCAGGGAGGTCGTGAAATTTCAAGCTAATAATGGACGAGTCAATAACTGATGACCGGCTTGTGCCCTGGAATACACAGTCCATGTAGTGGCAGATATTAAATGTTGTTGCTGGAACATAAAAAAATGAAATTATTTTGAAGCATTCATGAATGTAACATTGTAATGAAGTTAACAATGAATCGATGATTTCAATAAAAAATAATGTGTATTAACTCAGATCTGAGATTTCTTCTGTTTAAATATTAGGGCACATGGAAGAGTTGTATCGTCTGGTAACAAGTAATGATTTGCGCTGCGGTGGATCGGATATGGGAATATTTCGACATCAATAAAAGCGATGCTACTGATGGAAAGACAGATCTATTTTTTTATTATAGACAGAGACAGACAGACAGAGAAACAGACAGACAGAGAAACAGACAGACAGAGACAGACAGACAGAGACAGACAGACAGAGACAGACAGACAGACAGACAGACAGAGACAGACAGACAGAGACAGACAGACAGAGACAGACAGACAGACAGACAGACAGACAGACAGACAGACAGAGAAACAGACAGACAGAGAAACAGACAGACAGAGACAGACAGACAGACAGAGACAGACAGACAGACAGAGACAGACAGACAGAGACAGACAGACAGAGACAGACAGACAGACAGACAGACAGACAGAGAAACAGATATATATATATATATATATATATATATATATATATATATATATATATATAGACAGACAGAATGGCAGACAGATAGACAAAGGTAGGTATGTATGTAGGTAGGTAGGTAGGTAGGTAGGTAGGGTGGAGGGTAAGTAGGAAGGAAGGAAGGTAGGTAGGTAAGTAGTTAGTTTTTTTATTGGTAGGTATGTGGATGGGTAGATAGGTAGGTAGGTCGGTAGGTATGTATTGTATGTATGTATGTATGTATGTATGTATGTATGTATGTATGTATTAGGTAGGTAGGTAGGTATGTAGGTAGGTAGGTAAGTAGGTAGGTAGGTAGGTATGTAGATTTTTTAAGTACCGGAGCGTTTTGACGTGTGAATTATGTGACCAAATGTGATTGCAAGGTGTTTACAGTGATGGATCGTGGTTAATGTACATCAAAGAGAATGAACCGATCAAATTAGTCATCAAAAGGTGTAGTCTTCTTCCTCTTGCAGCCGTTAGAGTTTTGCTGCTCGTCCTTTTGGCAGTTCTACTCATTGCCAAATGTTGTTGTAGCGTTTCTTTGATATTGTCTGTCCATCTTACTCTGGGTCTGCCTCTTCCTCTTCTCCCTTCTCCTCTTTTAATATATACTTTGTATGGTAAGGAATCACACGCCTTTTATTCTAAATAGACAAATCAGTTCATTTGTTGTTTCTGTATGTAACTTCTTGGTGCATATGCACCAGAGATAGATAACATATCAATAGAAATAATAGTAGCAGCAGGAGAAACAGGAGTGACATGGCTGTACAAAATATTGTAGGCAGCATGGCACCAACAAAACACCCTAGAAGACTGCAGCAGGCAATCATCGTACCAATATGGAAAAAGAAAGGTAGCAATGGAGACTGCAATCAATATAGAAATGTATCTCTTCTCAGCCATGTAGGAAAGCTATACGCCAAAATCGCGGAAAAAGGCTGAGACCAATAAAAGAACTACAGGTAAGCGATTCTCAAATGTGGTTCCGAAAAAAAAAACAGAGGATGTACTGACGCTATATTCACATTAAAACAGCTTGCAGAAAAGACGACAGAACACAACCAAAATGTATACATAGCTTTCATTGACTAGGAAAAAGCGTTCGACAGAGTAAACAGAGAACAACAGTGGGAGATACTAACAACATACGGAGTAAGCTAACATCTATCTATTGACCTTTCGAACCGTAGCCGGCCCATAGGGCGTAGACCAAGATACACCTTCTCCTATATGAATTTTTGTTCTAGCAGTTTTCTTTTAAAGATATTTTATCAAATCTCGCCATTTGTCTCTGTTCTGTGCAAGCAGCTCTATCTCATTGAAGGAGCCGAATCCTGCTGCTCTTGCCTCTCTCATCAATGTTCTTCTCAGTGTCTCCCTGGGTCTTCCTATTTTTCTCTTACCTGTTGTTTCCCACATGAGGGCTTGCTTTGCTATTCGGTTATTATCTCTTCTCATCACATGTCCAACATATGACCATCGCCTTTTCTTTATTACTGAAGATATTAGTGGTTGATTGGCGATTTCTCTAATTTCCTCGTTTGTTTTGAATCCGTTCCATGCTATACCAAGTATTTTCCTTAGACATTTATTTTCGAATGCGTTCAACATCTAACCAAACTAATTAAAAGCCTCTACATCAAAATCAGCTGCAGGGTCAGAACAGCAGCAGGCTACACAGACCACTTCGAAGTTAGATCAGGTGTAAGACAGGGGTGCGTACTATCCCCCCTACTCTTTATTACATCTTCTTCTTCTTTTCTTCTTTCACTTCTTCTTCTTCCTCTTCTTCTTCTTCTTTTCTCTTTTCACTGATACCTAAAAGGTGTCGTGGTTTATATCATTTGTCGTTCTTGAGCTGCTCGAACTGTCTGAATTAGTGATTTTCCTTTGTTGTTACATGTCTGTGTCACTGCATCTATCCATCTTCTTCTTTTCTCTTTTCACTGATACCTAAAAGGTGTCGTGGTTTATATCATTTGTCGTTCTTGAGCTGCTCGAACTGTCTGAATTAGTGATTTTCCTTTGTTGTTACATGTCTGTGTCACTGCATCTATCCATCTTCTTCTGGGTCTTCCTCTTGGTCTTTTCCCATGCATTCTCGAGAAGAACGCCCTTGATGGTGATTGGTGAGGATTCATTCTGACCAGGTGGCCAAACCATTTAAGTTGTTGTTGTTCTATATATTCTTGGCAGGGTTTTGTTCCTACCATTTTTCTTATGGTTTCATTTGGTATTCTATCTCTTCTTGTGTTGTTTGTTACTTTTCTCAAGCATCGCATCTCACATGTATTGATCTTTCTTAAATGGGATATAGAAAGGGTCCATGTTTGACTTTCATAGCACAAAGTTGGTATGAAGATGCTATTTATCATTTGTTGTTTAGCTGGCATAGAAATGTTTGGATGTCTTAGCAATGGTGAAAGCTGGTATGTGACAGCATTTGCTTTTTGTATTCTCATGTCAATTTCTCTGTCTAGTTTTCCATCTTCTGTGAACATTGTGCCTAAATACTTGAATTCCTCTACTTGTTTTATTTCTTTATCTTTGATCTTGATGTTTAATGGGTGTTGTAATTTGCTTATTCTTATAGCCTCTGTTTTTGCTGTGTTAATTTTCATACTGTAGTTTGTGCAGCTTTTATCTAGAGATGTTAAATGCTGTTGTAGCAGGTTTTCATCCTCATATATTAGGCATTGGTCATCTTCGAAGAGTAGCTCATTGATGTTGGAGTTTTCTACCTCAATGTTATTATTTGATTTTTCCTTATTGTTGGTTGTTTCCTGATTTATTTTGTCCATATATATGATGAAGAGGAGTGGTGAGAGGACACATCCTTGTCTTACACCTGTTGTAACCTGAAACCATTCTGACAGACCTTCCGATGTTCTAACGGCAATTTGACTGTTTTTATATAATCTTTATTACGTACATGGACTATAGATGCACGTGAGCCAACCCATCAGAGACAGAGGAGATCAACGAGTTTTTATTTGCAGAAGCAGACACTAATACATGAAACAAGAACACTTAAATAAACTCAACATCTCAGGCACAAAATACAATATGAATCAGCAATCAACATCAACAAAACAGAAGTCATGAATGTCGCCAAGAATAAACAGAACATCAACACAACTATAGAAGGCAGACAACTAAAACAAGTAGAGGAATTCAAATACCTAGGAAGTTTAGTGACAAACGATAATTCACAAGCAGCAGAGATAGAATCAAGATGCAACAAAGCTTGTCAAATCATTGGACAGTTATCACCACTATTGTCCAACAAGGAAATAACTCTGGAGGCAAAACGAGCACTATACAATACAATCTTCATCCCAACGTTGTGCTACCAATGCCAGACCTGGACCCTAGACGCAAGAACAACAAGTAAAATAACCTCTACAGAGATTAAATGTATTAGACGAATAACAGGAAACGCCTGAGAGATAAGATCAGAAATGAAGAACTGAGAAAAAAGCTAGGAATAAACGCCGCCATAAAATATATTTAAAAAACAACAGATAAAATGGTTTGGTCAAGTGACAGAACAGAGTAATTAAAACACAAAACAACGAGCCTTCAGTAAACGTTGTGAGAACACCAGATCCAAGGGTCGACCACGAAAAAGATGGATCGATAGAATAATAGAAGCACTGGGAAACAACAGGACCAGAGCCGAACAGAAGGGAAAATTATATCTCCCCTCGACGCTGAAAGGCAAATCAGAAAAGAAAGAAGAAGAAGTATGTAGCTTTGGATTGGTTCAATGCCTACTCTTTCTCTTTTAATATCATTTCTGGTTCAATGCCTACTCTTTCTCTTTTAATATCATTTCTGGTTCAATGCCTACTCTTTCTCTTTTAATATCATTTCTGGTTCAATGCCTACTCTTTCTCTTTTAATATCATTTCTGGTTCAATGCCTACTCTTTCTCTTTTAATATCATTTCTGGTTCAATGCCTACTCTTTCTCTTTTAATATCATTTCTGGTTCAATGCCTACTCTTTCTCTTTTAATATCATTTCTGGTTCAATGCCTACTCTTTCTCTTTTAATATCATTTCTGGTTCAATGCCTACACTTTCTCTTTTAATATCATTTCTGGTAGGCAGGCCTACTCTTTCTCTTTTAATATCATTTCTGGTTCAATGCCTACTCTTTCTCTTTTAATATCATTTCTGGTTCAATGCCTACTCTTTCTCTTTTAATATCATTTCTGGTTCAATGCCTACTCTTTCTCTTTTAATATCATTTCTGGTTCAATGCCTACTCTTTCTCTTTTAATATCATTTCTGGTTCAATGCCTACTCTTTCTCTTTTAATATCATTTCTGGTTCAATGCCTACTCTTTCTCTTTTAATATCATTTCTGGTTCAATGCCTACTCTTTCTCTTTTAATATCATTTCTGGTTCAATGCCTACTCTTTCTCTTTTAATATCATTTCTGGTTCAATGCCTACTCTTTCTCTTTTAATATCATTTCTGATTCTGCCTATTCTGGTTACACCAAGCGCTTCTCTCAGACATCTCATCTCTGTGGCGACAAGCATTCTTTCATGCTTAGATGTTAGTGGCGTCACTCTCAAGTGTCAGGACCACAAATACTGGCAATTGATCGGAAACGATAATTCTTATTAGGTTATTTCCCCATTACGACCACGCCTTTACCTAGTGAAAATTAATCATAGACCAGCAACTACGGTAATTTCTATTATTTAGGGGTTCACAATTTACAATTTTGACAAACATCAAAGAAATTCGCCGCTTTAAGAAAACTGCAGCTGCAAGATATTTGTTAAATATACATTTAAAGGGTCTTTTGCATTGTAATAACATTTGGAAAATTTCAACAGTTTTTAACAAACGGTTACTGAGTAATAGCGTTTTGAAGTTGGGCACGTGATTTGAAACGAGCTATAGCGACATACATCCAGCGTCCAAGAATTAGTTGTGCAGCCACGAATATCAGTTAGACACATGATCAACAACAGCTTGACAGAGAAAATCAAAAACAAAAAAGATAAACAAGGCAGGAACAATATCCGACTTGGAATACAAAATGAAATAACAGAATGGTTTGGTTGCTTGACTCACAGATTTATTTCTTGTTTGTGTGCGTTTGCCAGCTTTTAACTCTGACGAAGTCCTCGGAAACTAGGAACTGAACTTGCGTGTTAATCCGTTTTCCACTGACAGCCGTATGCAATGGGGTCCCTCGCCACACAGGCAGACAATTTCATCTTCTGAGGTACTCATATTATTTCCCGTCCATGAGTAACTGACGTTTCAAGCCGGCCTCTATTCTCTGACCAGGGATGGTTCCCGCACACAGAAATCATAAATAAAATTCCCAACAGGTGCAGCCGGGATTTGAACCCAGAATCTCCCTGTCTCGAGGCCGGCGTCTTGCCAAGAGACCAACCAGTCCCACATTCACAGATTGTAAAAAATGGCACAACGATATTGAACACATTCTATAAGAAAACAAGGCTCCACGTGGAAAAATAGATTGTTGGAATATTAAAAACACTAGAAAACATAAATGTAGGTGCCAAAAGAAGTGAAAAGAACAGCAAATTGCTCGTATATGATTGTGCCATCACTATGCTGAAGAGACAACTGAAGAATATAAAGAGTTGGAGAAAAAGAACAACAAAGAAGATTCAATTATTTATCCTCATTTTTTTTATGTGATTATGTAGATTTGACAAACATAACTGACAATTGTAGATTTAAAAAAACGTAACTGACAATTGTAGATTGGACAAACATAACTGACAATTGTAGATTTGACAAACATAACTGACAATTGTAGATTTGGCAAACATAACTGACAATTGTAGATTTGACAAACATAACTGACAATTGTAGATTTGACAAACATAACTGACAATTGTAGATTTGACAACATAACTGACAATTGTAGATTTGACAAACATAACTGACAATTGTAGATTTGACAAACATGACTGACAATTGTAGATTTGACAAACATAACTGACAATTGTAGATTTGACAAACATGACTGACAATTGTAGATTTGACAAACATGACTGACAATTGTAGATTTGACAAACATAACTGACAATTGTAGATTTAAAAAAACACAATGACAGCTGTAGATTTAAAAAACACAATTGACAGCTGTAGATTTAAAAAAACACAATTGACAGTTGTAGATTTAAAAAAACACAATTGACAGCTGTAGATTTAACAAACACAATTGACAGTTGTAGATTTAAAAAAAACACAAGTGACAGCTGTAGATTTAACAAACACAACTGACAGTTGTAGATTTAACAAAGACAATTGACAGTTGTAGATTTAACAAACACAATTGACAGTTGTAGATTTTAAAAAACACAATTGACAGCTGTAGATTTAAAAAACACAATTGACAGCTGTAGATTTAACAAACACAATTGACAGCTGTAGATTTAACAAACACAATTGACAGCTGTAGATTTAACAAACACAATTGACAGCTGTAGATTTAACAAACACAATTGACAACTGTAGATTTAACTAACACAATTGACAGTTGTAGATTTAACAAACACAATTGACAGCTGTAGATTTAACAAACACAATTGACAGCTGTAGATTTAACAAACACAATTGACAGTTGTATATTTAACAAACACAATTGACAGCTGTAGATTTAACAAACACAATTGACAACTGTAGATTTAACTAACACAATTGACAGCTGTAGATTTAACAAACACAATTGGCAGCTGTAGATTTAACAAACACAATTGACAGCTGTAGATTTAACAAACACAATTGACAGTTGTATATTTACTAAACACAATTGACAATTGTAGATTTAAAAAACACAATTGACAGTTGTAGATTTAACAAACACAATTGACAGTTGTAGATTTAACAAACACAATTGACAGCTGTAGATTTAACAAACACAATTGACAGTTATAGATTTAACAAAGACAATTGACAGTTGTAGACTTAACAAACAAATTGACAGTTGTAGATTTAAGAAACACAATTGACAGTTATAGATTTAACAAACACAATTGACAGTTATAGATTTAACAAACACAATTGACAGTTGTAGATTTAACAAACACAATTGACAGTTATAGATTTAACAAACACAATTGACAGTTGTAGATTTAACAAACACAATTGACAGTTATAGATTTAACAAACACAATTGACAGTTATAGATTTAACAAACACAATTGACAGTTGTAGATTTAACAAACACAATTGACAGTTATAGATTTAACAAACACAATTGACAGTTATAGATTTAACAAACTAAATTGACAGTTATAGATTTAACAAACACAATTGACAGTTATAGATTTAACAAACACAATTGACAGTTATAGATTTAACAAACACAATTGACAGTTATAGATTTAACAAACACAATTGACAGTTATAGATTTAACAAACACAATTGACAGTTATAGATTTAACAAACACAATTGACAGTTGTAGATTTAACAAACTAAATTGACAGTTATAGATTTAACAAACACAATTGACAGTTATAGATTTAACAAACACAATTGGCATCTGTAGATTTAACAAACACAATTGACAATTGTAGATTTAACAAACTAAATTGATCGTTGTATATTTATCAAACACAATTGACAGTTATAGATTTAACAAACACAATTGACAGTTGTAGATTTAATAAACACAATTGACAGCTGTAGATTTAACAAACACAATTGACAGCTGTAGATTTAATAAACACAATTGACAGCTGTAGATTTAACAAACTAAATTGATAGTTGTATATTTATCAAACACAATTGACAGTTATAGATTTAACAAACAAAACTGCTAGTTGTAAAATGAGGCCAGAACTGCGTTTTGTAATCTGAACGATATCTTTTTAAAGCGAAACTTTAAATATGTTTTTATTTGATTGATTTTTTTTTTCAAGGAAAGAATAAAATATAATAAAATCAAACATACTCGGAAATACGGCATCGGATAGCTCGACAAGTCGTGAGAGAAAGACCGCAGCGATGAATACAGACAACTTGATGTACATCATGGCGGTCTTACAGTACAAACTGACGTCTGTGTGGCTCAGGTTTGAATGTTTGACAAGACCGAGGCTTTCTTTTATAGTGATCACGGATTATGTAAACATTTTTTGAATAACAACACCTGTAATATAACAACCAACATCTGATACAACATTTGTTTGAATTATGGTGATTGTCTAGTTTAGGTCTCTTCCAAATATAAGGTCACTGAAGATAAGATGTTTGGGCTTTGTTGATAAGAGAGCACTGACCAAATAAATGTTTCGGCTTTAAGATGTCTGAAACACTGGACAAACACAACAAGAAACTACCGAGAATCGGAATAAAACTAAGAAATCAAAAAGTCACGCGATGACAAGAGACAAGAGAAGAAGGTGGTTATATGTTGGCTATGCTATAACAAGAGACAAGAGGAGAAGTTGGTTATATGTTGGTCATGTTATGACAAGAGACAAGAGAAGAAGGTGGTTATATGTTGGCTATGCTATGACAAGAGACAAGAGGAGAAGTTGGTTATATGTTGGTCATGTTATGACAAGAGACAAGAGAAGAAGGTGGTTATATGTTGGCTATGCTATGACAAGAGACAAGAGGAGAAGATGGTTATATGTTGGTCATGTTATGACAAGAGACAAGAGAAGAAGGTGGTTATATGTTGGCTATGCTATGACAAGAGACAAGAGGAGAAGTTGGTTATATGTTGGTCATGTTATGACAAGAGACAAGAGAAGAAGGTGGTTATATGTTGGCTATGCTATGACAAGAGACAAGAGGAGAAGGTGGTTATATGTTGGCCATGTTATGACAAGAGACAAGAGAAGAAGGTGGTTATATGTTGGCTGTGCTATGACAAGAGACAAGAGAAGAAGGTGGTTATATGTTGGCCATGCTATGACAAGAGACAAGAGAATAAGGTGGTTATATGTTGGCTGTGCTATGACAAGAGACAAGAGAAGAAGGTGGTTATATGTTGGCCATGCTACGACAAGAGACAAGAGAAGAAGGTGGTTATATTTGTTGGCTATGCTATGACAAGAGACAAGAGAAGAAGGTGGTCATATGTTAGCTGTGCTATGATTGGAGACAAGAGAAGAAGGTGGTTATATGTTGGCCATGCTACGACAAGAGACAAGAGAAGAAGGTGGTTATATGTTGGCCATGCTATGACAAGAGACAAGAGAAGAAGGTGGTCATATGTTGGCTGTGCTATGACAAGAGACAAGAGAAGAAGGTGGTCATATGTTGGCCATGCTATGACAAGAGACAAGAGAAGAAGGTGGTTATATTTGTTGGCTATGCTATGACAAGAGATAAGAGAAGAAGGTGGTTATATTTTGGCCATGCTATGACAAGAGACAAGAGAAGAAGGTGGTCATATGTTGGCCATGCTATGACAAGAGACAAGAGAAGAAGGTGGTCATATGTTGGCGATGCTATGACAAGAGACAAGAGAAGAAGTTGGTCATATGTTGGCCATGCTACGACAAGAGACAAGAGAAGAAGGTGGTCATATGTTGGCTGTGCTATGAAAGAGACAAGAGAAGAAGGTGGTTATATGTTGGCTATGCTATGACAAGAGACAAGAGAAGAAGGTGGTTATATGTTGACTGTACTATGACAAGATACAAGAGAAGAAGGTGGTTATATGTTGGCAATGCTATGACAAGAGACAAGAGAAGAAGGTGGTCATATGTTGGCCATGCTATGACAAGAGACAAGAGAAGAAGGTGGTCATATGTTGGCCATGCTACGACAAGAGACAAGAGAAGAAGGTGGTCATATGTTGGCTGTGCTACGAAAGAGACAAGAGAAGAAGGTGGTTATATGTTGGCCATGCTATGACAAGAGACAAGAGAAGAAGGTGGTTATATGTTGACTGTACTATAACAAGAGACAAGAGAAGAAGGTGGTTATATGTTGGCAATGCTATGACAAGAGACAAGAGAAGAAGGTTGTGATATGTTGGCTATGCTATGACAAGAGACAAGAGAAGAAGTTGGTTATATGTTGGCTGTGCTATGACAAGAGACAAGAGAAGAAGGTGGTCATATGTTGACTGTACTGTGACAAGAGACAAGAGAAGAAGGTGGTCATATGTTGGCCATGCTATGACAAGAGACAAAAGAAGAAGGTTGTCATATGTTGGCCATGCTATGACAAGAGACAAGAGAAGATGGTGGTCTTATGTTGGCTGTGCTATGACAAGAGACAAGAGAAGAAGGTGGTTATATGTTGGCCATGCTATGACAAGAGACAAGAGGGTGGTTATTTGTTGGCCATGCTATGACAAGAAACAAGAGAAGAAGGTGGTTATATGTTGGCCATGCTATGACAAGAGAAGAGGGTGGTTATTTTTTGGCTGTACTATGACAAGAGACAAGAGAAGAAAGTGGTTATATGTTGGCTGTGCTATGACAAGAGAAAAGAGATTAAGGTGGTTATATGTTGGCCATGCTATGACAAGAGACAAGAGAAGGTGGTCATATGTTGGCTGTGCTATGACAATAGACAAGAGAAGAAGGTGGTTACATGTTGGCTGTGCTATGACAAGAGACAAGAGAAGAAGGTGGTCATATGTTGGCCATGCTATGACAAGAGACAAGAGAAGAAGTTGATCATATGCTGGCTATGTGATAAGAAGAGACAAGAGAAGAAGTTAGTCACATGCTGGCTATGTGATAAGATAAGAAGAGACAAGAGAAGAAGGTGGTCATATGCTGGTTATGTGATGAGAAGAGACAAGAGGAGAAGTTGATCATATGCTGGCTATGTAATAAGAAGAGACAAGAGAAGAAGTTGGTCACATGCTGGCTATGTGATAAGATAAGAAGAGACAAGAGAAGAAGTTGGTCACATGCTGGCCATGTGACAAGATAAGAAGAGACAAGAGAAGAAGTTAGTCACATGCTGGCCATGTGATAAGAAGAGACAAGAGAAGAAGTTAGTCACATGCTGGCTATGTGATAAGATAAGAAGAGACAAGAGAAGAAGGTGGTCATATGCTGGTTATGTGATAAGATAAAAAGAGACAAGAGAAGAAGTTGGTCACATGCTGGCCATGTGACAAGATAAGAAGAGACAAGAGAAGAAGTTGGTCACATACTGGCCATGTTACAAGATAAGAAGAGACAAGAGAAGAAGTTAGTCACATGCTGGCCATGTGATAAGAAGAGACAAGAGAAGAAGTTAGTCACATGCTGGCTATGTGATAAGAAGAGACAAGAGAAGAAGTTAGTCACATGCTGGCTATGTGATAAGATAAGAAGAGACAAGAGAAGAAGTTGGTCACATGCTGGCTATGTGATAAGATAAGAAGAGACAAGAGAAGAAGTTGGTCACATGCTGGCTATGTGATAAGATAAGAAGAGACAAGAGAAGAAGGTGGTCACATTCTGGCTATGTGATAAGATAAGAAGAGACAAGAGAAGAAGGTGGTCACATGCTGGCTATGTGATAAGATAAGAAGAGACAAGAGAAGAAGGTGGTCCCACGCTGGCTATGTGATAAAATAAGAAGAGACAAGAGAAGAAGTTAGTCACATGCTGGCTATGTGATAAGAAGAGACAAGAGAAGAAGTTAGTCACATGCTGGCTATGTGATAAGAAGAGACAAGAGAAGAAGTTAGTCACATGCTGGTTATGTGATGAGAAGAGACAAGAGAAGAAGTTAGTCACATGCTGGCTATGTAATAAGAAGAGACAAGAGAAGAAGTTAGTCACATGCTGGCTATGTGATAAGATAAGAAGAGACAAGAGAAGAAGTTGGTCACATGCTGGCCATGTGACAAGATAAGAAGAGACAAGAGAAGAAGTTAGTCACATGCTGGCCATGTGATAAGAAGAGACAAGAGAAGAAGTTAGTCACATGCTGCCTATGTGATAAGAAGAGACAAGAGAAGAAGTTAGTCACATGCTGGCTATGTGATAAGAAGAGACAAGAGAAGAAGTTAGTCACATGCTGGCTATGTGATAAGAAGAGACAAGAGAAGAAGTTAGTCACATGCTGGCTATGTGATAAGAAGAGACAAGAGAAGAAGTTAGTCACATGCTGGCTATGTGATAAGAAGAGACAAGAGAAGAAGTTAGTCACATGCTGGCTATGTGATAAGAAGAGACAAGAGAAGAAGTTAGTCACATGCTGGCTATGTGATAAGAAGAGACAAGAGAAGAAGTTAGTCACATGCTGGCTATGTGATAAGATAAGAAGAGACAAGAGAAGAGGTTGGTCACATGCTGGCTATGTGATAAAATAAGAAGAGACAAGAGAAGAAGGTGGTCACATGCTGGCTATGTGATAAGATAAGAAGAGACAAGAGAAGAAGTTGGTCACATGCTGGCTATGTGATAAGAAGAGACAAGAGAAGAAGTTAGTCACATGCTGGCTATGTGATAAGAAGAGACAAGAGAAGAAGTTGGTCACATGCTGGCTATGTGATAAGAAGAGACAAGAGAAGAAGTTAGTCACATGCTGGCTATGTGATAAGATAAGAAGAGACAAGAGAAGAAGTTGGTCACATGCTGGCTATGTGATAAGATAAGAAGAGACAAGAGAAGAAGGTGGTCACATGCTGGCTATGTGATAAGACAAGAAGAGACAAGAGAAGAAGTTAGTCACATGCTGGCTATGTGATAAGATAAGAAGAGACAAGAGAAGAAGTTAGTCACATGCTGGCTATGTGATAAGAAGAGACAAGAGAAGAAGTTAGTCACATGCTGGTTATGTGATAAGATAAGAAGAGACAAGAGAAGAAGTTGGTCACATGCTGGCTATGTGATAAGATAAGAAGAGACAAGAGAAGAAGTTAGTCACATGCTGGCCATGTGATAAGAAGAGACAAGAGAAGAAGTTGGTCACATGCTGGCTATGTGATAAGATAAGAAGAGACAAGAGAAGAAGTTAGTCACATGCTGGCTATGTGATAAGATAAGAAGAGACAAGAGAAGAAGTTAGTCACATGCTGGCCATGTGATAAGAAGAGACAAGAGAAGAAGTTAGTCACATGCTGGCTATGTGATAAGATAAGAAGAGACAAGAGAAGAAGGTGGTCACATGCTGGCTATGTGATAAGATAAGAAGAGACAAGAGAAGAAGTTGGTCACATGCTGGCTATGTGATAAGATAAGAAGAGAGAAGAGAAGAAGTTAGTCACATGCTGGCTATGTGATAAGATAAGAAGAGACAAGAGAAGAAGGTGGTCACATGCTGGCTATGTGATAAAATAAGAAGAGACAAGAGAAGAAGTTAGTCACATGCTGGCTATGTGATAAGAAGAGACAAGAGAAGAAGTTAGTCACATGCTGGCTATGTGATAAGAAGAGACAAGAGAAGAAGTTAGTCACATGCTGGCTATGTGATAAAATAAGAAGAGACAACAGAAGAAGTTAGTCACATGCTGGCTATGTAATAAGAAGAGACAAGAGAAGAAGTTAGTCACATGCTGGCTATGTGATAAAATAAGAAGAGACAAGAGAAGAAGTTAGTCACATGCTGGCTATGTAATAAGAAGAGACAAGAGAAGAAGTTAGTCACATGCTGGCTATGTAATAAGAAGAGACAAGAGAAGAAGTTAGTCACATGCTGGCTATGTGATAAAATAAGAAGAGACAAGAGAAGAAGTTAGTCACATGCTGGCTATGTGATAAGAAGAGACAAGAGAAGAAGTTAGTCACATGCTGGCTATGTAATAAGAAGAGACAAGAGAAGAAGTTAGTCACATGCTGGCTATGTGATAAGAAGAGACAAGAGAAGAAGTTAGTCACATGCTGGCTATGTGATAAGAAGAGACAAGAGAAGAAGTTAGTCACATGCTGGCTATGTGATAAGAAGAGACAAGAGAAGAAGTTAGTCACATGCTGGCTATGTGATAAGAAGAGACAAGAGAATCTCAAAATAGGCACTCAGATGGGAATCAGAAGGTAAAAGAAAAGAAGACCAACCACGAGAAATGGTAAAAGTAGCACAGAAGACAGACAGACACACAGACAGATAGACATAGAGACAGATAGATAGACAGACAGAAAAACAGACAGACTGACAGACAGACAGAGATATATAGATAGATAGATAGATAGATAGATAGATAGATAGATAGATAGATAGATAGATAGATAGATAGATAGATAGATAGATAGATAGATAGATAGATAGATAGATAGATAGATAGATAGATAGATAGATAGATAGATAGATAGATAGATAGATAGATAGATAGATAGATAGATAGATAGATAGATAGATAGATAGATAGATAGATAGATAGATAGATAGATAGATAGATAGATAGATAGATAGATAGATAGATAGATAGATAGATAGATAGATAGATAGATAGATAGATAGATAGATAGATAGATAGATAGATAGATAGATAGATAGATAGATAGATAGATAGATAGATAGATAGATAGATAGATAGATAGATAGATAGATAGATAGATAGATAGATAGATAGATAGATAGATAGATAGATAGATAGATAGGTAGATAGGTAGGTAGGTAGAAAGATAGATAGATAGATAGATAGATAGATAGATAGATAGATAGATAGATAGATAGATAGATAGATAGATAGATAGATAGATAGATAGATGGATGGATGGATGGATGGATGGATGGATGGATGGATGGATGGATGGATGGATGGATGGATGGATGGATGGATGGATGGATGGATGGATGGATGGATGGATAGATAGATAGATAGATATATAGATAGATAGATAGATAGATAGATAGATAGATAGATAGATAGATAGATAGATAGGTAGGTAGGTAGGTAGGTAGGTAGGTAGGTAGGTAGGTAGGTAGGTAGGTAGGTAGGTAGGTAGGTAGGTAGGTAGGTAGGTAGGTAGATAGATAGATAGATAGATAGATAGATAGATAGATAGATAGATAGATAGATAGATAGATAGATAGATAGATAGATAGATAGATAGATAGATAGATAGATAGATAGATAGATAGATAGATAGATAGATAGATAGATAGATAGATAGATAGATAGATAGATAGATAGATAGATAGATAGATAGATAGATAGATAGATAGATAGATAGATAGATAGATAGATAGATAGATAGATAGATAGTTAGGTAGGTAGGAAGGAAGATAGGTAGGTTGGAAGGAAGATAGGTAGGTAGGAAGATAGGTGTGTAGGTAAGTAGGTAGGTAGGTAGATAGGTAGGTAGGTAGGTAGTTAGGTAGGTAGGTAGGTGGGTGGGTTTAGGTAGGTAGGTCGTTAGGTAGGTGGGTAGGTAGGTAAGTATGTAGGTGGGTAGGTAGGCAGGTAGGTAGGTAGAGTGCAGAATATTTATATAAAAATAGCAATCCAGGAAGAACATAAACAGAAAATAACATAAAAATCACAGCGCTGTTTAACAACCGCAAGTACCTTGTAAGATAAAAGCTGATCAGAGCTGCCTACATCGCCTACACTGGCCCGCCTACATTGTCGTCTTGACCTCAAAACAACAGTTATCCAGAATTCAATATTTCAACGCGGGATGGACAAAATGGCCAACAATTAAAAACGTATACACCACAGGGTCCTGGCAAATAAAACTGTGACCAAACAAGAAAAGAACAACAGACATTACCATAAAACCACCAACATGTGTTCTTGTGGGATTAAGGGATAAATCGAGTTAGATCAAACAAGCGTGGAGAAAGTCGAGTAAAGAAATTATAAATCTTCTTACGAAATTGGGAGATTATTGAGGAAATAAGAAAACATGTGAAGATTAAGTGAAATAATTGAGTAGTTTGTGTTGACCTGGAAGAATTTACTGCTAATTAAAAGAGTCACGTGAAACAAAATAGTAAGGGGATGTTACTTTATTGATATGATTCAGGTCACAGATGGCGATATATCTCGAAATATTGATTGTCAAGTTGCTCATGTTGTAGCGTGTCAGTGACGTGTAAAACAGGACAGAGAGTAAGGTAGTCACAAGCAACAGGAGACTTCATATAGGGATGGTGAAGCTATGTATATTTTGTCTTTAGTAAACGTTTTGGCCACGTTACAAGGCAGAAAGATCAATACACAACACAACGAGCCTTCAGCAAACGTTGTGAGAACACCAGACCAAATGGTCGACCACGAAAAAGATGGATCGATTGGATATTTGAAGCACTAGGAAACATAACAACAGCAGAGGCGAACAGAAGAGCAAAATACCGCAAATTATAACTCCCCTCGACGCTGAAAGGTAAATGAGGAAGGAAAGAAGAAGAAGAAAAATTCTTCTTCCTCTTTTTTTCTCTTTTCACTGATACCTAAAAGGTGGTTTATATCATTTGTCGTTTTTGAGCTGCTCGGATTGTCCGAATTAGTGATTTTCCTTTGTTGTTACATGTCTCTGTCACTGCATCTATCCATCTTCTTTTAGGTCTTCCACTTGGTCTTTTCCCATGCATTTTTGAGAAGAACGCCCTTGATGGTGATTGGTGAGGATTCATACTGACCAGGTGGCCAAACCATTTAAGTTGTTGTTGTTCTATATATTCTTGGCATAGTTTTGTTCCTACCATTTTTCTTATGGTTTCATTTGGTATTCTATCTCTTCTTGTGTTGTTTGTTACTTTTCTCAAGCATCGCATCTCACATGTATTGATCTTTCTTAAATGTGATTTAGAAAGGGTCCATGTTTGACTTTCATAACACAAAGTTGGTATGAAAATGCTATTTATCATTTGTTGTTTAGCTGGCATAGAAATGTTTGGATGTCTTAGCAATGGTGAAAGCTGGTATGTGACAGCATTTGCTTTTTGTATTCTCATGTCAATTTCTCTGTCTAGTTTTCCATCTTCTGTGAACACTGTCCCTAAATACTTGAATTCCTCTACTTGTTTTATTTCTTTATCTTTGATCTTGATGTTTAATGGGTGTCTTAATTTGCTTGAAGAAGCAGTAAACGATTGTAATGTTGTGGAATTGTACAGACACAGGTTACAGCAATCATTGTTAAGGAATGTAGACCCACTTCAGTTGTAATATTTACGAGACGACTGATACGACACGGCAACACATTGTTCAACTGATATTTGTTCATTAATCGTCCCAAGTCTGGATCATAGTTAAATGTTCACATGAAACGTCACACATTCACAGGAATATTATTAAATCAAACTAACAAATCTACTGAAAGTCTTCGAGATAAACACACTTATCCTTATCTTAAATTAAACTAACAAATCTACTGAAAGTCTTCTAGATAAACACACTTATCCTTATCTTAAATTAAACTAACAAATCTACTGAAAGTCTTCTAGATAAACACACTTATCCTTATCTTAAATTAAACTAACAAATCTACTGAAAGTCTTCTAGATAAACACACTTATCCTTATCTTAAATTAAACTAACAAATCTACTGAAAGTCTTCTAGATAAACACACTTATCCTTATCTTAAATCAAACTAACAAACCTACTGAAAGTCTTCTAGATAAACACACTTATCCTTATCTTAAATTAAACTAACAAATCTACTGAAAGTCTTCTAGATAAACACACTTATCCTTATCTTAAATCAAACTAACAAATCTACCGACAGTCTTCTAGATAAACACACTTATCCTTATCTTAAATTAAACTAACAAATCTACTGAGTCTTCTAGATAAACACACTTATCCTTATCTTAAATTAAACTAACAAATCTACTGAAAGTCTTCTAGATAAACACACTTATCCTTATCTTAAATTAAACTAACAAATCTACTGAAAGTCTTCTAGATAAACACACTTATCCTTATCTTAAATTAAACTAACAAATCTACTGACAGTCTTCGAGATAAACACACTTATCCTTATCTTAAATTAAACTAACAAATCTACTGAAAGTCTTCTAGGATAACACACTTATCCTTATCTTAAATTAAACTAACAATTCTACTGACAGTCTTCTAGATAAACACACTTATCCTTATCTTAAATCAAACTAACATCGGCTCATCATAGCATCAGATCATCATAACATCAGCTTATATCATTAGATCATCATAGCATTAGTTCATCATAGCATTAGATCGTTCATAGCATCAGCTTATCATAGCATTAGATCATCATAGTATTAGATCATCATAGCATCAGCTTATCATAGCATTAGATCGTTCATAGCATTAGATCGTTCATAGCATTAGATCATCATAGCATTAGATCATCATAGCATCAGCTTATCATAGCATTAGATCGTTCATAGCATTAGATCATCATAGCATTAGATCGTTCATAGCATTAGATCATCATAGCATTAGATCGTTCATAGCATCAGCTTATCATAGCATTAGATCGTGCATAGCATTAGTTCATCATAGCATTAGATCATCATAGCATTAGTTCATCATAGCATTAATTCATCATAGCATTAGATCATCATAGCATTAGTTCATCATAGCATTAGTTCATCATAGCATTAGTTCATCATAGCATTAGATCATCATAGCATTAGATCATCATAGCATTAGATCATCATAGCATTAGTCCATCATAGCATTAGTTCATCATAGCATTAGTTCATCATAACATTAGATCATCATAGCATTAGTTCATCATATCGTGTAATATCTTAGCTACCGAGTGCCTGATTTGAATTTTAACAACCCATCAATCATTGACAATCTTGCCTATTCCACGCATGAAATTGCATCAGTACACCAATCATCTACAGAAGTAGACATTTAGTCTGTCGATGAGCTGTCTACTTTTGTAGGTCTTGTTTCTTGAAGCCAAAAGTTGAGTTCTCTGTTAATCTGTTGTTGAGCTGTCTACTTTTGTAGGTCTTGTTTCTTGAAACCAAAAGTTGAGCTCTCTGTTAGTCTGTCGATGAGCTGTCTACTTTTGTAGGGCTTGTTTCTTGAAACCAAAAGTTGAGCTCTCTGTTAGTCTGTTGATGAGCTGTCTACTTTTGTAGGTCTTGTTTCTTGAAACCAATAGACTTCAGTCTCTCTCTCAGTTCATTCTTCTACTTTCTTGTTTAGTTTTTTCCATCTCCTGTCCAGATCTGGTGCCGAGTTAACTTGTCTATCATGTAAACACGTGACAAATTTACCCTCAGTGGCCTCTTATATTCTCCTTTTGTGTTGTCCATCCTGTTGAAGACCTGTTGAGTAGTTACATCGTTCGGTTTTGTGTTGTCCATCCTGTTGAAGACCTGTTGAGTAGTTACATCGTTCGGTTTTGTGTTGTCCATCCTGTTGAAGACCTGTTGAGTAGTTACATCGTTCGGTTTTGTGTTGTCCATCCTGTTGAAGACCTGTTGAGTAGTTACATCGTTCGGTTTTGTGTTGTCCATCCTGTTGAAGACCTGTTGAGTAGTTACATCGTTCGGTTTTGTGTTGTCCATCCTGTTGAAGACCTGTTGAGTAGTTACATCGTTCGGTTTTGTGTTGTCCATCCTGTTGAAGACCTGTTGAGTAGTTACATCGTTCGGTTTTGTGTTGTCCATCCTGTTGAAGACCTGTTGAGTAGTTACATCGTTCGGTTTTGTGTTGTCCATCCTGTTGAAGACCTGTTGAGCCGTTACATCGTTCGGTTTTGTGTTGTCCATCGCTTACTTAAAGCTATACCAATACCATTTTTTTTCTCGCTTTTTCCATTCCTCCTATATAGCTTGACATGTAGTCTTGACTGGCCTCTTGTTTACTAACTTTATTTGCTGTGAAGTATCTACAAATAATATTTGAAAGGTTGTATATGTCTTTGCTCTCCTTTCTCAAACTTGTTAACGCAAGATTACACAAGTTTTGCTTTTTTTTCTTTTCAGTCACTTTTTCAACTTTTAGGGCATAAATATCTGGCTTTGTATTAAAATTGTACACCATTCTATTTTTAAATATTTTCGCTTTTTTATTTTTCGTTAAAGTCACATTTGGTCTAGTATCAGAATACAGCGAAGAGAAATGTCCCGGAAACAGATTTAAAGAAGTTTGAAGTTTCAGTTTTAATTTTGATTGATCTCATTAGATTGAAACTTTCAAAACGTGAAACCAGAATCTTTACGAGGTTCTTAAATTGATATAATTTTGATGCATCTCAAATGTATTTTTATCAAAATTATCTATTATTGGATGAAGCTTATCATCAAAGAAAGATGACTTTCAAATGATTAACAGCAATATTAAAATACAATCATAAGTCACAATCATAAACAGCAATTATTAACATCAATCATAAACAGCAATATTAAAATACAATCATAAATCGCAATCATAAACATCAATCATTAACATCAATCATAAATCACAATCATAAACAGTAATCATTAACATCAATCATAAATACAACAGCAGTTGGAGTAAAACAAACAGCCTCGACATCAAGGACTTCTGATGGGTCAAAGAAAGTAGAAACTTTGTCAATGAAATATTTGATACAAACAAGGAAAGATTTCATGTTATGAGCACTGAAATATTTGACACCAACAAGGCAACATTTCATGTTATGAGAACAGAAATATTTGACACCAACAAGGCAACATTTCATGTTATGAGAACAGAAATATTTGATACAAACAAGGCAACATTTCATGTTGTGAGAACTGAAATATTTTATACAAACAAGGAAAGATTTCATGTTATGAGAACTGAAATATTTTATACAAACAAGGAAAGATTTCATGTTATGAGAACAGAAATATTTGACACCAACAAGGCAACATTTCATGTTGTGAGAACTGAAATATTTGACACAATCAAGGCAACATTTCATGTTATGAGAACTGAAATATTTTCATTCATCGGAAAGAAAGAGTCCCATAGAAGGATGGACTCAGATCTGGAACTGTCCCACTGTTCTGTTTGAAAGAACTATCCCAGTTTGCTATTCTTTGTTCAGCCCACTCTATCACGGCCGCTTGCCGTAATGAAAACAATATTTGAGAAAACATCGAGAAAATAAAAATTGATCTAAAACACGTGATTTGTGTAGACAGTTTGTGCAGGAAGTGGAGGACAAGTTTAAATAAGAGAATTTCAAGTTTTCAGTGGAAATAATTCCTTAAATTAAAATACACTGGCTCCAGGGTTTCTTTTGTCGGTAACTAGAGCCATGTTTCCTGGCTCCTGGAACGTGTTGTGTTAATAGCTCATTGTGTCATTAACTAGAGCCGTGTTTCCTGGCTCCTGGAACGTGTTGTGTTAATAGCTCATTGTGTCATTAACTAGAGCCGTGTATCCTGGCTCCTGGTACTGGTTGTGTTAATAGCTCATTGTGTCATTAACTAGAGCCGTGTATCCTGGCTCCTGGTACTGGTTGTGTTAATAGCTCATTGTGTCATTAACTAGAGCTGTGTACCCTGGCGGCTCCTGGTACGGGTTGTGTTAATAGCTTATTGTGTCATTAACTAGAGCCGTGCATCCTGGCTCCTGGTACTGGTTGTGTTAATAGCTCATTGTGTCATTAACTAGAGCCGTGTTTCCTGGCTCCTGGTACTGGTTGTGCTAATAGCTCATTGTGTCATTAACTAGAGCCGTGTTTCCTGGCTCCTGGTACTGGTTGTGCTAATAGCTCATTGTGTCATTAACTAGAGCCGTGTACCCTTGCTCCTGGTACTGGTTGTGTTAATAGCTCATTGTGTCATTAGCTAGAGCCGTGTATCCTGGCTCATGGGACTGGTTGTGCTAATAGCTCATTGTGTCATTAGCTAGAGCCGTGTACTCTTGCTCCTGGAACTGGTTGTGTTAATAGCTCATTGTGTCATTAGCTAGAGCCGTGTTTCCTGGCTCCTGGAACTGGTTGTGTTAATAGCTCATTGTGTCATTAACTAGAGCCGTGTTTCCTGGCTCCTGGTACTGGTTGTGTTAATAGCTCATTGTGTCATTATCTAGAGCCGTGTACCCTTGCTCCTGGAACTGGTTGTGTTAATAGCTCATTGTGTCATTAACTAGAGCCGTGTTTCCTGGCTCCTGGTACTGGTTGTGCTAATAGCTCATTGTGTCATTAACTAGAGCCGTGTTTCCTGGCTCCTGGGACTGGTTGTGCTAATAGCTCATTGTGTCATTAACTAGAGCCGTGTTTCCTGGCTCCTGGAACTGGTTGTGTTAATAGCTCATTGTGTCATTAACTAGAGCCGTGTTTCCTGGCTCCTGGGACTGTTTGTGTTAATAGCTAATTGTGTCATTAACTAGAGCCGTGTTTCCTGGCTCCTGGGACTGGTTGTGCTAATAGCTCATTGTGTCATTAACTAGAGCCGTGTTTCCTGGCTCCTGGGACTGGTTGTGCTAATAGCTCATTGTGTCATTAACTAGAGCCGTGTTTCCTGGCTCCTGGTACTGGTTGTGCTAATAGCTCATTGTGTCATTAACTAGAGCCGTGTTTCCTGGCTCCTGGAACTGGTTGTGTTAATAGCTCATTGTGTCATTAACTAGAGCCGTGTTTCCTGGCTCCTGGCACTGGTTGTGCTAATAGCTCATTGTGTCATTAACTAGAGCCGTGTTTCCTGGCTCCTGGCACTGGTTGTGTTAATAGCTCATTGTGTCATTAACTAGAGCCGTGTTTCCTGGCTCCTGGAACTGGTTGTGTTAATAGCTCATTGTGTCATTAACTAGAGCCGTGTTTCCTGGCTCCTGGAACTGGTTGTGCTAATAGCTCATTGTGTCATTAACTAGAGCCGTGTTTCCTGGCTCCGGGAACTGGTTGTGTTAATAGCTCATTGTGTTGTGCAGTAGTTGAGAGGAAAGTCTCTCTTGTAGCTTGAAATAAACTAAAGTATGAAATAGCAATCAGTAGAATGTTGTGGTGTGTGTGTTGTGTGTGTGTGTGTGTGTGTGTGAGAGAGAGAGAGAGAGAGAGAGAGAGAGAGAGAGAGAAAGACTTAGAACATGAAGGTTGCTATTGCAAAAACGTTGTCAAGTTTCATCCATACACAAACATGTAAAAGAGAAAGTCCATTATTTCATCCATGCACAATCATGTACAAGAGAAAGTCCATTATTTCATCCGTACACAAACTTGTACAAGAGAAAGTCCAATTTGATAACACGTGGACAATGATGACACATGGACACTGATAACGCATGGACACTGATAACGTATGGACACTGATAACACATGGTGATAATGAATGGTAATGTTATCATTCTCCATGTGTTATCATTGTCCATGTGTCATCATTGTCCATGTGTCATCATTGTCTGTGTGTCATCATTGTCCATGTGTCATCATTGTTTATGTGTCATCATTGTCCATGTGTCATCATTGTCTATGTGTCATCATTGTCCATGTCATCATTGTCCATGTGTCATCATTGTCTATGTGTCATCATTGTCCAAGTATCATCATTGTCTATGTGTTATCATTGACTATGTGTCATCTTTGTCTATGTGTCATCATTGTCCATGTGTCATCATTGTCTATGTGTCATCATTGTCTATGTGTCGTCATTGTCTATGTGTCATCTTTGTCTATGTGTTATCATTGTCTATGTGTCATCATTGTCTATGTGTCATCATTGTCTATGTGTCATCATTGTCTATGTGTCGTCATTGTCCATGTATCATCATTGTCCATGTGTTATCATTGTCTTCATTACTTTATCGTGTATTGTCACACTCGACAGGAAAAGTTGGGAACAGAACCCGGTCGTGGTTAATGCTGAGGTCAACGGTCTCATCAGCGATAACACCGATGAGAAAGATGCAGTCATCTATACAGACGGATCTGTAAGACAACACCAAAGAAGTGCATGGGCATTTACAGCACGCTCGACAGGCAGAATAGTCTACGAAGACAGTGGTGCATACGTCATGACCACGAGTAGCATGACAATGGAGGCGATGGCAGTGACCAAGGCATTCAAATGGTTAGAGTCACAAGACTACACCCACGCATTTATACTGAGTGATTCGATGAGCATGATTAAAAAAGTGGAGGCGGGCTATGTACGCATGCAATGGGTAGAGTCGTTGCAGAAATCCAAAAGGTCACCTTACGTAAGGTCACCTTTGTCTATGTCCCTGGACATGCGGGAGTACGGGGAAATGAAAGGGCGGACAGGTTGGCTAGTTGCGTTGTCGTTGAGGACGCGCAACCGATGGATCGGGCGGACATCATCAATGCCCTCTGAGATGTGGGAAGAGCACAGGACTTCGACAAATATAGATCCACGTCACTTCTTCGGATGATGGAAATGGGATTTGAGATGAGCACAGCCAGAAATGAGAAATTTAGTGGCCGTGTAAGAAGACTTATCAACCAACATAGAACTGGAGTCAGCAGTCGCTGGACACTGCGGGACTTGCTGAGGAGGGAATCTGAGCACCTATGGACATGTTCGGAGTGCAATGATGATGACCCGCAAATAACTCAATAACTCAATGTTATCAATGTTATCATTGTTATCAAACAAGAATTGTTAAGTCTGAAGCATGCAATAAAACAAGAAAAACCTGACATGAATAAACAAACACTGAACCCAATATCTTGAGGAAATTGAAGAAATCATCAAATATGCACCAAGAAATAAAGCACCGGGTATAGACAACACACTGGTAGTAATAATAGCAGCAGCAGGATAAACAAGAGTTACATGGCTGTTCAGAATATCCAATGCAGTAATGCATCAACAGAAAGCCCCAGACAATCGGCAACATACATTCATCGTACCAATATGGAAAAAAAAAAACAGCATAAAGACTGCAATCAATCTAGAGTTATATCGCTTCTCGACCATGTGGTGAAGTTATACGCCTAAAATTGTGGAAAAGTTATTTATATTGAAAAAAAGCTCAGCTGCTGGCTACATACAACTTCGAAGTTAAAATTTGGAGTAAGACAGGATTGCGTACTATCCCCCTTATTGTTTATTATCTACATGGACTACATCTGTAATTTAGTTAGCCAAGAAATCGGAGACAAAGGAGATTAACGAGATTCTCTTGGCAGACGATCAGGCACTAATACATGGATCAATAGTATCTTCCTCATTTTTTGGAAAGCTGCTTTTGCCTGAGCCATTCTGTATCTCACTTCTGTTGTACATCTACCATCTCACCTCTGTTGTACATCTACCATCCCACCTCTATTGTACATCTACCACTCACCTCTGTTGTACGTCTACCATCTCACCTCTGTTGTACATCTACCATCCCACCTCTGTTACTTCTGTTGTATATCTACCATCTTACATCTGTTATACATCTACCATCTCACCTCTGTTGTACATCTACCATCTCACCACTGTTACACATCTACCATCTCACCTCTGTTGTACATCTACCATCTCACCACTGTTACACATCTACCATCTCACCTCTGTTGTACATCTACCATCTCACCTTTGTTGTGCATCTACCGTCTCACCTTTGTTACACATCTACCATCTCACCTCTGTTGCACATCTACCATCTCACTTCTGTTGTACATCTACCATTTCACCTCTGTTGTACATCTACCATCTTACCTCTGTTGTACATCTACCATCTCACCTCTGTTACACATCTACCATCTCACCTCTGTTGCACATCTAACATCTCACCTCTATTACACATCTACCATCTCACCTTTGTTGCACATCTACCATCTCACCTCTGTTGTACATCGACCATCTCACCTCTGTTACACATCTACCATCTCACCTCTGTTGCGCATCTACCATCTCACCTCTGTTATACATCTACTATCTCACCTCTGTTACACATCTACCAACTCACCTCTGTTACACATCTACCATCCCACCTGTGTAACACATCTACCATCTCACCTCTGTTACACATCTACCATCTCACCTCTGTTGTACATCTACCATCTCACCTCTTTTACACATCTACCATCCCTACTCTGTTGTACATCTACCATCTCACCTCTTTTACACATCTACCATCTCACCTCTGTTACATATCTACCATCTCACCTCTGTTGTACATCTACCATCTCACCTCTTTTACACATCTACCATCTCACCTCTGTTGCACATCTACCATCTCACCTCTGTTGTACATCTACCATCTCACCTCTGTTGTACATCTATCATCTCACCTCTTTTACACATCTACCATCCCTACTCTGTTGTACATCTACAATCTCACCTCTTTTACACATCTACCATCTCCCCTCTGTTACACATCTACCATCTCACCTCTGTTGTACATCTACCATCTCACCTCTTTTACACATCTACCATCTCACCTCTGTTACACATCTACCATCTCACCTCTGTTGTACATCTACCATCTCACCTCTTTTACACATCTACCATCTCACCTATGTTACACATCTACCATCTCACCTCTGTTGTACATCTACCATCTCACCTCTGTTGCACATCTACCATCTCACCTCTGTTGTACAACACATCACCTAGTAGAGCATAATTTGCGGGCGTGAGAAAGAAAGGAATTATTGATGTCTCGCAGCATCCCAAAGAGCACGATAATCCACGGCTTCTGTTGTAGCAGATTGTTATTATCGGACTAAAGATGTACTGCGCTTAGCAATAAATGATTTGGAAAATAAAGAAAGCTTGAGAAGACTTGTAGCGATATTGAGACGTTGAATTCATGATCAATAGCAGCCATGATATGTGTCTTTTATTTGGTTGTTTGGTTATAGAAGGCCCCGGTATCACTGCAAACGAATTAAAATCCATAATTGCTCAACCGCCTGTGCCAGCGTAATCATCCGAATATCTCATCTCCCAAACAAAGAAAGGTAACTGTAGTTCCCATCGTAGCAGTCTCAGCACACGCCGATAGACATAAGGCGAAACCGCACAGAAAGTGAACATAGCCAACGGTTCCCTATCATACGATATCATCATTCATCGTAAACAATATGTCTTTTATTTGTGTCGTAGAAAAGCATCAAGAGATATGTAATCACGTAAGTAAAACATCTTCAGCAACAAATCTATGTCAATAGAAGTGAGAACGAGAGTCCGTCGGTGTTATATAGACCCAATTTTGACCTATGGAAGCAAATCATGGACAGTAAACAAGCAAATGAAAAGACGATAAGAGGCCACAGAGATCGGATTGCTCAGAAGAGTGTTGAGAGTTCCCTTGACAACTAAGAAGCTCAATGAGGACATTCTCAAAGAGGCAAACACAAAAAGGGAGCTCCTAAAAAACATCAGAAAGAAACAATCAACATTTTTTCGGGCACATCATGAGAAGATGAAAGTCGGAATACTTGGTTACAACTGACAAAAAAACAGAGAAAGAGGTATCATGTATGTGTGTGTGACGTCATACAATACATGCCATATACGATCATCAAAGTGATAAATTATTTTTGCAAACTCAAAACTAATTATATGTAGACATAATTATAGCATCTTCAAAAATAATGTCAAAACGTCATTTGTCTCAACAAATAGCGTTGCTATTAAACAACACAACTTCAACATACAACAAATCGTTGCATATAACATGTAGTTGTAGTTAGCTGTAGTTAGTTGTAGTTTAGTTAATTGCAGTTAGTTGCAGTTAGTTGTAGTTTAGTAAGTTGCAGTTAGCTGCAGTTAGTTGTAGTTTAGTTAGTTGCAGTTAGCCGTAGTTAGTTGTAGTTTATTTAGTTGCAGTTAGTTGCAGTAAGTTGTAGTTTAGTTAGTTGCAGTTAGTTGTAGTTTAGTTAGTTGCAGTTAGCTGTAGTTAGTTGTAGTTTAGTTAGTTGCAGTTAGTTGTAGTTTAGTAAGTTGCAGTTAGTTGCAGTTAGTTGTAGTTAGTCGAAGGCCCCAGTATCACTCTAAACGAATTAAAATTCCTAATTGCTTAACCGTCCGTGCCAGTGGAATCACTCGAATTAACATCTCATCACACTGAAGGATCCAAACAAAGAAAGGCAGTTATCATCCCTATCATAGCAGCTACAGCACACACCAAAATATATAAGGCGTAACCGCACTCAAAGTTAAAGCAGCAAAACTGTCCTTAGTCATACGATATCATCATTTATCGGTAGCAATCGAAATATCGGAACACGATCCGGATGAAACACACAGCTCATGGTATGCACAAAGCACTAAACTCAGTAGCTCTGGCAGCACGTCGGGCTTTTAATATGAGGAGACTACAACAATGAACACTTTTCAGACAGAGTTTCAACTGTTCCTTTCGCCTATCCGCCATATTGACCGGTAGTATGTAACAATATGGGGGATACTATGGTGACTAGACAAGTTAATATTCTCTTAGTCCAACCCATGAATTATTAAACAGACCAAATTGTTGAAGGGAAGTAATCTTATTATTTGTGAACTCTCATTTATATAACATTTATTTCCCCTGAAAAAAATCAATCATCACTATCATGTAGCATAAAAATAAACAGGACAAATGTGAAACAAGTACAACGTGTCAAATACTAGGACACAATAATAACATCAGATAGAAGATGTACCACGGAAATAAAAAGTAGAATAGCTCAAGCCAAAATAGACTTTCTGAAAACGAAAAGCGTCTTATGCCACAGAACTGTGTAATTAGAAGTGAGAAAGAGAGTTCATCGGTGCTATATAGAGCCAATACTGACCTATGGAAACAAATCATGGACAGTAGACAAACAAATGAAACGACGATTAGAGGCCACAGAGATGGGATTGCTCAGAAGAGTATTGAGAGTTCCCTTGACAACTAAGAAGCTCAATGAGGACATTCTCAAAGAGGCAAACACAAAATTGGGAGATTTTAAAAAAAACATCAACATTTTTCGGGCACATCATGAGAAGAGGAAAGTTGGAATACTTGGTTACAACTGGCAAAATACAGGGAAAGAGAGATCGTGGACGACAAAGAGAGAAGATACTAGATAGCTTGGTGTCATGGCATGGAAAACAGTCAACAACAGAACTGATACGATACTCGGTAGATTGTGGAAGGACATAATCGCCTACGTCAACCGGCATGGCACATGATGAATATATTTGCTGTTGTGATTTCCTATGTTTACTGGTGATGTGTTCTTAAAATTCATGGCCATGAATCCCATCTCCCCGATGTTTGTATTAAGCTCAACCCTGTTTGCTGTGTTTTTGTCATCTTGTGTATTCGCCTGAATGTTATCAGTTATCACGAATCACTTGACTGTGGTGAAACCTGCTCACACGGCTACATCTATTTGGTTATCATTGCCAGTAATGGTCTAGTATAGTCTTGTAAATTAATTCAGCGAAAGAGTGATCTCCTCTTTGTTGACGTCACAAGAAAACTACAGTGGTTCTCAAATACTGTTGAAGGTCACAAATTAGATCGCTTCTCGGTAAAGTTCTAGTTTAGTCAGGTAAATTAAAATTCGCAAGAGTAACATCCCTTGAGCAACATTATACTTAATTCTGACCCCTAATTGTTGGACTTGGTTAAACCTTTATGATGAACCTAATTGTTGGGCTTGGTTAAACCTTTATAATGAACCTAATTGTTGGGCTTGGTTAAACCTTTATGATGAACCTAATTGTTGGGCTTCGTTAAACCTTTATGATGAACCTAATTGTTGGACTTGGTTAAACCTTTATGATAATCCTAATTGTTGGGCTTGGTTAAACCTTTTTGATAAACCTAATTGTTGGGCTTAGTTAAACCTTTATGATAAACCTAATTGTTGGGCTTGGTTAAACCTTTATGATAAACCTAATTGTTGGGCTTGGCTAAACCTTTATGATAAACCTAATTGTTAGGCTTGGCTAAACCTTTATGATAACCTAATTGTTGGGCTTGGTTAAACCTTTATGATAAACCTAATTGTTGGGCTTGGTTAAACCTTTATGATAAACCTAATTGTTGGGCTTGGCTAAACCTTTATGATAAACCTAAATGTAAACACTAACATTTATTGTAGTACTTGAAAACTAATGTCGTTTTGTTGTGACGTCAGCTAAGAGCAGATCACTCATTTCCCTTAAATAATTTACCGGTCTAAACTAGGACTTACCCCTCTTCTCAATTCAGATGCTTTTGTTTTATCTATGTTTTTTTTTTTTGTTTTTTTTATATAATTAATTTACCATGGAGATCTAGTTTGTATGTTCCTGTATGCTTCTCTGGGAGAATATGCCCCAATTTTGGATGAATTATCTGACATATCAAGATCACTGTAGCCCCTTACAACGATATTTTAAATAGGAGTTTACCATCTCGTTGCTTCTCTTTTCTCTGCTATAAGGGGTCTTCTAATGACAGAATGAGAACCGTCCAATAAAGTGAACTGGTTACTCAAGGGGACACTACTCTTTTGAACTGAACAAATGTTCGGGACTAAAGTTGACCTCTATTTCTTTATCTTAGTTCCATGTTACCTTGTTGTACCTGCTGGCGTGCACTCGCATCACAGGATCAGTAGAGCTGTTATGAGAGGATTACTGGAGCTGTTATGAGAGGATTACTGGAACTGTTATGAGAGGATCACTTGAGTTGTTATGAGAGGATCACTGGAACTGTTATGAGAGGATCACTGGAGCTGTTATGAGAGGATCACTGGAGCTGTTGTGAGAGGATCACTTGAGTTGTTATGAGAGGATCATTGAAGCTGTTGTGAGAGGATCACTTGAGTTGTTATGATAGGATCATTGGAGCTGTTGTAAGAGGATCACTTGAGTTGTTATGAGAGGATCATTGGAGCTGTTATGAGAAGATCACTGGAGCTTTTGTGAGAGGATCACTGGAGAAATTGTGAGAGGATCACTGGAGCTGTTATGAGAGGATCACTGGAGCTGTTGTGAGAGGATCACTGCAGCTTTTATGAGAGGATCACTGGAGCTTTTATGAGAAGATCACTGGAGCTGTTGTGAGAGGATCACTGGAGCTTTTATGAGAGGAACACTGGAGCTATTATGAGAGGATCATAGGACCTGTGTTGGGAGGATCACTTGAGCTGTTGTGAGAGGATCATAGGAACTGTTGTCAGAGGATCACTGGAGCTGTTATGGGAGGATCATCGGAACTATTGTGAGAGGATCACTGGAGCTGTTGTGAGAGGATCATATGAACTGTTGTGAGAGGATCACTGGAGCTGTTGTGAGAGGATCATAGGAACTGTTGTGAGAGGACCACTGGAGCTGTTATGAGAGGATCACTGGAGCTATTTAGATAGGATCACTGGAACTGTTATGAGAGGATCACTGGAGCTATTATGAGAGGATCATTGGGACTGTTATGAGAGAATCACTACAAATATTATAAGAGAATCACTACAAATATTATAAGGGAATCACTACAAATATTATAAGGCAATCACTACAAATATTATAAGAGAGGCACTACAAATATTATAAGAGAGGCACTACACATATTATAAGAGGATCACTACAAATATTATAAGAGAATCACTACAAATATTATAAGGGAATCACTACAAATATTATAAAAGGAACACTACAAATATTATAAGAGAATCACTACAAATATTATAAGAGAATCACTACAAATATTATAAGAGAATCGCTACAAATATTATAAGAGAATCTCTACAAATATTATAAGGGAATCACTACAAATATTATAAGAGAATCACTAAAAATATTATAAGAGAATCACTACAAATATTATAAGAGGATCAGTACAACTATTATAAGAGAATCACTACAAATATTATAAGAGGATCACTACAAATATTATAAGAGAATCACTACAAATATTATAAGAGGATCAAAATAAATGTTGTAGAACAATTAGAAATGCCAATAAGATTGAGAGATATAGCATAAAAGATTGTCGACAGTGTTAAAGATAGCACAGAGTTAAAACAAATAAACTGAATGAAGGAGTAAATAATTGGCATCAGACTAAGAAATGATAAGACGCCACTGACTGGTTGTTGTTCCCGCCACTTGTCAAGATTTATTACATGTGGAACAAGATACAGCAGGAGAGATCAATATTTGTGGCACATGAAGCGAAATGGTTGCATGGAGGAGATCGTTAGGGAGAGTATGGTACCTGGGTGTTGAGAGGGAGGAAGACCAAGCTGATGGTGGGTGCAATATATTACAGATAGTTGGGATTGACTGCTGCAGACACTGGGTATATTACGAGGGACAAAGAGAGCTTCTGTGTTGTTGTCATGAGAGCAATGTCTCAATGTGGAGAGGATAGATCATGATGATGATGGTGGTAGTGGCTGTGGTAGTGGTGGTGATGGTGATGATGGATATGATAATGATGATAGCGGTGACGACGACGATGGTGATGGTAATGATGGTGGTGGTGATGATGGTGATGGTGGTGATGATGACAGTGACGATGATGATGATGGTGGTAGTGGCTGTGGTAGTGGTGGTGATGGTGATGATGATGATGATGGTGATGATGATTATGATGGTGGTGATGGTGATTATGATGGTGGTGATGCTGATGATGATGATGATGGTGGTGGTAGTGGCTGTGGTAGTGGTAGTGATAGTGATAATGATGATGGTGGTAGTGGCTGTGGTAGTGATGTTGATGGTGATGATGATTATGATGATGGTGGTAGTGGCTGTGGTAGTGGTGGTGATGGTGATGATGATGGTAATGATGATGATGATGGTAATGATGATGATGGTGGTGATGATGATGATGATGGTAATGATAATGATGGTGGTGATAATGATGATGATGATGATGGTAATGATGATGATGATGGTAATGATGATGATGATGATGATGGTAATGATGATGAAGGTGGTGATGATGATGATGGTGGCAGTGATGATGATGGTGGTGATGATGATGATGATGGTAATGATGATGATAGTGGTGATGATGATGATGGTGGTGATGATGATGATGGTGGTAATGATGATGATGGTGGTGATGATGATGATGATGGTAATGATAATGATGGTGGTGATAATGATGATGATGATGGTAATGATGATGATGGTGGTGATGATGATGATGGTGGTGATGATGATGATGATGATGATGATGATGATGATGATGATGATGATGATGATGATGATGATGGTAATGATGATGATGGTGGTGATAATGATGATGGTAATGATGATGATGGTGGTGATGATGATGATGATGATGATGGTAATGATGATGATGGTGGTGATGATGATGATGATGGTAATGATGATGATGGTGGTGGTGATGATGATGGTAATGATGATGATGATGATGATGGTAATGATGATGGTGGTGGTGGTGATGATGATGATAATGGTAATGATGATGATGGTGGCGGTGATGATGATGGTAATGATGATGATGATGATGGTGATGATGATGATGGTAATGATGATGGTGATGATGACGGTGGTAATGATGATGATGGTGGTGATGATGATGATGATGGTAATGATGATGAAGGTGGTGATGATGATGATGGTGGCAGTGATGATGATGGTGGTGATGATGATGATGATTGTAATGATGATGATAGTGGTGATGATGATGATGGTGGTGATGATGATGATGATGTTATGGTAATGATGATGATGGTGGTAATGATGATGATGGTAATGATGATGATGGTGGTGATGATGATGATGATGGTGGTAATGATGATGATGGTGGTGGTGATGATGATGGTAATGATGATGATGATGATGATGATGATGATGATGATGATGGTAATGATGATGATGGTGGTGATGATGATGATGATGATGGTAATGATGATGATGGTGGCGGTGATGATGATGATGGTAATGATGATGGTGATGATGATGGTAATGATGATGATGATGATGATGATGATGATGATGATAATGGTGTGATGATGGTGGTGATGATGATGTATGATGATGATGGTGGTGATGATGATGATGATGATGATGATGATGATGATGATGATGATGATGATGATGATGATGATGATGATGATGATGATGATGATGATGATGATGATGATGATGATGATGATGATGATCGTGTTGGTTATGATGACGGTGATGATGATGATGATGATGGTGGTATTGGTGTTGATGATGGTGGTGGTAGTGGCTGTGGTAGTGGTGTTGATGGTGATGATGATGGTGGTGGTAATGATGGTGGTGGTGTTGGTGATGGTGATGATGATGGTGGTGGTGGATTTTGATGGTGGTGGTGATGATGATGATGGTGGTAGTGGCCGTGGTAATGGTGGTGATGATGATGAGGGAGATGATAATGATGGTGGTGATGGTGATGATGGAGATGATAATGATGGTGGTGTTGGTGGTGATGGTGGTGGTGGTAGTGGCCGTGGTAATGGTGATGATGGTGATGGTGGTGATGGTGATGATGGAGATGATGGAGATGATAATGATGGTGGTGGTGATGGTGATGGTGGTGATGGTGATGATGGAGATGATAATGATGGTGGTGGTGATGGTGATGGTGGTGATGGTGATGATGGAGATGATGGAGATAATAATGATGGTGGAGGTGATGGTGATGGTGGTGATGGTGATGATGGAGATGATAATGATGGTGGTGGTGATGGTGGTGATGGTGATGATGGAGATGATAATGATGGTGGTGGTGATGTTGATGGTGGTGATGGTGATGATGGAGATGATAATGATGGTGGTGGTGATGGTGACGGTGGTGATGGTGATGATGAGATGATGGAGATGATAATGATAGTGGTGGTGATGGTGGTGGTGATGGTGATGGTGGTGATGGAGATGATAATGATGGTGGTGGTGATATTGATGGTGGTGATGGTGATGGTGGTGATGGTGTTGATGGTGATGATGGAGATGATAATGATGGTGGTGGTGATGGTGATGGTGGTGATGACGGTGATGATGGAGATGATGATGATGGTGTTGGTGATGGTGATGATGGAGATAATGATGATGGTGGTGGGGATGGTGATGATGGAGATGATGATGGTGGTGGTGGTGATGATGGTGGTGGTGATGATGTGGTGATGGTGGTGGTGGATTTTGATGATGATGGTGGTAGTGGCGTGGTAATGGTGGTGATGGTGATGATGGAGATGATGGAGATGATAATGATGGTGGTGGTGATGGTGATGATGGAGATGATGGAGATGATAATGATGGTGGTGGTGGCAGTGGTAATGGTGGTGATGGTGATGATGGTGATGATGGAGATGATGGAGATGATAATGATGGTGGTGGTGATGATGATGGTGGTGATGGTGATGATGGAGATGATAATGATGGTGGTGGTGATGGTGATGGTGGTGATGACGGTGACGTAGTTAACCCTAAAAAACAAGAAGATAAAAACTGTGAAATAACACGCGGACAAACAGTGTCTAATGTCTAGCCAAACAGGCAACGACCAAAGGCAATGAGACTTCATCTCAAAGGTCATGCCTCGCGATGTCTTCACTCATTACAGAAAGTCAATGGCCTGAAGAAATATGAAAGGTGAGCCAAATTAAAATTCCTCACTGACAGCCAATAAGGCATGTCTTACTTCACAACAACAAACGTATTTACTTGTTAACATTATTCATTATTTATTCTTCCATGTAACTAGGGCCGTCTTACACCATTTTGGGCCCCTGGGCAAGAAAGAGTGCTGCACCTCCACCCCCCCCCCCCCCCCCCTTTGTTAGTTCAACGATTAAAATGTCCAGAATACGGAGGAAAGTTGCTACCTTAAACTTTTCGTAACTCTTCTCCTGGCCCATCATAACTACTTATTTAGAAGTAACACTTCTCCTGGCCCACCATACCTACTTATTTAGAAGTAACACTTCTCCTGGCCCATCATACCTACTTATTTAGAAGTAACTCTTCTCCTGGCCCATCATACCTACTTATTTAGAAGTAACTCTTCTCCTGGCCCATCATACCTACTTATTTAGAAGTAACTCTTCTCCTGGCCCATCATACCTACTTATTTAGAAGTAACTCTTCTCCTGGCCCATCATACCTACTTATTTAGAAGTAACTCTTCTCCTGGCCCATCATACCTGCTTATTTAGAAGTAAGGCATAATAGAACAAAGAAGTATGTGTTAGCACTCGAAAAATTGACAGACAAACAACAATAGAAAAAACGAAGAACAATATATAGTCCGAAGTGGGATCGACCCGTACTCAGTGGCACCGCGCCTTGCCACGAGAAGCCGAACGCTTGGCACACTACCACGCAGCCAACTAAAAAATTGGCTATTGCAGTAGTGTCTTACACGATGACGTTCTCAATGACTATAGCATAGGGTAACGATCACAGACGGAAATAAATTGTATATTTGTACTTTCCTATTAATGCAAGTATCTCCCAGTTAGGGTGATACTTGTGTTGTAGACAAACATTTATTGACGAACAGCACGAATAGTAGTTCCCAGTGTTTATATACTGGGTACAAATAATAATACATAAATATTATTATTGGGGAACTTCCGAGGCGATAATAGGGAATAATAGAACAAGAAGTATGTTGTTAGCACTCGGAAAAATTGACAGACAAACAACAATAGAAAAAAACGAAGAACAATTATAGTCCGAAGTGGGATCGAACCCGTACTCAGTGGCACCGCGCCTTGCCACGAGAGCCGAACGCTTGGCACACTACCACGCAGCAACTAAAAATTGGCTATTGCAGTAGTGTCTTACACGATGACGTTCTCAATGACTATAGCATAGGGTAACGATCACAGACCGGAAATAAATTGTATATTTGTACTTTCCTATTAATGCAAGTATCTCCCAGTAGGGCTGAATACTTGTGTTGAGGACAAACATTTATTGGACGAAACAGCACGAATAGTAGTTCCCAGTGTTATATACTGGGTACAAATAATAATACATAAATATTATTATATGGGGAACTTCCGAGGCGATAATAGGAATAATAGAACAAAGAAGTATGTGTTAGCACTCGGAAAAATTGACAGACAAACACAATAGAAAAAAACGAAGAACAATATATAGTCCGAAGTGGGATCGAACCCGTACTCAGTGGCACCGCGCCTTGCCACGAGAAGCCGAACGCTTGGCACACTACCACGCAGCCAACTAAAAAATTGGCTATTGCAGTAGTGTCTTACACGATGACGTTCTCAATGACTATAGCATAGGGTAACGATCACAGACCGGAAATAAATTGTATATTTGTACTTTCCTATTAATGCAAGTATCTCCCAGTAGGGCTGAATACTTGTGTTGTAGACAAACATTTATTGGACGAAACAGCACGAATAGTAGTTCCCAGTGTTTATATACTGGGTACAAATAATAATACATAAATATTATTATATGGGGAACTTCCGAGGCGATAATAGGGAATAATAGAACAAAGAAGTATGTGTTAGCACTCGGAAAATTGACAGACAAACAACAATAGAAAAAAACGAAGAACAATATATAGTCCGAAGTGGGATCGAACCCGTACTCAGTGGCACCGCGCCTTGCCACGAGAAGCCGAACGCTTGGCACACTACCACGCAGCCAACTAAAAATTGGCTATTGCAGTAGTGTCTTACACGATGACGTTCTCAATGACTATAGCATAGGGTAACGATCACAGACCGGAAATAAATTGTATATTTGTACTTTCCTATTAATGCAAGTATCTCCCAGTAGGGCTGAATACTTGTGTTGTAGACAAACATTTATTGGACGAAACAGCACGAATAGTAGTTCCCAGTGTTTATATACTGGGTACAAATAATAATACATAAATATTATTATATGGGAACTTCCGAGGCGATAATAGGGAATAATAGAACAAAGAAGTATGTGTTAGCACTCGGAAAAATTGACAGACAAACAACAATAGAAAAAAACGAAGAACAATATATAGTCCGAAGTGGGATCGAACCCGTACTCAGTGGCACCGCGCCTTGCCACGAGAAGCCGAACGCTTGGCACACTACCACGCAGCCAACTAAAAATTGGCTATTGCAGTAGTGTCTTACACGATGACGTTCTCAATGACTATAGCATAGGGTAACGATCACAGACCGGAAATAAATTGTATATTTGTACTTTCCTATTATGCAAGTATCTCCCAGTAGGGCTGAATACTTGTGTTGTAGACAAACATTTATTGGACGAAACAGCACGAATAGTAGTTCCCAGTGTTTATATACTGGGTACAAATAATAATACATAAATATTATTATATGGGGAACTTCCGAGGCGATAATAGGGAATAATAGAACAAAGAAGTATGTGTTAGCACTCGGAAAATTGACAGACAAACACAATAGAAAAAAACGAAGAACAATATATAGTCCGAAGTGGGATCGAACCCGTACTCAGTGGCACCGCGCCTTGCCACGAGAAGCCGAACGCTTGGCACACTACCACGCAGCCAACTAAAAAATTGGCTATTGCAGTAGTGTCTTACACGATGACGTTCTCAATGACTATAGCATAGGGTAAACGATCACAGACCGGAAATAAATTGTATATTTGTACTTTCCTATTAATGCAAGTATCTCCCAGTAGGGCTGAATACTTGTGTTGTAGACAAACTTTATTGGACGAAACAGCACGAATAGTAGTTCCCAGTGTTTATATACTGGGTACAAATAATAATACATAAATATTATTATATGGGGAACTTCCGAGGCGATAATAGGGAATAATAGAACAAAGAAGTATGTGTTAGCACTCGAAAAATTGACAGACAAACAACAATAGAAAAAAAAACGAAGAACAATATATAGTCCGAAGTGGATCGAACCCGTACTCAGTGGCACCGGTCGCCTTGCACGAGAAGCCGAACGCTTGGCACACTACCACGCAGCCAACTAAAAAATTGGCTATTGCAGTAGTGTCTTACACAATGACGTTTCTCAATGACTATCATAGGGTAACGATCACAGACCGGAAATAATTGTATATTTTGTACTTTCCTATTAATGCAAGTATCTCCCAGTAGGGGCTGAATACTTGTGTTGAGACAAACATTTATTGACGAAACAGCACGAAATAGTAGTTCCCAGTGTTTATATACTGGGTACAAATAATAATACATAATATTATTATATGGGGAACTTCCGAGGCGATAATAGGGAATAATAGAACAAAGAAGTATGTGTTAGCACTCGGAAAAATTGACAGACAAACAACAATAGAAAAAAAAACGAAGAACAATACTATCGTCCGAAGTGGGATCGAACCCGTACTCAGTGGCACCGCGCCTTGCCACGAGAAGCCGAACGCTTGGCACACTACCACGCAGCCAACTAAAAAATTGGCTATTGCAGTAGTGTCTTACACGATGACGTTCTCATGACTATAGCATAGGGTAACGATCACAGACCGGAATAATTGTATATTTGTACTTTCCTATTAATGCAAGTATCTCCCAGTAGGGCTGAATACTTGTGTTGTAGACAAACATTTATTGGACGAAACAGCACGAATAGTAGTTCCCCAGTGTTTATATCTGGGTACAAATAATAATACATAATATTATTATATGGGGAACTTCCGAGGCGATAATAGGGAATAATAGAACAAAGAAGTATGTGTTAGCACCGGAAAATTGACAGACAACAACAATAGAAAAAACGAAGAACAATATATGGTCCGAAGTGGGATCGAACCCGTACTCAGTGGCACCGCGCCTTGCCACGAGAAGCCGAACGCTTGGCACACTACCACGCAGCCAACTAAAAAATTGGCTATTGCAGTAGTGTCTTACACGATGACGTTCTCAATGACTATAGCATAGGGTAACGATCACAGACCGGAAATAAATTGTATATTTGTACTTTCCTATTAATGCAAGTATCTCCCAGTAGGGCTGAATACTTGTGTTGTAGACAAACATTTATTGGACGAAACAGCACGAATAGTAGTTCCCAGTGTTATATACTGGGTACAAATAATAATACATAAATATTATTATATGGGGAACTTCCGAGGCGATAATAGGGAATAATAGAACAAAGAAGTATGTGTTAGCACTCGGAAAAATTGACAGACAAACAACAATAGAAAAAAACGAAGAACAATATATGGTCCGAAGTGGGATCGAACCCGTACTCAGTGGCACCGCGCCTTGCCACGAGAAGCCGAACGCTTGGCACACTACCACGCAGCCAACTAAAAAATTGGCTATTGCAGTAGTGTCTTACACGATGACGTTCTCAATGACTATAGCATAGGGTAACGATCACAGACCGGAAATAAATTGTATATTTGTACTTTCCTATTAATGCAAGTATCTCCCAGTAGGGCTGAATACTTGTGTTGTAGACAAACATTTATTGGACGAAACAGCACGAATAGTAGTTCCCAGTGTTATATACTGGGTACAAATAATAATACATAAATATTATTATATGGGGAACTTCCGAGGCGATAATAGGGAATAATAGAACAAAGAAGTATGTGTTAGCACTCGGAAAAATTGACAGACAAACAACAATAGAAAAAAACGAAGAACAATATATGGTCCGAAGTGGGATCGAACCCGTACTCAGTGGCACCGCGCCTTGCCACGAGAAGCCGAACGCTTGGCACACTACCACGCAGCCAACTAAAAAATTGGCTATTGCAGTAGTGTCTTACACGATGACGTTCTCAATGACTATAGCATAGGGTAACGATCACAGACCGGAAATAAATTGTATATTTGTACTTTCCTATTAATGCAAGTATCTCCCAGTAGGGCTGAATACTTGTGTTGTAGACAAACATTTATTGGACGAAACAGCACGAATAGTAGTTCCCAGTGTTATATACTGGGTACAAATAATACATAAATATTATTATATGGGGAACTTCCGAGGCGATAATAGGGAATAATAGAACAAAGAAGTATGTGTTAGCACTCGGAAAAATTGACAGACAAACAACAATAGAAAAAAACGAAGAACAATATATGGTCCGAAGTGGGATCGAACCCGTACTCAGTGGCACCGCGCCTTGCCACGAGAAGCCGAACGCTTGGCACTACCACGCAGCCAACTAAAAAATTGGCTATTGCAGTAGTGTCTTACACGATGACGTTCTCAATGACTATAGCATAGGGTAACGATCACAGACCGGAAATAAATTGTATATTTGTACTTTCCTATTAATGCAAGTATCTCCCAGTAGGGCTGAATACTTGTGTTGTAGACAAACATTTATTGGACGAAACAGCACGAATAGTAGTTCCCAGTGTTATATACTGGGTACAAATAATAATACATAAATATTATTATATGGGGAACTTCCGAGGCGATAATAGGGAATAATAGAACAAAGAAGTATGTGTTAGCACTCGGAAAAATTGACAGACAAACAACAATAGAAAAAAACGAAGAACAATATATGGTCCGAAGTGGGATCGAACCCGTACTCAGTGGCACCGCGCCTTGCCACGAGAAGCCGAACGCTTGGCACACTACCACGCAGCCAACTAAAAAATTGGCTATTGCAGTAGTGTCTTACACGATGACGTTCTCAATGACTATAGCATAGGGTAACGATCACAGACCGGAAATAAATTGTATATTTGTACTTTCCTATTAATGCAAGTATCTCCCAGTAGGGCTGAATACTTGTGTTGTAGACAAACATTTATTGGACGAAACAGCACGAATAGTAGTTCCCAGTGTTATATACTGGGTACAAATAATAATACATAAATATTATTATATGGGGAACTTCCGAGGCGATAATAGGGAATAATAGAACAAAGAAGTATGTGTTAGCACTCGGAAAAATTGACAGACAAACAACAATAGAAAAAAACGAAGAACAATATATGGTCCGAAGTGGGATCGAACCCGTACTCAGTGGCACCGCGCCTTGCCACGAGAAGCCGAACGCTTGGCACACTACCACGCAGCCAACTAAAAAATTGGCTATTGCAGTAGTGTCTTCACGATGACGTTCTCAATGACTATAGCATAGGGTAACGATCACAGACCGGAAATAAATTGTATATTTGTACTTTCCTATTAATGCAAGTATCTCCCAGTAGGGCTGAATACTTGTGTTGTAGACAAACATTTATTGGACGAAACAGCACGAATAGTAGTTCCCAGTGGTTATATACTGGGTACAAATAATAATACATAAATATTATTATATGGGGAACTTCCGAGGCGATAATAGGGAATAATAGAACAAAGAAGTATGTGTTAGCACTCGGAAAAATTGACAGACAAACAACAATAGAAAAAAACGAAGAACAATATATGGTCCGAAGTGGGATCGAACCCGTACTCAGTGGCACCGCGCCTTGCCACGAGAAGCCGAACGCTTGGCACACTACCACGCAGCCAACTAAAAAATTGGCTATTGCAGTAGTGTCTTACACGATGACGTTCTCAATGACTATAGCATAGGGTAACGATCACAGACCGGAAATAAATTGTATATTTGTACTTTCCTATTAATGCAAGTATCTCCCAGTAGGGCTGAATACTTGTGTTGTAGACAAACATTTATTGGACGAAACAGCACGAATAGTAGTTCCCAGTGGTTATATACTGGGTACAAATAATAATACATAAATATTATTATATGGGGAACTTCCGAGGCGATAATAGGGAATAATAGAACAAAGAAGTATGTGTTAGCACTCGGAAAAATTGACAGACAAACAACAATAGAAAAAAACGAAGAACAATATATGGTCCGAAGTGGGATCGAACCCGTACTCAGTGGCACCGCGCCTTGCCACGAGAAGCCGAACGCTTGGCACACTACCACGCAGCCAACTAAAAAATTGGCTATTGCAGTAGTGTCTTACACGATGACGTCTCAATGACTATAGCATAGGGTAACGATCACAGACCGGAAATAAATTGTATATTTGTACTTTCCTATTAATGCAAGTATCTCCCAGTAGGGCTGAATACTTGTGTTGTAGACAAACATTTATTGGACGAAACAGCACGAATAGTAGTTCCCAGTGGTTATATACTGGGTACAAATAATAATACATAAATATTATTATATGGGGAACTTCCGAGGCGATAATAGGGAATAATAGAACAAAGAAGTATGTGTTAGCACTCGGAAAAATTGACAGACAAACAACAATAGAAAAAAACGAAGAACAATATATGGTCCGAAGTGGGATCGAACCCGTACTCAGTGGCACCGCGCCTTGCCACGAGAAGCCGAACGCTTGGCACACTACCACGCAGCCAACTAAAAAATTGGCTATTGCAGTAGTGTCTTCACGATGACGTCTCAATGACTATAGCATAGGGTAACGATCACAGACCGGAAATAAATTGTATATTTGTACTTTCCTATTAATGCAAGTATCTCCCAGTAGGGCTGAATACTTGTGTTGTAGACAAACATTTATTGGACGAAACAGCACGAATAGTAGTTCCCAGTGTTATATACTGGGTACAAATAATAATACATAAATATTATTATATGGGGAACTTCCGAGGCGATAATAGGGAATAATAGAACAAAGAAGTATGTGTTAGCACTCGGAAAAATTGACAGACAAACAACAATAGAAAAAAACGAAGAACAATATATGGTCCGAAGTGGGATCGAACCCGTACTCAGTGGCACCGCGCCTTGCCACGAGAAGCCGAACGCTTGGCACACTACCACGCAGCCAACTAAAAAATTGGCTATTGCAGTAGTGTCTTACACGATGACGTCTCAATGACTATAGCATAGGGTAACGATCACAGACCGGAAATAAATTGTATATTTGTACTTTCCTATTAATGCAAGTATCTCCCAGTAGGGCTGAATACTTGTGTTGTAGACAAACATTTATTGGACGAAACAGCACGAATAGTAGTTCCCAGTGGTTATATACTGGGTACAAATAATAATACATAAATATTATTATATGGGGAACTTCCGAGGCGATAATAGGGAATAATAGAACAAAGAAGTATGTGTTAGCACTCGGAAAAATTGACAGACAAACAACAATAGAAAAAAACGAAGAACAATATATGGTCCGAAGTGGGATCGAACCCGTACTCAGTGGCACCGCGCCTTGCCACGAGAAGCCGAACGCTTGGCACACTGCCACGCAGCCAACTAAAAAATTGGCTATTGCAGTAGTGTCTTCACGATGACGTTCTCAATGACTATAGCATAGGGTAACGATCACAGACCGGAAATAAATTGTATATTTGTACTTTCCTATTAATGCAAGTATCTCCCAGTAGGGCTGAATACTTGTGTTGTAGACAAACATTTATTGGACGAAACAGCACGAATAGTAGTTCCCAGTGGTTATATACTGGGTACAAATAATAATACATAAATATTATTATATGGGGAACTTCCGAGGCGATAATAGGGAATAATAGAACAAAGAAGTATGTGTTAGCACTCGGAAAAATTGACAGACAAACAACAATAGAAAAAAACGAAGAACAATATATGGTCCGAAGTGGGATCGAACCCGTACTCAGTGGCACCGCGCCTTGCCACGAGAAGCCGAACGCTTGGCACACTGCCACGCAGCCAACTAAAAAATTGGCTATTGCAGTAGTGTCTTCACGATGACGTCTCAATGACTATAGCATAGGGTAACGATCACAGACCGGAAATAAATTGTATATTTGTACTTTCCTATTAATGCAAGTATCTCCCAGTAGGGCTGAATACTTGTGTTGTAGACAAACATTTATTGGACGAAACAGCACGAATAGTAGTTCCCAGTGGTTATATACTGGGTACAAATAATAATACATAAATATTATTATATGGGGAACTTCCGAGGCGATAATAGGGAATAATAGAACAAAGAAGTATGTGTTAGCACTCGGAAAAATTGACAGACAAACAACAATAGAAAAAAACGAAGAACAATATATGGTCCGAAGTGGGATCGAACCCGTACTCAGTGGCACCGCGCCTTGCCACGAGAAGCCGAACGCTTGGCACACTACCACGCAGCCAACTAAAAAATTGGCTATTGCAGTAGTGTCTTACACGATGACGTTCTCAATGACTATAGCATAGGGTAACGATCACAGACCGGAAATAAATTGTATATTTGTACTTTCCTATTAATGCAAGTATCTCCCAGTAGGGCTGAATACTTGTGTTGTAGACAAACATTTATTGGACGAAACAGCACGAATAGTAGTTCCCAGTGTTATATACTGGGTACAAATAATAATACATAAATATTATTATATGGGGAACTTCCGAGGCGATAATAGGGAATAATAGAACAAAGAAGTATGTGTTAGCACTCGGAAAAATTGACAGACAAACAACAATAGAAAAAAACGAAGAACAATATATGGTCCGAAGTGGGATCGAACCCGTACTCAGTGGCACCGCGCCTTGCCACGAGAAGCCGAACGCTTGGCACACTACCACGCAGCCAACTAAAAAATTGGCTATTGCAGTAGTGTCTTACACGATGACGTTCTCAATGACTATAGCATAGGGTAACGATCACAGACCGGAAATAAATTGTATATTTGTACTTTCCTATTAATGCAAGTATCTCCCAGTAGGGCTGAATACTACAAACATGTTGAAAGACAAACATTTATTGGACGAAACAGCACGAATAGTAGTTCCCAGTGGTTTATACTGGGTACAATAATAATACATAAATATTATTATATGGGGAACTTCCGAGGCGATAATAGGGAATAAATAGAACAAAGAAGTATGTTTAGCACTCGGAAAAATTGACAGACAAACAACATAGAAAAAACGAAGAACAATATATGATCGAAGTGGGATCGAACCCGTACTCAGTGCACCGCGCCTTGCCACGAGAAGCCGAACGCTTGGCACACTGCCACGCAGCCAACAAAAAAATTGGCTTTGCAGCAGTGTCTTACACGATGACGTTCTCAATGACTATAGCATAGGGTAACGATCACAGACCGGAAAAAATTGTATATTTGTACTTTCCTATTAATGCAAGTATCTCCCAGTAGGGCTGAATACTTGTGTTGTAGACAAACATTTATTGGACGAAACAGCACGAATAGTAGTTCCCAGTGGTTATATACTGGGTACAAATAATAATACATAATATTATTATATGGGGAACTTCCGAGGCGATAATAGGGAATAATAGAACAAAGAAGTTGTGTTAGCACTCGGAAAAATTGACAGACAAAAACAATAGAAAAAAACGAAGAACAATATATGATCCGAAGTGGGATCGAACCCGTACTCAGTGGCACCGTCGTTTTTTTCTATTGTTGTTTGTCTGTCAATTTTCCGAGGTGCTAACACATACTTCTTTGTTCTATTATTCCCATATTATCGCCTCGGAAGTTCCCATATAATAATATTTATGTATTATTATTTGTACCAGTATATAACCACTGGGAAACTACTATTCGTGCTGTTTCGTCCAATAAATGTTTGTCTACAACACAAGTATTCAGCCCTACTGGGAGATACTTGCATTAATAGGAAAGTACAAATATACAATTTATTTCCGGTCTGTGATCGTTACATATGTATAGTCATTGAGATCGCCTTTCGTGGAAGACACTACTGCAATAGCCAATTTTTTAGTGCTGCGTGGCAGTGTACAAGCGTTCGGCTCTCGTGGCAAGGCGCGGTGCCACTGAGTACGGGTTCGATACCACTTCGGACCAATATATTGTTCTTCGTTTTTTTCTATTGTTGTTTGTCTGTCAATTTTTCCGAGTGCAAACACATACTCTTTGTTCGATTATTCCTATTATCGCCTCGGAAGTTCCCATATAATAATATTTATGTATTATTATTTGTACCAGTAATAACCACTGGGAACTACTATTCGTGCTGTTTCGTCCAATAAATGTTGTCTACAACACAAGTATCAGCCCTACTGGGAGATACTTGCATTAATAGGAAAGTACAAATATACAACTTCAGTTATTTATAATTTATGTTGTTGTCTTTCTACCCGATAGACATCATTGTCATCATTGTTAGTCATTCTCTTTGTCTTCAATCTTTTCTCTCTGCGTCCATCTATCTCTTCTTCCCTCGATTTTACCTGTTGTCATAATAAACTTTATTTGCCATAACGTGGCCAATAACTAATAATGGTTTCTTCTTGATGTTGGAAGTTGGCTTTCTTTTTGCTTCGCCACATTTAGAAGGTCATCATTGTTCTTTTTAGCTGTCCATGGTATTCAACATTTCTTCTGTAAACCACATTTCTCTGGTTCCAATATTTTTCTTGCATGCTGTCCAGGATTCGCATCCATATATTTCCAGCCTGCCGACGGAGTGTGTCAGCCACGGCGCAGGTTGAGATGTGCACTCATGTACGAGTACCGACCATGCGACCATCGTGTGTTATGCTTTTAGTGCATGTCGTGAAACAGGGCAAAGAATCAGGTTCGCATAATAACAAGAAGCGTCCATATATCAAGTTTGGCTCCTTATAACACTGAAAAATTGTTTTCTTATTTATTTTTATGAAAATATATGGCAAAATATTGCACTCATTCTTTTGAATGCAGCCTTTGTCTGCGTTATATACCTCTATTGTGCATCGATCATCTGAAGTTACATTTATTCCCAGGTATTTTAATTCAATGACCTGTTTAAATACTTGCCCCGTTTACTTTAATTGTGCCTTTAGGAAATGTCTTTTTCTTTGTTTAAACCGTTATTTCTCTCTATCTGTTCTTGGGGATATGGCTTTTATTTTGACTTCCCATCACTACATCATTGTTAGTCATTTTCAGCACCTCATTTTCATTCTTAGTTACGACGGTGTCATCAACATACCTCGAGTTACTTATATTATGACCACCGATTGTCATTCCAGATATGCCCATTACAGAGTGGTACAAGCAATAATGATAAGTCAGTAGTTTGGCAACAATTTTAGTGCCTTATCTGGATGCTGCTTTGCCGAACAGCTGCTCTCGTGGCTGAATCTGCCAATATTGGATACACAGATCTGGCCACAGAACGAACAAGATGTATTCGTGGTGCCGGCCTTGTCTCCTTTCTCCTGCACCCTTTGTCTTCTGAATTTGATATCAGCACTGCCTTTAAATTTGCTGTGCCATTTTTATTTTATTTTAGTTCTCCGTGTACTACGATCTGCAGCCAAATTTTCCCCGTTTTTTCACTGATAGAGAATTCGCTCAAAGAAGCCCTGTAAAACATCCTTAAATCTCAGCACTGGTCTGCCATTGGTCGCTTTCCGTCCTTAAGTTCGCCATGCAATATTGTTTTGGAAATATAATTGTTTGCCATCCTTCTTACATGGCGCAGTCACCTTAGTCTACGACTCCTAATTGTCATGACGGATGTGAGTTTGGCTCACATTGTTGTAAGTCATTCTTCTTCTTCTTCGTTCACCAACTTTTACCGCTGACAAAGTCCATAGAGACTAGAAACTGAATTTTGCTTGTAAATCCATTTTTCACTGGCAGTCGTATGCACAGGGGTCCGCTGCTGAGACCAGGGGTGGTTGCCGCAGAGAGAAATCATAAATAATCCCAACCGGTGTAGCCGGGATTTGAACCTACAACCTCTCTGTCTTGAGGCCGGTGTCTTCCCTAGACCAACTAGTCCCCCTGTAAGTCATTAGAGTTGGTACTTTGTCCTGCCATTTGATGTTCATAATCTTTCGAAGCAAAGCACATGAAAGCTGTTTAACCTTTCTCCTGCGCTGCATATGTAGTCCAAGTTCTCACTATACATATTAAATGAATCTGATGAGAGGACACACCCTTGCCTAACACTTATTTTCTTTGTTGGAATATTTCCAATCGATTTCTTGCTCTTATAGTTGCTTTTGGTGCCAGTTCATGTTCTTTATTATTCTTAGACTTTTACTGTCGACGTTTATACTGACTAAAGTTTTCTTTGTTGGAATATTTCCAATCGATTTCTTGCTCTTATAGTTGCTTTTTGTGCCAGTTCATGTTCTTTATTACTCTTAGACTTTTACTGTCGACGTTTATACTGACTAAAGTTTTGTTAATTTATTGTAGCTTTACTTTGTAAATTCACAGAGAAAGCGAATACACAGTGAAAGGGAAAAAAATCGTAGGGGCGCTGCAAAACCCATAGTCAGCTATGACTGACGAAGGCTTCTACTTTGTCATATACTTTGGTGTGGTCTAAAAACATAAGAGCTGCTCTTTTTCACTTCTATGTTTGTACAGAACAGTGTATTGTAATGAGTATTCTGTAGTACGGTGTAACGTAGCTAAGTGCAATGTACTGTAGTACAGTGTAATATAGTGAATCAAGTGCAGAATAGTACAGTGTAAAGTTGTGAGTGCAGTACAGTGTGGTGTATTTTAATTCAGTGTATTTCATTTTATTGCAGTGCAATGTACTGTAGTACAGTGTAATGTGGTGCATTGTAATACCATAAAATGCTACATTTATTCTAGTGAAGTTTACTATAGTGCAGCGCAATTTAGTGCAGTGTAGTATAGTGCTGTTTTTGTGCAGTGTATTGTAGTGCAGAGGTAGCTTAGAATTTTTCCTGGACAAGTTCAGCACTTAAACTAAAGCCAAGACCCCTCCCAAATACATCCACCTGCTGTAGCAATTTTGCCAGTCTGTCCATTGTCGCTGACCTCAGAGTACCGTGACTGCGGATTCGTACAATTCCTTTTATGTTCCGTGACCTGTGAATGGATGACACTGTATGATGATGACACTGTATGAACATGACACTCTCTTGAAAGTGCTGCCAGGGAGAGGCTGTGATAATTTTCTCGCTGTTCTTACCATGTACTCCAGGCTTTGTTCCTCAATATCATGAACATTAAGCATCAAGCTGATTTACTTGTTTTCTCCATCCATTTTCTGCATGCTTTCCCAAGAGTCATAAAAACTTGTTGACAGTTAGTCATCTACTTCGGATCATGTCAGCAGCTATTATTGTATCAACTGTAGATCCAGTCTGTTAGTTCACTCAGTCAGGGCCACGCAGAACACGCATTTATAATGTTTTCTCATTCTGGTGATCTGGTGTGGTGCTTCTTTCAGGTAAACGTCACCAATTACGTGTGGTGAATAAGATGCCTGCTGGCGTTAGAACAAGTGAACGAGCCTTGATCAAGACTATACTTCACCTCTCCCTTGGGGATGCGGGGTCGAAGAAAGTAAGAATCGACTATGGAATAGCAAACCCGGTACTAAAATGTTTCTCCATATGTGAATATGACTGTGAACATCTGGCAAATGATCGCACATCATGGAGAACATGTATATCATCATCATCAAGTACCGGGCCTGCTGGCGTAGGTGATCATGCCTCTCCACAACTTTCGATCACGAGAGTTATTTATCATTTCTGTTGTTGACTTTCTGGCAAGCCATTCTCTTAAGATGTCTGGTATTTTTTCTCTTTGCGTCCCTCTATCTCTTCGCCCCTCAATTTTTTCCAGTTGTTACAATATATTCCAGCTGTTCTCTTCTCATTACATGGCCAAAAAATGATGATTGTTTCTTCCTAATATTGGAAATTAGCTCTCTTTTTTCTTTGACCTCTTTCAGAACATTTTATTACTCTTCTTAGCTGCCCATGGCATTCTCAACATTCTTCTGTAAAACCACATTTCTACAGACTCCAGTGATTTTCTTGTCTGTTGTCCTATTGTCCACGATTCACATCCATATGTTAAGACTAGCTCTACATAACATTAAGAACTCTTTTTCTTGTTTCTATTGTCAAAATGGATTGCATAGTATCTTCCTCATTTTTTTTGGAAAGCTGCTTTCGACTGAGCCATTCTTCATCTCACCTCTTTTGTACATCTTCCGTCTGAGGTTAACACAATTTCCAAATATTTAATTTCATTTACCTGTTTTAATATTGTTCCACTTGTCTTTATTTTGCACTGATGTGTGTCTTTTTCTTTGTTGTTACCATTACTTCTGTCTTTTTGCTATTAAGGCTGAGTCCTTTATTTGCTTTCTTTCACTATAATGTCCTACATTTATTGTAACTCATTTTCACTCTTAGCGATTAAGACTGTATCATCAGCATACCTTAGATATTTATATTATGACCTCCAATTGTTATTCCAGGCATGCCTCTTATGGATCTTGGGGTGGGTGAGACTTTTAGTCAAGGCTAGCGGAGCCAACCGTAAACAAACCGACGGAAGGCAACAGAAAACCACCGTCGTAACTTTTGTACAATCATGACATTAGTCAAAGGCTAGCGGAGCCAACCGTAAACAACCGACGGAAGGCAACAGAAAACCACCGTCGTAACTTTTGTACAATCATGAATCGAACATGTATAAGGAACGGTATAACATCATTTGAGACTATGCTAAGGCAAAACTTAGAAAAGTTTCATGAAAAGGGATAGAAAACTATGTGGACCAGTTGGCCTGACTTGTTCATCTGTGACCGCGTGTGTTTGTCAAACATTGGTAGAATTAGCCACAAGAGAAGCTGTTCGACAAAAACAAAACCTAAAAAAATACACAATAGCTTCTACTAGACCGTCTGACAAGACGAAAAAGGGTCATATACTAAAATGTCACGTTGAAGTCAAACAAATGGCATAAAATACTTTTGCTTTCTATAAACCGCGACACAGTTCCCACCGTATGCTAGTTTCACGCTCTCTTCATGGTTGGGTGGGCTGTAACAACACAACAACGAGCTATAACGCCCATGTATCGATGATCCATATCCAAACATATATGATTGCTGACACACATATTCTCTTAATACAGCGGGTGGTGTTCTAGCGATCACGTCATAATGAGAATCAATGCTTGCCCGCATCACAATTGTCAACGCATACGAATATATAACATTACGTCTGTACTAGCAGTTATTAAATATCAAAACTGTACGCAAATAATTACCCGGGTATGTTAAAGTTTAACAATGAATAACTGTGTTTGTAATTTTAGTTGTGTACTGACACTATAATAATTGTTTTAAAGTACACTTGCAGTGTTTATTTGTAATACATAGCAAAATGCTTCTTTCTTTTGATAACAAGTGCACAGACAAATAAACATCAAAAATAAAATTACTGAATAAACATTCTATATCAGTTTATGTTTGTATTTGGCATAATCAGCTCATGGCATATATCTACTTTTGTTTGAAATATTTCAGAAATGTCCACACCTCGATTAGCACAAAGACTCTGACTACACCTGCTGCATCTTCACTTGCCGCGCCAGCATCAAGTTTAGTAGTAACAGGTGAGTTCCAACTGATTTGTGTATTTGGAAAAAAAAGTAGTCCTGTCATTATCATGTGAGACTTTGCCGATGATATTTCACCATCTCACTTTTACGCAGAATTAGCTTCTACCAGTGGATCTGGCATTTCGGTAACCAATTGACGCAGAGCTATGCATTTAATATTATCATATAATTTATAATGTAGAATCGTATGACTATGATCTGGCCGTACAGTGGTGATAACACACACTCGTCAACAATTAATGTTTTGGATATCATCAGATGGTGACTTGATTTCCCTCTTCTTAATTAATAAACACAACCTATTCTTGTAGGATACAGTTAATGGCCGAAGCAAAAGTTTCTCTCCATCTTTACTACCTAGGATTAAGTCAGGAACATCCTTTGGAATTAGTTGCTAGGAATTGACTCTTTCCCATGACTGTGTCGCTTCAACTTCTTAGACACGGGCGTAGGAGATCTGTTAAACATTTAGTTAAACAGGAACCTTGTATAATGACACAATGATGCCTGCCTGGCACTAAGACTTTGACAAATTTGAAGTGTTTGCTGATGATTTTATTCTCAGATCAACAATAAGATTCTTTAAACCATGAAACATGTGTAGTCACTTTAAAACATTAAACATTATGTACAGTCACTTAAAACATTAAACATATGTACAGTCTCTTTAAAACATTAAACATATGTACAGTCTCTTTAAAACATTAACAATTATGTACAGTCTCTTTAAAACATTAAACATATGTACAGTCACTTTAAAACATTAAACATATGTACAGTCACTTTAAAACATTAAACATATGTACACTCACTTTAAAACATTAAACATATGTACACTCACTTTAAAACAGTAAACATATGTACACTCACTTTAAAACAGTAAACATATGTACAGTCACTTTAAAACAGTAAACATATGTACAGTAAAAAAAAATAGCCTGTCTTAATCACAATAAACCATTATTGATAAATCATCCATCTTTAAATTTGCCTAGGAACACAACAGGCTATCATCTGTCTAGCTATTTGAACAGCCATCTAATAGCACGTTTACACACATTCCACTGTGTACAAAAACCCTAATCCGCTTTTACTGTTTGGTAGCATATTCCCATCTCTATCTCTAAAATATTCTACTAGGTTGTTACCATTCAGAGTAACGTCCATCTTCTGGCTACTTGTTCTCCCCACTTCCACCGACGAAGCTGGAACTCGCCCCTCTCAATTTTCCCTTTTCGTTCTCTCTCTCTCTCTCTTGCACGCTTACCACTCAGGTAAACACTTAATGTTCTATTTCGCTGGACTATATACTCTGTTTTAATTAAAAAATTTGTTACCGTATTTACTACTTTATTATATTAGTTAACCTTATTCAATACCTTATTATATTAGTTAACCTTATTCAGTACATTATTATATTAGTTAACCTTATTCAGTACATTATTATATTAGTTAACCTTATTCAGTGCATTATTATATTAGTTAACCTTATTCAGTACATTATTATATTAGTTAACCTTATTCAGTACATTATTATACTAGTTAACCTTATTCAGTGCATTATTATACTAGTTTACCTTATTCAGTACATTATTATATTAGTTAACCTTATTCAGTACATTATTATACTAGTTTACCTTATTCAGTACATTATTATACTAGTTTATCTATGGGGGTCTCGGTATCCTAGTTTGGAAAACTACCCAACTGGACTATCGACGTTCTGACAAACCGCTACAAGCAGTGTTAATTTGACTCGTGGTTGGGGGGGGGGGTGTAAAAAACCTCCTCGGTCGACCCAGCTGCTGGTAGAAATGAGTACCAGGGTATTACTCTGGGAAGGTGATGAATGCCGCCTAGAATCGTAAGTTTCGATGCTTGAAGTGACACTGTCCAGAAGTCTTCGAACACTTCTGTATAGGCGACCGAGCACATGTGGGTGAAAACTCGCGGGCTAAGACGCCGATTCAAGATTCAAGTCTCGTACTATACTTTCACTTTACTAGTTTACCTTATTCAATATTTCCGCTGTACTCCGTTTTCATATATTCATACTCTAACTTGTTTAGCCGCTTTCCTCATGTATCTCTTAATCAACTCTTAACTAACATCTGTTTATACCTTTTTTCTCCATACTCTGTCCTTTCCCTTCATAAAATGTACCTAAACTATAACAACGCCAATGTGCTACCTATCAAATCCGTTGTCGATTTCTCGGTGCCACACTGTTAAACTGTGTTGGGGGTAAACGCATCAAGATGCATAGAAATGTGAAGCTGCTGTAAAAGTGATTATAATAATTACAATTATTTTTAAATTGAAAAGAGCGGTATGGTAACAACTTTACGTAGGAGAGAAGCAAAACAAAAGTAGAACGACGTTTCGGCCAATTAGACTTTCAGCTGGTACAATAATTATAGATGTTTTTGTGTAGTTTATTGTTCCAGCTGAAGGCCTACTTGACCGAAACGTCGTTCTACTTTTGTTTTGTTTCTCACCTAAGTAAAGCTGTTACCATACCACATTTTCCTTTTTTTTTTTTTCATTGTCATGTCTGATATCGCCCCTCGTTACTTTCTTCTGCCTCATCTCCCTTTAACTTTTCTTTTTTTTTTTTCAGTTTTCCCTCTTCATCTCTCATGCCCAGAGAATGTTCATTGTCTTTTTATGATAAAATGTAACAGATGTTTTTGTGTTCTGCCATATCTCATTCATTTTACCCATTTAGCTGTCCACTACACCCTCAACAGTCATCTTTAAAAACCTTATTTCTGTAGCCTTTAAGTCCCTTCTTGTGTGTTGATCGTCTTTGATGGCAAGTTAATTTCGTAGGTTTATTTGAAAGTGTGAAAACATGCAATATGTTTACGTGCAAATATATAACACAAGGTTGCTTAAACAAGGTCGTATCAATTTGTTTGAATGCCTGATTTTTACTTTTTTACAAACGCCGCATGCGCTTTTCTACTCTAGTTCCTTAGTTTCAAAAAGAAGGTTCTTATCTTACTCACATCTTCACATTTTGTTGTAGTTTCAAGTGCACTTCATAATTCTTCTTTGATGTCATTTGAATTAATCTATCTCATGAAAACAATGAGCTTAGAGCGTGAACTCATCACTCATTGAGCCAGCTGACTCATCAACTAAAAAAAGCAAACAATGACGAAACTTTAATTTTATTCCAAAAATGGTCGTACAAACTGGCATGTGCGAAATATGTCTATGGATAGTGTTGTTGGAGATAGTTGCCGCAACTTTACCTCTTCAGCTTCTCCAAACATTAACTTCTCTATTCTCAATGTGCAGGGTTTGGTTACATTTTTTCTTGACTACGCACTCTCTGTTTTATGGAAGTCGTTTGGAGGAATCTTTTCCTACGTCGTCAATTAGGGTTGCACAGAAGTCGACCTTGTTAGTAGAATTTACCAGCGCTCTTTGGCGGTATGGGTAATTCACGGCTGCAGTGAGATTAATTGTAGGAAAAGAATAGAACAAAGCACACGCACACATTCTCTTTCACACATTCGTCCCCCCCCCTCTCTCTCCCTCCATTTCCTCCCTATACCATCTCTCTCTATCCCTGACATTTTACGTGTACACCTCAAGTGTTTGCTGTAATGTGTTTCTCACATGTGAGACTCTATTATATTCATGGCGATCTCCAAATCTGTATCACTATCTTATGCATCCCGTAACCTGGTAACGTTCCATCTTTGAGGATATCATAGATAAGCGCTGAAAACATTTCACTAAACGCAATTAGGCAAGACTAAAGTCATGAAAAGTTTAATTCCAACAAGTGACAAAATATACATGGAAAACAAACCAGTAGAAGAGATCGATCACTTTATCTATCTTGGAAGTCACATTGATCGAGAAGGGGATACGAGCAAAGAAATTAGAATCAGACTGGCTAAAGCAGCAATGTCTTTCAGAAGCCTTGAAAAGTTGTGGAAATCAAAACTCATTAGCACAAACACAAAACTTAGGCTATTCAAATCAAATGTACTATCAACCCTTACGTATGCGTGTGAAAGCTGGAAAACAACAAGAGATATAGAAACAAAGTTGAACGCATTCGAAAATAAATGTCTAAGGAAAATACTTGGTATAGAATGGAACGAATTCAAAACAAACGAGGAAATTAGAGAAATCGCCAATCAACCACTAATATCTTCAGTAATAAAGAAAAGACGATGGTCATACGTTGGACATGTGATGAGAAGAGATAATAATCGAATAGCAAAGCAAGCCCTCATATGGGAAACAACAGGTAAAAGAAAAAGAGGAAGACCCAGGGAGACACTGAGAAGAACTTTGATGAGAGAGGCAAGAGCAGCAGGAATCGGCTCCATCAATGAGATAGAACTGCTTGCACAGAACAGAGACAGATGGCGAGATTTGATAAAATATCTTTAAAAGAAAACTGCTAGAACAAAAATTCATATAGGAGAAGGTGTATCTTGGTCTACGCCCTATGGGCCGGTTACGGCTCGAAAGGTCAATAGATAGATAGATAGAATTAGGCAAAGGTATAAACCAGATTCTATGTGATGGATTGCATCCTTTCCTCCATGGATATACCTACACATATAAATACAAATGTTGTTCGCACCCTAAGAAATGTACAATTTTTAAAAACATTTTCACGAGGAAATTCTTAAAGAGGCCAACACAAACAGAGAGCTCATTAAAACATCACAAAGAAATAGTGACATTTTTCGGGCACATGAGATGAGGAAAGTTGAGATACTTGGTTACAGCTGGCAAAATACAGGGGAAGAGAGCTTGCCGACGACAATGAGAGAAGATACTAGATAACTTTGTGTCGTGACACGCAAACAGTCTAGAACATAATTAATACGATGCAATGTCGACAGAGACTTATGGAAGCTCATGACCACATACGCCAACCGGTATGGCACATGATGATCTCATACGAGTCAAAGAGCGTGATCAGTTATAATTGTGTGTCATTATAACCCACATCAGAGATGTAATTATAAGAAAAATCATCTCACATTTCTGTCATATCTTAATGTATTGTAATAAAATATAAATTTGTGAAAATGGATGTGTTTTTATATCATTATAATGAAAATGAAAAATGTCTCGGTGACCTGTCAGAAAGAACGTGCGGCCCCCAGGTTGGGAGCCTGAATGTAGATGTACCTAGACTTATTCAAACCACACTTCTGAGACCTTTATATGCTCTTTTACATATACGTTTGAGGTGTTTGTTTGTGACATATTAGCCATTATTTGTCATTACAATTTCCTATCCACTCTGTCAGATGCTTTCTCATTGTCTACAAGTGCAATAAATATTTTTTTTTTTGGGTACTTATATTATTACAAGTCTTTCTTACTGATGTCTTTTTGTAAAGATTATCTGAACTGACTGTTATTATCTTTGCGCGCTTCGTGTAGACATCTCTTAAAACGAAATGTTTTGGTGTTCTTTGAATGTTTGTTTGCTCCATTTATTTCTCGACATGTTACTATTAACTGTCAATCGGTAGATTGTGTCAAGCCGCGTCCTAAGGCGCGTGAAGCATATTGTGTCAGTGTCCATGTTTCTATGTGGTCAAGGTCATATTTTATGGGTGACGTGAACATTATTACGCCAGGCGGCCTTACTTTCCCAGAAAGAAATCTTCAGATTGGGTAAACCCTGAAGCTATGTCGTCCAGAAAAGAAAAACATGAATCACATTAGAGAACTGAGCCCTGACCCGTCTAATCAGTAGTGAATGTACTCACCCATTCACACATTTCTATAGCATTATAATTTTCTGTTTAATTTCTCATTCCCAAAATATTCACCTTTTTATGTTACTACAATATGTGACAGATATTCTCATCCACGTTAAAAAAAAATTATGATTACTTGCTCCTTATCTCTTCTCATCCATATGGTCAAGATATTGTCATATTATGATTATTTCTTCCTCATCTGTTCTCATATACGTGGTCAAGATATTGTCATATTATGATTATTTCTCCCTGATCTGTTCTCATATATGTGGTCAATGTATTGTCATATTATGATTATTTCTCCCTGATCTGTTCTCATATATGTGGTCAAGGTATTGTCATATTATGATTATTTCTTCCTGATCTGTTCTCATATAAGTGGTCAAGGTATTGTTATATTATGATTATTTCTTCCTGATCTGTTCTCATATACGTGGTCAAGATATTGTCATATTATGATTATTTCTCCCTGATCTGTTCTCATATATGTGGTCAATGTATTGTCATATTATGATTATTTCTCCCTGATCTGTTCTCATATATGTGGTCAAGGTATTGTCATATTATGATTATTTCTTCCTGATCTGTTCTCATATAAGTGGTCAAGGTATTGTTATATTATGATTATTTCTTCCTGATCTGTTCTCCTATAAGTGGTCAAGGTATTGTCATATTATGATTATTTCTCCCTGATCTGTTCTCATATATGTGGTCAAGGTATTGTCATATTATGATTATTTCTTCCTGATCTGTTCTCATATAAGTGGTCAAGGTATTGTCATATTATGATTATTTCTTCCTGATCTGTTCTCCTATATGTGATCACAATATTGTCATATTATGATTATTTCTTCCTGATCTGTTCTCATATAAGTGGTCAAGGTATTGTCATATTATGGTTATTTCTTCCTGATCTGTTCTCCTATATGTGGTCAAGATATTGTCATATTATGATTATTTCTTACTGATCTGTTCTCATATAAGTGGTCAAGGTATTGTCATATTATGATTATTTCTTCCTGATCTGTTCTCCTATATGTGGTCAAGATATTGGTGTATTATGATTATTTCTTCCTGATCTGTTCTCCTATATGTGGTCAAGGTATTATCATATTATGATTATTTCTTCTTGATCTGTTCTCATATACATTGTCAAGATATTGGTGTATTATGATTATTTCTTCCTGGTCTGTTCTCCTATGTGTGGTCAAGGTATTGTCATATTATGATTATTTCTTCTTGATCTGTTCTCATGTACATTGTCAAGATATTGTCATATTATGATTATTTCTTCTTGATCTGTTCTCATATACATTGTCAAGATATTGTCATATTATGATTATTTCTTCCTCATCTGTTCTTATATACATTGTTAAGATCTTGGTGTATTATGATTATTTCTTCTTGATCTTTTCTCATATATATGGTCAATATATTGCCATATTATGATTATTTCTTCTTGATCTGTTCTCATATACATTGTCAAAATATTATTATTATTGTTTCTTCCTGATGTTGGCAATGACCGTTCTTTTTGCGTTGGGGTGTTTTTTTAAAGAACTTTACTCATTTCAATTGTCCCTTTATTCTCAACAATTCTTTTGGAACGTACATTTATTTGGCCTCCATTTATTTTCTTGTTTGGTGTCACATTGTCCGGGATGCGCTCCATATGTCGGGATTGACTATACATAAAACTGAGTAGCTCGAAAATGTTTTACTTTTTGGAATGCTGCTTTAGTCAGAGCTATTCTTCCTCTTCTTCTTCTACCTTTCAGTTCCACTTGGAGATTAGGTCTTCAGCAAACACTTTACAAGCCGTTCTGTTTCTTGCCATTCTTTTAAGATCATTCCATGTCTTCCCCATCATCTTCATCTCTGCTTCCATCTGTCTTCACCAAGAACATTTTTTTCTTGCTCAGTCTTTTTCCCTGGGCATCCCAAAGAAATAGCGTGCTGTGTAACACTCTCAGTTGGTTTCCGCAGTGTATGTGTCCTTTCCAGCACCACCGTCTTCATTGTATCACTTTGTCCACTGGTAAAGGTAAAGTAAACTCGGGCTTCAGGCTTTTAAAATGTATAAATAAAGTTTGTATAAATAATCGCATGGGCCAAGAAGAAAGCCAAGGGTAGATCGATTCTTCTTATATTTAGCGATCAGCTATTGCTATGCATTTAGACCAGCTTGGGTCACGAACAATGTCTTCACCGGTTCCCCATAACTTGTCATGCAGGCTCGTTTCTGTGGGCCATATTTGTGTTCTTAGTGTGTTGAGAGTGCTGCAGTCCTGTAGTGCATGCTCTGGAGTTTGTCTTAATGGTCCACAGTTACATGTTGCAAAGTCACCGAGTCTTATCTTGTGTATGTGTGCTCTGATGCCGCAATGACTTATTCGGAGTCTTATAATCTTGGCCTGCTTGTTCATATCAGTTGAGTTTATTTAAGCTGTCGTGTTCTAGATCATATTTTCCATGCAACTCCCTCCATTTTGTTTTCCTGGCCTGTTTGAGGTTTGTTTTATTTCTTTGAGGCTCTAGGTCTGTTAAAGGCTCCCACCTGCTTTTGCGAGTTCATCTGCTTTCTCATTTCCAGTGATGCCACAGTGCGCTGGTATCCACTGGAGGACCAGTTCATTTTTTTCTGACAGCGAACATATGTTGTTCCCAAAGAAAGATCAATAAAAGTGGACATTGTACTGGCTTGCATGACTTGTAAATTTCCGGTTGCATTGACATATTGTCTTCAACTTATCCCCATTGCTGTCATGCGGTGTTCCCTGAACGACGCGGGAAATCTAAAATGGTAAGGGAGTTTATGTTTCAGAATGACAACCAATGAGATCTGCGGACATTTAAAAAACCACGTTAACGTCATCGGTTATAGATGAAATGAGTCTAGACATAGCCAAATATATAGTTGACCTTGGTCTGGAAGACGTATTCTATAAATATCATCGTTATCATTCCTTAATATTTGGGGCACAGGTACCATCATATATACTTTCTATCTCATCCTGGTTCCTACAGTTGTCCAAGAGTCAGCGAATCAAAGACCTGTCCATGTTTTTATGTTGTCTTCCCGCCTCTCCTTTCTTTCTTTTCTTTTTTTTCTTTCTTTCTTTCTTCTTTCTTTCTTTCTTTCTTTCTTTCTTTCTTTCTTTCTTTCTCTTTCTTTCTCTTTTCTTTTCTTCTTTTCTTTTTTCTTTCCTTATAATTATTTCTAGCACTATTGCTGTAGCCACCACTACCACCTCTGTTCGACTACTATTCCTCTTCACTGCCCGCTCTTAAAAGCACGTTAAAGGAACTTAGGAGCGCTGTGTATGTTGTAGTTTGAAAAAAAGTAGCGATATATGTGCCTTTCGGCCCATCATGAGAATTCTTCTTCAACTTTCACCCGTTAAGCGCTTGTGATTGCGTTGTGTCGCTAGTTTACGACACGATTTTATATTGCGCCTTTCGTCCTAAAACAACATCTTCGGCATGGGTAGAATGTTTTTTTTTTTTAATTGCTTCGAATTTATGTCGGGGATGCCACCATATTGGCTTATTCTTGTGGACTTTAATTGCCAAGAATTCTTTAACATGCCCCAGGTGACACATGAGACCTTCTGGTTTTCTGCAGTATCCGATAGGGTTAAACATGAGGTCTCACTACCATATGCGGAGGGTAAAGCCACAAAGAAGCTACGGATTTGAAGAGAAAAATTCCGACCGCCTGTGGCGAGTTCGAACTCGGAACCTTTATGGCTGATGTCTTATTGACTGTAGCCCGCCCAGCCCGCAGACAATTCGGCCTCATTGTGGTATGTCAGGCTGCCAGTTTCCTCAATATCTTAACTTCCCCATGTTGCGTAATTGCACGTCTGGTCCGAGTATGAAACACACACACACACAGATTTCCAGTGACAGCTCATCTTTCTAGCTTATATTCTTTTCTTAGATTTTCTCTCACAATTTGTATTGCGCAAGAGTTTTTTCCTTTTCTTTTTGTTTTTTGTTTCAAAGTATAACAAGAAATCAGACAAGTCTGCATCTCATGATATTATAGCACCGAGATATCCGTTTAGTAGCATTGTACGGAGTTTTCTAAAAACAAAACTATCTTACCTCTGCTGTAGTAAATGAATTGCCTAATTGAAACCGATAAAGCAATATTAATTCTATATAATAAAACAAGTCAGTTCATTCGTTCGTTCGTTCGCTTTCGTCAGCTTTGACCTCTGACGAAGTCCCACCCACTCAATTTTGTGGGTCCCATTACAGGATGCCCCTCGCCATGTAGGCAGATTTACTCCGACTTCAGAGGTACTAATTTTTAGGGAATTAGTAAATCCCAGGTGTCCTCGCCAGGGTACGAACCCCGGCTGTTGCCGTGGTAAGCCAACCGCCTATCGATTGCGCTAACCGGACACCCAAACAAGTCAGTCATTTCATCTCAAAAGTCAGACTCTGATATATTATTATGAATCCAGCGTTCTTAGATTTTGCAATTAAATTATTTTTTTTTCTTTATTTGTACTTTACTATTTTTTAAAATATCCCAACCAGGTTGGTACGTTCCCCATAAACGTCAAACTAAGGCCTGCATTTCATTGGTTCTTATCTGAAATTGCTTTTTTTTTTATCGATCTCTCCATTTATCTTGATGTCTTTATAAACATCATTTTTTTTTTTTAATATAACTCGGGAAAAATTCAGGATGAAATTAAGATTTAGAAAGGTAAAAAGGGAACAGCTAAATGTATTGTGGGCATGTAAAGAGATATGACGTAGAGTTGACATCATAAGGCGAGAGAGACTAACTATAGCCGACACGATAATGAAAAGATGGTAAATATCTGGGGTTAAAGCAAAGAAATACAAATGAATGCATAAAAATGCGAAGCTGCAGTAAACCTAAATGTGAGGGAGAATTGAACAAACAAAAAATAGAACACTGGTATGGTAAAAGCTTTACGTGATTGATAGACGACACAAATTTGAACGACGTTTCGGCTCAATAGGCCTTCAGCAGGAACAAACAACACACACACAGATATGTAAGTAAATAAAACTAATCTTACATAGCTAACTAGTAATGAAACATTCAAAACAAAATAATCGAAACTGGTTTAAGAAAAGAAAAATGTCTTCCCTGTGTCATGGACCGTGGAGCTCATACGTTTACCACCTCCGGAAACATAAAAGTATGCTGTATGAATTGATTTAGGGGAAACACCAGTCGTTGAATAAGAATGACAATTTATTCAAAACTGACATAATGAAAGTAGCTGGAAAGATATACGGTAAAACTGTTAATAAATAAATAAAATAAGCAAGTCGTAAAGAAAAATAACCCTGAATGGTTGAGCGAAGAAGTAAAACTCAATTAACGCGGGCAAAAACATTTTTTTCTTCTTCTTCTTTCTTTTTTTTGCCTTTCAGCTCTGAGGAGAGATATAGTTTGTGGTCTTTTGCTCTCTTGCCATGTTTTCTAGTTGTAATAAATATTCAATCAGTCCATATTTGTCGTGGTCGACCCATTGGCCTTGCGTTCTTTCTTCAAATATTGAAGTCTCGTTGTGTTTTGATCTGTATGTCTTATCACGTGACCAAGACATTTTATCTGTTGCCAAAAAAAAAAATATTGAATGCATGAAATAGAAACAGTAATGAGAAGCTAACATATTAGAAATAGAGTGTAACTCACGTCTTGGCTTAGAAAAACTTAATAAAAAGGTTCAGACATACGAGAACGCGTCCACCAGTGGACAACATGCTCTTTAAAATGCTAAAGTTACGAGCTTGAAAACTAACATAGGAAAAATCAAAATAATTGGCACAATATCAAATATGACATTGTCACAAAAACAGTGTGGTCAGTTGTGAAGAAACAAAAGCTATTATCAGTGGACACTGTAACTAAGCAAATTCATGACCACCCACAATACATTGCAGATAATGTATGTTATCAATCAATGGTCCAGAGGGAGCCAGATTATCGTGTTTCGTCTCCATACTGGCCATAACAAAATGAAACATGGCTTGTATTATAAATACAGGAGGGGACCTCGGCGGCCTAGTTGGGAAAACTACCCAAATGGGCTACCGACGTTCGGACAAACTGTATTCAATTCTATCTGGAAGCAGTGTGAATTGTACTTGTGATTGGAAAAAAATACTCCTGCGGTCGACCCAGCCGCTGACAGAAATAGGTACCAGGGTATTATTTTGGGAAGATGATGAATGCCACCTCGCATCGTGAGTTTCGATGCTTGAAGCGACACTATCCAGAAGTCTCCGAACACTTCTGGATAGACGGCCGAGCACATATGGGTGGAAACTCGCGTGCTAAGACACCGATTCAAGTCTTGCACTTGACCTTTACCTATAGATTCATGTTAGAAGCCTGTGTCGCTGTGGGACCAGCAGATATGACAACAGAATATGTACAAGACTGTTACCAGTATACAGACAAGAACAGCAGAATGTGACCTTTGCCTACTATTCTCTATAAGAAACCCTTTGGGCAAAACTTAAATGCGAAAGACAACATATTTGTTCTGCAGAAGAAACTCTTTTTGCCAAACTGAAACTTTGAAGAAAACATATCTGTTCCTCTAAGTTTGAAAACCAAGTCATGTTGTTTGCCCACCAGTATCGATGCACTATTCTCCATTATAGGGAGTTTGGAGATGGCTAACATAGTAGTACACGCTCCGAAGTGTCTTCTGCAACATGGGCGTGGATATGCACTGTTGAGAAAGACGATTCTGTACTTGTTGGACTTGCTCAATGATCACTTCGAAATGATGCCATTTATTTCGTTTTCCCATTCATAAATTTTAGTTCTAATTGTGTGAATAACACACAAAAGAGGGACTGAATGATATGATAGCATTTATGTAGAATAATTAGAGACCACATTGTCCCTTAAAAAAAAATTCAAATGTAGACAAAATTGTTGAATCACAAAAGAGCTATCAAATCTACTGTTTCAGGCCCTGCTGTCAACCAGTCACCATGGATACAACAAATGTCATTCCCCCTTCATCAAGCAATGAATTCGTCTGGTACGACCTTTGACCCCAGCTTTCCAATCACTGCTCCCAGCGGATTTAAATTTGCGCAAGACTCCCTGACGGGACAGTTTTTCCTGATTCCAAGTGGAGGTATAGCTGAAGACAGTTCAGTTATAGTTGAGTGTGGATGTATCACTAAATTGTAGAGGGGTCGTGGGGCAATGATTGAGTATGGAGATATATCTGTGTGTGTGATGTAATGGGGTTATGGAGTAATGATTGAGTGTGAAGGTGTATATATATATATATATGTGTGATGTAATGGAGTCATGGGGCTATGGTTGAGTATGAAGATACTAGATACATATGTATGTGTGATGTCATGGGGCTGTAAAAGAGTGAAGGTTAAAATAAATGTGCAGGTATAGTAGTGTGGAAGTATAATTGTATAAGTTCAGTTATCTAGAAAGGCTGTTAACTTTAGATGGTAGATGTACAACAGATGTGAGGTGCAGAATAGCTCAGGCAATGACTTTCTTTGAAGAATGAGGACAATTTGATACAACCAATTTTTGTCAAAGGAAATAATAAGAAAAATGTATTTCAGTATTTTGTAGAACCAGTTTTGACATATGGATGTGAATTTTGAACAGTTGTACAACATACAATAAAAATCATTGGGGGCTACAGAGATGTGGTTTTACAATGTAATGTTGACAATACCATGAGTAGTTAAAAAGAGGATCCTTTAACGGACTTTCGGTCAATATGGCGGATAAGCGACAGGAACCTTTGAAGCTCAGTCTGAAAACTGTTTCTGGTTGCACTTTCCTCATATTCCAAGTGCGGTTTGCTGCCGGAGCTCCTGAGTTTAGTGCTCTGTGCACACCATGAGCTGTGTTTTCATCTGGATCGTGTTTCGGTATTCTGATCGCTTACGATTGATCTATATATCTATCTTTCGTTTGCCTGAAGTATTGTCTGTATCTGCAATGTTATTTCCTGTATAAATTTTACTGTCATTTGTAATTCTTGCAGTGGCCCATATAGTTTTGTCTGTAGTGTTGTATCTATGGGCCAATGGATTTTCCTCAGTCTACTATATTCAGTGCAGTCTTGAAGTATGTGTTCAGCAGTCTGGGGCGCCTGTCCACATGTACATGTAGTTGAGGTGCCGATCTTGAATTTTGTATTTATGTGACTGTGGAGTTGATTGTGTCCTGTTCTGAGGTGTATAATGATAACTTGTTCACATTTATTCATATTATTACTTGTGATGAATGGTGATATTGTATGATGAAGGACAGTTCGGCTGCATTCACTTTCAGTGCTGCTTGGCCTTATGTCTTTTGGCATGTGCTGTAGTGGCTATGATGGGGACTGCAGCTGCCTTTCTTTGTTTGGAACCTTCAGTGAGATGAGTTTCATTTCGGATGATTCCACTGGGACGGGCAGTTGAACAGATATGGATTTTAATTCATTTGCAGTGATACCGGAGCATTCGAATAACCACAACCATAACCTCTAAAGAGGCCAGAGTGAAAGGAAAGCTTTTTTCTAATATGAGCAAGAAACAATTGTGATTTTGTTCATGATATTATGTTATGTTTTGTTATGTTAGGATCATTATCACTGCACTCTGAACACATTGATAGATGATCTTTTACCTTTTAGCTCCTGGTGGAGCATAGGTCTTCAACAAACACTTTCCAAGTCGTTCTGTTTTTTGCCATTCTTTTAAGATCATTCCATGTCTTCCCCATCATCTTCATCTCTGCTTCTATCTGTCTTCTCCAAGAATTCCTTGGTCTTCCTCTTTGTCTTTTCCCCTGGGATTCCAAAAAGGGCCTGTTGTGTAATACTCTCAGTTGGCTTCCGTAGTGTGTGTCCTATCCATCGCCATCGTCTTCGCTGTATCTCTTTATCCACTGGTATTTGACCGGTACATTTCCATAATTCCACATTAGTGACTTTGTCCTGCCATTTCCATCCCTTTATTCTGCGCAAGCATCCATTAATGAAAGTCTGTACTTTCGTGATTGTCAATTTTGTCATTCTCCATGTTTCACAGCCATATAATAGGACCGACTTAACATTTGAGTTGAAAATTTTTATTTTTGTATTTAGCCTAATTTCTTTGGATTTCCATATGTTTCCCAGTGCAATGAAAGCTCCTCTTGCTTTTGATATCCTTATTTTGGTATCATTTTCTGTTCCTCCCTCTTTATCTATATTACTGCCCAGATATATATAAGATTGTACGTCTAGTAGAGGTATTTCTCCTAGTTTTATATGGTTATTGCCAACTGCATTAATTCTCATAATATTGGTCTTATCTCTATTAATTTTTAGTCCTAGCTGTTGTGATCTCTCATCTAATATACTAATTTTATCCTGCATCTGTTGATGGCTGTGTGATAGGAGAGCTATGTCATCAGCAAAGTCTAAATCATCAAGTTGTTTGGTCAGTGACCACTGGATCCCATTTCTGTTGTTTTGAGTTATTTTCATAATCCAATCTATGGCCAGTAGAAAGAGAAATGGAGACAGGAGGCATCCTTGCCTTACTCCTGTTCTTATTTCAAATGCTTCTGTAAGCTGTCCTTCATGCACCACACTACATTTTGTTCCTTCATACATTGTTTTTATCAGGTTAATAAACTTTATGGGGATTCCGTAATGACTCAGCAACTTCCAAAGCATTCTTCTGTCTAAACTATCAAATGCCTTTTCGTAATCTATGAATCCAATATATAGTGGGGATTTTAGTTCTAAACTTTGTTCAACTATTATACGTAGGGTAGTTATTTGATCAGCACATGATCTGTTCTTCCTAAAACCTGCTTGTTCATCTCTCAAGTGTTTCTCTATAGCCTCTTTTAGTCTCTCCAGAATGATTCTGCCTAATATTTTTCCTGGCACTGATAGTAGCATAATTCCCCTATAATTTGTGCACTCCTGTAAACTTCCTTTCTTTGGTAGTTTGATCATATAACCTTCTCTCCAGTCTTTAGGTATTTCTTCCCTCTCCCAAATTTTATCCAATAGATCCTGTAACATCTTGGTAGAGGTGTTAATATCTGCTTTGATGGCTTCCGAAGGAATTTCATCTGGTCCTGTGGCTTTACCATCTTTTAATAATTTGATGGCTTTCGTTATTTCTTCTTTGCTTGGTTTTCCGCAGTTAACGTGTAACTCTTCTTCTGCTGGTAGTATATCTGGAGGATTATTTGAGCTGGGTCTGTTCAAAAGTTCTTCAAAGTGTTCTTTCCATCTCTCCATTTGTTCCCTTATATTACTAAGCAGATTTCCTTTCTTGTCTTTGATAAAGGCGTTGATCTGTTTGTATTTTCCACCTAATTTCTTTGTGCTGTTGTACAGTTCTTTCATATTCCCTTTATTTGCTGCTTCTTCTGCCTCTTTAGCTAGTTCATCTATATATTTCCTCTTATCCCTTTTAATGCATCTTCTCACTTCTTTGTTCACCTCTGTGTAAGCTTCCTGTGTCTTGGCTTTATTACTTCTTGTTTTGCTTTTATTTATGTCTGCTTTCTTGTTCTTTCTTTCTTTAATTTTATCCAGGGTCTCTGCTGTCATCCATGCCTTATTCTGGCGTTCTCTTTTCCCCAGTGTTTCTTCGCATGTCTCTTTCCATATATTTTTTACCTGTTTCCAATGATCTATATTTATTGTATTTTCTAGTTGTTGGAGGACTTGGTATTTGTTTGATATTGTGACTGCGAATTTATCTTTAATTCCTTGTTCTTTAAGAAACCCTACATTGAAATACTTTCTACCCTTATTCGTTGTATTATACCTTTTTAATTTAATTTTAAGTTTGGCTAACAGAAGATGATGATCAGAAGCTATATCTGCCCCTCTATATACTTTTACATCCTGTAAGGATGACTTAAACTTATTATTAATACATATGTGATCAATTTGATTTTCCGTTCTATGATCTGGTGACACCCATGTAGCTTTGTGTATTCTTTTATGTTGGAATATTGTTCCTCCTAGGCTCATTTGATTAAGGGCGCAGAAATTCACAAATATCTCTCCATTCTCGTTTATATCTCCAAGTCCATGTTTTCCCATAATCTCTTCGAAGCCTCTGTTGTCTGATCCTACCTTAGCATTTAGGTCTCCCATCAAGATTATAATATCCTTGGCTCGTCTTGCATCCATCTGCCATTGTAGCTGTTTATAAAAATCATCTTTAACTGAGTCATCTTTATCGTTGGTTGGTGCATAGCATTGTATAATGTGTAATTTTATTTTGTTTTTGGTTGTTCTAAATGTTGCTCTCACCAGTCTTGGTCCCACTGCCTCCCATTCTATTAGTGTCTTCTGTGCATTTTTTGATAGCATTATAGCTACCCCTTCGCTATGTTGTGCTCCTGGTTCCTGGTGTCCTGATGATAAAATCATCTCCCCTGTATTCAATTTTATTCTCTCTGCTCCCAGCCATCTTGTTTCACACATTCCCAGAATATCTATCTTATAGTTGGTCATTTCTGCTGCCACTTGTGCCGCTTTTCCCTGTTCGTTAAGGGTACGAACATTCCAGGTGCCAATTCTGGATGATTTCCTGGTAGACAAAGGGTGAGTCGGCAACCCGGACTCCTTATGGCTTTCTCCGGATTGCGTCATACGTCTCTTAGACAGAGAGCCCTTCTCTTTCCTGGTTGACGGATTAACTTTATCTTTCTTTGACTTGTTCATGTTTGTGAAGTTTTTTCGGCTTACTTTTTTTACAGTATGGGATAGCCAGTCCCATGCCTAACCCTCCTTTCTCGCCTCTTACGAACATGCCTGGTAGGGTACAGCACCGCTATTCTTTACTCCCCTTTCGGGCCCCGGCAGCGCACGGGCGATTGATAGATGATATTCTCCTCAAAATGTTTACTCATTTCGCATCAACTAACAAGGTCAGTTTTGTACTGGTTGAGCATTCCTTTTATTTGTCCAGCAGAATGTCGTTCTGTTCTGGCAATACCAATCTTCACCACCAGTTTACGCTATTTAGATAGCGATATATTTGAACTTCTTTTCAAAGTATTTTCTGCCCATATTTCTAAAGTTAATGATGTCTGTTCTATCCATCTGCTAATCTCACAGAATCAGCCAATCTATCTACTCATTCATTGCCTTTAATACCAGCGTGACCTGAGACCAACAAAAAAGTAACACTGCATATTTTTGTACCTTTAAATTGACTCCAGCAATTGCCTGCAGATGGAGCCTGTCTGGACTTTGGGAATTAAGCTGGAGAGTCACTTAGCTTGCAGATATAACTGTAATCGTGTGACTCTAACCAGATAAAAACCTTTGTTAGGGTCATCATCTCCATTTTCATACTACTGGTTGTCATTGCATGGGTCCCACTATCTTCATAGATTTCTCTCTCTCTCCCCCCCCCCCCCCCCCCAACTTGATGGTGCACAGCAGAACTATCTGTGTAGAGCAGAGCATTTTTGTCTGTGAAATTTTCACAGTTGAGGGCATTCATCACATTTGGGTCATTCTGCTCTCTGCATAATCTCTTTTATGAGACGATAGCAGAAAAGGTAGCACTAAATCCTGGAGGCACAATTACCATTCTGACCTGGAATTTATGATAGAGTCAAAGCAACGAAATGAATATAAATGTATAAAAATGCAAAGCTGCAGTAAAGCTAATTGTAGGGAGAAATGACAAAAAAAATATATAGAAAAAAAAATATTAAAAAAACATTATGGTAAAAAAGCTTTACGTAATAAGTGGACGGCACAAATTAGGACAATGTTTCCGCTCAATAGGCCTTCAGCAGGAACAAACTTACAACACAGCATGGATATGTATTTAAAATAATAAATAATTAAAAAATAAAAACTTTGAACTAGAATGAGATATTAAAATAAAAATAGAAATAAAATGACTTCCCTGTAAACTTCGATGTGGACAGAATGAAAATGTACATTAGTGCGCACAGCGATGCTAAAAAAGGTACACAATTTTTTAAAAATTATTTGTATGTTTGTATATATATTATATATATTTGTATTTTTTGTATATTTGTATATACAGTAAACATACAAATTATTTATCTTTTATGTTAACCAAATAGTTTATATGTCAATGGAAGTGAGAAAGAGAGTTCATCTGTGCTATGTAGAGCCAATTCTGACCTATGGAAGTGAATCATTGTCAGTAAACGGACAAATTAAAAGACGATTAGAGGCCACAGAGATGGGATTTCTCAGAAGAATGTTGAAAGTTTTCTGGACAGCTAAAAAAAAACAAAAATTCTCAAAGAGACCAATACAAAAAGGGGCTCCTAAAAAGCATCGGAAAGAAACAATCAACATTTTTCAGGCACATGAGAAGAGGAAAGTTGGAATACTTGGTTACAACCAGTAAAATACAGGAAAAGAGAGATCGCGTACAACAAAAAGAAAAAAATACTGGATAGCTTAGTGTCATGGTACGGAAAACAGTCAGCAACAGAACTGATACAATGCACAGTGGATAGAAGATTGTGGAAGAATTTGATCACCTACACCAACTGGTATGGTACATGATGATGATGAAATAGTTTCTACCAAATCCATCCATTTTTGATGCTATGAAAAAATGTACTCATATCAAAACAAATAACACCAGGGCTAAAACTAGGCATAGCAGTATGCTATATTCTCTCAACATTCCTGTATGGTGCAGAAACATGGACATTAGACATGAAACCAGAACAGAAAATTTAAGCCTTTGTAATATGGATGGCTTCATAAAGCTGATGTACTTCTATCTATCTATTGGCCTTTCGAGCCGTAGCTGGCCCATAGGGCGTAGACCAAGATACTCCTTCATCTGAATTCTTGTTCTAGCAGTCTCTATCAAATTCTTTTAAAAATATTTTATCAAATCTCGGCATTTGTCTCTGTTCTGTGCAAGCAGCTCTATCTCAATGAGGGAGTCAATTCCTGCTGCTCTTGCCTCTCTCATCAAAGTTCTTCTCAGCGTCTCTCTGAGTCTTCCACTTTTTCTCTTACCTGTTGTTTCCCACATGAGGGCTTGCTTTGCTATTCGGTTATTATCTCTTCTCATCACATGTCCAACATATGACCATCGTCTTTTCTTTATTACTGAAGATATTAGTGGTTGATTAGCGATTTCTCTAATTTCCTCATTTGTTTTGAATTCGTTCCACACTATACCAAGTATTTTCCTTAGACATTTATTTTTTAATGCGTTCAACTTTGTTTCTATATCTCTTGTTGTTTTCCAGCTTTCACACATACGTAAGGGTTGATAGTACATTTGATTTGAATAGTCTAAGTTTTGTGTTTGTGCTGATGAATTTTGATTTCCACAACTTTTCAAGGCTTCTGAAAGACATTGCTGCTTTAGCTATTCTGATTCTAATTTCTTTGCTTGTGTCCCCTTCTTGATCAATGTGATTTCCAAGATAGATAAAGTGATCGATCTCTTCCACTGTCATCTGTTGGAATTAAGCTTTTCATGACTTTAGTCTTTTCATGATTGATCTCAAGCCCAATTTTGCTGGCTATTGGTGTACTTACATATTTTTATTTAGATTTTATATTATATTTGTCAAATTGTATTATATTATTTCATGGATATTGTATTTATCAAATGGAAATTAAAAACTGGTAGCACCAAGTCCTAAAAGTTTACCAGAACTCATTATGAACCCTTCTGGCTGTAAAAAAGCTTCAATTGCAATATTGTATATTTATTCTAATGCTTTTCTACATTTTCTTTCAGACTTTGTTAAGCCTGGAGGAGTGTGGTCATCTCCAAGTTTTGTTTCAACCACTGAGTCTGGAACTTCACATTTTCAGACCACATTGAACCCACCCACTATCTCCATTAATGAAGCAGAGAAGAGAGAAGGAAGACCTGCTAGAGAGGTGGGAGTGATGTGTACATTAACAAAAATAACACCTTTAACAGTCATACCTGGTTGTAATATTTTCTTGTTGTCTGTGTGTTGTAGCACGTTAGAATTAAAGCGACGACAACCAAGTTCATGAAAATTGGGAATTTTTTTTTCCTGCTTTACACGAGGTCATATCTCACGAAATAGGAGTAAAAAAATCTTACATCAGTAGAAACAAATCTAACATTCAGGGGTAACCACTGTAGTAGTAATTAGGAAGGTACGTATGTTTGAGGGAGCCAAAATGTTAAATTTGGAAGAATTTGTGTTTTGATATGGTAATTTTTACTATGGTATTGTAATTCCAGGGGTAATACGTATGTCATACATTAGCACATATGATTTGAAAAGAACATTGAAGATATATTGTAACCAGCCTTTATGTTAATTGGCACAAGAAAAATAATAAATTACATTTGTAAATATTTAACAGAAGGAATGAAATGAAGCCATTCTACACAGGCCCTTGACTTACTGCTATTGAGAGTTCAGTTTAGCATCTTACCTAAGGTGCTTTGATTTCTCTATCTTTCTAGGATAGCACAGACAAAAGCTCATCTTCAGCAAGTACTTCAGACAAGATCATTCCAGCCCAAGAGACAGTCTCCAAGGATAGGCAAGGGATGACGATTGGTAAACATAATGATAGTCTGTGAAGAAGAAATACATCAGTTCTGCATTACAGACAAAAATAACTTTTTTAACACATTCCGTACCACGAGCTGCAAACACTGGTGCCAGTTCTGAATGCACTGAACCTTAGAGCCAGTTTTTGTTGTTGTTTTTTTGTAATTTATTAACATTTCCACTAAAACCTTGTAATTCTCATATTTAATCTCTTTTCCAATTTCCTGAGCAAATTGTCTGAACACACTGTGTTATAGATCAATATTCATCTACTCTCTTGCTGTTATTTCACATTTTTTTTAATTTGTGGAAAAAAGTTGTGCCAGAATGTGTTAAACCACTTGGTAAGGAATATGTTAAACATCAAGATCATTATCTATTTTATGTGTTCAGTCTGCAGAGTAAGCTCAAAATAATAAAAGGAAATTTTTGTATGCAAATACCATTTTGCAGTAGATAAAATGTGTGGGTATCATAATTTAAAGCTTTAGCTAAACTGTTTATATTTTTTATTTTCTGTTATTGTTATTATTTTCTGCAAATAGCCACATACACAAACTTCTTGAAAGAGAAAAATAGAACTGACTTTATAACTGAATAGTAAAGCTTATTATGGATAACTGTTTCTAATCTGCTTCTACCTTTCATTAATCTTCTTATTTAAATTGCTTTTGACTGACTTTGCAGAAGTGTTCATTCTCAAGAATTAATCTGAAATCCTGAATTTAAATTTAAATTTACTTTATAAAACTTCACAAATCTACCAATAAATTGTGAAAATTGACATTAAAAAGAGCAATTTATTTAATTTCTCAGTTTACCAACAAATTTTAAGACAGTGAATTAATAAACACAAGTTTAGTCTCACTAATAAATTCTTATTCTTCTAAATGCCCTAGATCAGCAGTTCTCAAACTTTCCTTAGCTGCGAACCTCAATTAAATATGTTATTTATTCACAGATCCACAGGATTCAACTCAAGATTTAAAACCCTGAAATAGATCAACTATTTTATTTGTAACGCTTAATAACATTTAAATAGTTTCACTCTCCTACAAATGATTGTCATGGGATCTACTTTACTATAAACTGCACACTCCTAATACATTTTGATTTGAATAATTTATTACAGAAATAATAATAACAGTATTAATTGCTTTAGTTTTTCTGGATTAAATGGAATTACTTTCACATAAAATTATGAATGTTAATCGACATGACACACATTTGCATGACTATAAACATAAATGAACATTATAACCAGTGAAAAAGTGTACCTTACTAATCACAAGATTTGTGGAAAAGGCTAACATTGTATACTAACATAATTAGTGAGAAGGTTGTTGCTGCATTTCACCCGCAAGCCTTGATAATTTTGGCTGAATGTCAGAAACTTGTATTCTGAGATCTTGCTCTACATTTTCTAAATGGTTTCTGTATTTATTTTTAAGATAAATGAGAGCAGAGAATGATTTTTCACACAGTTATGTTGTTACAAAAGGCATCAATACTTTCATAGCCCTCTTTGATAATTCAGGAAAATCCATTTGTAAGTGAGCCCAAAAATTAGGAAGTGATTGTTCCTGGAACTGTAATCTCAGAGTTCATCCATGGATATTTCTAGGAGCTTGTCTTCTGCTGTAGTGAGCCCTTTTAGTTCATATACATTAACTGAAAATGGATCTAATTCATTTCTTGCTCACATCAGAACAGGAAAATATTCACAGAAACTGTACTGCAAATCTTGTGCAATAAGTGACATGTCCTCTGCAGACAACTGCTTGTACGACTGTACAACAGATTCAAGAAAATATGTGAGATTTGGAAATTGTTCCAAGTTTCTGTTCAGTAGGCAATGAATGATACCATAATCATACAATCATTGCCTTGATCTTGTCTTCAACTTGAAGAACTGTAACGTTTTCTCATTGAAGATTCAGCAAACTTTAATGAGTGAAAATGCCTGACAGATATGCCAATCTGATTAGCCAGGAAAATCTGTCAAACAGTTGGTGTCTGATTTTGGGATAAAATGTGTTGATACTAAATTCATAAGGGTGTCCGGTTAGCGCAATCGATAGGCGGTTGGCTTACCACGGCAACAGCCGGGGTTCGTACCCTGGCGAGGACACCTGGGTTTTACTAATTCCCTAAAAATTAGTGGGAGCCGCGATAGCTCAGTGGTTAGTGAACTGGACTACTACGGACAAGAGGTAGGGTTCGATCCCAACCGACGGCTCCGGGTTCACCCAGCCTTAAATGGGTACCAGATTTTTTCTGGGAAAGTAAAGCAGCACGGGCGTAATACCGACCACATTACCCCAAAAATCATGTGCTGAAGGTCTGTAAAATATAGGGTCACTAACACCATATTTCCCTATACGCCGCCACTTGGCGTGACGGGGGGTACTTTACTTTACTACTTACTAAATTCATAACAACAATATCAGTCATTTTTACCTGACAGTAATTACATGATTTTTATTAACAGAAGTTGAAGAAAGAAACACAACCGCCAAATTTACTTAACTACCATCTTCACTCAACTACTGAACTGAAACTAACCGACTTTGGTGGTTGTATACACAGCTTCAAGAAATGTCACATTTTTTTCTTTCAATTACACATGGCCACTCACTTGCCAGTACAGTACATATCTTATTTGTTTCCTATCAAGCTCCTTTATTAATGTATTTATTCCTGCACTAGTTACACCACATTTGGTTGGGGAGGGGTGATTCCCCCACCCCATCCTAATCAATGTTTAGGTTGCTTGAGAATGTGTAAATTGGCCGGTTTTTTTGTTTCTTTGATCTTTGTCAAGTTTAAGGTGTCTTTGATGTTACCCCACCATTTCTTTCTTCGTGCTGGGACTGATGTTTTGTAAGCAGCAAATTGGCAAAGTCTAGTCTTTATTTTTAAGGGAAACCTTTACTTCTTTTCAAGATTTAATTTCTTTTGTGCTTTCATGCATTCATACTCTCTTTCCATTTAGCTACAAAATATCGCACTACTCTTCAAGCATTTGTGGACCACCTGTAACAGCTCACGGTCCACAGTTGCACTGTCCTAGATCAGACATAGATAAATCTGTCAGAAGTCAATATGTTTAGTAATGTCTTTAGGACAACAGAATCTATCCACTTTCCTTTTTGCTTGGTTCTTTGCCAAGAGTTTCAGTACTTGTTATAGCTTCACATCAGACCTGGAAGACTTGAATTTAAAAGCCACTGGTTCATATTATGGCTTAATTTCTGGAATGACAGTCTTGCAATCTCAAATTTCCTTTAAAGATAAACACATAATAAACACATTTCAAAAAAGAGAAAAGTCAGTTCAAGGTAGTCTGAGCACATATGTAAACTCTCAGCTTTTGTGGCAGTGAAATTCCACCAGATCAATTAATTCTTTGTTTAATAAGATCTGTTCACTTCTTCATTACCTGAAATAAAGTAATCATAACTGCTAAATTGTAATCTCATTTTGGCATTTTAGGCACAATCCTTTAAATTAAGCAGATGCCTTGAATCTGCTGCTACATTCTGATCATTCTTAAAATTGTTTTTTTTTTTTTTGAGTGGTTTCAATTTGTGACACAAATGTTGGAAACACGTGATGTATAACGGAATTTATGGCTGCAGAAAGTCTCTTCTTATGCTACAGTACTAGGGGAATCAGACTTGAAACAGTCAATGGGAGATGAAAGAGTCTCTGGGAGATTGAAGAATTCTTTTTGGATTATCCGAAGAGGAACACTTGTGTCTTTTTTCCCCTCAAGTGCTCTTAGAAATTCAATTCCTTCAGCTTTTTTCCAAAAATTATTTTTTATTTTCTAGTTTAATTAATTTTTTTTTTGTTGATGGTGATATTGCTGTTAAACATTTCATGAATTGACACATCTGACACTTTCTGATGTGAAATATTCCATTTTGAATCACAAATATTAGTAAAAACTGAAGCTAGTAATTGTATTTAATAACTTGAATGTCCCTTAAAGGAATCATATAGAGATTCTATTTATAAAATAAGGAATGAAATGAAAATGTCAGTGATAAACAGCTGGGAAATGTGCACATACCCAATGTATTATTATCTTTTAAATAGCATAGAATCTGCCTTTCTGTTGGGTGTTTTATATATGTTCTGTTGATGTGTCTAACTCTTAAAAGTTGTAGTTACTGATAGAACATTTGTAAAAATGGAAACTTTTATTCTTCTGCTTTGCAGCTTTCAGGGTTTTTTAGCATGTTTCAGGCTTTAGTTCTGTGTTGAACTTGTTGCACTATTTTTCAGTAACAACACTCTTGTCTTTCATTGCTGCATTGGCTAATCAGTACAGAATTTTCCATGAGTATAAAGGACTATTTGCAATCTACAAGTAAAGGTCTTTATTATCCAACTTTACTTATTCTTGTGAGACCTAGAAAACAATGAAAGAAATTGAACTAAAAACAAATGTCTCAGGAAAATATTTTGTATACCATGGAATTAATTCAAGACTAGTGCATAAGTAAGAGAAATTGTCATGGACATAAGTTGTACATGTAATGAGAAGAGATAATAAGAGTCATAAAGCAAGCTCTCAAATGGGAACACAAGAAAAAGTGGTTGACCTAGAGTAGTATTGATAAGAGATGCAACAACAAAGGACAGCAACACTTTTGCTGAGATTGAGAGGCTCGCCCAGAACAGAGAAGTTTAGTGTGACCCATTGTGGGGCCCTGTGCAAAACCTAATTATGCTGAAATGATAACAGTGAAGAATTGTCAGATATGAAGAATCTAAAACAATTTTCTACCCTGTGTGGCAAACTGCTCAGTAGGACAGTAGATACTAAAGTTTGCATCAATAAGCAAGGGTTTCATTCTGTATTAAGGCTAACTATTGCATTTGGATGTTTCTAATTTTTGGTCTGCTATTTCAAGGACACATTTATTATTTTTTCAATATTTTTATTTATATTACTCAATGTGTTTTATCCTGTGTCTACAGTTTCATTATAAGATATCAACCTGGATTTATTCTATTTCAGATGATGGAAAGCATCATGTCAAATCCCAGTCTCTCATTGGAAGCAGCAAAGGGACTCCCTCTCAAGGATTTATATCAACCTCAGCAGCTACAATCTTGGTCAACCCAGTGACTAATGTGAGCTCCATCTCTCCAGCTGTATTAGTCAAGTTGGAACAGCCCACTGTTGAATCTAGGGGGTGTTCTCCCATACATTTTGAAGACATTTCATCACCCTTATCCTTACTTTCAACATTGTCATGCTTATCATCTGAGAAGCCAACGACATGTACTGTTGGAGTCCAAACTTGTGATAGTTTAATGAGGTTCAGCTGTAAGAGAAAACTTCATTCACATAATCAGGCTGTTCAAACATCATCACATGACTTTTCTACATTTAACCCACTCTCAGTACAGTGCCCAGATCTGGATTCAGTTGACCCATTAACCCACTCCCTTGAGGAAAAGACTAATTCTGAGCGAGTCTCATACAATCCTTTTACAGATCCACAGATCCTTCAAGCAGCTGATGGACTTGAACTTCTAAGCACACTTGCTGAGAAAAGACCCAAGTGTGCCTCTCTCGATGATCCAAAAAGAATTTTTCCATCTCCAAGCGACTCTTTCAAGTCTGACTCTGCTAGTATTGTGGCATTTGAAGACACGCTTTCTCCAGGAGACACAGAATTGAAAAGTGGACAGTGTACACCAAGAAGAGAGATTCTGAGAGACTTGTCACCAAAGTGGTCACTTCCCAAGAAAGAACCCCACACAGCATCAGCATTTGCAGACTTCAAAACCCCTTCAGGTAATGTAGGAAAAGTGTTGTATGTATCCGTGGATCCTAATAACTGAAAATACCATTCCTGGGTGATGGGGGACGGGAAGGAATAGTTGAGCAGCCTCAAAGATAGTTACTTTTCAACAGATCGCTAAGAGTAGTCATGCAGTAACTCACTGTCTAAATCTTCCTCTTAAGCATTTGTTTAGTCATCATAACAAACAGAATCCATGCATTAATATACTGGTTAAATATTTTTTTCATATTTTTCTTTCATTTCTTCAGCCATGCTATCCTTGTTGTGCAATACTTATTTCCAATATAGAGGAGAAGAAACAACTCGTGACTGACAAGACTAGTTGTAGTCTCTTGGAGCCAAAAGTGTACACATTGCTTCGGCATCATCAAGTGTTCTGTTGCTGGCTGTATTGATTACATTCTGCATTAAGTCACTATCTTTTATTATACCACACACAACTTGTGTAAACTGTTGAGTGTCAATAATTGCAATGGGAAAATTTTGTTAACAAGATTTTATTTTCATAATAATTTAGTTTCATTGCATGTATGGAGGGACTGGGAGGTCCAGAGATAAGACATTAGTCTCTGGAAAGGAAGGTCCCGGGTTTGATCCCCACACAGGCAGTGGGAAATTTTTTTTTTAAATGAATCAGTGGTCTCCTCCTGGCTTTACCTTCCACTGGTTTCTGGATAGTGAGATCCGATGTCTAGTCCATCGGATAATGGCAAAAAGCAGGAGGTCTCATATGCACTCGCGCACATTAAAGAGCCCTTGGGAGTTTAAAGTTGAAAAGAGTGGGCCTAAAATGGCTGCTGACTGGGCAAATTTTGTTAAGCAAATCTACTAGTGCCGAAGACAGGTGGGTTATGCCAAAAGGCACACATATCATGCTTGTCATAAACTAGTGACACAACGTATCCACACCCACCTAATGGGTGAATGCTAAAAGAAGGAAAATTACATGTATGGAGTTGGTTGCAGTGGTAATATGGTTATAAAAAGTACTCGCCATCAACCAAGCAGCCTGGCTTCAAAGACCATGAGCAGTACCTGAAGTTTGCAAATTAAATCTTGATCCACAAAAAACAGTCACCAGGTAAAATGAGGAATCAGAGTTTACGATCTGGGAAGTTCGAGGAATGCCAACATTACTATGGAGTTCAATGGTGAATCCGTAAACAGTTCTGGTTAACAGAAGCAGAGAATAATATTTGCCATAGCAATGACATAGATTCACATCTCATGTCTTAACCTTTGCAACCTTAACCTCATGCTAGTGTGGGGAGTGAATTAATTTCTGAGCAATTATTATGGAAAAAATTGGTCAACGTCCAGAAAATGCAGAAGAAATTCTCCAGCCTTGCAATCAGTACAAACCAGTGCAGGACAAACTGATCAACAGAGACAGCTATGAGAGATTAGAACTTTGGTTTTTTTGGATAAAGTGGTGATCATAGTCGCTATAATATTGATTTTGGCATTTGTGTCTGACATCATGAACAGAAGAATGAGGAGGAAGAAGAATCTCATATGGAAAAATAGTATGGAGCTGAAAATGACTTTAAGGAATAAATGGGCTAGAGAAGATGGGTTTATATAAGCAGGACAATAGTTTCTCTATTTATTGGCCAAGTAATCAGTGAAGATATGTTTATATAAACAAGGAGACGGTGGCTTATTGAAGTTTTGGATGCATTGATCTTTATACATCCTTAAAGCTTTCTTATTTCCAAAAATTTCATTACTTTATTTTCTTATCATTTTGAGAAACAAGGGTTTTTCTTGTCTTTAAGAATTTATGAGAATTAATTGATCTAGGGAACATCTCTCATCTTTACTTGAACAAATAATAACGATTATTAAACATTTATAACATTTGGATATATATATATATGTACATTACTGACAATTTTAAACAAAATTGGAAACGCCAAGTTCTTTGCCATCACAGAACATGTTTATTAGTGAGCATTAATTATTCATTTTGTGACAAAACTGTTCATATATAAAGCGGGCAAATTTATTGCTTGAAGCCACAGTGGCGAAGGGGTTAGTTCAATCATCTATTCTACACTGTATATTTGTTTCAAGCTGATGTGTCTGCAGAGTTCACCCAGAACTGGTAAGTTAGTTCCTCTCAGAAAGAAGATGACACATAGGAAAGAAACCATAACTCTCCATTTCTGATGAATCACTGCTAGGTTTCATAGGTCTTGTTTTAAATTGGTACAAGAGGCTTTTCTCAATTAAAGTAGAGTAGATTGGAGTGATACTGATCACATCACCTATAAATGCATCAATGGTCATTGTAAAAAAAATTGGCACAAACATAATGTTGTTGTTGTTGCGTTCGCCAGCTTTCATCTCTGATGAAGTCCCTAGAGACTAGGAATTTTGCGTGTTAATCCATTTTTCCCTGGCAGCCGTGTGCACAGGGGTCCCTCGCCGCACAGGCAGATAACTCCGACTTCAGAGGTACTCATGTTTTTTTCCGTCGATGAGTAACTAACGTTAAACATAATGTAATAAAGTTTGGAAACTATCATTTACTATGTAATTTCTTTTTCATATTCAGTCAAATGAGGTTTATTATTACAGCTTGTACATGCTTGTTTCCTTGTAGAAATCGATATTCAAGAGGATTGTGAGGTGCGGGTGAAGTTAGCAGAGGTACAAAGACAATACAAGGAGAAACAGAAAGGGTTAGCTAAATTACAGAGCAAGAAAAATGAGTGAGTGCTTTAGCAGTTTCATTATTACTTGCACTATTTTAGATTTTTAGTTTTGCAAGGCAACAAATTTCTTTTTTTTTTTTTTTTTTGTGTTCACATTTTAGTGTTTACACAGTCGGACAAGAGTTTATGATAAACCTTACTGTTGTCTGAGCTCATCTCTAGCTCCGTACAGCTTTGATTGTAAAGTTATGATGTCTGGGCCGGTGCTTCATTCTACACTGATCACATTTGGAGTAGTTCACCATCTACTGAAATTTGATCCCTAATGCCCACAGTGTGTATCTGACAGCTAAAATTATGCATCTGTTTATTCAGCTTGCTTTTTTTTCCCTGTTATAAGATAAGTTATTGTTTATAGTTTGTTAAGATAAAAGATGTTAAAAGAAGAAACTCTCACCATTTTACTCAGAACAGATTATTATTATTTATTCCAAGCTATTTTACTGTTATTCCCAACCACAAACGGTTTTTTTGGTGGGGGGGGGGGGGGGGAGAGAGAATTTATTGTGCATGCCTCTCTTCCATTTTCCATTTTTAAAAACTGTTTCAGGTCACTGAAGATTAAAGAAAACAAAAACATTTTCTAATCCACTCTTAACTCTTTTATGAAAGCAGTTGTTTTTTTGGTCACTTTAGACTTGATTAAAATGATTTGATGCTATTCAGGAATTTTTAAAAAATCATTTTAAATCACTTAAGGATTTTCAATAAAATTATATGAAGCTACTCAAGATGTTTTTTAAACTTGTGTCAAAGTGCACGTTGTGGTTTAACATATTTAAAATTAAAATTCACAAAAAGCTTCAAAACAAATTTCAAACTATTCAAGATTATCATTTTAAACCACTAGTCTTTTTCATTGTTTTAAGCCACCAATCACTTTTCACAGTTGTTGCTGCAGTTTTATTTAATTTAGACTCTTGCAGTGTTTCCTGTGACTACAATATTGCATTATCTTTTATATTTCTTCTTGCTTGCACTGAACAAACACTCATCACAATGTCTTTTTTATATGATAATGTATTCTGACATTTTTCCTTAGACCACAAATTTAGTGCAGAGCCTTGGGGGCTGGGTAGTTAGTGTGCAAACTTTCTGATCAGATTGGTCTGGGTTCAGTTTCCAGAAGTGGCAAAAGAATTTTTTAGACTGAGGCTTCAGGATTCACCCAGCTTCTAAAACTGGGTAAACAAGATTTTCCTGGGAAATAAAGGCAACCTGACATGATAGTGACGACATCCAAAAATGTGCTGTCGGTAATAAAAAGTGCGGTCATTAACACTATATTCTCCATAAGGCTAGCAAGACATGAGGAAACCACTTATATCCATAGTAAGAAAGCAGTTTTGATATTTTTTCTACTTTTACTGGACCTAACTGTTAAAATGTGTACCTCTCAAGAGTTTGAGTTGATAATATCAAGAAGAAACAACAGTGCACCCCACCATCTTCAGAACCTGTGACCTAGGATTTAGTAACTAAGAATTTCATACTCTTATGTCTTTATATGCTGCTGGGCTTCTTTTACCACTCCATGGCACACCAGAATTTTAATCTATATGAAGCTAAAAAAAGTATTTGATATCTTAGTTTTTATGAAAAACATGAACACATTTTAAAAGATGATTGCTAAATGTGGCACCCACATATTTGTATATCTTCCAGAGTTTTGCATCATCCGCTTGATTGTTTTGTATCTAGTGCAGTAAATTATCTTCCCTTCAAAGGCTTTGAATGCTTGTACAATAAGTTGATCTTTTTCCAGAAAGATCTTTCTTTCCTGTTGTATGTCAATATCAGGATTTATTACAATAGTTTTCAGTTTTTGCAGGAGTCTATCATTTGTATTATAATATGCTTTTTGAAACTCCATTCAAACTTGTCCTTTCTAATAAACAACGATTGTGTTCAGGGAAAGTAAATTGTCCAAAAGGGGACCAGGAAGACCCCCAAAGAAGAAGACACCATCCAAAAAGTCGGATGATGAAAGGTAAACTTTAAATCAGTTTCTTGAGAGATTATCTTATTTTCCTGTTTAACGGTTTGTTTATTATTGTTGTTTATTCTGAAGTGTTATTGTTTTAACAGTTTTGTAAATCAATTTGTGGACCTTATTCACTAACTAGCATTATGGTAACACAGAAAACCTTGGGTTGATTACTGTCATCATCTATATGGATGCTTGAAAGTGAATGACAAAAAGGAAAATATACCTGGACCACTTTTATGTGATTCAGATCTTTCCCTACACCTGCTAGCTGTTTTTATTCTCTCTCTCTTTATGAATTGAGGTTCTATGCAATGAATTTAATTATTGGCTAGGAAAATGTAGCATTTGCTACAACATAATTTTTCACTGTCTTCACTTAGCACTATTATTATCAACTATAAATAGCATAAAGCTCACTCTCATTATTGTTTTACATTTATCTAACCAGAATGTTTGTCCAGGCATCAGATTGTAACCTTTCTTTGTTTGTGTGAATGTACTACTTTCTTGAAGTGTAATAATATTGTAGTTGTTGTAAAAATGTTATTGTAATTTCTGTTGTAGCAATGTTATTGTAATGTCTGTTGTAGAAATGTTATTGTAATTTCTGTTGTAGAAATGTTATTGTAATTTCTGTTGTAGAAATGTTATTGTAATTTCTGTTGTAGAAATGTTATTGTAATTTCTGTTGTAGAAAATGTTATTGTAATTTCTGTTGTTGAATTGTTGTATTGTGACTTTTTGGTATTGAAGTGTCATTTCGCATTTTTTAAAATGATTTTACTGTGTATTTTGTTTTTATTAATGGCTGAAGTATTATAGTGTTATTTTGGTGTTGTTTTTATTTAAATGTAATAGCATAATTATGTTGTTGAAATATTGAAGTGTAATTCTGTTATGTTTGAAATGTTATACAGTAATTTTATTTCTGCTGTTGAAATGTCGTAGAACACTTTTATTGTTCGAGTATCGAGTGACATTTTTATTTTCATTTTAAGGTGTATTTTGTTGCTTTCATTGAAGTGCTGTAGTGTAACCTTTGTTGTTGTTTAGTTCCAAAAGTATAATTATGCAGTTGTTAAAGTATTATAGTTAAGTTTGTTGTTGTTGTTGTTGAAATGTTATTATGTAAATTTATTGCTGTTAAAATGTTACAGTGTAAGTTTATTGTTGTAGTATTATAATGTAATTTTGTTGTTGTTAGTGAAATGTCACAATGTAAATTTGTTATTATTATTATTGATGAAGGTAATATTGTAATTTTTCCAAAGCATCATTGTTATACATGTTACCTTGTTGTTTATTTCTCTCTTTCACTTGACATTTTAAACAAATCCCTTACAAACTATTTTCTGTTAGTTGAAATTACTATGAAAATATTTTTTCTTATGAAGTATTTTTCATAATTTACATTTTTTTTTTTATAATGTCCTTTAATTATTGCCTAGTTATTATTCTTCTGCATTTACATCTGTATCCTGTATCTGACTGTCTAAAGCCTTTACACATTAGTGATACTTCCTTATATTGTTTGTCCTGGAATGAATCCGTTATATCACAACGTGCAATAAAACTGTAATATTTGTGCTGTTGGCACATCAGGTTTCAAATGTTTTTGGGGCCGACTTTGCATTCTCTAGTTTCTTGCTTTTGTTCACCTGATGACCAAAGTAAACATCTCTTCATTATTCAGCCCTTAAAGAGACATTAAATGGGTGTGTGTCCGTTGTGTTGTGGTTTGCAGTAGAACTGTGATATTTGCACCTTCTGCCCCAGCACATCCAACTTCAGGATGGCATTTTTTAGTACTGAGTTTCCTTCCCTCTCAATGCCTACTCACTTAGCAAGAGTAGACTGATTAGTCTGTTATTAGAGGCACCATGAAGAGGTGAAGTAGGTAATCTAGATGGTTCTGGTTCATCTATCCTGTCACAGGCTGTGATTTGCTGGCAATTTCAGCCCCTTTGCCTCCTATTCTCTATTTGATTCTGTCTCACTTGGCCTGACTAAGTATCAATTTCCAAGGTCACTTTGTTGAGGTTGAATGAGTCTTGATTAATTTAATCCTGATTCTAGCAGTCAGCTTTGAGTCATATACCCATACACTAATTAGTGTTATTATTTTGTTTCTTGTTTATGAATATTTGTTTTTTGTTTTTTTTATTATGGATAGTTGTTTTTGTTTGTTGAAAAAAAATGTGATATTATAATAACATTTGGAATGCTTCCTCTCTCTCAGGTTTAGCATTCTTCTACTTTTTTTCATTTTAATTTTTTTGGTAAAATTAGTTTTTAAATTTTAAATTATTGTTCCTTCATTTTTTAAATTCAAAGCTCAAGTAGTTCTTCAAAGAACAAAGAACACCAAATCCCAAAAAAGAAGAAAATACCAGCAGAAGAGCTTGTTGACAGGGTGTTTAGGAAGGTAGGCTTGACTTGTTTGACTCTCATTGTGAGTTGTTTCTTTAGGGATAAAAAGACAGGGTTACTATGTGGATGAAGAGAGATAGAGAAAACAAGTTAGTCTTACACTGATCAAAATAGTAGCAGATTTTATGTGTTATGTTTGTGTGGAGAAAGCACATTTCATAGAATAATGTAAGCAACTTTGGCACATTTTGCTGAAGAAGAGCAAACAGATCAAGATATTCTAGTTAAAGAAATAATAGAGCAAGAAATATTGTCAGGAATAAAAGAAAAGGTTTACAACTATTACATAGTCATCACATTCTGTTTAAAAACACCATAAGAAGATAATGATTGAAGACACCGGCCAAGGGGATTAAATCTCTATATATGAGGAAGCTAAATCTTGAAAAGAAAACAGCAGCTATCAGAATGCACATAGGCCTATATGCAAAAACAAAGGGAAATTTCACTTGTTCATTGGCAACTGTATCTTACATTCACAATGCTAAAGAACCATCAATCTTAACCTCTAAAATATTTAATCTATGCACATTGCAAGAGGTGACTAAGGAGATTATGATCAAGATCTTTGCCATGCATCTGAGCTCAAGCCATCTTTAGTACTTTCACTAGTATGTGGCTGGTGTGCATCATACTGGAAATATTGTGCAATGAAGACGATCTGTTGACTACACTAAACCATGTGGCAAGACAGAAAGAACTAATCATAACCCATACAGCTATCAACACAACCTGTGAAAAGATAGATGGATGGAATGATGGAAACACATGGAAAAATGACAACAGAAGAGGCTAAATCAAAGAGAAAAACACTGCTTAAAGTCTCTCTCTTTTACATTGGAAGCACAATTAAGAAGGATGAAAAAAAGAGCACTAATGAATTTAAGGCTCTCAAAAATGTTCCTTCTCTAGAATTATGAAACTAAAATGTACTTCTTTCTTATTTTATTTATGGTGCATGGTTCCATTTTTGTTACAGCTACCTCCAGTAATTAAACCAAGCAAAGTCAGTCGGTCTATTCACTATGTCAAAAGTAAGACTGGCCCATTCTTCAGAAGGAAATCAGCCTCTAGCTCTGTCAAACGAAATAAAGGTGAGTTATGTTTTTTAACCTTTGGTTCTTGGCAGAATCTTTTTAACCTCAATGATACCACTTTCTCTTCTCAAAGATGATTTTTTTTAATTGAGCTCCTAAATTGGTAAATAAATAATGAAAATCTATTAGACTAAGCAAAAATGAACAATAAACAGATACAGGCTGGCATAAGAAAGGGGAAGGGGTCCAGAATATCACAAAAATAGGGTCCTCACTATAGGACATGTACATTTTTACATTCTATTTCTTCCTCTTTTCTCTTTCACTGATACCTAAAAGGTGTCGTGGTTTATATCATTTGTCGTTCTTGTGCTACTCGAATTGTCTGAATTAGTGATTTCCCTTTGTTGTTACATGTCTCTGTCACTGCATCTATCCATCTTCTTCTGGGTCTTCCTCTTGGTCTTTTTCCATGCATTCTCGAGAAGAACGCCCTTGATGGTGATTGGTGAGGATTCATTCTGACCAGGTGGTCAAACCATTTAAATTGTTGTTGTTCTATATATTCTTGGCAGGGTTTTGTTCCTACTATTTTTCTTATGGTTTCATTTGGTATTCTATCTCTTCTTGTGTTGTTTGTTACTTTTCTCAAGCAACGCATCTCACATGTATTGATCTTTCTTAAATGTGATTTAGAAAGGTTTGAAGTTCCATGTTTGACTTTCATAGCACAAAGTTGGTATGAAGATGCTATTTATCATTTGTTGTTTAGCTGGCATAGAAATGTTTGGATGTCTTAGCAATGGTGAAAGCTGGTATGTGACAGCATTTGCTTTTTGTATTCTCATGTCAATTTCTCTGTCTAGTTTTCCATCTTCTGTGAACATTGTGCCTAAATACTTGAATTCCTCTACTTGTTTTATTTCTTTATCTTTGATCTTGATGTTTAATGGGTGTCTTAATTTGCTTATTCTTATAGCCTCTGTTTTTGCTGTGTTACATTAATTTGTTTAAATAATATTTTTTCCTTTCTCACCTGAAGTCTAATATAATTTTATTATTATATTTATATAATATATTTTTATAATTTATATAAAATACCAGAACTAATGAAAATATAACAGGAATCATGAAAAAAGGCACCCAATCAGACACAGAAAGAAAACACCTAGCAGAAAAACACATACACGATACCTACCTACAGGACTCTTGGTCCCACATATACACAGATGGCTCTGCTACAAATGCCACCAGAAATGGAGGGGGAGGTGTGTTCTTGACGCTGAATAATGAGGACGAGATCACTAAGTCAATAGCTACTGCAAAATTCTCAAACAACTTTAAAGCAGAAACTGAGGCCATCAGAGATGCTGCAACACTGGCTACTCAACACAAAAAAAACATGCACAATAAATGAGTGAGTCTGACTGATGCACTGTCAGTACTATCAGCACTAAAAAGCCCCAAGAACAATGAACTAGATGACTTGAGAACAACCCTGAACCAATTATGCAATAACTTCCAGAGAGTAGTCATTCAGTGGATACCATCACACTGTAATATTCACGGGAATGAACGCGCAGACAAATTAGCTAAAGAGGGAGGGAGATTACCACAAGAGAACCATCCGCTCAGTTATGATGAAGCCAAATCCATCCTCAAGCGTCAGTTCCATGAAAAATGGAAACGAGAACATCCAAAGCTTAACGAGAATGATGGATACCACCAACTATCAAGGAGGGATCAAGTCATCATACTTCGCCTAGGCACTGGCCACAATAGAATGAGAAATCACATGTTCACTAAATTCAAAATAGGTACAACCGGCCCCAAAGTCAAAATAGGTACAACCGGTCTATGCCACTGTACACTATGACTACAAAACATGTCCTTCAGGGTTGCCCCCAGTACACAGACCTGAGAAGAGCAATGTGGTCCACGCTCACCTCCCTGGAAGAAAAACTATATGGGGCAATCGATTCGCTTAAACAGACAGCTGACTTCATGAGAGAGTCTGGAATCCTATTTTGATTGAGTCTTGATCGCAGAGAGAGAGAGAATTATAATTTAATTAATATTCTAAAGAACATCCATAAAGTAATAGAAATGATAGATGAGATTTCCTTCCTTTCTTTCTGCGTTTGGCTGATGGCTACTTCTCTTCATCATCCTCCCTTAAAAGGATACTAAGTGTGTGCCGATACACAGTGGTTACTAGCAAACTGTCATATTTGTGCCTTTCAGCCAAAACACATTCAACTTCAGCACAGCATTTTTTACATTATTTTTACTGGACTGTCTTCCCTTTTCTATACCTAAACTCTTGGCCAAGTTGGTTAGCTTGTTCTAGAGACACCACTGGCATGTGGGATAAGATCTTAATCAGCTGTTGTTTCTGATCCTTATGTCGGCTTTCAGCTTTGAGTCACTACTTTCTGCCCAGATGCTAGCATCTTGGCCTTCAAGATATAAGATATAATGGGCAATGTTGACCAATGATGAACTGGTTGATGAAAGGTTCAATGTTGAACCTTTACGTATCAACACATGACCTCAACACTAGGTCAGAGTTTCATGCACTACAATATCTACTATGAGCACAGTAGTTCAAAATAATGTATTGTTGACGTCCTAATTTTTTAGTACACACTAAATCTAGGTAACTATCATCATCATTATGTGCCATACCGGTTGACGTAGGTGATCATGTCCCTCCACAATCTTCTATCTACAGTGCATCATATCAGTTCTGTTGTTGACTGTTTTCCATGTCATGACACCGAGCTATCCAGTATTTTCTCTCTTTGTCACCCGCGATCTCTCTTTCCTTCTATTTTGCCAGTTGTAACCAAGTATTCCAACTTTCCTCTTTTCATGATGTGCCCAAAAAATGTTGATTGCTTCTTTCTGATGTTTTTTAAGAGCTGTCTTTTTGTGTTGGCCTCTTTGAGAACTTCCTCATTGGTCTTTTTAGCTGTCCAGGGAACTTTCAACATTCTTCTGAGAAATCCCATCTCTGTGGCCTCTAATCATCTTTTCATTTGTTTGTCTACTGTGCATGGTTCGCTTCCATAGGTCAGAATTGGTTCTATATAGCACCGATGAACTCTCTTTCGCATTTTTATTGACAGATTTGTTGCATAAGATATTTTTCATTTTCTGAAATGCTATTTTGGCCTGAGCAATTCTGCTTTTTATTTCTGTGGTGCATCTCCCATCTGATGATATTATTGTGCCCAAGTATTTGAAACATTGCACTTGTTTCAGATTTGTCTCATTTATTTTTATGCTGCATGATGGTGATGATTGTTTCTTCGATATAACCATTACTTCTGTTTTCTTACTATTCAAACTGAGACCTTTCCTGTTGCTTTCTTTTACTATTATGTCTATCATTTCTTGTAGTTCATTCTCTGTCTCTGCTATTAAGACTGTGTCATCAGCATATCGCAAATTATTTATGTTGTGACCGTTGACTTCAATTCCTTTTTTGTCTACTATTGATCTCATAATATATTATTCACTGTAAAGTGAAAACAAATGCGGTGACAGAACACAGCCTTGTCTGACTCCTTGTTTTATATATTGGAATTGTCCTGTTTGGTTGTTAATTCGTATAGCTGCTGTCTGTTGCCAGTATATGTTTTTTATGATTCGCAGATCCTTGCCATCAATGTTTAATTTCACCAGCATATTGATTATTTCCACATGCTTTTTTTTGTCTAATGCTTTCTGTAGTCTATAAAGACATATATAGATCTTTCTATCAATGTTCTTAAGATGTATATTGCATTATTGGTGCCCTTTCCTTCCACAAATCTACATTGTTCCTCACTTATTTCTGGTTTTATTTTGTTCCTTACACGTCTCATGATTACTCTTAGTAATATTTAACTATATAAGTATAGCATTAGGATTTACATGGTGGGGAATTGGTTTCTAGATGATGACTTGGAAGATCATTAAAAAATATCATTATTACAAGATAATTTTAGTGACATAGTCAATGTTATAACCATCAGTGCACTGAGAAACTTAAATGATATTATTGTTATTATTTCTCTACCTGTTCTGGTTGGCATAGGTGATCATGTCCTTCTACAATTCTATATCCTCAAAGCATCGTATCAATTCTGTTGGCTGTTTTCTATGCCATAATACCAAGTAGAAGCTAGCTAGTATCTTCTTCCTTTGTCGTCCGCAATATTTCTTTCCTTGCATTTTGCCAGCTATAATCAAGTATTCCAAGTTTCCTCTTTTCATGAGGTGAAAAATGACAATTTTATTTATTGTTTTTCAAATTTATTGTTTTTAGGTGCTCTCCTGTTTTTGATCTCCCCTTGGTTTAAAATTTCCTTTTTCTTTTTAGCTCTTTCAGGGAACTTTCAACATTCTTCTGAGAAATTTCATCTCTGTGGCCTCTAAGTAATTGTCTTTTAATTTATTTGTCTTTCCATCCATGATTTCGCTTCCATAGGTCAGATTTGACTCTATATAGCACTGGTGAATTCTTTTTCTCACTTTTATTGACATAGATTTGTTGCAAAAGATGTTTTTCATTTTCTTAAATGCTTCTTTGGCCTGTGCTATTCTGCATTTTATTTCTGTGGTGTGCATAGTTAAATTCAAGCAATAAATTATTGTCATGTTGAAAACATTTAGTTACTTTACATTGTCATACAATTTCTTTCCTAAAACAGATCTGTTTGGCTATGACGAGAGCACATGGCCTAGCTTTTCTGAAAGAAAGCACCAGGAAAAGGTCAAACGTAGTGAAAGCACAAATGGTTGGTGTAAATTTATTTAGAACAGTGACATTTTTTTTGCTTTTTTGTTAACTATTTTAGATTTTTCTTTTCGTGAACTTAAACATTACAAAATTATTTATAATATTCTGCTGTCTTCATTCTTTATTTCATTTCTTTAAAAAGTTTTATTTCATTACATATTTTCATGATAAACTATATTCATTCCTTAATTTTGTAAACAATTATTTAATTACTTTTATTCATAATTAATTATCTTTTAGTGCTTATTTTTTTTTTATAATTAAAAACAAGATTTCTCTTTCATTTTTTTTTTTAATTAAAAAATGTTATTGTTGAGACTTAATATTTTCATAATTGGTTATCTTGTTCTCTCCATTTTGTGAAAAAATTCTTTGTTTCCTACACAATGTTATGAAGGAGTTTTCACTAAAATGGGTGATATCACCCCCTGTCCTGTGGTGGAACGATCCAAAGAGACAGTAGTTGGTAGTCTGGAGTGCAATTGTGTTGGGGGTGTGTGTGTAAAAATAAGGAGGCATAAATGAAAGAAGAGAAACAAAATTGTGAAAAATAAGATTCATGCATGTTTCATCTGTTGTGTAAATTTCTTTTTCTCCCTGACCTGGCAAAGACCTACAATGTGAGTGCATTGCTATGATGATTAATCGAGTATCAAATAAACAAATGAAATCAGAGCTTATGATTTTCAGTGATGTTAGAAAAATATGTATGAAACTAATCATAGTAGGCTATACTGTATCAGTGTAAAGTCAGTATCTATCTATCTATTGACCTTTCGAGCCATAGCCAACCCATAGGGCGTAGACCAAGATACACCTTCTCCTATCTGAACTTTTGTTCTAGCAGTTTTCAACTCTTTTAAAGATATTTTATCAAATCTCGCCATTTGTCTCTGTTCTGTGCAAGCAGCTCTATCTCACTGAGGGAGCCGAATCCTGCTGCTCTTGCCTCTCTCATCAATGTTCTTCTCAGTGTCTCCCTGGGCCTTCCTCTTTTTCTCTTACCTGTTGTTTCCCACATGAGGGCTAAAGTCAGTATATTTGTTATATTTTCTATTACAATATTAACAAAAATAAGGGAATAAAATCATAAACTGTTAACCATGAATATTTTTTTTAGCTTACATCTATCAAATCATATGTGTTGAGTGGTAAATAAAGTGCATGTTAATAATAACAATTATGTTATAAATTATAGCAACTTGTGGTATCTGTGCCCTTGGGCCAACACATTTGACTTCAACATGACATTTTTAGGGTAATATTTAACACACCCCCCCCCCCCTTTTTTTCCCCTATATATTAGATCACTACTTTCTGGGCCACATTTTAAAATTTATTTCCATGGCTACAACGAAAAGATACTTATTTCCACAAAGAATTCTCTTTTCCTATTTAGTTCTGTATATAAATCTTCATTCCATGTTTTTATAATAAATTATTTGATGCTTTTTATTTTCTCTTTAAGTAACTAAATTCTATCAATATTTTATTTTGTTTTTCTCATATCCTTCTTCACTTTTAGGACAAGCTAAAAGCCGACACAGATCAACCTCCAGTCAGAGTGATGGCAGTAAACTTAGCCAAGGTATATCTTTTCCACTTCTCACAAACTCTTCCTGTTTCTTCTTCTCCTTCTCCACCTTATTGCCAACCCTTAGAAGGATGTTAAGTGGGTATGCATGCATTGTGTCACTAGTTTATAGCAAGTCACAATATTTGCACCTCTTAGCCTGACACTTCCACCTTTTGCGTGGTAATTTTGAGTACATATTGCCTTCCCTCTTCATTTTCTATTTGTTCAGCCAGACAGGAGAGCCCACTTCCAGCGACACAACTGGGAGGTAAAGTAGGTTCTGGATTATCTTTGTAGTTGGCTGATTCTGATGTATGCATTCATCTTTGAGTCACTGGCTTCTCACAGCCCAGATGCTGGTGAACATTTGGCTCAGATTTTCTTCTTAAAATGTTGACATCTTCTGTTCCTGGTTTGTATGTCATAACTTAATTTTATTTTATTTGGCACAATACAAATATTTGTGTGAGACTGTTTTGTTTATAGAAAAGCTGGCTGTCCTCTAAGTGTAGGCAAAATGAACAATTTGAAAATAAGTTGGGCAGAAAAAAAGTTATTTTTAAAATCTTACTTTTTGGGGCTTTTTTACATAGAAGTTAATGACAAATTAAATTTAAAAGAATAATCTACTAAAGGTATTCTTTTTGTTTTCAAAGCACAGCCTAAACAGCTACAAATAAATACTATAACAAATCAGATTTGAAAAAAGGACAGATAGATGTTATATGAGAAACACTTGCAAATATCACAACTGAATAGACCAAACAAAGAACAAAAACTGCAAACTGTTTCTTTTCTCAATGCTGAAAAGTAAATAAGGAAGGAAAGAAGAAGTATTAAAGTCCAGAGAATATTTTATAGTGACTAAGAATTAAAAAATTGTTTATACAAAGTGGTTTTATTTAATATAATGTTTTCTTCTTTTGTTTCATACCGTGGTATTTTAACACCATCAGATAAGTAAGTAAAGTAAAGTACCCCCCGTCACGCCAAGTGGCGTATAGGGAAATATGGTGTTAGTGACCCTATATTTTACAGACCTTCAGCACATGATTTTTTGGGGTAATGTGGTCGGTATTACGCCCGTGCTGCTTTTACTTTCCCAGAAAAAATCCGGTACCCATTTAAAGGCTGGGTGAACCCGGAGCCGTCGGTTGGGATCGAACCCTACCCCTTGTCCGTAGTAGTCCAGTTCACTAACCACTGAGCTATCGCGGCTCCTACTAATTTTTAGGGAATTAGTAAAACCCAGGTGTCCTCGCCAGGATTACGAACCCCGGCTGTTGCCGTGGTAAGCCAACCGCCTATCGATTGCGCTAACCGGACACCCATCAGATAAGTGCTGGTCATAAATGTCACTATTGTGTAATATTCTTCTTTATCTCAATACAGCTTTGAGTGCAGTATTGAGCCTTTGAACCAGTACATTCCTTTTAGGGTGTTAAATATAGCACAATCCCGTAATATATGTTTTATGGTTTGACCATTTAGCCAACATGCACCCTATGTTGTTTGACATCTAGTGTTTGTGTATATGTATTTATTAGTTTGTTATAACCTATACTAAGCTAGTTTGTTATAACCTATACTAAGCCTGCAGATACATGTCATATAGGAGTCATCAGTTGCTGGACACTTCGAGACTTGCTGAGGAGGGGATCTGAACACCTATGGACGGACATGTTCTGAGTGCAATGATGATGACCCGCTAATAACTCAATAACTTAATACATGTCACAGTATGCACTTGTCTTTATTAGTTTTTTATGGCCTTTTCTAAGCCTGAAGATACAAGTAATAGTATGTGGGTGTATATGTTAGTTTGTTATAACCTGTTCTAAGCCTGAAAATGTGTATAATTGTTTATACTGGCTGGTAGTCATCACTGGGACAACTCTACTCTTTTCTGCTGCATTGAGTTGTCTCTCTTTATATTAAAGTATGTGTTTTAATTATATATTTGCTCACATTTTCCTCCATTTTTTGGCATGAACATTTGCATTTTCATGCCCTGGTATCCCACCTGAAGTGAAGGAATCAACTGTCATTCTCTTTATAAGAGCAAGCATGCTTTCAAAAGGTACATTGAGGGTTAACATATTCTTGCTAGAGAGTATGAAAGATGTTGCTTGTCAGTTAATCAATATCCAGCCCTTTCTTACATTTCCATAGTAGCCAATTACAAAGAAGACTCATGATTACTAAAATCTCATATATTAAATATTACATTCTAGCAGTTTTCTATTTCCTCCCTCCATTTTTACCAACAAACAACAAATATGCACATGTATATTCACATATATATTTTTTTCATGTTTTATACATAAATAATATTAATTTGATTTTGGTTATGAACGTAATGTAGATTCCACTCATATTTTATAAAGTTGTACAATTTTCTTGACCAACTTAAACTAATGCATGTTTTTGCAGATGCAGGAAATATTTTCTCCAACTTGGAGAGTTTTGGAGCTGAATATGTTGAGAAAATACATCTGCCACAAGATTACGTTGAGAGAAGAGGACGTCCATCGAAGATTCATTTACTTAAACAAGAGAAGTCACAATCTTCTGTTCCTGTTGCTATAAAAACTGGTGAGTAGCCTGCTTTATACAACATAAACAGTTATTTGTTGTATTAGATGATCTATTATGAACTGTTTCATGATTTAGAATATTCATTTCTGCTCATTATACTGGTTATACTGTTAACTTGATGATTACTTTTCTTTATCATCCATCTTTAAATAGATTTTTAAGTAGGCATAGATGTGTTTAGTTTATAGCAAGTTGTGTTATTTCAGTTTTTTTGGCCCAAACATTTCTCTTCATCATCATCTTCATTTGCCATACCGGTTGGCGTAGGCGATCATGTCCTTCCACAATCTTCTATCTACAGTACATTGTATCAGATCTGTTGTTGGCTTTTTTCAATGCCATGACACCAAGCTATCCAGTATTTCCTCTCTTTGTCGCCCGCGATCTCTCTTTCCTTTTATTTTGCAAGTTGTAACCTAGTATTCCAACTTTCCTTTTTTCATGATGTGCCCGAAAAATGTTGATTGCTTCTTTCTGATGTTTTTTAGAAGCTGCCTTTTTGTGTTGGCCTCTTTGAGAACTTCCTGATTGGTCTTTTTAGCTGTCCAGGGAACTTTCAACATTCTTCTGAGAAATCCCATCTCTGTGGCCTCTAATCGTCTTTTCATTTGTTTGTCTACTGTGCATGGTTCGCTTCCATAGGTCAGAATTGGTTCTATATAGCACCGACGAACTCTCTTTCTCATTTCTATAGACATAGATTTGTTGCATAAGACATTTTTCATTTTCTGAAATGCTATTTTGACCTGAGCTATTCTGCTTTTTATTTCTGTTGTGTATCTTAAATCTGACGTTATTATTGTGCCCAAGTATTTCAAACGCACTTGTTTCAGATTTGTCCTGTTTATTTTTATGCTGCATGATGGTGATGATTGTTTCTCCGATATGACCATTACTTCTGTTTTCTTACTATTCAGACTAAGACCTTTCTTGTTGCTTTCTTTTACTATTATGTCTATCATTTCTTGCAGTTCATTCTCTGTATCTGCTATTAAGAATGTGTCATCTGCCTATAGCATAATATTTATATTGTGACCGTAGACTTCAATTCCTTTTTTGTTTACTATTGATCTCATAATATGTTTGCTGTAAAGTGAAAACAAATCTGGTGACAGAACACAGCCTTGTCTGACTCCATGTTTTATAAATTGAAATTGTCCTGTTTGGTTGTTAATTTGATAGCTTCTGTTTGTTGCCAGTACATGCTTTTTATGATTCGCAGATCCATGCAGCATTTTTGAGTACTGGTTTATCTACCCTCCCAATTCCTACACAGCTTGCTTGGCCATATTGGCACAGAGAGAAGATGAAGAGGATTCAGGAAAAATCTGATTCAGTGATCCTGAAGCTAATGGTCAGCTATGAGTTGCTGACTGATTTAATTCCTGGGGCTGACAGATGATTTCCATACCTAAGGATTTACGATGTGGGGAATAAATTAGGTGTATGGATTCAGATGCTAAGAATGAATTAGGTGTATCAGTTCAAGATATGGTAAATGAGTTAAAACGTAGATGTATGGATGTAAGATGTAGTGAATATGTTAGGCGAGAAGATTCAAGATGTAGTGAATATGTTAGGCGAGTAGATTCAAGATGTAGTGAATACGTTAGGCGAGTAGATTCAAGATGTGGAGAATAAATTAAAAGCATAAATCCAAGACATGGTGAATGAATTAGGTGCTTTTTTTTATTTAATCCTGTGTTTTTAATATTTATTTTTTTATTGAGTTTTTATATATTCAACATGCCATTTACTTCCATATATATATATATATACATATATATATATATATATATATATATATATATATATATATATATATATATATATATAAAGTTTTATGCTCAGAGAAATCACAGAAAATGGAGATAAAAGGCTAGGAATAGTCCCGCCATAGTATATATAAAGAAACTGCAGATAAAATAGTTTGGCCACGTGACAAGGCAGAGTGATCAAAACACAACACCATGAGCCTTCAATAAATGCTGTAAGAATACCAGACCCAAGGGTCGACCACGAAAAAGATGGATTGAGGGAATATTAGAAGCACTAGGAATCATAACAGCAGCAGAAGTGAACAGAAGAGCAAAAGACTGGAAATTATATCTCCCCTCGACGCTGAAAGGCAATTGAGGAAGGAAAGAAGAAGATATATCATCATTAAAATGAAAAAGTAAAGAGCCCCTGTCACGCCAAGTGGGGTATAGGAAATATTATGTTAGTGACCATAAATTTTACAGACCTTCAGCACATGATTTTTGGGGTAATGTGGCCGGTATTACGCCCGTGCTGCTTTACTTTCCCAGAAAAAGTCTGGAACCCATTTAAGGCTGGGTGAACCCGGAAGTCGTCGTTTGGGATCGAACCCTACCTCTTGTCCATTGTAGTCCAGTTCACTAACCACTGAGCTATCGCGGCTCCTATATTATCATTAGCATTATATAATCTTCACACTGTTGCTAATCTCTTAAATGTAAAGTTTTACTGGCTACTGGTTAGTTAACTTTTTATGTGTTTAGAACTTCTTAAGAGGGTGTAGCTGACTAAAGTGCATTTCATTTTTGTGTCAGGGAACTTATGGGGTAAGAGGAAATAAATGAACAGACAGGTTTGCTGGCATGGCTGTTGTGGACAAGTGGTGGACTGGGTTGACTTTCTAAATCCCCTTAGAAAAACAGTTTGAGTAAATGCATCAAACAGTGAATGTGAAGCTACAACCTTTGTTAGACTGCATTAACATAATGTCAAGAGGGGTGATGTCAGACAAGAGTGCAGTGTCGGAAACCAAAAAGAACCAACACAAAACTGAGACCACCAGTCGCTGCATGCTGAGGGATATACTTGGGATGGAATATGAGAACTTATGGAGTAGTGCAGTGATTAACTTACTGATGTCTTATTAACTCAATCTTAGAAAATCTGCTTTAAGTACCCTCTGACAAATTTTACTTGTTTTTAATTACTTTGTTACATTTTTTTTTCTAAAGAACTCTGTTCTACCTCAGCACACAATGAGTCAGGACTAGGGCTGTTAGCCAAGTTTGCTCTGAATGCATCTACTGCACCAGTGTCATCACAGATCACCACAGTTTTGCCTGCACCCTCTGCCAGTGTCAGTTGTAACACAACATCTGCTTTGAGCTCATTCAGCAGTATTGTGTTCACCACCAACAGTAGCAACGTCTACAGCAGTGGTGTACATAGCAGCAGCAACACCATATACAGCACAAGCAACACTAGCTTGAATGGCCAGACTCCAAATATTACATTCGGTTCCATCAGCAGTTTTGTCTCCTTAACAGCCTCAAGTATGATAAGTTTCAGCAATCCTAACTTATCAGCTTCCAGTCTGAACAATACTAATATAGCAACTGCTAAGCAAATCTCAACATTTGCTCCCCTCGCAATATCCACAACATCATCTCTCACCGTGTCACCAGCATCATCAGGACCATCAACATTAACTCTGACGCCCACTCAGTTGTTTCCGTCAATAGAAATTCACGAGACCAACACGGAGGACTCAGGCAGTACTCACAGCAGTGCTACAACCAGTGGGTGTGTAACAACAAATAATAGTACCATCAATATTGTCATAAATAGCCCCAGAAACTGTAGCAGCAGGAACAGCAGTCCAGTAAACACCAACATGACAGATGTTAGAGACATAAGTCCAATTAAACGCAAGTTTGAAGAAGGTAAGCAATAACTGTAAAAAAAAAAATAAGTAAAGTACCCCCGTCACACCAAGTGTCATATAGGGAATATGGTGTTCTATCTATCTATTGACCTTTTGAGCCATAGCCGGCCCATAGGGCGTAGACCAAGATACATCTTCTCCTTTCTGAATTTTTGTTCTAGCAGTTTTCTTTTAAAGATATTTTATCAAATCTCGCCATCTGTCTCTGTTCTGTGCAAGCAGCTCTATCTCAATGAGGGAGCCGAATCCTGCTGCTCTTGCCTCTCTCATCAATGTTCTTCTCAGTGTCTCCCTGGGTCTTCCTCTTTTTCTCTTACCTGTTGTTTCCCATATGAGGGCTTGCTTTGCTATTCGGTTATTATCTCTTCTCATCACATGTCCAACATATGACCATCGTCTTTTCTTTATTACTGAAGATATTAGTGGTTGATTGGCGATTTCTCTAGTTTCCTCGTTTGTTTTGAATTCGTTCCACGCTATACCAAGTATTTTCCTTAAACATTTATTTTTGAATGCGTTCAACTTTGTTTCTATATCTCTTGTTGTTTTCCAGCTTTCACATGCATACATAAGGGTTGATAGTACATTTGATTTAAATAGCCTAAGTTTTGTGTTTGTGCTGATTAGTTTTGATTTCCACAACTTTTCAAGGCTTCTGAAAGACATTGCTGCTTTAGCCATTCTGATTCTAATTTCTTTACTTGTATCCCCTTCTCGATCAATGTGACTTCCAAGATAGATAAGGTGATCGATCTCTTCCACTGGTTTGTTTTCCATGTATATTTTGTCATCTGTTAGAATTAAGCTTTTCATGACTTTAGTCTTTTCATGATTGATCTCAAGCACAATTTTGCTGGCTATTGATGATAGTTCATTTGTGTTTTCCTGCATTGTTTTTATCTTGCTGCTGATGAGAACTATGTCATCAGCAAAGTCGAGGTCCTCCAAATGGTCTCCTTGTATCCATTCGATGCCTTTATTACCAGTGCAGCATTTCTTCATTCTATCTATCTATCTATTGACCTTTCGAGCCGTAACCGGCCCATAGGGCGTAGACCAAGATACACCTTCTCCTATATGAATTTTTGTTCTAGCAGTTTTCTTTTAAAGATATTTTATCAAATCTCGCCATCTGTCTCTGTTCTGTGCAAGCAGTTCTATCTCATTGAGGGAGCCGATTCCTGCTGCTCTTGCCTCTCTCATCAATGTTCTTCTCAGTGTCTCCCTGGGTCTTCCTCTTTTTCTTTTACCTGTTGTTTCCCATATGAGGGCTTGCTTTGCTATTCGATTATTATCTCTTCTCATCACATGTCCAACGTATGACCATCGTCTTTTCTTTATTACTGAAGATATTAGTGGTTGATTGGCGATTTCTCTAATTTCCTCGTTTGTTTTGAATTCGTTCCATTCTATACCAAGTATTTTCCTTAGACATTTATTTTCGAATGTGTTCAACTTTGTTTCTATATCTCTTGTTGTTTTCCAGCTTTCACACGCATACGTAAGGGTTGATAGTACATTTGATTTGAATAGCCTAAGTTTTGTGTTTGTGCTAATGAGTTTTGATTTCCACAACTTTTCAAGGCTTCTGAAAGACATTGCTGCTTTAGCCAGTCTGATTCTAATTTCTTTGCTCGTATCCCCTTCTCGATCAATGTGACTTCCAAGATAGATGAAGTGATCGATCTCTTCTACTGGTTTGTTTTCCATGTATATTTTGTCACTTGTTGGAATTAAACTTTTCATGACTTTAGTCTTTTCATGATTGACCTCAAGCCCAATTTTGCTGGCTATTGATGATAGTTCATTTGTGTTTTCCTGCATCGTTTTTATCTGATTGCTGATGAGAACTATGTCATCAGCAAAGTCCAGGTCCTCCAAATGGTCTCCTTGTATCCATTCGATGCCTTTATTACCAGTGCAGCATTTCTTCATTATGAAGTCCATAACAATTCCAAATAACAAGGGCGATAAAATACATCCTTGTTTAACCCCAGTTTCTATTGGGAAACATTCGCTCAGTCCTTCCTCTGTTCGAACTGCACATGTGTAACCATCATACATGTCTTTGATAATATTTATGATTTTTGATGGTAAGCCATATTGCTTCAGAATTTTCCACAAAGAATCTCTATGAATACTATCAAATGCTTTTTTGAAGTCGATGAAGTTAAGTACAAAAGGTTTTTGCTTTTCAATGTGTTCCTCCAATATAAGTCGTAGAGTGAAAATGTGGTCAAGACAGCTTCTCCCTTTTCTAAACCCAGCCTGTTGTTCACGCATTACTGTATCTATTGAATCCTTTATTCTATTTAGGATGATTTTACAGAATAATTTTGAGGCAACTGACAAAAGTGTCACGCCTCTCCAATTGTTACAATCTCTAAGATTGCCCTTTTTTGGGATCTTAACAATGATTCCTTTTTCCATTTATGAGGCGTCTTCTCTGTTTTCCAAATGATGTTGAACATTTTTTGGAGATGTATTAAATTATGGCTATCAATTGCCTTGAGGATCTCAGCTGTTAACTTATCCTCTCCAGCAGCCTTGTTATTGGTCATTAGCTTTAAGGTGGTTTCTATTTCACTCAAGGTGAAGTCATCTAAATTTACATCTAATTCTGCTGCTGGTGTTTCAGCTTCAAAATCTATTAAACTGTGAGGTAGTGGACGGTTAAGAATTTCTTTGAAGTGTTCCGCCCAACGGGCTTTTATGTCTGCGCTTGTTGTTAGCATTAATCCAGATTTGTCTAGAATTGGTGTTCCACTGGATGTATAGGTGTTTGTCAGCATCTTTTGTACAGTATAAAGAGTTCTGCTGTCTCCTGTAATTGCAGCTGTCTCTGCTTTCTCTGCCAAGTTGTCTATATAAGCTCTTGTATCTCTTCTTGCCGAACTTTTCACTTTGTTGTCTAATTCTTTGTATGTTGCTTTTGCCAGAACCTTTCCAAGATCTGTCTTTACATTAGTCATGGCTCTCTTCGCTTCTCTTCTTTCTTTGATGTATTTCCATGTGGTGTCTGAGATCCAAGCTCGTTTTTCCATTTTCTTCAGTCCAGCACTTGCTTCTGCTGCTGTCATTAGTATTTTGCTCTGTGAGTCCCACATTTCATTGATATCTAAGTCTATTTCACCAAGTGCTGAATAACAATTACTTAGCTCTATGTTAAACTTTTCCTTTATTGCTTCATCTTTCAGTTTATGACTATCAATTTTATGTGTAATTGACCTCTTCTGTTGGTTTCTAAATTTTAATCTTATTTTCCCAATGCACAGGTTGTGGTCACTATTAACATCAGCACCTCTGTATGCTCTTACATCTATTAATGATGATCTGAATTGTTGTTTAATACATAGGTGGTCAATTTGATTTGATGTTCTATCATCAGGAGATATCCATGTTGTTTTGTGGATATTTTTATGTGGAAATAATGTCCCACCTATAACTAAATTTTCTATTAAACATAATTCTATTAATCTTTCTCCATTCTGACTTGTTGTATTACAGCCTTCTCTCCCCATCACATGTTCCACTCCTGCGTTATCTTGTCCTACTTTGGCGTTGAAGTCTCCCATTACAATTAAAAGATCGTGTTTTGGTATTTTGTTTATAAGTTGTTGCAGTTGGTTATAAAAATCATCCTTAACTTCATCATCAGCTTCGTTAGTAGGCGCATAACATTGAATAATTGAAAGTCTTCCATGTTTTGTTTTGTATCGTGTTCGTATCAGACGGCTATTTACCGGTTCCCATTCTAATAAACTTCTTGCAGCTTTGTCTGTCATCATTATGCCTACTCCTTCACGGTGTTTTCCATCTTCCCTTCCAGAAAAAACTACTATTTTATTATCAATAGATCTCCTACCTGTTCCAGGCCAGCGCATTTCGCTTAATCCTAAAATATCTAGATCGTATCTGTCCATCTCGCTCGCGACCTGTGCATGTTTCGTCGGAGCGGCCATTGTTCGCACATTCCAGAATCCTATTTTTGTTGTTGTTTTAGGGCCGAAAAAACTATCACTACTATCTACTGCTAATTTACACATTCTGTATCAGGTCTACGTTTCATTAACAACATCGTTTTTACGATAGCGGCTTGTTAAACCTCTGATCAACGGTTCTATACCAAGCCGGAGAAAAATTATTCCTCCATTTTGGAAACAACCGGAAACGATAATATCATTTCTTCATTATGAAGTCCATAACAATTCCAAATAACAAGGGCGATAAAATACATCCCTGTTTAACCCCAGTTTCTATTGGGAAACATTCGCTCAGTCCTTCCTCTGTTCGAACTGCACATGTGTAACCATCATACATGTCTTTGATAATATTTATGATTTTTTATGGCAAGCCATATTGCTTCAGAATTTTCCACAAAGAATCTCTATGAATACTATCAAATGCTTTTTTGAAGTCGATAAAGTTAAGTACAAAAGGTTTTTGCTTTTCAATGTGTTCCTCCAATATAAGTCGTAGAGTGAAAATGTGGCCAAGGCAGCTTCTCCCTTTTCTAAACCCAGCCTGTTCTTCGCGCATTACACCAATATGGTGTTAGTGACCATAAATTTAAAAAATAAAAAGAAGATCAGGTTTGAATCTTGCCCTAGGCAGTGGTAATTTTTCTCTTCAAATCCATGGTTTCTTCATAGTTTCACCCTCCTATGGTCTCTGAGTAGTGAGATCCAGTGAATGGCCTTCACAGATGTTGGCCAAAAACAGGAGGTCCCATGTACACTGTGCATTTTACCCTTAGATTATACTACAGTATAAAATTTACCACATCAGAATACAGATTCCTCCAAATTTGACATTTTCCCATGTTCAAACATTGCATGCATGCACGCACACACCTTCTTAATTACCACTTCTGGTGACCCCTGAGTTTTTTTCTGAGATCGTGAGATACATCGTTTAATGAGATAATCGTTTCTAGATATTATCAACTTATTGACATTCTAGGTATTATCAACTTATTGACATTCTAGGTATTATCAACTTATTCACATTCTAGGTATTATCAATTCATTAACATTCTAGATATTATCAACGGTAGAAGATCCACTCTAACCTTCCCAATTCATTCTGTAACATCAACTTCTATGCTTCTCTGTCAATGACACTACCAAGATAAGTGAATGTATCCATGTCTTCCAGTTGCTGTTTTTGTTTGACCAAAATAAAATTTCAGTGGCATAGTGTTTAACTTGCAGGCTTAGTGATAAAATGGTTGGGATTCAGTTCCAACCTGACACCCTCTAGTCAACCCAGCTGAGTAAAGTCTCACAGAGTTTGAGAAGGTATTAACAATGAGGAAAGTTTTGATCATCATATCTCCAAATGCTGTGGCCTAGTGTGATGAATTTAGTGCTTAATTCCCTGTAGTGTTTGTTAGGGCATTCTTCTGCTCTTAATATTATGAGAATTCCCCACAGGAAATGATGACCATGTTAATTTTCCCTTTTTTATCGTACTCTAGCACTTCAATCCATAAGGCCATTCTCATCATTATTGAATGCACATCATGTAGAGCTATGTGTTGTTGCCCTGATTTTACCACTGTGAAAGACAGAAACAATATGTGTCAAGCATGTTTACCTTTGAGTCAGTACACCTTACACAGTGAATTTAGTAGTGAGAAAGGAAGCAGGTTAAAGAGAGGGAGTTCTTAGATTGGTCAGGCCAAGTTTAACAAATTTATTCACTTGTGGATATAAAGCCTGGTTACAAATGGGTACCAATACCAGTAGAATGCTGCATGTCTTTCTCATTATGCATCAAAAAGAACAGAGAAAGTAGAAAACCAAACCCATTTGCTATGGAAACAGAGTACAGGCTTCAATTGTTTATAATTTTGTATACAGTCATATACACAGATGGATCTGTTGTTTGATATAATCAGAGCCAATGGGTCTTGAGAGAGAGGGGGGATGGTCTAGGAAGACAGTGATACCTTGACTACAAGTAATTTGATAGTGAGAGGTCGTGGCAGTAACTAAAGCAATAGTTTGGCTTGAAACACAGGCTTTTACCAATATATGCTTTTTCAGTGATTCACTAAGTGTTCTCAGGAAGATAGAAATAGGCTTTGTTCAAAGGCAGTGGTTGGAGTTTCTGAAGAGGTCAAGGCTGATTAAAATCTTCTTCATTTTTGTATCAAGACATTCAGGTGTAAGAGAATGAATAAACAGACAGACTCGCTGGGTTGGCTGTTGTGGAGAGTGGAAGAGCAGTGGACAGGGCTGTCAGTCTAAATTCTCTCAAGGAGGGAGGATGAGTAAGTGATTTGGGTAATGAATATATACCTACAACCTTGGATAGAGTGTGATAGCATCAACATCAAAAGGGATGATGCCATACATGAGTACTATGCAGGAAGCCAAAGAAGACTGATAAATCAACTCAGAACTGGAATCGTCAGCCAGTACACATTGTGGGATATACTGAGATGGGAATCCGGGCACTTATAGAGTTGTCCAAAGTGCAGTGAGGATGAACTGTCAACCAATAAGCTATTGAAATTCTTTAAATAACAGTGATAGTGTGCAACTTTTTTCCTTTGTTTTATTCTTTGCATTGCTCTAGATTAGTCTCCAAATTTTACTTTTTTTTTAATGATTTGTAAAATTAACATTATGGCTTTTTACATTTAAAAAAATTCTTTTACATATTTTCACTGGCACTCCCTCTATGATGTTACTGTTTTTCCTGAATATGTGAATGTGTTTGCTATTGTAAGCACAAACTGGTTCTTTGTCTTGACTGGTGTAGATTTTCTTAATTTTAACATCATGACACATGTGATTTTATGTTAATATTCAATCCATCTTGTTTACTGCATGTGTGTGATCTGTTTCTTTTCTTCTGTTTATTGATAAATGTTACCTAAGAATGTGATGTCTTCTCCATATTCTATGTCTTTCAGTTCTGAGAACATTGTCCATTGCATTTCTTTAGGAATACCTTTTTTATTTGTCTCACTACCCAATCTATAGAACTCTTGAAGAGAGTGTTATTTTTTTCCCCACAATCTGTGTGCTTGTCAAAAGCTGTTAAAAATGTAACAGAATGTTTGTAAGTTTCACTCTGTCATTTGGAACTGTTAACTGATACTGTTTTACCTCTGACAGATTCAGACACAGATGCTAGTGATACAAGCCTCAACAAGAAGAGAAAGCCTGGTCGACCACGTAAAATGAACCCAGAAAAATCTTCCTGCAGCACAGGTAAAGTGCCACAATTAGAACATTGTAATTTATTCTTTATTGAAAACCTAAAATTGTAATTCCTAATTGACAATTTTCTTCTTTTTTTACTTTTTTTTTTCTTCTTCAAATATTCCAATTGTTATATTATGCTAACATCATCATCATCATTGCACTGCAGACAAATGTGTAGGTGCTCTGAATTTCCCCCTTGAATTATTGAGAAACTCCAAGGAGAACCCTTACCATATGCATAAACTTCTTAGCACAGTTTGGAATCCATCAGGGTGGGTAGGTTTTTGCTGACAATTTTTTGCCTGGGCAGCTACCTTTTTTTGACCTGCTCTTTTATATTTTCAATTGTCAAGGGTTCTTAGCATTAATGACCATTCCACTTATTTGTGGTTACTGTAAGTGATTGTCTAATACTGTAAACATATCTTTTTAATACCATCTATTATTCAGCATTATCATCATATGCCATCTATCTATCTATTGACCTTTCGAGCCGTAGCTGGCCCATAGGGCGTAGACCAAGATACTCCTTCTCCTATCTGAATTTTTGTTCTAGCAGTTTTCAATTCTCTTAAAGATATTTTATCAAATCTCGCCATTTGTATCTGTTCTGTGCAAGCAGCTCTATCTCATTGAGGAAGCCGATTTGTGTTGCTCTTGCCTCTCTCATCAATGTTCTTCTCAGTGTCTCTCTGGATCTTCTTCTTTTTCTCTTACCTGTTGTTTCCCACATGAGGGCTTGCTTTGCTATTCAGTTATTATCTCTTCTCATCACATGTTCATATGCCATACAGACTGATATAAAAAAAAAAAAGTTTTCTCCTTTATGAGGAATATGAGGATGAGAAATATAATGTTAATGCCCATATTTTTCAATAACCAAGAACATATTTTGTGAGTGATGTGGTCAACATTGCACCAGGTTCCCCTGCTTTCCAGGAAAAAAAAACTGTACCAATTTCAGGCTGAGTGAGCATAGGATTAATTGGAATTGAACTTGATCTCTTACCCTTAGTAGCCCAGTTCCACTGAGCTTCTGCAACTCCTACTGATTGATGTAGGTGATCACAAATCTCTCTAACTTTTGTTTGTCTTTATATGAGAAAATAGCTTCTGTTTAGCAATATGAGGTTAGACATTACATTATCCTTTACTATTGTTGTACTGTACAGTTTCTTTTTTCATGAACTGGTTTGATATCAAACAAACAAAAAACACAGAATAATCATTTTTGTCTTGGCCACAGCCAACAATAGATTTACTAAGACCCACAGGCAAAAAATAAAACTGAGATACCCACAAACTAGTAAGTTTTCAGCTATAGATGATTGACGTCACTCTACCCAAACAGTCCCTGCTTGCAAAGCTGAAAACATCATGCTAGTTGAAGTTTTCTAGGAATTCCCTCTCAGCCTGCAGGCCTAATTAAATCTATAGTTGGCAGTGGTCGTGGCAAAAAAGCAATCTAAGAAATTGTAAACTTGATACAAACATTGGTAACCTCGTAGACTTGTAGCCTAGTAAGTCTGTTTCTTAAGGACAGATAACTCTGGCTAAAAAATAAATTGTTGTCTTGAGGGAAGGTCAAGGAAAACTAGAGACTGTGGAAGTAGTCCCAAAGAAATGCATGCTACGGTAAATATACTGAACCACATTGTGCAAAATTCATTGCAGCACAATTTGCTAATGAGTGTGCAAAGATGAATGTATTGGTAGTTCAGAATGTATATTAAAGTAATTTTAACCACCTGTTTCTCTCCACTGTTAACAGAGACAATCTGGGCCAAGAAGTCTCCAAACATCAGCCAGCAGCTCCAGGCAACAGAGTTAAACTCTAGTCAACCCAAAGATGGAGATACCAAAAAGGTGGATTTTCTAGTCTCTAACATCTTATATCAAATAATCACCTCAAAAGCAAAGCTTAATTAACAAATTACTTTTGAGTTAGTTTATGCTGTTTATAATTTTTATATCTGCTGTCACTTGATTTGTTTGTAAGAATTTAGATTTCGAGTTTGTTATATACCAATTTAATTTATTTTCTTTTTATGAGAGTTAGAGTTTGGGGCTTATTTGTATAATTATTTAGCACTGAAGCCTCATTGACAAAGTGATTCGTGCACTTGCCTTCTGACCAGATGGTCTGAATTTGATGTACAGAAAATTAATTGCAGAAAAAATTAACTGCAAGATTTTAAAATTCAGTGATTGTCTCTGTATGTATTGTCACTGAGGCCATGACGTCTGCTTCGAGACCATGTTGTTGTCCCTTTAGAAATTTTTTAAGGGTCAGAGCAAATAAAAGTCAGTGGTGACAGATTGGGGCTGTAGACTGGGTATTGCAGATCTTCCTACCATTTCCTTGTGCTTTCTACACAATGTTCACAATATGTGGATGAGCATTGTCATGCAACAGAATCACACAAAACAAAAGTTTGCGTGGCCACTCGATGTGTGATGGATATTCTTGATGGCTGTATGGAGGTTTTCCAGTGTATCTTTGTAGTGGATGGCATTATTGTTCACACCAGGCTTTTTAAAGTCTGCCCTTCAAGGTCAAGAAAAGCGGATGGATTCTGTATCACACTGATCATTTTTCTAACGGTTTACAACAAACCAGTGAATGCTATGCTGAGAGTGAACACATACACAATTGCACATTGGTGTGTGCTTATTATGTCAGATATGACATCATCATACCTCCTACATATGTCCACCTGGTGCATCTCAGGCAGGTTTCATTTGAGCACACCTCATATGTTTATACATATAAAAACTACCCCTCTCTATATGAATTTTGAGTTTATGTTTATGTACTAACTAGTTGATCATAGCTTTATAAATGTTTATAATCAATGATCAGCAAGAAGCAATTGTCATTGTCTCCTTAAAAAACAAGTGGAACTTCCATCATTATTTTTCCATACATTATTTATGTATTCCACAGATGGATCCCAACTCAATGAAACCACTGTTTCTTGATGAGGAGTGGACACGTCGTCGCAGTGAGCGAATATTCCTGAGTGAGCTAAGCCCTCCTCCTCCTCCTCCTGCCCTCTCACCTGCACCCAGGGGTGAAATTGTGTGGAAGCTCTCACACTTCATGCCTAAAAGTAGAAAGATGCTGGATGTCAACAAATCTATCAAAGACAGTGTTAACGACAAAGATAATAAAGATTCTGATAAAGATCAGTCACCTTCTTTAGATTCAGATTCCTCAAAAACATCCCCAATTTCAACAGTTACCTCTTCTTCCTCAAGCATGGCTGTTAAAACAGAAGCAAAGGAGTCCCTCTCATGGACATCTGTTAAAACTGTAGAAATTTCCACACTAAAATTGGAGGACACCAAAAAGATTATGAAAATTGAAGAAACAACTCCATCATTGCCGTTATCAGAAAACACCAAAGCTTCCAAAGTAGAGGATCCAGAGAAGAAAAAGGCTGTGAAAAAGAAGGTTAAGAAAAATGAAGTGCCACCATCATCAACAACACTACCGACCTTGGAAATGAAGGAGAAGAGAGCTGAAGAGAACTCTAAAATCAAATTACAGAAAGCCAAGAGTCTGCATGATCTTACCCAGAGAGTCAAGAAGAAATTTTCCAAGGCTGGAATGAAAAAACAAGATGATTATCAGGTTGGTTATAGTTTCTTTCATTCCATGTAAATAATCATTGTCTGTGCAAGTAGTAAAGGCAACAGAAAAAAGGAGACTGACCTAAAGAAATGCTAAAAAGAATGCTGAGGCAAGAAGCAACAATAGCAGACATTAGCTCCCTTGCTGAAGTTGAGAGACATACCCAGAACATGGATTCTTTGGCAGAAGCTGTGACATAGTGCAAATATGGGGACTCCTGACTGCAGTGAAACTGATTGCATAAACAGGACAGAGCAAGGACATGTAGTGAGATTCATTGTGAGTCCTGTGCAAAGTCTGGTACTTAGTAGCAAAGATCATCGGACAGTCTAGAACCTCTGCCTTTGTTGTTTCTTTAGCTCAAAAAGGACAATAGATAGATTCAGTTGTAGATTTTACGGACAATAAATAGATACAATTGTAGATTTTTATATTTTGATCTGTAAATGATCAAATTAATTTGTGAAAATGATTAATAAGTAAAGTAAAAGGGTACCAGTCATGCCTTATGTTGTATGTGTAATATGGTGCTAGGGGCCATATGTTATTTTCCCAATGACCATTTTTTTGTGTTTTTTGCTCAGTATAACTCCAGGATACTCTTGTTTTCCTATGAAGTAAGTTTTTGGTATATATTCTCATTGACTGGATGAACCCCTCAGTCATTTTAACACTAGATTACAAAAGTGTGAAAATTGCCACCTAAAATAGAAATTCTTAGAATTTGACAATTTGTCACACACAAATACTTCCCCACTGCCATATGGCTTCCTAATTGATCATGCCAGTGACCTATGATGGGTCATTGAGGCCAGGCTTTTTGTTTTAACTACTACAGAGGTGTCATAAAAATATGATATCGTAAAAGTGTGATATTTTGCTATTAACAGTAAGTGGGAGAGATTTTTTGGTGGTGTCTTGTGTGTTTTAATAAGTTGATAAAGAAAGTGTTGAGTTGTTTTTAATTATTTTTAAAATTTTTATTGGTTAAGCATATTTATGTAGAATGGTTGGTTGACCTCAGTATTCATAGTCCATTTCAATCATGGATTTATCATGATTTGATTGACTAGCACACATATAAGCAGCATTATTTCTGTACAAGTACATATTTTTTAAAATATATATTTTGTTCAGATATATTTTTTTTAATGTTGGAAGTTGTACAAATGATCTGTTTTCCTTCACAAATTGCAAATTGTCTTGTAAGGCTTCCAAGTCAATTTTTTAGAGAATCCCTTACAAATTAAGGGAAACCTTTACAACATGGAAGATATATCATCTGATCTCTGATTGATTGACTAGAATAGAACTGCCAAAGACAGTGACAAGACATAATCAGACAACTTCAATACCTGTCTTCAGACTGTCTTACTATGAGCTGTCAGGGATGGGGCAGTGGAGAGACATAATTAGCAATATTCTTTAACTTACAAACCAGATGTTGATGAAGAAGGAATAGTTGCTTTATTAACCGACAAGTTTTTTTATTTATTTAAGTTGAAAAAGAGTTCCAGAGGAGAAAAGAAGAAACGTAAGATCAGCACAGACTCTAGTGACACTGACAATATCCCCCTGGTCTCATACAGAGTTAATCCTCCTACTCCAGGTGAGTGCATCTAATTAAATTTCAGTCACTTTACAGCAATTATTATCCGTTTGTTTATACATGCATTACCCATTTATCTCTTCAAATTTCCATTTATATTATCATTTTCCTCTTTCATGGCTTGCAAGTTTATTTGTTTCCTCACCACCATTTCAAGCTAATCTGTTTTATTCTATGACTGTTTTTAAAAGTAACTGACCTTTGTGTGGGAAACATGGTTTTCATAGTGTGAAATCCTAATTCCTTTCAAAGTTATCTCCTTGGGACTGCACTCACTTCTCCTGGTACTGTCATTGTTGGAAGCATTTTCAGAAGGCCTCTTTGAGGTTAGAGTATAGTTGGACTGTCGCACTTTATATGTGTTCTCATGACTCAAATCTGGTCCATTTCAGCAGCATTTTCAGTTTGGGAAACAGCCCAAAATTACAAAGAGCAGTGTCAAAATATTAGTGAGCCAGACAAAACAGAAGGATGTTGAGTATGGCCAAGAATGTCTCGATCTGATGGTAAGAATGAGCAGGTGTGTTGTCATGATGGAGCTGTCAAGTTACCATTGCTTACAGGACTGGTCTTTTGCATAGCACAGCATCACAAAGGTGATGAATGACCCATGGTGTAGTCATTCCATCTTTTCACAACAAATGACAATCTGACTGGCATTCATTATTCACACACCAGAGGCTGACTGCCAGTGAATGAGCTTTTCTTTTACAGGCTGGACAAAAATGTATGCATGTAAATGAGAGTCCAATACACCTCCACACTGGAGGACCTCTCTCATGCTTTATTTTTTTGCACAGGTAAAATTACGGTTGGATACTTTGCGAACAGCCCTCATACAATCATTCTATCTGCAACTATAAATTTCATTTATACAATAGTTTCCCTTTATTGCAACAAATGTATCCATTTATAGACTTATTTTCTTCTACGGCAACCAGCTTATTTGTTTATAGTTGTTCCCCCTACAATAATTATTTCTTTATATGTCAATGCTCAGAGCCACGATCATGCAAACTGCAGCAGTCAGATCTGAGGGAAGGATTAAAGGTTCTCTATTTAGTTGATGGACTCTTCCATGAAGGCACTGTCAAAGCCTTGCAGCCCCCAGATGTGTAAGTAATGCCATTGACATAACCTTGATTGCCTTGAAATATGGTTAATATGTATTAATGAGATTTTATTTTTTATTATTTGATTCATTTAGTAAAAAAAATTGTATGATTACTGATGCCTCCATACGTATTAAAATATGACAACTAATAGTCTTAAATTTGAAATAAAAATAGTAAATGAAACCAATACTGTGTGAGAATGTGTAAACTCTGTTATCCTAGCTGTCCTGGACAGCAATATCTGAAGATGAGATAGTCATTGCTCTTCCTCACAATTATTACTTTTCCCACCTTTTTGAGCCCTGTAATCATTTTTTACAACTAGTCTGATTAGAGAATGTATGACTGGGAACAATCTAATGACTATCAGGTTACAATGTCAGCATGCAAACTGTAGTACAGTTCACTGTCCCAGCTTATGTAAGACTGCTCAATATTTTGTGTTGTTTCTAGTTCATTTTAACACAGAAGTTAGTCTACAGCCATGGTTAATAACAAAATATATTGCATTACATTTAAAGAGCCATAAATGTGCTCGGGTAAAGTAAAAAGGTGAAAGCTCCCTCCATGTCATTCTAGGCATATGGAGAATATTGTTTTAGTGCCCATATTTTTCCATGACACATTTTTGGGTAATGTGGTCAGAATTAGACCCCAAAAAAAATATACTGTGACCTTCCAGGCATGTCGTAAGAGGTGACTATGGAGGTTGATCGATGGCTTGACAAGCTGTCATTGTAAAAAGCATTGTTATGGAAACAGAGCCATAGATTTTAGAAGCAGTGATTTATGCAGTAGGTGCCATTTTTGCACGCAAGGTTTCTGTTTTTTGAGATTGTGGTTCTGCCCTATGTGCCATCTTTGGCTCAAAAGGACAATAGATAGATAGATAGATAGGTAGATAGATCTTTAATTCCCAGAAAAAACCTGGTATCCATTTTTAGAGGCAAGGAAATCCTCTGAGCCTTGTTAGTAAAAAAAAAAAATCTAGAACTTCTGGAAATTGGATCTGGACCCCTCTGATCAAAAAAGGAGGGCACTAACCACTTAGGGTCCAGTGTGCTCAGTGCTTTAAATTAAATGATGAAGAGCACACAAGTTATTTTCACAAATTCACTAATATAATGAAGAAAACACAAGATTATATACTTATTTATTATTTTAAAAAAAACATGCGCACCAGCAGTCATTGGAGGAAGGTATGCCATACCTATTCCATTTTAAATCCCCATTGCTGAATGTGATTCATCAATAGGTGTGCATACAAGTAACACTCCCCTTCCTCCCTTCATATAATCAATGGACGACACAAATTTGAATAACTTTTCTGCTCAATAAGCCTTCAGCAGGAATAATAAACACACACACAGATGTATAATTAAATAAAATTAGCCCTACATAGCTAACTAATAATGAAGTATCTAAAACAAAATAATTTCAAACTAGAATGAGATAGAAAAATAAAAATGTCTTTCCTGCATATAGTGCTGTGACCAGAAGGAAAATGAACATGGGATGGTCTGTGCAGGATACCCGGTGTAGTTGACCAGCTAATTTGGGGGGGGGGGGGGGGGCAAAATACAGGTGGAAGGGTTCTAAAAATATATATAGAGGGGAATATTGTATAGGTTACCTCAACTGTAAAGCCACCGGCAATGTCTATACATATCTGCATATATACAACCATGCAAGAACATACAGATCTGTTTGTTGTTGCATGCCTTTCGAGCCGTAACCGGCCCATAGGGCGTAGACCAAGATACACCTTCTCCTATATGAATTTTTGTTCTAGCAGTTTTCTTTTAAAGATATTTTATCAAATCTCGCCATCTGTCTCTGTTCTGTGCAAGCAGTTCTATCTCATTGAGGGAGCCGATTCCTGCTGCTCTTGCCTCTCTCATCAATGTTCTTCTCAGTGTCTCCCTGGGTCTTCCTCTTTTTCTTTTACCTGTTGTTTCCCATATGAGGGCTTGCTTTGCTATTCGATTATTATCTCTTCTCATCACATGTCCAACGTATGACCATCGTCTTTTCTTTATTACTGAAGATATTAGTGGTTGATTGGCGATTTCTCTAATTTCCTCGTTTGTTTTGAATTCGTTCCATTCTATACCAAGTATTTTCCTTAGACATTTATTTTCGAATGCGTTCAACTTTGTTTCTATATCTCTTGTTGTTTTCCAGCTTTCACACGCATACGTAAGGGTTGATAGTACATTTGATTTGAATAGCCTAAGTTTTGTGTTTGTGCTAATGATTTTTGATTTCCACAACTTTTCAAGGCTTCTGAAAGACATTGCTGCTTTAGCCAGTCTGATTCTAATTTCTTTGCTCGTATCCCCTTCTCGATCAATGTGACTTCCAAGATAGATAAAGTGATCGATCTCTTCTACTGGTTAGATCTGTTTACACATATATATATATATATATATATATATATATATATATATACACCCATGTATATATATATGCGCACACACACACACACACACATGCATGCATACACCTGCATGTGAAAAAGTGTGCATACAGCATACATACCCAGAAGTGTACACACCTAGGTCTGTGTGCATGCGCAAAGCACAAAGAATAATAGACCAGAGGAATAGAGGGTACCCAAAAGGAGAAAAGAGTGAGATGTCTCAGAGTTGGGGATTCACTAAGAACATGTAAAAGGTAAGGTACTGTGTAGTGCAGGTTGAAAAGGTATCGCCTGGCACAAAGGTAAACAGCCCAGACACAAGAGATATATGGGACAGCCGAATTGTCACAGTGTGGTCTAGTAGAGGAGAGCTTTGAATAGCATAGTATGTGCAAATGCTAATGTGCTTATACATAAGCAGCAGAGTAGAATATGGAAAAGGGAAGGAGCTGGGAAGTTATGAGTGTGATACATTCATGTCTCGTGGGGTCAGTGAATTCAATTGGACTATAAAGCGATTCTCCAAGGTGAATCGGCTATGGTCACCTGAGTGGCATGAAACAATACCATTGATACAGATGTCATATTTGCCCTTGTGGTCTGATGAATTAAAATGGGATGCCACTGGAGTGCCAGTATTCTGTTGAACATCCAGAAGGTGTTCACAAAACCTTTCCGCTTAACATTATCACTTTATAATAACTGAATATTATATCCCATCATATTGCAGCTAATAGAATTAACTTTCCCTCCTAATTTGTTAATTTTTCTACAAAATACAGTTATGGAGTGCTAACAGCTGGTCAGAGAGGAAACAGACCTCATATTTTGTGCCTGGAAGAAATTCTAAAATGGGCAGTAAGTACATAGTTTTCTTTTATTATTGTTCTTTCTTGTACTTACATAGTTTTTTTAAATTATTGTTTCTTCTACTTAATTTTACATTTGTAATAGACTTTGACTCATTGCCAGAGTGCTGAAAAAATAAGGTGAAGTTATGAAATGATTGAAAACTCTTTATTTAGGACACTCTTAGAGGAGGCAATCTGATCAGTTGGGCAAGTGTTTCAACTGTTAGCCTCTCATAATATATAAATAACATGTATAATAAATTATAATACAATAGTACAAAAGAAATAACAATAAGTGTCTTGTGTTGAAAACAGTCATTTAAAATTTGTAGTAATTAATGCACTTGATGGAGAAAGTGATCCATGCAATTGATAGTGAACTAGACTACATAAAACTAAAGGTTGCGTTCAACCCTGAATGATGACTTCCATGTTAAATGAATACAGGATTTTTTTTTTACCCAAAAATGTGTTGATGGTTTAACTCTTTCAGGACCAGAACAGGAAACAGAAATTTTCAGATTTGGACCAGAAAACTCGACTTTTTTTCCTGTTTCCAGAAATTTTACCATATACCTTTTTCATTTGACTACTTCACACAGTAATTAAGATAAATGTGGCATGTGTTATATATCACTGGAAAGGGAAATGGATACAGAAAATGAAAATAGCATTATATTTCTGATATGTCATTATTTAAAGGAATAGTTATATTTAAAAAAAAAAAATATTCAAGGTTGAAAACGTATCCGGTGATTGAGTCGCAAAGTCCGTATGATTTGATATGATATTTTTTTGGCTTACTGGCATTGTACTGCTTGTACTTAAATCTTCCCTTGTAGTCTATAACCATCTCATCGATGCAGATATTTTCAAACGGATAAAACGCTTCTTGAAATTTTTCGATCAATGAATTGATGAACGGCTCAATTTTACATTTTCCAGCCGCATCAGGACCATCCGCATGAAGGCTTGATTGATAAATAGTAAAAATCTTGTCCGACTAAACATGCACCTAAACCAAGGACTACTTTTAAATGATTGAATGGACCAGTAATCCTTTATAGAATTTTTTGCATTCATTCCCATGGCAATCAGGACTGCCAGAAACTGAAAAAAAGTATTTGCTGAGCATAATTGTTAATATTTTTAATCAGACTGTCAACAATTGTGTCAGTCAACAGGCTCAGAAAATACTTGGAAGGCGGAAGCATTTTCTGGAAGATCTAACTTACATCCAGAATTTATATTTTGGAAGCTAGATTTTCCTATGGTATCTCCATCTCTGGCTTCATGCCACCCATCAGCAGGCTTCCTAGCCACATCTGTCCTGTCAGCTTTGGCTGACAGAATAGTATCAGTTTCATCGTCAGAATCACTGCCGCTAAATTCCTCTGAGTCACTGATAGTGCTGGACTGGAGGCATCGACCAGCTAAACCTAAACAAGAGTTAGAGAGTCTTGGTTTCTTGCCACTCGACTTACCACTACGGTTATCACCTAAACAAGAGAGTCTTGGTTTCTTGCCACTCGACTTACCACTACGATTATCACCTAAACAAGAGAGTCTTGGTTTCTTACCACTCGACTTACCACTACGATTATCACCTAAACAAGAGAGTCTTGGTTTCTTGCCACTCGACTTACCACTACGATTATCACCTAAACAAGAGAGTCTTGGTTTCTTACCACTCGACTTACCACTACGATTATCACCTAAACAAGAGAGTCTTGGTTTCTTACCACTCGACTTACCACTACGATTATCACCTAAACAAGAGAGTCTTGGTTTCTTGCCACTCGACTTACCACTACGATTATCACCTAAACAAGAGAGTCTTGGTTTCTTACCACTCGACTTACCACTACGATTATCACCTAAACAAGAGAGTCTTGGTTTCTTGCCACTCGACTTACCACTACGATTATCACCTAAACAAGAGAGTCTTGGTTTCTTACCACTCGACTTACCACTACGATTATCTTGACTATCACCACAAAAACTAAAACTCTCGTCTGAATCTGAATAGTCCATTTCTGATTCACTAAATAACAATGTTTCGAACATAGATCTAGCTTGTTCTGCACTATATCGTTTTGGGCGAGATGTACCGCAAGAACTACCAGCAGTGGGCGTGGCCATTTTGTGATAGAAATTTCAGAAAAATAAACAATGAATATAAATGAATAATTTTTCAATCTAAACGTCTAACCACGTTGTCAAACCACGGGAAGATCAAGGAAAATAACTCTCACGACCAGAAATCAAGTATTGGTTGAAACAAAAACTAAATACGGTGAAAACGAAACAAATATTCAGCTATATCCGACATATCGGTGTTGTCCAAACGGATCACGCCGAGGACTCGGCGCCGGACCTGAAAGAGTTAAACAAAAATATGAGCTCAACCAGTGTTTTTCTTTTATGCCTTTGATGGAGTAAAATAATAATAATAAATTTTGTAATATAAGGAATATGGATAATTATCCATATCTTTAAAATATGTGTATATGTCATCACTTAAGCTTGTTTAAGTTAATTAGGAAAATAATTGTTTGTTTTCTGCAGGTTCTGGATGTGAAACCTGGCAGTTTACGGTACCTGCCTGAAGGGACACGTGTTTGTGCGTTTTGGAGTCAGCAATTCTCGTGTCTGTATCCAGGAACTGTTGCCAAATGTATGTGCCTGAAGTTTTTGTTTTTCTCTGTTTGTATAGATTAGCAAAGTAAGTGAAAAGTGGTCACACAGCACACAATATAGCCTGGTGTGAAATGTTTTAATTTCACAAAATAAAGGCTATAGCACATGAGTAGGTCAGTGTTCTTACATTTTGTCTTCCTTAATTCTGAGAGCCAGGTACCATTTTTACAGCTTAATCAATTTAAGCATATCTTTGTGTAATTAATAGAAGTCTTGGAGACACTCATTAAGTGATCATTTCAAGGAGCATCTCTCAGGATGCTGGTGTTTCTATGGCAGTCCACTTCAGTTCTTCTGATCATAGTGGCCCTCTAGATATTTAAGTAACTGGCGTTTGTTCATGCACCTGAATAGATGCACCTTGAAAATCATTTGATATTTCACTTTGACACTTTAAATCCAAGAGAATTAATTCTTTAAAATATATTTTCTTACATGATGCTTATGTTTCCATGACCTCTCCTCCCTTGTGTCATCCCCCTCAACTTTTCTCATCTTTCATGTAGCTGTATAGTGCTATTCGTTTCCTATATGATCCTTCAGTATATTTATAGTTTCATCCATATAATACACCCTTCTGTATCATGGCTGCTTCCTTTTTGATGAACTACTCTGTTGTGATCTGTTTTGTTTTGTCTCTTGCTTGCTCCCATTGAAAACATTTTGCTGATCATTGGTTTTCTTTGTCTTGTCTTTTCAACAAAGCCATATTTTGTGCTGTTATTGCATTTTAGTGTGGGTGCACAGTCTACTTGCGTTTATAAATAAAACAAGATTGACTTTTTGAAGCATTGTACCAAGTTTCATATTGGAGTATTCATTTATGATTGAGTGACCATGTATTTCTTTCACACATGCAGTGTGCTACTATCAACAGTAATCTGTGATTGCGTAGTAAAGTGACAGACTTGAAAGTGCACAATGTACAGAAACTATTTAAGAGATTTGACATTTATAACATGCAGTGCACACAGGAATTGATCAGACATTGCTGTAGTGTTAAATCTAACACAGCTCTTTTCTGTGCAGCCATTTTTGGAGTAAAATATAAGTTGTAAGAGATCTTCTCTCCTCATTTTGTAAGTAATTACATCTTTTTTTTTTAAAAAATGAAGATTTGGTTAATGAAATATAGTTTAAAAAAAAAAAAAGATTTAGTATGAACCAAATCCAAGATATATAGTTTAAAGTGCTTCTGGCAATTATTTAGACAATCAGATTATTGTCTCAGCTCTCAAGAGAACTTATGTACTTTAAATTTCCTCTTCTTTTGAGAGTATTGCAAAAGCCATCTTTCAAGGAATGGTAAACGAATAACAACTTTTTGAATCAGTTAAGACTTACTGAAACCATCTGCTGCCTTACAGACATGCTGGAAACATTTACAGTTATCAGAAGTAATATTTTGTTTATTAACAATTATTTGCAGAAATCAGATGTACTAGGTCAAAACACAGCTCATCAATTGCAACACAAACAACCTTCAACGTAATTATTAGTGTAACATGTCATACCAAATGGCACGATTAATTATGATTCCTTGTTATTACTTGTACCCAGGAATGTCTATCAGTTCTGTCCTTGACTTCCTTCCCTACTGGAAGGGTTAAACTATCCAGTATCTTCCTGATTGGCTGCCTTATTTTTCTTCCTCCAGACAGAAATTTTGCTTAAAATGTTGTTGTTGTTGTCTTAGTGGTTTTCCCTACTTCTTGGTGAGGCACATTACGTTCAACCTCGGACTAAGTGTTTTAGGTTATATTAGACCATACTTGCCATCCAAAATATGAAAATGAAAATCTTTTGCATTTTCTTCCAATAATAACTCATCTGGTTCTTTTTTTACCTTCTGGCACATAAGGTCATCACCAGAGATTGCCACCATTGTCTACCTTTCAAGCTCACCCCACATGAACCATTTTCTTCAGTTCTTTATCAACCATTTAAAATCATATCTCTTCATCTTCACCTTGTTATTGTTCAAATATAATTAGAGGTGTTTTTTTTGTTTTTTTTTTTGTTATTGCTTTTTTAATTCAAGCAAACACTTTGTTCACTTTTGTAAAATAAAAATATTTCCATCCATTCTACAGCCAGCCCAATCAGTAATGGCAAGAAAGTGGTAATCTCCGTGGAGTTTGATGATGGAGATAATGGACGAATAGAGCTGGACCACATCCGACTTTTGCCATCTGATTTTCCTATTGTTGGTAATTATCATGTGACAACCACAATTTAATTATTTTAACATGTACTGGTGCTGGTAATGTCAGAACTGTGTGGAGATTTGATAATTGGGGGGAAAATTTCAGACACTCAACTTAACTGATTTTACTTTGAAGCAGATGTTCAATGTGTTTAGACTGGTAGGAGATGTGCAATGTTTTATTTGTTTTTAAATGGTTTACTAAAATAGCAGAATCCCATGTGTGCTGTGTCATGAGTGATGATTGTCTATGCCCCATCTGCAATGGCGCCAGTCCAAACCAAAGACTAAAGACCAATTGGTTAAATCTGAAAATGTAATCATAATGTATTCTGGGTAAAAAGGTATAATTATTAATTTGTCAAATTATGCCTATATTCTCTAGTTTAGTTTTATTAACAAAAATTATACTTCTCTCTCTCTCTCTCTCTCTCTCTCTATATATATATATATATATATATATATATATATATATATATATATATATATATATATATATATATATATATATATATATATATATATATATATATATAAGGGAGCTGCGATAGCTCAGTGGTTAGTGAACTGGACTACAATGGACAAGGGGTAGGGTTCGATCCCAACCGACGGCTTCCGGGTTAACCCAGCCTTAAATGGGTACCAGATTTTTTTCTGGGAAAGTAAAGCAGCACGGGCGTAATACCGACCACATTACCCCAAAAATCATGTGCTGAAGGTCTGTAAAATATAGGGTCACTAACACCATATTTCCCTATACGCCACTTGGTGTGACGGGGGTACTTTACTTTTATATATATATATATATATATATATAGGGTATATATAGAGTAAAACTATTTATTATTTATATACAGGTAAATTGTTTATGCTTACAAAATGTTTCTCTTTTTTTATTCCTTATTATTTTTAACTACTTTTTAGTTATTCTTTGTACTTACTCCTCTTGTTTATTACTAATTTTTATATAGAACTGGCTTTTATTTATGAAAGTAGTAAATAAACCAAATTTTTTAGAAGTCACTGAAATGTTATTATTCATGTTAATGTTAGTTATCCTGTGGTGTTTTAAAATCCCTAAGATATCTGATGATATATAATGAAAAATATCAATGAACTGTACAATACTTATCACTAGCAAAAAAATAAAACAGTTGTATTTTTTAGACTCACTATACATAGAAAGATAAGTTGGAGAGAATACATTTAAAATGATAAGAGATAAAACTAAACAAGAATATATATACCAAGTTTTATAGGGAGAAAGCATTGGAAATACATCGGTCATGTGTTCAGAATGGATGAAGAAAGACTCCCCTTCAGGCATTCATGTGTAAACCATCTGGTAAAAAAAAAACAAGAAAGATCAAAAGAAATACTACACAGAACAAATTACTAAGGAATAGCTCAATCATGGGAGTAAGAAACAGCCAAGACCTACAAGAACTAGCAGTAAATTATCATTTTAGGAGAGCTATGAATTCCACCTTTTGTGCTCTCTACGGCCTGGAGGAACTAACTAACTAATGCATAGAAGTAAGGAAATGGTGGGCATATGTCTGATATTATGATCAACTCCCTTACTGAGATTGAGATGCTTGTCCAAAACTAAGAACTTATGGCAGGGTACACTGAGAGCACTGTTTGATGTCTTAATGAAAATGAAAGAATGGTTGGTTGGTTGCGTTCATCTGATGACTAAAGTATTCTAGAGTATCGTGGTAGACTAGAATATTCCTCTTCATCATCCGCCCCCACAAGGACGTAGTGGACGTGTCTGCATTGTGTTGTGGTTTGCAGTATAACTGTTATATTTGCGCCGTTCGGCCCAACACATCCGACTTCAGCACGACATTTTTGACTACCGGGTTGTCTTCCCTCTTCGATCCCTGCACGCTTGGCCAGACTAGACAGGTTAGTTTGTTACTAGAGGCACCGCGGAGAGGTGGAGCAGGGTCTGGATGGTTTTGGTTCACCGATCCTGGCACAAGCCATCAGCTGTGGGTCGCTGACAACTTCCAGCTCTGGTGCTGGGAGGTGCGCCTTCGCCTCCAAATGGAAGAATATAGGATACTTTAGATACAACAAGTAAATTTATTTGAAAGAAGTACAGTGTAACAGAGAGAGAGAAAAAATAAGATTGTTAACAGTCTTACATCATGACATAAAGTCAGTGTTGAAACTGATTGAATATACTATAGACATGGATCTGTGGAGATCTATGATTTATATTAGCAGCACAGATGGCACATGATGGTATGATGACATTGTTGTCATCAGTCCATGGTCATCATCAAGTACCGGGCCTAGTGGCGTAGGTGATCATGTCTCTCCACAACTTTCGATCTCGGCAGCTATTTATAATTTCTGTTGTTGACCTTCTGCCAAGCCATTCTCTTAAGCTGTCTGTTATTTTTTCTCTTTGCTTCCCTCTATCTCTTCGTCCCTCAATTTTTCCAGTTGTTACAATATATTCCAGTTGTTCTCTTCTCATTACATGGCCAAAAAATGATGATTGTCTCTTCCTAACATTGGAAATTAGCTCTCTTTTTGCTTTGACCTCTCTCAGAACCTCTTCATTACTCTTCTTAGCTGTCCATGGTATTCTCAAGATTCTTCTGTAAAACCACATTTCCACAGACTCCATTGATTTTCTTGTCTGTTGTCCTATTGTCCATGACTCGCATCCATATCTTAAGACTGGCTCTACGTAACATTTAAGAACTCTTTTCTTGTTTCTATTGTCAAAAATGGATTGCATAGTATTTTCCTCATTTTTTGGAAAGCTGCTTTTGCCTGAGCCATTCTGCATCTCACCTCTTTTGTACATCTTCCGTCTGAGGTTAACAAAGTTCCCAAATATTTAAATTCATTTACCTGTTTTAATATTGTTCCACTTGTCTTTATTTTGCACTGAGGTGATGTCTTTTTCTTTGTTGTTACCATTACCTCTGTCTTTTTGCTGTTAAGGCTGAGTCCTTTATTTTTGCTTTCTTTCACTATAATGTCCAACATTTCTTGTAACTCATTTTCACTCTTAGCGATTAATACTGTATCATCAGCATACCTTAGATTATTTATACTATGACCTCCAATTGTTATTCCAGGCATGCCCCTTATGGATCTTAAAATAATCTCACTATAAATATTAAACAAATCTGGTGACAGCACACAACCTTGTCTAACACCCTGTTTTATTTGTTGAAACATTCCCAATTGGTTTCCAGTTCTGTCAGGCCGCTGTTTGTTGCCAGTACATGTTCTTTATTATTCTTAGATCTTTGCTGTCTATGTTTATGCTTTCTAAAATGTTGATTATTTCTTGGTGCTTTACTTTGTCAAATGCCTTGGTGTAATCTATGAAACATAGGTATAGATCTGTTTTCACCTCTATGGCTCTTTCTACTAAAGATCTTATGATATAAATGGCATTGCTTGTTCCTTTATCTCTAACAAAACCACACTGTTCATCGCTAATTTCTGGACTGATTTTGTTTCGCACTCTTTGCATGATGATTCTTAGTAATATCTTAGTCATATGACTCATAAGGCTTATTGTGCGATGATCATCGCATTCAATCGCACCCGATTTCTTTGGTAGGGCTATGAATATTGATTTGAGCATGTCGTCTGGTATATATCCGCTGTTGTAGATATCATTCAATATTTTTGTTATTATTTCTATTCCAAAATCACCCATGGCTTCAATCTCTTCTTTAGTTATATTATCTGGTCCAGGAGCTTTGCCTGCTTTCATATTGCGCAAGGCGTCTTCCACTTCTTCTCTGAGTATTTCTGGTCCTTCTCCATTATCCTTAATATTTACTTCCGTTCATTCATCATTATAAAGATCCTTAATGTATTCTGTCCATCGTTCCCTTATCTTTTCTTGATCAATCAACAGTTTTCCTTTCTTTGATCTTAAACATCCAGTTTTTGATTGTGTTTTTCTTCCTGTTAATTCCTCAATTTGTATGTATATAGCTTTAGCATCTCTCTTTTAGCCATGCTTCATTGCATTTTACTACAATTGCTTTATTTAATCTCTTATACTCATCTTTATTTCTTCTTCTTGTATCCATTAGCTGCAAAATATCATCTTTCATCCATTTCTTCCTTGAATTTGTCCTCACTGGTGGTATGAACTCTTTTGATGTTTGTTGCATTGACTCTTTTAGCATTTCCCACTGTTCATCAATGCTTTGTATCTTCTCTATTGCATTGTACCGGTTCTGAATTGTGATTTTATATTTGTCTTGCAGCTTCTTGTCTGATTTTAGTAAATCTAAATTTAACTTGATGTTAACTGAGGCTCGTTTTGTTCTTTTTAATTTTACTCTAAGCTTTCCCACAACTGGTACATGATCACTATTGCAATCTGCCCCTGGTCTAGTTTTCACGCACATCAGACTGTTTCTAAATCTATTGCTTATCATTATATAATCAATTTGATTACGTGCGTTGTCCCCTGGGCTTTTCCATGTCCACAAACGTCTTGGATGTTGCTTAAACCAGGTGTTTCCTATCATCATGTTGTGTGTTCTTGCCCAGTCAATAAGTTTCTCACCTCTTTCATTCCTTGAAACTCGTTGTGAAATTTATCAATTGTTTCCTCTAGACTGTCTGCTGTTGGTGCATAAACTTGTATAAGATTTATGTCTATTGGCTTTCCATTCAATTTCACTAAAAGGACTCTGTCAAATATTGGGTAAAAGCCTTTCACTGTTCTTGCTCTTTCTGCATCCAAGATGATACCTACTCCTCTTTGGTGTTCAGTACCTCCAGAATAGATTATTTTATGTTTATCAGAATATATCTCCCCTGATCCGGTGTATCTCATTTCGCAAAGTCCCAGTAATTATAATGTAATTTACAATTACTGGGACAATTACAGTCCATGGTAATTGACTTTTATTGTAATAAACGAATCTTTGTACTTATTATCTATATTGCTTTTCTATACTCCACAGAGTATGAACCTGATCCTTTGGAAACTTTGCCCAAAAGAAAACAGAGGGCAACATCAGATGCTTCAGATAGAAGAAGATCAATGGAAACAGAACCTAGATCAAGTAAACACTCTAAGGAAGATGAAGAGGCTGCTGATGTAGATAATGATGACAACAGCAAGGATGATGAAGAATCTGATAGCTCTGATAACACTGGTTAGTCTACCTATCAGGCAGTCAGTATAGATGTTCATCACTGGTATTTTAGTTGTCTTGCTCATTTCAGAATTATAACTTGGACATGAATCTCCTATGGTGTATTCAGATTGATTAGAAGTTATATCTTAAATTTCAACATTTTTTGGTTAAAATTGAATTATTTTTAACCATAAAAATATCTAATATGTCAATATTTAAAACATGTATTCTCATAAGCATTTTTCTACTAAACACAAATATTAATTATACCAGAAAATTCATTTTTTGTGTGACAACAGATAAAACCACTTCCATTAAATATCATTTTTAATAATTAGGAGAATGTAGTATTGGAGCAGTTTCTTTATCCATAAAAGTGGTTTAATTTCTTGGATTTCTTGATTATAGCAAAAATGTGACTGAGCTTAACAAATGTATTCTTTTACCTCAAGTTAAAAGTTGTTTGTCTATAATGATTACATTTGTATAATGATTACATTTGTATAATGATTACATTTGTATAATATACTGAGTTCTTTGCAAACGTTCATCAATCAGGCATAGACAATTTCATAATTTTTTTCTAAAATGTCTGCTGAAAATATTGATTTGGTTGGTCAGCCAAAAGACTGGTAATGTAGGCATTAGACCATATCTGACCAGCTGATCTCTTCTGTGTGGTGAATCCAAGGATTTGTGTTAAAAATGTCATCTTTCGCTTTCTTCAGTCCCCTTTCCTCATCACCTCCTTGGATTAATTATTACTGATGATTTTTAACTTGAACTATTTAGTTGTTTCCCAAGAATTAGTCTTCCTTATTATCTTTTAGATTTTACCTTCAAATATCTTTTATTGTGGATTTTTATCTTATATTGTGACCTATAAAATAATTATATATTGTTAATTTTTTTTTTCTCTCTAGTTTTTGCCATTTTGCACATTTATGTTAATTTGTTTATTTTTTTTTCTTTTCAACAATATTAACATCTATGAAGAAACTATTTGACCGCTAATTTGAGATAATTTTTTTTATTTTTGCACCAAACGTATATCTCTTGATAATCACTTGAACAGAAAATAACATTTATTGACTGTGATAAAACTTTTGATATTGTAGATAGGAAGAGGAAATGGAAACTGCTACAACATTATGGAATTCCATCCAATATCATGATCCTCTTAAAATCTATATATGAGGAAACAGCAAGTGGGATAGTATTTGGTGGGTAGCTAACAGAATGTTTTAAAGTAGAGATGGGAATACGTCAAGGATGCTTGTTGTCACCACTGTTATTTCTTTTGGCAGTGCTGCTTGCTTGCATCCACCCGATGACTAAATGAATACACCTCTGTACCACCCGCCCTTAAAAGGGTGTTAAGTTGGTGTGTATGCATTTTGTTGTGGTTTGCAGTAATACTGTGATATTTGCACCTTACAGTCCAATACTTCTGACTTCAACTTGGCATATTTGAGTAACCAGGTTACCTTTCCTCTTGATCCCTACTCACTTGGCCAGACTAGACTGGTTAGTCTGTTACTAGAGTCACTACAAAAGAGATGGAGTAGGGTCTGTATGGTTCTAGTTCACTGATCCTGGCTCAAGCCTTCAGCTATGATTCGATGGTAACTTCACTCTCTTGCTGTCAGGTGCCTTGACCTCCTCTTTTGGCAGTAATTTGGATTATAAAGACCACTTTAAAGACCACTATGCAGGGCAAAAGAGATGGAAGTTGATAAAAACTCTGGAGCAAACTGGAGGACTTGGATTTTGCTGATGATGTTGCACTTCTTGCACATAGTGACAAGGAAATAAAAAACAAGCTACATGAACTAAGAATAAACTCTGCCAAAATGGGGATACAGATTAATATGATAAAGAAAAATTATGATATGTAGCAACACATACCACAACCAAGTGGAAATTGAAAGGGTGCCAAACAAGGAGGTGGATCACTTTACATACTTGAGCAGTATTTTCAATAAACAGAGAAGGAATGGAGAGATAGGATAAACTTAGAATAAACATAACAAAAAGAGCTTTCATTAAACATAGTAAAATAAGGCAGTAAAAAACAAAAACAAAAAAACACAAAAATAAAACTAACTAATACAAATGTAAAAACAGTCCTATTAAATTGCTCAGAGACATGGCCATTGAATATTACAACTAAGTAAAAAGTTCTCATAAATAATTATTTGAAGAAAATTCTGAACACCAGATGACAAGATCAGAAATGGAGATATCTGAGAAAGAATAAATCAAGCCATTCGAGCAACAGATTATTAGCAAATGGAAGTGGATTAGATACACTAAGAAAACCCGTAGCAGGCACTGTCATGAAACTCACAGGGAATATGAGAGCAGGATACAAGGCACAGGGATTCATAGAGAACAGAAGCCATGAAAACCCACAAGAACATTGGTTTAGACTGAAAGTAAATAGAGAATAGGGATGTGTTGTATGGAGAGACCTTCTTTATAGATTATGCTCCAACAAGGGGTGTATAAAGAACTTTGATTTGATTGGCTACCTCTTTGTGTTTTCAGCACTTGATGTTATGAAAAGGTTCTTTCTTCATGAAATGAATTCAAGAATAATAGTGAAATAAAAGAAATAGCCATGCAGCCAAATACCTTTTCTACAATTAAGGAAAGAATATGGACATATGTCAGACATGTGATGAGAAGAAACAAGAAGAAAAATCCAAAACAGGCTCTTCTAAGGCAAACATCAGGATATAGAAAAAGAGGAAGACCTAAGGAGACACTAACAAGAAAACTTATAAGAGATGCAAAGTTGGCAGGCATAGACTCATTAGATAAAATCAAACATCTTGCCCAGAATAGAGTTGGGTGGTGAAAAACACTCCAAGCCCTATGTGATGTCTAATGGCATGGGAAGAATCAAGGATATTTACCAGTTTCATACTACATATACATCTTCCATTTTCTGACTGATTTAACCTATGATAATTAAAATATTATATTTTCTTATTAGGTACTGTAGCTAGAAGAGAGCTGTGGCGATGGGAGGGCAAGAGCACCAAAAGACCAGGTCTGAAGGGCAAGGCCAAGAAGGTATTCTACAAAGCAATCACTCGTAGAAAGGAAACTATCAGGGTCGGAGACTCTGCTATTTTTGTGTCCAAAGAGCGAGTCAACTGTCCTTACATCGGTCGTATTGAGAGTCTATGGGAAGGCTGGAATGGTCAGAAAATGGTCAGGGTGCAGTGGTACTATCATCCAGAAGAGACAGAATCCAATAAGAAGCTGGCTGATCCAAGGGTAAGTGATAGTGCTTGTACTATACATTTTGTTTGTGCCTTTTTTCTGCACCAGTCATCCTAGAAGACATTTAAAATAATTAATGAAAATCCTCCTTTCCATGACAGTGTAGTTACAGAAAGCACTCACTGTCAACCAGGTGACCCAGGTTTGAATGCTGCTCGTAGCATCAGAGGTTTACAAAACAACTCCTGTGGTTCACTCACTCATCCACAAGTAAAATTGGAATCAAAATTCATACTCTGGCAAGTAGATTATCACCACCAGTATTGAGTTGATGTTGATGGTGACACCAGTTGGGAGCTTTTGGTCATCTAGTTGTGGCAGAGCACTTTTTGGTATTGTTATAGTTGCTAGGACACCAGTTGGGAGCTTTTGGTCATCTAGTTGTGGCAGAGCACTTTTTGGTGTTGTTATAGTTGCTAGGACACCAGTTGGGAGCTTTTGGTCATCTAGTTGTGGCAGAGCACTTTTTGGTATTGTTATAGTTGCTAGGACACCAGTTGGGAGCTTTTGGTCATCTAGTTGTGGCAGAGCACTTTTTGGTGTTGTTATAGTTGCTAGGACACCAGTTGGGAGCTTTTGGTCATCTAGTTGTGGCAGAGCACTTTTTGGTATTGTTATAGTTGCTAGGACACCAGTTGGGAGCTTTTGGTCATCTAGTTGTGGCAGAGCACTTTTTGGTGTTGTTATAGTTGCTAGGACACCAGTTGGGAGCTTTTGGTCATCTAGTTGTGGCAGAGCACTTTTTGGTATTGTTATAGTTGCTAGGACACCAGTTGGGAGCTTTTGGTCATCTAGTTGTGGCAGAGCACTTTTTGGTATTGTTATAGTTGCTAGGACACCAGTTGGGAGCTTTTGGTCATCTAGTTGTGGCAGAGCACTTTTTGGTATTGTTATAGTTGCTAGGACACCAGTTGGGAGCTTTTGGTCATCTAGTTGTGGCAGAGCACTTTTTGGTATTGTTATAGTTGCTAGGACACCAGTTGGGAGCTTTTGGTCATCTAGTTGTGGCAGAGCACTTTTTGGTATTGTTATAGTTGCTAGGACACCAGTTGGGAGCTTTTGGTCATCTAGTTGTGGCAGAGCACTTTTTGGTATTGTTATAGTTGCTAGGACACCAGTTGGGAGCTTTTGGTCATCTAGTTGTGGCAGAGCACTTTTTGGTATTGTTATAGTTGCTAGGACACCAGTTGGGAGCTTTTGGTCATCTAGTTGTGGCAGAGCACTTTTTGGTATTGTTATAGTTGCTAGGACACCAGTTCACATTGCATGCCTATACAATTTATTTAATAGTATTTGCCCTGTACGTATTTGTCTATATTTATATATGACTCAAATTAAGTGTTTTGAAAGATTCAAAGGTGCTGACTTTGGCATAAATTGAAAGAATTAGTTGAAAAAGTAAATATGTTCCACAACACATATTTAAACTCACAAAACTGAGGCAGCATTGGGATATTTGGTAACAAGCACCTTCTCTCACTGTTATTACCTTTGAAGTCTCTGTGAACTGGGTATTAATTTTTTTCAAGTGAATTGACTTGTTATTCTGCTTCTTACTTAATCACTTTCAGTCATAATATTCCACATTAAATATCAATGTCACACTATAATTATATTGAATACCTGTGTCGTGCTGGACTGGTTCACACCTAACTCCACTGTCTTGTTATCTCATCTGACCCTCTTGCCCTATCACATGACTGGTTTCCCATCAACCTCTTTTCCTTCCGTCACATTTTACTTACATTTGAAATCCATTTTTGCTGTGAGCTGTGCTGTTGGAACTTGCCATCAGTTGAGTCTTGCTTCATTTTATATATCTTTTACTCACATATTTTCACATATTATATATTTTTACCCTATAATATATAGCACATCTCTCTCTCTCTCTTGATGTCGCAAAAACCAGACAAAGGGATTTTTTTTTAAAATAATGTATATGCTAGTTCTTTTCTGCATTTGCAAAAATAAAGTGAAGATCATTTATGTTGCATCAGGGTTTATAGTGAGCTGTAATATCTGTTCCTGTGTCGTGATTTATAGCAAACTGCAATATCTGTGTCAATGTCATGGTTTGTAGTTATCTGTAATGTTTGTGTCATGGTATATAATGAGCTGTAATATCTCTTTCATGGTTTATTGAAAATTAATATCTGTTTCATGGTTTATTGAAAGCTGTAATATCTTTGTCATGGTTTATAGCAAGTTGTAATATTTTTGTTATGGTTTATAGCAAGTTGTAATATCTTTGTCATGGTTTATAGCAAGCTGTAATATCTTTGTCATGGTTTATAGCAAGCTGTAATATCTTTGTCTGTGTCATGGTTTGTAGCAAACTAAATTTTTGATGCAAACACTATGTTCAAATTTCTAGAATTTCTCACCCAATTATACTGATCACAGAGTGGTCTTTAAACAAGGTTGGAAATGGCTTGTAGAAGCTGATCACTTGTTGACAGCATTGTCAGTTGACATACAAACTCAGGATGCTTGGAAGCATTGACCTTCAGATTTTGACAAAAATACACTAAGTGGTTACGTCACAGTAATAACAGTCCAAGAACTTTACAATTTCATTTCATTAATTCTCCTCTCAGGCTGAAGACGATAAATAGGGCGGAAGTCATAGCTCTCCAGGATTGATGATCTGCTGCTAGTTCTTGTAATTCTTGGTTGTTTATTAGTCTCATGGTTGAGCCTTCCCTAGTAATTATTATGCACAGTAATTCTCTTGGTCTGCTTTGTTTTTTTTTTACCAGATGGTTCCACATGAATGCCTGATAGAGAAGCCTTTTCTCATTCATTCTCAGCACAAATTCCCTGAGTCAAATAACAGCAATTTATCTATCAACTGTAGCACTGAATGCTTTACTCTAAAATCAAGAGAGAGCTTGAAAAGGCGGAACATTTTCTTTGTAGTCTTAACAAAAGCCTCATCTGCTCTCTCTGAGATACAGGTGCTCATGGACTGATGTCATTCCTATTGGGAATCATATATTTTTTCATAAATGTGTCAATTATTTTTCATTTGATAATTATGATTAGTATCTGTGAAAATGACTGGGAACATTTGGCAAGTGATCACACATCATGGAGAGCATGTATAAGCAATGGCATAACATCACTTGAGACTGTGCTAAGGCAAAACTTAGAAGAGAAAAGACTCATGAAAAAGGATGGAAAGCCCTGTGGATCAGTGGCCCTGACTTGTTCATTCTGTGGCCATGTGTGTTTGTCAAACATTGGTAGAATTAGCCACGAGAGAAACTGTTCGACAAAAACAAAACCTAAAAAAATACACAATAGCCTCCACTAGACCGTCTGACAAGATGAAAATGGCTATATATATGATTAGTATTAGTAATATTCTATATCGTTGTGAAAGATATTATTTATAATGTTGCAAATAGTCTTTCTTAATCATTGTAGAGTGTAAGTCTTAAGCCTATATGGAAGGTATGACATTTATTTCTTTAGCAATATTGTTATTTTACTAATATTCTTAAATACTGTATATTACTCATAAGAATTTTCAGCAGGTATATGACATTATCAAAATATATGTCTGTGATCTATTTTCTTTCTCTAAGTTTTTTTTATTTTTTATTTAGACTTTGTCTATTATCATCTGTTCTTCAATCAATTATATTCACAGAATGCACTCTTTGGGTCCCAGCATGAAGATGAGAATGACGTCCAGACAATTGCTCATAAATGTGAGGTTTTGACTTTTGCTCAGTACAAGAAAAGATTGAGTAACGTTTCGAAGAAAGGGAGGTCGCTCAAGTCTAATGTGTTCTTTGTGGCTGGCTTTTATGACCCAGCGGCCAAAGATATCACTTTTCACCCAGGTGTCTCGTGACAATAAACCACCTTTGCTTTCTTAAATTTGTTGTGAATTACAGTTACTGTTATGATTTGAAGACATACATTTATGATAACAAATTATGAACTTTTCAGTTTTTGTTCAGCAACATGGTGTTAATGAAAGTCACAGCTATTGATGAAAGTTTGTGATTTGAAAACATACATTTGGTATAATAAACAAGGAAACTCACCAGCTATTTTCTAGTAACTTTATGTTAATAGAAATAATGGTTACTCTTAACACATTCTTAAACTGTAAAACATCTCTAGTTACATCTACACTTTTTGATCAGTTTGGCTTGACTTATGAAGTAGCAAATTGTTTTTAAAATTGTGACTGAATGTACCTTAAATGGATGTACCTTAAATATGGAACAAAAGTGGTGCTCTCAATATCTGTTATCGTTTGTGGTAAGGAATTTTTACTGCAGGCTGTTGTTGATTGAGACATTGATTTTTTGTTTTAATTGTTTTATTGAAGCTTTTCATTTTATGAAATTTACTAACTTTGTTGTATGTTCAATTGAACATGTGAGATTTGACAAGAAAGCTATTGATTTTACCTTTGTTACAACTTTAGTATTGATTATGAGCAATAGTTTACAGATTATTTAGGATTCATAGTCTGCCATAGATTACATAACTGTTCATTTTGCCCACTAAGATACACACTTGGGTCAATCCCATTTTAAAAGTCTTTATAAAAACACTGAAATAGGAAGTCCCTGAATTATTGAATGGAGCTGGCTCAATTTTTGTATGTCATTGTTGATATATTACCAAACTTAAAATAATGTTTTCATGCCTTGTCATGCAAGTTAACATGTTGAATTAAGACATTGATTTGTTGTTTGAATTGTTTTATTGAAGCTTTTCATGCTATGAAATTTACTCATTTTGTTGTGTTTATTTACATAACTGATAAGTCTTTTTTATACTTTTACTATATTCAATTTTCTTGTTTCCTCTATTCACAATAAATACAAATTAGGATTGCTTCTAAAATTTTTGAAATATAGGCCAAAGTAAATTTGTGATGAAGTTTTACAAGCCGACATGTCTGCTGATACAGTATATAGGCCTATATGACAATCTAACAACAATTTAAAGTAAGACTGTAATTGATAGTCATTGAAGATTCAGTATGAAATTAGTCTTGTAATTTAAAATTAATGACTTGTTTTTAATTATATTTCTTTAGTCCAGTGATTGTATTAAATAGTGACCTTAATGATGTTTTAAAAATCTTTGAGTGTATATCAAATGACAATTAAAGTCATTAAATTAATTAATAGTAAAGCTTATGTTTTCAAGCAAATAAATACTTTGAAAGGAATACTATGCATTGGAGAGACAATGTTTCCTAAATAAAAGGGTAGGCTGCATGGATGAAAAAAAAATTAAAACCCCCACAAGAAATTTGTTACTGAAGAGCATTTTACTTTATTTTGAATTACAAAGAAGCCAAATCTGTAGAAATATTTCATTAGAAATCCTATCACACTTATTAATATTTGAAAACACAGTTAATTAAGAAAATATTCTTTTGTCAATTAAATTTGTACATTTTTCAGGTAGAGCCAATGTCAGAAATAATGTATATATTAAATTTGTGATTTAGTATATTATGTATACAATTATTTAACTATTATACAATTATTTTATTGCAATTATTTTTTTTTGGTCCTTCTATCATTGCACAAAGAATTTAGTTGCACTGTGTATATTTCATCCATAATTGAAAACAAAAAGATAAACATTAACAACTCATAATTTAAGATACAAAATAATTCAATAAAAATATAGAAACTTGAACATCTCTCCATCGCATTATGATTTATTGATTCTAGTGATCATCTCCTGAATTTACTATTAATTAATATTTTTGCTACACAATATATCAAATAAATTCTGAGTGGATCTCTGTAGGGCTTCTGACATAGTGAATGAGCTGTTTTCTAAGAGATTGAAACCACTAATCTATACGTACGTGACTTCATGTAAAATTATAAAAATAAATGGATAATTCATTTTAAGAATTTTTATATTAACATCTGTGTAATGGTATGTAAAATCATTGAAAATTTACTTGTATTATCTTCCTGTATTTTACATATGAGGTGTATTATTTGAGTTAATTTACCATTCTTAACATCTATTTTTTAAATATAAAGTGAAATTAATGAAGATTTGCATAAACTATTATCTCAAGTAACTTGATTATGTAGTGAATTAATTGAAGAATACAATTGTTAAATCATGTGGTTTTTTTATTATGATATAAAATTATTGTTGAGTTAACAAAGGCTGTCTCTGATGGAGAAATATTTGCCAGCAATAGAAAGATTTGATGCAGCTTTTTAATTGTTCTTGAAGGCTAAAGAAACTTGTTTATATCTTCTTACATAAGCTTTTTTTTTTCCATATTATGGCTTTCAAAGTTGTTAAAATGCTTGTAATGGTAACTATGGTACTGTATTTTGTGATTGACATGCCTTCTTGTACCGTGTGTGCTGTGCACACTAGTCATCCACAATATCTTTGTGTTACTTGAATCATGTACAGCTTTTCTTTAGCTTTCAATCATCATATAAATGCTTAGAGTAGACCAGTCAGGAAAATTATTTTTATAATCATTATTATATTAACTGGAGCAGACTAATAATGAGGTTCATTTTGATAATTCAAATGATATTTAATATCAACAAAGTGAAACTCCAGATAATAACAGATACATGCTTTGAAGCAAATATTTACTTTTTTTTTCCTTTAAAGGATGTTGCTTGATTTCTGCTTGCTTTCAGGAGTAAGTTGACACATTATATATTTTTTTTTACTTGCCATTTGTCTAATCTATAATAGATTGCCATTATTATCATGTAAAAAATTATTCTATGTTGAGCAGTGTTAATACTTCACTTCTGATGACTAACAGTGATATGAGTTTACTGTGTATACATTTACTCTTTTATAAAGAATGCAGTAAAACACTTGGCTACCACTCAGAATTGTCTGCATTGGGGGATTCCCCTTTCCCCCCCCCCCTTTTTCTGTTCTTTTTTTTTTTTTGGGGGGGGGGGGTATGATGCCTTAAGTGGGGTTATATCTGGTTGATAGTTATATATTTTCTGGTAGTTTATTTTTTGTGTGCCACAGAAATCAACTATAACACATTGATAATGCCTTTGAGATTTAATATTTTCATTGTAATTCATTTAGTAGAGGATCTTCAGATGTATAAATTCACTGGCTCTTCAAACAGTTAAGTAGCTCAGTCAATAATCTTCAAATAATTTAGCTCAGTCAATAATATTCAATGATTAAGTTCACCCATTAAGTATCTTTAGTTTACCGTTGTAACTTCTTTGTACAATCATGATTCGGCAAAAAGTTCTGAAAGAGGCCAAAGCAAAAAGAGAGCTAATTTCCAATATTAGAAAGAAACAATCATCATTTTTTGGCCATGTAATGAGAAGAGAGCAGTTGAAATATATTGTAATAACTGGGAAAATTGAGGGATAAAGAGATAGAGGGAAGCAAAGAGTAAAGATACCAGACAGCTTAAGAGAGTGTATTGGCAGAAGGTCAACAGAAATGATAAATAACTGTCGAGATGGAAAGTTGTGGAAAGACATCACCTACGCCAGCAGGCCTGGTACTTAATGATGATGATGATAATAATCTTCAACAAGATTAATTGAGTTAGTTCTGTCAATAATATTCATACAATTTATTTCACTCAGTCTATAATCTTCTCACTATTTTTCTTTCTCTCACTCACCATTAGACATTTACACTGATATTTCACGAGTAAACTAACAGTCTGCCCAAAACTAGCAGCATTTCAAGACAACTTTTCATGTATAGTAACCAGGCATCTCATGTGTTATTAATCTCCAATCAGTTTAATTCATTCAGTCAGAGTGACTGCCTGCTTGTTTACTTTCTTTCTTATTAACATTCACTCATTAGGTGGGGATGAATGTATTGTGTCACTAGTTTACGGCAAGGCCGTGATATTTACACCTTTGGGTCCAAAATATCTGTCTTTAACATGGGTAGATTTCATTAACAATTTTGCCCAGGCAGCAGCCATATTGATCTGTGGGGGAGTGTTTATTTGTAAAACCACAAAGAAGAAATCACTGATGCAATTTTGGATTTCAACCCAGAACATTCCTGTCCACAGGCCCAGGTCTTACCTCAAGACTACCTAGTCCCCTTACTCTGTTCTATCATGAGGTTTAAAAGCATATCCAAGAGATTGCCTCAGAGTTCTAAGATACAATTTATATGTTGTTATTATAATATATTTTTTTGGAGAGATTACCTCTGACTGTTCTGTGTGTCAACTCTTTTCAGTCTAATCTTCAGATAAATTCAATGTTACATTGAAGTAAAATAGTTATTTCACAATTCCTCTAAGTTCTGAGGTTTACTTACGAATTAACATAAATTCAACTGCAACAATAAAAATGTGTTAAACCCGAGATAGAAAGGGTGTGGAAAAATTAATGACATATAAATTGTATCTTACAACTCTATAAGTACAAGTCAGGATTCAAATACTCATATAGGAAGGGTATTAAGAACTAGGAAAAATCACATCCTTCCATAAGTATGTTATTGTAACATTAAGCATCTTTACTGCATTATAAGTTATGAAACTGTCTTTGCAGGGTTATTGCATGACACTGGCAGAGAATACATTCTTGTCTTTCCACAATAACATGACTAGTGGGGTTATATGGTTGATTATATATTTTCTGGTAGTTTATTTTTGTGTGTGTGCCACAGAAATCAACTGCAACACACTGATAATGCTGGTACCTTGTGGGTTCATAATCTACCAGATGAAGTTGTCCTGCACAATGTGACAGAGCGTTAGTGTTGAAGCTTTCAGTAGTCACTTCAGATATTCTATTAAATTTTTAAAACTATTTCCAATTCTGTCTTCATTTTCTTAAGCTCCGCTACACTGTTTCTGGAAGATTAAGGTTATCTTTCAGGATAGCTCTTGCTTGATGGATGGTACTACCCATTTCATAGGGATATGCCTTGTGTATTAGTACTGTCTGTTTTTAAAATATTATTTTATGTACATTTTTAGATGTCAGTCAGTATAAATTCAAAGAAATGTGTACACTTTCAGATACCAGTCATTATAAATTCAAATATGTGTATCTATTTTCAGGTGTCAGTCAGTATAAATTCAAATATGTGTATCTATTTTCAGATGTCAGTCAGTATAAATTCAAATATGTGTATCTATTTTCAGATGTCAGTCAGTATAAATTTAAAGATAATGTGTACACTTTCAGATATCAGTCAGTATAAATTCAAAGAAATGTGTACTCTTTCAGATATCAGTCAGTATAAATTCAAAGATATGTGTACATTTTGAGATGTCAGTCAGTATAAATTCAAAGAATGCTGTGGTCAATCCAAAGTTAATGATAGCTTTCAGCAGTTTTTTTTCTGGAAAGGCACCGATGATGGTCACTATGTGTTTATCTTCTCTATTGCTTATCAGTGTCACATGATGTGCAGTGCCACAATCTCCACTCATTAGATTGTACAATCCTTAGCATTTTAAAAACATATTACCTTATTAATTTTAAATGACTTTTGACTCTGAATACTGCTGCTTGTTCATTTCTGCTGATCTTGTTGTATGCATATTTTTTTCTGGTAACCCTAGTGTTCTGAATTCCATTTGTTATTTTAACAACTCCTTTCGATTCTTGTACAATTATCTTCAGTTATTGGAGATTTGATAGCTCAGTGGTTAGTGAACTGGACTACTAAGAACAAGAAGTCATGATCAATAGTTCCTTTGTTCACTCAGCCTTAAATTGGTTCCGCATTTTTCCTGGAAAAGGAGTTCCTGTTATGATTTTGAACACATCACCATTACAATATGCATTTGGTCATTGAAAAATATGTGCACTAATATGTGTTGCTTTAAGGCATGGAGGGAGTCTTCCAGTTAACTTGTATTGGTTTAGTTTTCCTCAGTTTCTGACAATTTCTTGGAATATCACAGTGAGATGCAATAGAATAAATTACAGCTCTTTTTCATAACTTCTAGAGTACTGGGTCATTCGGATCAACATTGGAATGGCTACAAACATTGCAATGTGAATAATTTTATGTTTTTTTTGCTCCATCTTGCCTTTCAAAAGAATTCAGCAACAATTTTAACAACAATTGCTTCTGCTTTAAAATAAATTTATAACTTTCTTTTTGCACCAAGCAGCATGTCCTCCCTCCAGTTTTTATTGCCCGAGCTGTGTAACCACTTCATCATTCAAGCATCCAGGTAGTGTTTGGTAGTTGTTTCACAGTGCATTCTTTTTTTAATTATTGTTCTTATAAAGGATCTGGTCATCTCTAGGCTGATTTTTGTGTGTATCTTTGTTTCTGTTTTGGTGTTAAGCACACACTATTTGATCATGGGCTGTATGATAAATGCAAACAAATCTGGCTCTACTTCAAGCTTCACATTCCATGGTTGATTTACACCCTAAAACACAACTTCTTATTATAACAACAGAAAAAGTAGCCTCATTCTGAGCATTATATACAAGCTGTGGTGATATCATATCTTGTTAGAATAAATAAAATAAAAAGTTTGTATTTCTCTAAACCATATTTTACCATTATTTATTTCTGTATTGTAATTGTATGTGGATAATATCACTGTCTGCTGGGACTGCTTTCAATCTTGGAGCGTTGAATACGAAGTACAGGTTACAATGCTTAGTTTTATAAACAGATCCATACCATGTTGTGGATCACATATATGAAGAATTAATGTATATTAATAACAGTTTAACGTATCAGTTATTAAAATGTTACTGTACATAAAGCACATTCATACATTACATATGAAGTGTTATACATTATGATGAGTTTATGCATCATATATGAGATGTTGCTTATATAGTTGTGTACATAAAATGGCTCTTTCATCTTGTTACAATCTTTCACCATTTCTACTCCTGAAATACTTGATCAGAATGGTTGTTTTTCACTTAATTGCACATTTCTTGATGTGTAGACATTTCCTTTTATTTTATTTTATTTCACACAATTTGTGTAACAAATTTAGACTTTATCAAGGTGATTTGTTCTGCCCTTACAGTCTGTTGTTTGTGTGAGTGAAATTAATCCTCAGTAAATATAAAAGTTATTATCTATAATATTTAAGTTAATGTGACATGTGGTTGTCCAGAAATACAATATGACATAGACAAGATTGTTCTAGTTTTAGCGCAGCGGAGAAATAGCCACAGCTATGAGGATTTAAATGTGTTTGTATAATGAAATTTTAAGAAATCAGTCTCCAATATTTTCATGAGAGTGTAGACTCACAGAGAATCTTAGTCTGAATAGTTGATAGCATCAGACAGTCTACGAAAGGTTAGATTGAAACCAAACTCCATGAATATCCCTCTATCTCATGAGTTAACAGTTCATGAAAGCTTCAGGATTTGATTAAAACTACACCAGAAGAAATATTTCACAGAAAGAGGAAATGCCCTCAAAGCCTAAATGCAAGTGACACTAATTCAAAGGAAATCCAGCATTGACATTACAATCCTGGAGCTACTTTTCACACAAATTTGACAGTTAGCTTCACTTGAATTAAATATCAGATAATTGTACAATTTAAAAAAATCTTTACAGCTTGAAATAATTGCAAAGAAATTGCACTCTCTCAGTGCCCAGTAAGATTCTCAGCAGGATTGCTCATACAGAGATTTTCTATGGGAAAAAAACTGGAATTGAAAAAAGAACCCAAGGTTAATGACATACCATTTCAGTTTATCCTTGAGTAGCACAGGTTATGTCTTATCTGTTTGATATATACTGGGCACTTTTACAACATATGTTCAGCACTCATTTATTCACTGTCAGTCAAGTCAACTGAAATAAATGATTAGGAATTTTAACAAAAATCAGTGAATATAAAAGTAATGTAAAGAGCAGGAATGTGCTAACACTTTACTGCAGATTAGATATTCTCACAGAATGAAATGTTAAATTATTGGGATTTTGCTTCTCTGAGAATACTGTTAACACAGCACTTTAAAGCACATAGTTTCTGTGGTTGTTTAGATGTTGATTGTAGACTGCCAGTTGTTAACTCTTTAGTGTGTGGTTAATTGCTTGGTAGTGTAAACAGTTTTTAAAAATCAATATTTGAATATCAATCTTTATTTTTTAGTGTGTGGTTAATTGCTAAGTTTTGTAAAGACATTTTTTTAAGTTAAGTTTTAGTAACTGGATCATTGTAACAGTTCTGCCAATGGCATTGAGGGTTTTAAAATATAAACATATTCAAGAAAGATGTAAGTGATAGTCTTGTATGAGAGATTTACAGAAGCTTGAATAGTCAAGGGCAGTGGAGGAATTACAAGACAAGAAAAGGAGTGATTTTTGGAGAGTCAAAAATACAAAAAGAGACATGGAGTGCTAGCAACAGTTGCTGCCCTTTGTTGGATTGTAAGTTAATAGATTTGAGTGATGCTAGAAAGTGCCTTATGTAGAATACATGTTCGATATCAAACTTGGTTCTAGTGATCTGAATGATGTGATGTTTGAATAATACAATGAAACTACAAGTAATTAGAAAGCACTCTAAATACATACACCAAGCATTATAATTTCTTTTTTTTTAACATAAACTCAGACCTTTAAAGCCCTTTGAATTCTGATTAGCATTGAGATCCTAGTAGACTGGAGATTCAAATTCATTGTGCCTACTATTTTCTTTCTTTACTGTTGTGTAGTGTATGTGTTTCAGGTGCTTATAATACACCTATAGTTTCATTATATTATTACTGTTTTTTAGTTCAATTTCTTTTTTCAATAATTATTTAGTAGTATAATAACCGCAATGACCAGAAGTTTTTCTTGTGTTGTTATAAATCAAGTGCTGTGTATACATGGTGTCCACAAACTTCAGTTTCCTAAGGATAACAACATCCATTTGAAAAGATGGCTACATGATTTATTCAGACAATATCCTAACAATCTTGACAAATCAATGGTCAAATTATATCTCTTAAAGATGGTTCTCGACATAATTTGACTCGTGTACCATTGGTTACATTGTTTGAGATATCTTTAACATTTGCATTTATTGTAATGACATTTATTTTGTAAAATATTGACAGAATACATGTGAGTTTTGGTATGCACTTTCATCACACAAAGCAATATGATTAAGTAAAGCAAAGTATCTATCTAGTAGTACACAATTATATGGGCAGGATTTGTTTGTATTGGATCTTTTACTTTTTTCCTGTGTATTCTGAAGTTTCAATCTTTATTTTCCAGTGGCCAAAAATGCCAGGAAAAGTTGTAGATAATACAGCAAACGATCACATATTTTTGTAAGCACACTTAAAGGGTGAGATTAAATCCACCAGAATGCCACATTATCAAATCATTGTCTCTTAATGCTACATTGTGGTATGATCAATGAAGGATTCTTTATTTTCTGACTTGATTGTAGGCATTCGTCTACTATATGTATAAGCCAGAGGTCTTTAGGTTCAGTAACTAAATTAAATTTTTTTTAAGTCAATTCAAAATTTTGTTACAAAATAATGGAACAAATTTATGTAAGGTATTTGTTAGAAAGAGAGGGTTAGAAAATTACAAGTTTTAAAAGTTTCTAGAGTTAAAGCATCACCTAAGCAAAATAGAAAATCAAGACTGCTTGTTTAATCTGTTCCTTGAGCTATAATTTTGAAACCCTTGGTATATAAAAACCAGTCACAACATAAATATATGTTAAGTATTTATATAATGACATCGCATTTGTATATAACTTGTATAAAATTTTAATAATGTATTTTCTGGATTGTAAGATGTTGAAAAGAACAGTATGAGAAACAAGACAAGGGTAGTCTTTTAGGTGATCAAAGTTCAGTCGCTGTGATGATGATCTTGAAAACTGTAGGAGTGTTTAATCAAATCTAGGTTTGAGCAAAACCTGTTGGGGTGGACAAGGACATTGTCTACCCTCCATATAGCAGGAACCAACAGCATGCATACCCTTCTCCATCTGCTCAAAGAAACAACATATATTGATTTGTAATGTGGTTATCATGGCCATTCAGTAACTGAAGATCAACCAGAATGATCAGCTTATGTTGCAGAATTTACACACATAATGAAACTATTCAGAAATAGGCATTAGAATATATATAACCATGCGAGGCCACGGTATAATGAAACTATTCAGAAATAGGCATAAGAATATAAAAATATATATAACCATGCGAGGCCACGGTATAATGAAACTATTCAGAAATAGGCATAAGAATATACAAATATATATAACCATGCGAGGCCACGGTATAATGAAACTATTCAGAAATAGGCATAAGAATATACAAATATATGTAACCATGCGAGGCCACGGTATAATGAAACTATTCAGAAATAGGCATAAGAATATACAAATATATATAACCATGCGAGGCCACGGTATAATGAAACTATTCAGAAATAGGCATAAGAATATACAAATATATATAACCATGCGAGGCCACGGTATAATGAAACTATTCAGAAATAGGCATAAGAATATAAAAATATATATAACCATGCGAGGCCACGGTATAATGGAACTATTCTTTGTTACATTTGAGCTTGCAACCTTGCCACATTTGCTGTTACGCTAATGACCATAAGTAGTCCACTGTTATGGCTGCCATGTTGTTGTACATGTGGTTACTATTAATAAACCTCCAAGAAAAGTTAACTGGCATCATTGTGAAATCTTTTGAAGTTGTTTGTTACAGACTTATGTTCATTTGCTTATAATATCTGATAAAACAATCCTGTTTATTTTTTTCTTTCTCTTTATTTTTTTAGCTTTGCATTAGCGTAAACCTAATTCTTTTCCAGAAGATAAAAAATTTTATTTAATTGTGATAATTTTGTAATTGTTTAAATAATATTTTTGCATATAATTTCATAATTACTTTTTTTAAAATTTGATTATGCTTAATTTTAATGTCATTTTATTTTTACTTTTTTCATTAGCTTGCCATTAATTTGCTGAATTTAATTTCATCATTGACTATCATCATATAATTTTAGCTTCCATTGTATCAGCTAAATGTGTCATGCTTTGCCACATTTGTCTCTATAATTTTCCTTTTGGAATTTTGATTCTTTTAGTTACTAAGTTAACAATAAAGCATTCATTGTATTTGTTTTATTTTAGTTATGTGTGCTTTGTGTGTTTTTATTTATGTGTGGTTGATCTATTGATTGCTTGTTGATCCAGAGATATACTGAATTTGATATCATAATGTGTTTCTGTTGTTGATGTTGTTGCTATTATTATTTAGAATTTAGGCAAGAAGTATCTACCATGATCATGTTTTATACTCTATGGCAATGATGAGCAATTCCTATAACAGCCATCTTTCCTTTAAGTATTTTGAAAATAACCCAGTGTCTATTAATTGAAGAAGAAAATGTTGGTCTGAGTCACAATACACAAACAGGGAATGACCAGAGTCACAAGACACAAACAGGAAGTGATCAGACACAAGACACAAACAGGGAATGACCAGAGTCACAAGATGCAAGCAGTGAATTACCAAAGTCACAACACAAACAGGGAATGACCAGAGTCACAAGATACAAACAGAGTGACCAGAATCAAAACACACAAACAGGGAATGACCAGAGTCACAAGGCATAAACTGAATGACTAGAGCCACAAGACAAGTAGTGAATGAGTCAACAGCTTATAGCTCACTACTGAAATTGAGATCAGTGAACCAGAACTGATCTTGATTCTACTCCACTTCCCTACGGTACCCCGTGAACAAACTACCAAGTCTAAACAAGTGAGTAGAGATTGAAGAGAGAAGGCAGTCTGTACACATGAGTAGAGATTGATGAGTTAAGACAAAGCAAGTACTTAATGATGGGCTGACATACACAAAAACTCTCTTTGGAGCACAACTTAAGAAGAAGATTGACATAAGATTTAATGTAGCAGCTTTATCAAATAAGGACAGAATGAAATAATTACTGCCGCAAGCTTTCATCAGTAGAATAGGACACAAGTCAAGATCACATGAATTACTTGAGTGACATTGTTGTCCCTGTAGTTTTGAGATTGCCCCAAATGAAATATCACCACGGTGATGACAGTACATTCTAAACTAAGTAATTCATGTTATCTCGTGGTTCTCTTGTGATTGTCTTGTACTTATCTAGTGATTTTGTGTCCTGTTCTACCGATAAAGTGTAGTCAAAACATTTAGTTATTTTGTTTTGTCCCTATTTCATAGAGCTATTACATACAATTGTTGTGCTCATTCTTGTCCTTGCTATGTCCAGCTTTACTATGCCTTGCATGATATTTCACATTTGTGTCTACTTCTGATAAAGCACAACTTAGCTCATTTCACATGCTGAAAAGAGAAAATTGGGCAGAAGAGCAATTTTCAGGATGAAAGCCAGCAACAAATAGAAGTTGGTGATTTTAATGAGAAAAATCATCAATAAGTATCTTTGTTGTTGTTGTTGTTATGGATCCAGTGACCTTTGATGCCCTTCATCCCAGTGCCATGTAGTAGTATCTGCAGGTATTTTTAAGTTCTGCTGTTGTTCCGTACAGAGTATTCAATTTGGAGGGTCTTTGAGGAAATAGTGTTGTTCTGATGTCAGTGAGCTCTGGACATTGAAACAGGTGAAGTTCTACAGTTTCTTGTGGGTGATTACAGAGTAGACATACTGGGGTATGGTTTTGTTGTATTCTATTAATGTGGTTATTCAGCATAACTTGTCCTGTTCTCAGTCTGAAGATGGTCAATAAGTATCTTTAAAACAAGGATAAATGTTCAGAAAACTTGCTAAAATTTACAGAAATTAAAAAAGAAATATGATGCTTTTCACAAACATAGTTTGTGCTTTTATAGAGCTTTGATAGAGTTTGGTTAGTGACTTGGTCTACTGAGGCACAAAAGGTTGGGTTCAATCCCCATCAACAGTTTCTAGGTTACCCAGCTTTAAATAGCTGCTGGTTTTTATTCTGGGAAAGAAAGACGGCACTTGAGTAATGTTATTACTTCGCCACATTACCTAAAACATGGTTTCTCTTGGGCCGAAGACAACACTCAGAGCAAAAATCACAACTCTCCCTGTCTGATGATACATTGCTAAGTCTTGTTTTGTTCTTAAGTTCACAGATGAACCCTCTCTACTAATTGTTCTTCTTAGTTTCTTTTGATCTTCCTTGTTTTCTTTTGCCACCCGGTGTCTATGAAGGCATGGCATGGAAGTCTTCTTTCATCCATTCTGCACACATGACCATTGTACTTTAGCATTTTCTTCATAAATAGCTTGATGCCAGTTCTAATTTGGTTTATTCTCTTATAGCTTAATTTGGTGTAAAGGTCCTCTTTCCCCCCCCCCTTTATTCTTGAGTCTTCAGAGACCTCTGTTTTCACAGACAATTAGTCTCTTTCCTAGTCTGACTTGAGTGGACTTCCAGCTTTCGTATCCATATGTTAGCCCAGCTATCACACAAGTACTTTTGATCCCCAAATACTTGTAAGTTTGTTAATGACACTTGATGCAATACAATACAGGTCATAGCTTCAGTTGTGTTTCCATCTCGTGATAGTTTACTTCCTAAATAGATGGAGTGGGTAACTTTTTGTAGGAGTTCTTTCTTAAGTTTTATGTCAATAGCTGTGTCAGTAAAATCTACGAGTTTTTGTTGTTTATTTTCCGTTTTGATCTGGCAGCATTTTTGTCCTGCAAAGCAAAGTCTATCTATTTTTTCGTAGGCGTCGGAGTCACTGTGTCAGAGTGTATTAAGTTCAAAATGGTCAGATCATCTACAAAAGTGAAGGTTTCTAATTTTACATAACAATATGCATGGAGTAAATTAATAATAACATTAACACCATATTCTTAATGTGGCAAGTGTTTTGTTAGTAGCTACAACATAGAGTAACTACAAAAGTATAGATATCACTGGCCTAAGAGTAGTAAAAGCTGCACTCTAAAACTTGTAAAGAGTTTCTCTAAAACTCTAAAAGCATTATCAGCAATGCAAAGACGCCGTGTTCAGTAGTTTCCATCTTGATACAATATTTCTGAAAATGAAAAAGGTTTACTAATTTTCAATGAAAAGGAAGAAAACTATCTCGACGAGATATAACTTCAGAAAACTAGGTTTATCAATATCAGGTACATGAATAAATGGAATAACGATTGCCGTGTATACCAAAAATATTATGTATATTGCCAGCTGGGCAGATAATTAAAATTATAAATATTCAACGAATATCATAACTGATTAAGAACCACGTTTTCAACATACTAATAAACAGGAATGTATTAAAAGTGTGAAGTCAGCAGTAATTGTCAGCCCATTAGATATAAGGGACATATGGTCTTAGTGCCCACATTTTTTCCCTGACATTTTCTGTTGAAATCAGTGGATTTCTTATTGTCTTGTCTCTCTCCCAATCTCTGGGTAGTGAGATCCAACGTCCAGTCCTCTCTGGGTAGTGAGATCCAACGTCCAGTCCTCTCTGGGTAGTGAGATCCAACGTCCAGTCCTCTCTGGGTAGTGAGATCCAACGTCCAGTCCTCTCTGGGTAGTGAGATCCAACGTCCAGTCCTCTCTGGGTAGTGAGATCCAACGTCCAGTCCTCTCTGGGTAGTGAGATCCAACGTCCAGTCCTCTCGGATTAAGGAACAAAATTGGAGTTCCTGTGTGCTTTCTGCGCACATTATAAAATTGGCAAATGAAAAACGAAAAAAGTCGGCCAAATATTGTCATAGCCCGAACAAAGATTATTAAGAGATACTCAACCCAATTACCCCCTCCATTATCAAGGTCTTCGCCTCTACTACAGAGTCCACGCATCGGAGCTTAAACTACCTTCAGTGCTTTCTCTAACCTGGGACGGCAGTGTTCTGTGCTGGGAAAGTGATCTCACCACTATGGTGTTATCCAGTAGGGGGAGGGGGCGGAAGATGACCTGTTGACTAAACATTTTCCTGATTGTCTAAACGTTTATGGGTGATAGGGTCAGTTTCACTCCAAACCTCTATACTTGTCCCGATCAAATCTCTGGTGCCTATTTTCAATCGCTGGATTTAAACTAAGATGATTTAAGTCATGTCCGTTATTAAAAAAAAAAAAAAAAATTGCTATTTAGAAATTGAACCACGAGCACCTGGTCATCATAGCAAGTACACTAACCAACAACTACTTGACTACCGCTGCTCAATCAATGTGGTTGTGGCACACTGGCTGTAAAAATTGTTGCTGATCAACTGTTTTACTAAAGGACACAACAAACGATGGGCATAAGCAGTTGAAATGCTCATCGCCAGTGCCATTCCAGGACAAACTGCTGGAGGTAATAATAGTGTCTTTGGTTTCTTCTTCTTCTGTGATCATGGCTCATTCAGGGTAGGATTCCGGATTTTCTTACGAAGGCAGGTGTCTGTTTAAGTGATTCGGTTGCCCCATATAGTACAACTCTTCCAGGGAGGTGGGTGTGGACGACATTGTCCTTCTCAGGTCTGTGTACTGGGGGCAATCCTGTAGAACATGTTTTGTTGTCCAGTGTACAGTGGCATAGGCTGGTAGTTCCTATATTGTGCTTGGTGAACATGTGGTTTCTCATTCTCTTGTGGCCAGTGCGTAGGCGATGTATGATGACTTTATCCCTCCTTTATAATTGGATGTATCCATCCCTCTCGTTATACTTTGGGTGTTCTCGTTTCCATTTTTCATGCTACTGACCTTTGAGGATGGATATGACTTCATCGTAGCTGACCAGATGGTGCTCTTGTGGTAATCTCCCTCCCTTTTTAGCTAATTTGTCTGCGCGTTCGTTTCTGTGTATATTACAGTGTGATGGTATCCACTGGATGACCACTATATGGAAGTTATTGCATAGTTGGTCTAGGGTTGTTCTCAAGTCATCGAGCTCACTATTCCTGGGGGGGGGGGGGGGGTGTTTAGAGCTGTTAGGACTGATAGTGCATCAGTCAGTATCACCAATTTCTTGTGCATATTATTTTTGTGTTGGATAGTCAGTTTTGCAGCATCTTTGAGAGCTTCAGTTTCAGCTTTATAGTTGTTTGAGAATTTCCCAGTAGCTATTGACTTGGTGATCTCATTCTGGTTTTTCAGCCTCAGGAACACACCTCCTCCTCCATTTCTGGTGGCATTTGTTGTCTTTGGTTTGACCACTGCTTTCTTCAAACACATTCATTTGAGACTAACATCTAAATGTAAATGAATGCAGACGAAATAGATGGTTATGGTTAGTCGGTCAAATAGACGAAATAGATATGAACAGGGAACGAAGACAAATTAAATAGCTCGGGCAAATAAAAAAAAAAAAAAGATGCGCCGTCTTTGGCCCGAGAGGAAAATGAATGAATGAAATAAAAAAAAAGACAGACTGCTCCAGATAAAACACCTTCAGTAATAAATTTCTGCTGTGCATCTAGCAAAGACAATGAACTTGATAGTGCAACTGAGGTCTTTGCAGATTCCCTATAGTTTGTCACGCTGAGTTCCTCTTTTGGTGTTATTTTCATCTTTTTTTTTTAAGGAAAAGAAGTGATGGGAAGGGCACTTTAGTAAAATCTTGTAGGGTGTTTTTTCTAGAATCAGTCTGAGTACTCTGCAGCTGCCAGCCTCTAAGACTATTCTATGAAGGCGTGTTCTGTGGCCACAATGCCTTGTTCTAATTCTGCAGATCTCGATCTACGTATATCAGCTGGGTTTGTTTATGTTGTTTTGCTCTGTCTTGTATTTTACGTTGAGTTCTCCAGATTCTACCCTAAAGACATATAGTGAGTTGGGCTCAAAAGGCTTCCTCCTGCCTTTGCAAGTTCTGGTACTTGAACCCGTAATTGGGGATTGAATAATGTATCAATATGAAGATGGCCGTGGTTCATCTGCATTTTAATTTCCAGGGTGCCGATGTGGTTTTTGTGTCAATTTCTGTTTTCTCAGACAACAAGCATGCATTACTATTTAGTTCTTCAATGAGCTGTCTTGTTTTGAGCTCGATATAGATGGGTAGCATGCCTTGCGTCACTGAAAATATTATAAGAATAGAAGGAATCCCGTCACGCTCCGTGCGTAAAGAAAAAGAGGTCAAATCGCCGATGAAAGATAGATACATTTGTGTGAACTGGTTAATTCGAAACAAAATGCTGCAGAAAAGTTATCTAAGATTTCTGGCATTTATATCTTCATCAAGCGAAATGGTTGTTGTGACCGCACATCCGAGGTGGGTGAACTTCCGCACAGATTCAATTCAATTTGTGAATTATTTACTTTTATAGGTGCATGTCTGGCTACACGCTGTTGGAGAACAACACTATTACCACAGTAATGACATCTATATTTCTATACGCCTGCTAAACATAGGCACTCAGCTCACTGTTCATCTGAAAGAATTCAGGCTATGAAATTGAGGTGTTATAGAAAGATTGTGTACTTATCTTATAGAGATTATATTATAGATCACATCACCAAAGAAGAAGTGTGCGACAAAATAAAACAATCCACAGAATCAAAATTAAAGACTTACTCATCGACGTAAAAGAACCAACATCAAAACGTCACGGTTTGTTACATTCTATTACAAGATCTAGTCTACTACTAAAAGACTATTTGCAGAGCTGTGAGTGAGAGCACAGTATCGGGCAAAAGCAGGACACGGCAGATAGAGAAAACTGGAAAGACAACATTAGAGTAGGGGCAAGATTAATCTTCATCACATTTAATGACTGCAGTTTGTTTTAGTGGGGGGGGGGGGTTGCAAAAACCTCGATACATTAAAAGCCGAAATTAAAAGTTCGTGGTACCGAACAGGTTTAGCGTAAAGGTTGGAGGAAAATTGTGAAGACGTTATCAAGAGTGCACCATCGACCGCCCCCTCCAAGGTTACAGGTAGTAACAGTTAACAGGACTGGTGATGACGATGATTTGTGGCGCTCTTGCATCATGAAGATAATAAATAGAACACCTACTTTACATTTCTTATTAACAAGAGAGTATCTTCATCAACGACTTTAACTAAACTTTTGTCAAAAGTGATCAGAACTTGTTTTTTTTATTCGCGGAATTGGCTGCAGTTCGATAACACATTGTATTACATCATTAGCGGAAGAAAAGAATCAGTGTACACACATAGTTATATCTCAAGTGTACCTTCATTCGTTTTGAAATAAGTATGTCAATAACTACATAGTTTGACTGACGCTAAATAGTGAATGAATGGAGTCTTCAGTCTAGTCTTCATTCAATTTTTTTGGCAGCACAGGCGTCACACACGTACACTGTACACTACTCACGTAGGCTTTGTTTACATCCTGAAACTCAGAATCCAGCAATAAAAAGTAAAAGAAATGCAAGCATTAGGCAAGCAAGCATTTCTTTTACTTTTTATTGCTGGATTCTGAGTTTCAGGATGTAAACAAAGCCTACGTGACGCCTGTGCTGCCAAGTATTAGTATTAATTAATCAGCTAACATTAAACTAACACTAAACTAACTAGATCGACTAACTTGATTCTGATCGGATCCCTCCAGTCCCGTTTGACGGCACATGTTACGGTTGTAGTCTCCCGCTAATTCGATTGTCTCAGTCTCTAGTTCTGCTATTCTGGGCGAGCTCTTCCAGTATTAGACTCGGAGAGTGAGTCTATGCCTGGGAACTTTACATCTTTTAGAGTTCGTTTCAGTGTTTCTCGAGGTCCTCTCTTTTCCTCTGACGTTTCCCATTTTGAGAGCCCGCTTACTTAATAATTCTCTGGTCGTTTCTTCTAAATAATTAATTAAATAAATGCCCGACATATATGTTTATGTTGTCCCTCTTCTTTTCTTGCAATAGTAGACGAGATATTCTGCATGTCCATTTATCTTATTTTAGCATTAGTCTATTAGTCATGGATTAATTCTATTTAATGCAAAGACCAAAGTATCTGTCTTAGGCGTTTGTCTTCAAATGTGTTGAGTTTTTGTCTCAATATACTTTGTTGTTTTCCAGCTTTCAAATGCATAAGTGAAGGTGAATTATATGTTTGAGTTGAAAATTCTAGGTTTTGTTTTCATGCTGTGTGTCTTTGATCACCATATTTTTTTCAAGGTTTTTAAAACTTAAAGCTCCCTCTGCTATTCTGATCTCTTTTCTAGTTTCTCCTTCTTGATCTATGCTGCAACTACTGTATATGAAGTAATCCACTTCCTGGACCGTCTTCCCATCCAGGTAAGTATTGCCTTTTAGTACAATTCCGGTTGTCATTATTTTGGTCTCTCTCTTTTAATTTCAACTCCTATTTTGCCAGTCAATGATGGAGAATCAGTGATGTCTTCTATCTTGTGCATGCTATCACTAAGGAGCACAATGTAATCTGCAAAATCCAGATCTTCCACTTAGTCCCATTGAGCCGCTTATAATATTTTTACTAGTACAACAGTTCCTCATTATGTAATCAATGGATACTCCTAACAACAAAAATGCTAAAATGCATCTCTGTTTTACTCCTGTTTCGATCTGGAACCACTCAATCCTTCCTCTGTACGAACTGCACATACATAACCATTGTTATGACGTTAATGGCTTTCTGTGGTATTCCGTAATACTTTAGGATATACCATGAAGAAATTCTGTGTATGCTGTCGAATGCTTTCCTATAGATGGACTAACTATATGATACTATATCATAAGAATGAGAAAAATACATTGAGTTCTCAAGTTCTTGATTTTCTGCTTCAAGATCTTTACCTTGATCCTTCCTACGCTGTTAGACATCGCATAGGGCTCATAGTGTATTTTTGTTGGCCACATCTCTGTTCTGGACGAGATGTTCGATCTTAACCAAGGAGTCTATGCTTGTCAATTTTGCTTCTCTTCATCAGTGCTCTTTTCAGTGTCTCTCTAGGTTTTCCTCTTTCTATGTATTCTGTTTTCCATTTAAAAGAGTATTTTGAATTTGTTTTGTTGTCTCTTTTCAATACAGGCCCACCATATATTCATCTTCTTCTTCTCTTCCTAATTGTAGATGAGATCATTGGTTGCATGGCCATTTCTCTTATCTCCATATTAGTCTTTTAATTCATTCCATTGTGCACAAAGTATCCTTCTTAGGCATTTGTCTTCAAAAACGTTTACTTTTTTTCTCAACCTCTTTTGTTGTTTTCCAGCTTTCACATGGGTAAGCAGAGTTGATAATATATCTGAGTTCAATATTCTAAGTTTAGTGCATGATTCATTATAATATTATGCGATTCCTCATCCTTCATAGTTTCCCCAACCAGAGGACTGTCTGAGCGATTGTTACATGACAAGACAGAAGTAAAAACATTCCTCCATTGTGAAAACTCTCAAGTTCTGGTTTTATAATAATTATTACAGTACTACCTTCTTGACTTATTAGCAGTATAGTAGCACCTACTTTAGGCTACTGCTATTTTCCATTCCTTCACTGGCTAATTGATATTGTTAAAATCAAATTTCACAGTATCAATCATTATAATATTATATATTTTCACATTCCACATTATTTTTCATGTTCTGTTGCTAATCACAATCTTCAGGATGTCAAATTCAGCATCAGAGGATACTGCTTCAGACACAGCTAGTGGATTAATGAATCTGTTATCTTACTCAAACCTTGTACATGCAGTTTCTGGAGCCACTGTGAGTATGAAGTCTTTGATGTAGATGAAAATATTGTTAATATAATAAAAGTCTGGGATTGATCCCCAGAAGTGGTCTGATTTTTGTTTTTGACAAAGCCTTGGGTTCTCCCAGCTTCTAAAAATAGGTACCAGAGGTTTTTCTTGGAAGTAAAGGTGGCCTGGCATGATATCAACCATATCACCCAAAAATGTGCCATAGTCATGGAAAAATATGGTCACTAACACCATATTCCCCATATGCTTAGCAAGGTGTGGAGGGAACCTTTATTTACCTTGATATATACAACTTCTAAGTGTTCTACTTCTTCTATTGCTTCCCTTCCAAGTAAACTTTTCTTCTGAAGTAATTAGTTTTTTCGTTATTCTTATCTTTCCTTGGTGGATCTCAAGTTCTGCTGGCTGTTGAATAATGCAGATATCAGTTTTTTCTTGCATTATGTTCACATTGCCATTATCAAAAACTACAATGCTTGTAAATTCAAGCAAGTCTTATGTATCCATTTGATGTCTATGTTTCATGTCATACTTAATTTTGATGTCAATGGGAATTCCAAACCATTTTCTGTCTAGAACCGTTCAATCAACCATCCTTGGGGGACTGGTTGATCTCGAGGCAAGACACCAGTCTTGAGACAGACAGGTTGTGGGTTCAAATCCCGGTTGCACCAGTTTGGATTTTTATTTATGATTTCTCTTGGTGGCAATCACCCTGGTCTCAGCAGTGAGGCCCGGCTTGAAACGTCAATTACTCATGGATGGAAAAAACATGAGTACCTGCGAAGACAGAGTTATCTGCCTGTGCGGCAAGGGACCCCTGTGCACACGGCTGCCAGGAACAAATGGATTAACGCGCAAAACTCAGTTTCTAGTCTCTAGGGACTTCATCAGAGGTAAAAGCTGGCGAATGCAAAAAAAAAAAAAAATCAACCTTCCTTAGTGCAAATTGCACATAAGTAACCATCATATAAATCTCCTTTAAGTCTAATAATTGGTTATATTCCATGTTAAGGTATTTTTTTTAAAATGAGAAGTAAAGGTTCCCTCCATACTTTGCTAGACTTATGGGGAATATGTTGATATAATTTTCGGATGATGTCACTATCATGCTAGAAAGTATTCCAAAGTAAGCCTTTGTGTATTCAAATACTTTTTTAAAGTCAGTGAAGATTACAACAATTTTAAAGTAGTTTTTGTTTTTCAACATGTTCCTGCAGTAGAATTCTTAAAGTAAATTTTGATTAAGAAGGTTACTCTTCTCACTGCATTCTTTTTGCTGTTGTCATCTTGAAGTTATTTAGTGATTTGTCATGTCTAGAAAGCTACACATGCCTCATGTCTGCAACATCTCACAGTACAAACAGTAGGACAAATGTAGGAAGAAATGGATGATTACACATCATCAACTGTAAAATGATTGATAAAAACAGCACTTAATATTCAACAAACTGTATTTAAAATGATTGATAGAAACAGAACTTAATACATACAGACTATAATGCTGCAAGCATGACCAATTTTTGTGGATTTGCTTACTTAAATCTTCAAATTATGTCTGTTTCAGGGAAGTGTCATTGCCATATCAGTCTTTTACCCTTTGGACACCGTCAGGACAAGACTTCAAGGTACCACATGAAAAATTGAGAGTTTGTGTAGTTTGTTCTGGTTTTTGTTCATTTATTTACTGCACCAGGAAACTTAGTTTTACTTATTTTTGTCTGTGCCAGACAATAACACATTCTTGTCAACTACCTTGTAGGTCCATACAAGGTGCCAGAATTAAGAGAGTTGGTGGAAGCTGTTTCACCTGGTCCTTTACTATTGGATGTTGAGACTTTCCTTACATTCCCAGAGAACTGCTCCAAACTGGCTTGCAATCTGATCTGGGTGACCTTACATTTTTACAAAGCAGTAGTCCTGGACGCTGGACTTTAAAACAATAAGAAAGATAATGACCATCGAAATGAAATGTGTCAGAAGAATGACAGGAAACAGCTTTAGGGACAGAGTAAGAAACACCAACCTGAGGAAGAAACTCGAAATTGAACCAGCCATCGAATACATAAAGAAACAACAGATAAATTGGTTCGGCCACATAACAAGACAAAAAGAACTAACAATGACTCAAAGAGCCATAAAAAAGTGCTACGAAATTGCCAGATTATGAGGAAGACTAAAAAGAGATGGATAAAGGGAATACTAGAATCACTAGGAGGGATAACACCAAAAGAGACCAACAGAAGAGCAAAGAATCGCAGATTGTATCACCCCTTAACGCCAACGGCAGCAGAGGAAGGATAGAAGAAGAAGTAGTCCTGGGATATTCTCTGCACTTTAAGTGTGCAATTTTGGAAGCACAATCTAGATGACTCACATCACCGTGACAGGTTCATCAGCTGACTACAGGCCTATCAACTGACCAAGACCTCACTTAAAAATTGGTGTGCATTACTTTTTGACCTCCCTACGTAGATGACTCACATCACCGTGACAGGTTCATCAGCTGACTACAGGCCTATCAACTGACCAAGACCTCACTTAAAAATTGGTCTTCCTGGAAATGATGTGGTCCTACTGTGATCTGTTGATATAGGAGACCTGATATTGTAGTACATAATTTTCCATCCTTTGTCTAAGAGATAACAACTGTCACTGGTGGCATAAGAAGAACAGCACAGAATAAATGTGAAGTTTTAAAAGTACTATATCACTGTTCACACTATCTTACCTATTGTCTACTTGCATAACTGTGCTTTGTGTCATGATTGACAAGGATTATTAGTCCAAGGTTTGTCATGTACATGACTGTACAATCTCACATTGCCTGCACCTTTGTTTTCAAATCTGCACCTGTGACATTGTCACATTAATGTCACACTTTAAACCCATTGTTATGAATTAGCCAGACTGTGCTTGCTTGTCCTGTGTTTATGATAAAATGTGCATATCAGGGCCATGAAATCTTTAATCTACATAGGCATTTTATATATATATATACAGACCCCAATCATTGAAAACACACTCTAAAGCTCCAATTCAAACAAGAAGAAGACAGAGAGAAAGAAAGTAGAAAAAGATAGTACACAGTGAAAAAAAAAAAAATAACATTTCTAGGAGCGCTGAAAAATCCATAGTCAACTATGACTGATGGAGTCTAATACTATATATACATATTAACTCCCTTGTTAATTTCTTTCTCTATCACATTGTTAAACTGTCTTGTGTCTTCTCTCATCACCTTTCTCTGTCTATTTTCCCTTATTTTTTTGTTGTTATCACATTTTTCACTTTTTCCCTTTACATATGCCCAAAGAAAGTGGTAACGATGCAGGAAAACACAAATGAACTATCATCAATAGCCAGCAAAATTGGGCTTGAGATCAATCATGAAAAGACTAAAGTCATGACTAGTTTAATTCCAACAGGTGACAAAATATACATGGAAAACAAACCAGTAGAAGAGATCGATCACTTTATCTATCTTGGAAGTCACATTGATCGAGAAGGGGATACGAGCAAAGAAATTAAAATCAGAATAGCTAAAGCAGCAATGTCTTTCAGAAGCCTTGAAAAGTTGTGGAAATCAAAAACTTATCAGCACAAACACAAAACTTAGGCTATTCAAATCAAATGTACTATCAACCCTTACGTATGCGTGTGAAAGCTGGAAAACAACAAGAGATATAGAAACAAAGTTGAACGCATTCGAAAATAAATGTCTAAGGAAAATACTGGTATAGCATGGAACGAATTCAAAACAAATGAGGAAATTAGAGAAATCGCCAATCAACCACTAATATCTTCAGTAATAAAGAAAAGACGATGGTCATACGTTGGACATGTGATGAGAAGAGATAATAACCGAATAGCAAAGCAAGCCCTCATATGGGAAACAACAGGTAAAAGAAAAAGAGGAAGACCCAGGGAGACACTGAGAAGAACATTGATGAGAGAGGCAAGAGCAGCAGGAGTCGGCTCCCTCAATGAGATAGAACTGCTTGCACAGAACAGAGACAGATGGCGAGATTTGATAAAATATCTTTAAAAGAAAACTGCTAGAACAAAAAAATCCATATAGGAGAAGGTGTATCTTGGTCTACGCCCTATGGGCCGGTTACGGCTCGAAAGGTCAATAGATAGATAGAAAGAAAGTGGACTGTCTCTTTCTGATAGATATTAAAAGATTTCTGTGTGTTCTGGCCTCTCTTAGGACTTCCTCATTCCTTTTTTAGCTGACCTGCTGACCTTAGTATACTCAATATTCTTCTGTAAAACTAGATTTCTATGGCCTTCGGGCACCTTTTTGTTTGTTTACTGATTGTCAATAATTCACTTCCATATATACAGATTCACTTATGTTACACTGGAGAACTCTTTTCATTACTAAAAGTCACCTCACCTGTGGGGGAAATAGACATCTCCCATACCATATGTTTTTGTTTAAATGGATGAATCTTGTATTTTTTTTAAAAAGTAAAACTTCTTTCTTCTAACTCAGATTAGACAGAACAACTCATACAGGTAACAGAACATGGTGTTGGTTCAAAAGGCAAGGATCAATAATCAACAAATTAAACCATAGTTTTCAAATGTATTTGTAATTATTAAAGGAATCATATCATAACACTTGCAACAGACCCAAAGGTATTCATTCCCTAAAAAGAACAAAATATGCATATTAATCACTCTCATAACTCATTGTTTTCACATCATTGATTTATCCTCACAGTCCATGAAGACATCTGAGGCTAATTAGTAGTTACCATGTTACCCTTGGAAGCTGCGATATCTCAGTGGTTAATGAACTGGACTACTAAGGACAAAAAGTCGAGTTCAATCCTGATCTATGACTTCCAGGTTCACCCAGCCTTAGATGGGCACTGGATTTTCTCTAGGAAAGTAAAGTGGCACATGTGTAATATTAACCACATTACCACAAAAATCATGTGCTGAAGGTCTGTAAAAATTATGGTCGCTAACACCATATTGGGAGCCGCGGTAGCTCAGTGGTTAGTGAACTGGACTACAAAGGACAAAAGGTAGGGTTCAATCCCAACCGATGGCTTCCGGTTCATCCAGCCTTTAATGGGTACCTGATTTTTTTCTGGGAAAGTAAAGCGGCACGGGCGTAATACTGACCACATTATCCCAAAACTCATGTGCCGAAGGTCTGTAAAATTTATGGTCACTAACACCATATTCCCTATATGCCACTTGGCAGGACGGGGGTACTTTACTTTTTTTTTACACCATATTCCCTATATGTTACTTGGCGTGACGGGGCACTTTACTTTACTTTATGCAATCACCTTTACTCATTCGCTGATTTCTAATTTTTCTCCCGTTTGGCTTGATGTGTCAACTCATATGTCATTATTACATCACCAGCAACTTTTCATAGCAGGACTTTATTTATTTTACAGTGAAAGGGAACAATTCTTTTAGCTATGAAAAAATATTTTAAAAAGGGTTAAATTGTAATAAAGTAAAATATAGCATATTTTAAAATAATAATATCCCAGGACAATAGTGTTTTGTATTGATCAGATTATTTACCAGAAATGTGAACATTGACATTTATTTTTAGAAATAATGTTTTGTAATTTTTTTCCCCAGTGGATGACCATAGACGTGCAAAAAATACATATGAAGTGTTAAAGGAAATCATTCAAGAGGAAGGCCTGTAAGTGATTAATTTTATTATTATTATTATTATTATCTATTCAGTAACTTGGATCATGCACTTTTAATTTTGTATGTATTATCGCTATTTTGAAATATTTTAAATTGATTATTGTGCTGCCTTCATCTGCTTTCATTTGATGATTTCTCTTCTTTGTAGTCCCCTTTTAAAAGTACATGAAGTGGGCATAGTTGCATTGTGTTATGTTTTGCTGTGATATCTGCAATATTCAGCCCAGCATATCTAACATCAGCACTGAATATTTTTGGTACTGGACTGTCTTCCCTCTTGATCTCTACTCACGTAGTCAGACTGCGTTGTGTTACAAGAAACACATGACGAGGCAGAAAACGATCGAGACCAGCTGTTGGTCACTGATGCAAACAGTCAGCTATGTGCCACCAAGAACTTTCAGCCCATATGCATGTCTGTCTGGCATCTTGATCCCATTATACTGTTTATGCTTGTGTTTGTATTTTTCATGTTGGCTCTTTTGTTTATATCTGATGACTTTGTAATGTCTTGTTAGACTGACAGAGCTTTTACATTTTTAAAATAAAAATCACAACAGCCTATTAAAAGTAATATTGGAAGGGAAAATACAAGGTAAAAGAGGCAGAGGCAGACCAAGACTAACATGGACGAGTAACATCAAAAGATGGACAAGTCAATCTATGACAGCTTGCACCATCAAAGCAAGAAACAGAGTAGAATGGCGATCCATGGTAGCCAACCTTCGTTGCAGAGAAGGCACTCGATGATGATGATGATGAAAATAAAAAGTGATTATCTTTTTTGTCAGTCAACATGGATCCCAGTTGAACCAGAAGTTGATTTACTATTGGAAAGTGTGTGTGTCTATCCCATTGTTATTGCACTATGACATCCAACTTTTGTCTCCAACTCCCATAAATAAATCTCTTTTTCCTGGCAAATACCAGGAAATGACATATATGCTGTAAAAAGTAACTTTTTTTTTTTTTGTAATAATATAAAAGTGAGTACTTTATTTTTTAAAATAAGGCTGCGTGAACGTCAATTGTATCCAAGATGGAGGAATTATTTTTCTCCGGCTTGGTATAGAACCGTTGATCAGAGGTTTAACAAGCCGCTATCGTAAAAACAATTTTGTTAATGAAACATAGACCTGATACAGAATGTGTAAATTAGCAGTAGATAATAGTGATAGTTTTTTCAGCCCTAAAACAACAACAACAAAAATAGGATACTGAAATGTGCGAACAATGGCTGCGCCGACGAAACAAGCACAAGTCGCGAGCGAAATGGATAGATATGATCTAGATATTTTAGGATTAAGTGAAATGGCTTGGAACAGGTAGTAAATCTGTTGATAGTAGTTTTTTTTTTTAGATAGTAGTCTAAATAGTAGTTTTTTTCTGGAAGGGAAGATGGAAAACACTGTAAAGGAGTAGGCATAATGATGACAGACATAGCTGTAAGAAGTTTATTAGAATGGGAACCGGTAAATAGCCGTCTGATACGAACACGCTACAAAACAAAATATGAAAGACTTTCAATTGTTCAATACTATGCGCCTACAAACGAAGCTGATGATGAAGTTAAGGACGATTTTTACAACCAACTACAATAACTTCTGAACAAAATACCAAAACACAATCTTTTAATTGTAATGGGAGATTTCAACGCCAAAGTGGGAAAAGACAACGCAGGAGTGGAACATGTAATGGGGAGAGAACGCTGTGATACTACAAGTCAGAATGGAGAAAGATTAATAGAATTATGTCTAATAGAAAATTTAGTTATAGGTGGGACATTAAATCCACACAAAAATATTCACAAAACAACATGGATATCTCCTGATGATAGAACTTCAAATCAAATTGACCACCTATGTAACAACAATTCAGATCATCATTAATAGATGTAAGAGCATACAGCGGTGCTGATGTTAATAGTGACCACAACCTGTGCATTGGGAAAATATGATTAAAATTTAAAAGCCAACAGAAGAGATCAACTACACATAAAATTGATAGTCTTAAACTGAAAGATGAAGCCATCATGAAAAATGTTAACATAGAACTAAGTAATTGTTATGCAGCACTCTGTGAAATAGACTTAGATATCAATGAAATGTGGGACTCACAGAGCAAAATACTAATGACAGCAGCAGAAGCAAGTGCCGGACTGAAGAAAATGGAAAAACGAGCTTGGATTTCAGACACTACATGGAAATACATCAAAGAAAGAAGAGAAGCGAATAGAGCCATGACTAATGTAAAGACAGATCTTGGAAAGGTCCTGGCAAAAGTAACATACAAAGAATTAGACAACAAAGTAAAAAGTTCAGCAAGAAGAGATACAAGAGCTTATATAGACAATTTGGCAGAGAAAGCAGAGACAGCTGCAATTACAGGAGAAAGCAGAACTCTTTATACTGTACAAAAGATGCTGGCAAATACCTATACATCCAGTGGAACACCAATTCTAGACAAATCTGGATTAATGCTAACAACAAGCACAGACATAAAAGCCCGTTGGGCGGAACACTTCAAAGAAATTCTTAACCGTCCACTACCCCAAAGTTTAATAGATTTTGAAGCTGAAACACCAGCAGCAGAATTAGGTGTAAATTTAGATGACTTCACCTTGAGTGAAATAGAAACAACCTTAAAGCGTATGGCCAATAACAATGCTGCTGGAGAGGATAAGTTAACAGCTGAGATACTCAAGGCAATTGATAGCCATAATTTAATACATCTCCAGAAAATGTTCAACATCATTTGGAAAGCAGAGAAGATGCCTCATAAATAGAAAAAAGGAATCATTATTAAGATTCCAAAAAAGGGCAATCTTAGAGATTGTAACAACTGGAGAGGCATGGCACTTTTGTCAGTTGCCTCAAAGTTATTCTGCAAAATCATCCTAAATAGAATAAAGGATTCAATAGATACAGTAATGCGTGAAGAACAGGCTGGGTTTAGAAAAGGAGAAGCTGCCTTGACCACATTTGCACTCTACGACTTATATTGGAGGAACACATTGAGAAGAAAAAACCTTTTGTACTTAACTTCATCGACTTCAAATAAGCATTTGACAGTATTCATCTAGATTCTTTGTGGAAAATTCTGAAGCAATATGGCTTACCTTCAAAAATAATAAATATTATTAAAGACATGTATGATAGTTACACATGTGCAGTTCGAACAGAGGAACGACTGAGCGAATGTTTCCCAATAGAAACTAGGGTTAAACAAGAATGTATTTTATCACCCTTGTTATTTGGAGTTGTTATGGACTTCATAATGAAGAAATGCTGCACTGGTAATAAAGGAATCGAATGGATTCAAGGAGACCATTTGGTGGACCTCGATTTTGCTGATGACATAGTTTTCATCAGCAGTCAGATAAAAACGATGCATGAAAACACAAATGAACTATCATCAATAGCCAGCAAAATTGGGCTTGAGATCAATCATGAAAAGACTAAAGTCATGAAAAGCTTAATTCCAACAGATGACAAAATATACATGGAAAACAAACCAGTGGAAGAGATCGATCACTTTATCTATCTTGGAAATCAAATTGATCGAGAAGGGGATACAAGCAAAGAAACTAGAATCAGAATAGCTAAAGTAGCAATGTCTTTCAGAAGCCTTGAAAAGTTGTGAAAATCAAAACTCATCAGCACAAACACAAAACTTAGACTATTCAAATCAAATGTACTATCAACCCTTACATATGCGTGTGAAAGCTGGAAAACAACATAAGATATAGAAACAAAGTTGAACGCATTCGAAAATAAATGTCTAAGGAAAATACTTGGCATAGCGTGGAATCAATTCAAAACAAACGAGGAAATTAGAGAAATCGCCAATCAACCACTAATATCTTCAGTAATAAAGAAAAGACGATGGTCATATGTTGGACATGTGATGAGAAGAGATAATAATCGAATAGCAAAGCAGGCCCTCATGTGGGAAACAACAGGTAAGAGAAAAAGAGGAAGACCCGGAGAGACACTGAGAAGAACATTGCTGAGAGAGGCAAAAGCAGCAGGAATCCACTGAGGCTTCCCCAATATATAATGCTATAATAGAATAAAGCAGCCTGTGTATTTGTTTATGCCTATCTCACTTACAACAAGCAAAGTTAGCATTTATTTTAATTTTTTTCTTCCAGAAATATCTTGAAATTAAAAGACATAAAATATAATTCACATCTAAAAATCACACCCTAATTTAGAGGGGGAAAAAGTCAAAATAAGTCTTGCACTAAAAAAAAATAATTAATTTAATTAACAACAGGAATGATTTGACAAAACATTGACAGTTTTCACTTTTGTTTTCAGAGAGAACTTATATCTAGGCTGGTTTCCTGTAGTTACTGCTCTTTGCTGCTCAAACTTTGTCTATTTTTACACATATAATGGCCTCAAGTCTGCAGTCCTTCGTGGCCACAAAAAGGCGTCACCACTTATTGATTTGTCTCTGGCTTATGTCTCAGGTACTGTAAGTGCTTTCAGGTGTTTGAATGCTTTCATGCATTCATTGGTCTACTATCAATCTGGCTGTTCATGTTTGCAATTTTATTTTTATTTTTGTTGTATTTTATTTGTTGTTCTTTTTAATATGCAGTAATCTTATTGTTGAATCCTATAGTGTAGAATCATATTTTGTGATTAGTTTTGCTTTCTATGTGGATTTATGGTTACACAATGAAAACTCACTTCAATGTTCTTCATTTTTATTGAATTGTAGTTGTTTGTTGTTTGCATACACTGGCTTGATATCTCTAGCGAAATCCCAAGGGACTGAATTCTAAGCAAATATAACTTTTTTAGTTTTCACACCAGTAGCAGTATATACAGGTGTTCCTCACCAAACAGGCAGATATTCTCCTACTTCAGAGGTACTCACATTTTTTTTTTCATCCAGAGTATTGATGTTAATTGATTTTTCCTATCTTATTTGCCTGGGCAGTGTCCATGTTTTTCGCCATTATCTGGAAAGACTAGACATTGGATCTCACTACCCATATATTGTGGGACGGTAAGAAACCAAAGATTCAAAGAATTTGAAAAATTTCCACCACTTATAGTGGGATTCAAACCTAGAACCTTCTTGTCTAGAGGCTAAAGTTTTACCTCTAAGACCACCCAGACCCCTGTATAATCATATATCTCTCACTCCGCATAACAATTTTTTCCTTATTTTGTATAAAAAATGTTTAATTTATACACAAAACTTGACTTTCATATTTTGTGTTCTTTTATATCAAGTGTGGATTTTAGTTTCCAAAACATTAAGTTGTATCTTTAAATATCTCAGATTTCTTTCTTGCAGTATTAAAAAGGTATATATCTCAGGCATTATTATATTACAAGATAAACATTACAAATTATTAATTAACATTTTCTTCATCATTTAAATCACTGCTTCATAAAATCAATAATTTTCTACCTGTATATTATTTTATCCTTTACAGAAGTCTTTTTTAAGGTTGTCTTATTCAAAGTTGCTGTTTTTATTTTATTTTAATAAGTTGTTTTTTTATGCCAGTGCATGGTTCCTGGCAGTTTGATGAATAGATAGAATACTAATAATCTTGTGTGTCATGCCAACTAGAGTAAATGGAAATTAATTCTTTGCCACTTTTCCATAGATCTGTCTACCAATTCTTGTGTGACCCTTATTGTACAACACAAAGACTGTCAAATCTCTTAATTCTTTCTTGTATTCTGTCTTTCATTCCATAAATTTTGCATTATGCAATCATTATATGCTCCTAATACTGTTTTCCATTTTTGTTAGTGATTTATTATGCACTTATTAAGTTAAAAAAGCACCGCTTGTGAACTAGTCTGCTTCTTAACCTCTTTTCAGTTATTAATGGATAGTGTAGTAATTGTTTTGCACCTTGTGGGTCTGTGCATGACTGGTCTGCAGTAAGTTTTAATTTGATGGACAAATAGAAGAATAGACATGTCACAATCTGTGATATCCATCTTTCTGAATGTGACAATAAATAGGACAATAAAATTGTTGTTTAATGTATGCTCATAGAATTACATCTCATAGATAACCCCACAATGTCCAGCAAAATTCCTTCTCCAGGTAACACAAAACAAAGTCTAACCAATTTAATTAAAAGATAGTAATAAAAACATTATACTAAATGATACTGAGCATGTTATTAATAGTGATGAATTTGTACTAAATAACAAAAAGTAATAAATATATCTATTGAAATTAAGGAATTACTGTGATAAATCAAGGCAATGGATGAGAAACAACAATAGGAAGTTATGTCAGGGTTGTTAGGTAGACTGGTCAAAATATAGGTGCCATGTGCAGATTTAAAAATAGGTGAAAATGGGGCTATGAGAAAAAGAAAGTGAAAATAAATTTTCCTAATGTGAGCCTGTTGTGTGGAAAAGGACATAATATAATAAGTTTGATTATACTGGAACTTATACAGAAGTAATGATCATATCGAAGAAACAATCATCACCATCATGCAGCATAAAAATAAACAGGACAAATCTGAAACAAGTGCAACGTTTGAAATACTTAGGCACAATAATAACATCAGATGAGAGATGCACCACAGAAATAAAAAGCAGAATAGATCAGGCCAAAATAGCATTTCAGAAAATGAAAAATATCTTATGCAACAAATCTATGTAAAAAAAAATGAGAAAGAGAGTTCATCGGTGCTATATAGAACCAATTCTGACATATGGAAGCGAATCATGGACAGTAGACAAACAAATTAAAAGACAATTAGAGGCCACAGAGATGGATGGGATTTCTCAGAAGAATGTTGAAAGTTCCCTGGACAGCTAAAAACACCAATGAGGAAATTTTCAAAGAGGCCGACACAAAAAGGGAGCTCCTAAAGAACATCAGAAAGAAACAATCAACATTTTTCGGGCACATCATGAGAAGAGAAAAGTTGGAATACTTGGTTACAACTGGCAAAATAAAAGGAAAGAAATATCGCGGACGACAAAGAAAAAAATACTGGATAGCTTGGTGTCATGGCATGGAAAACAGTCAACAACAGAACTGATACGATGCACTGTGGATAAAAGATTGTGGAAGGTCAAAATCGCCTACACCAACCGGTATGACACATAATGATGATACAGCTCCAGAACTGGTTTCGTGTTAGTTATTCCATCCAGCTGTGATTTTATTTTAATTTCTTTATTTCTTTAGCACTGGCATTTACAGAGGCTGGCAGTCCATGGCAGGCACCATGTTTGTCTCCAGTTTTGTGTATTTCTACACCTATGCCAGCTTTCAATATGCCCATCACTCGGTCACCGGTAAACAGGCAACTAGCTCCTCCAGCAACAAACATTCTGAGCCAATCTTCACCATGTTCATTGATCTCCTCATAGCTTTTCTAGCAGGTACCTGTGATGCACATCTGATATACCTTCTTGAGCCAAAAAATAGCATGTAGCTTTCTTCATCATATAAGTAGCAGCTTTTAACATAATAAATCTTTTTTTATGCACAACAATTCATTTTAACTGTAGTTTATGACTATTATTTAAAATCACGTTATTACTACTACTTCACCTAAGTGCGCAACTTTACAGCTAAAAAAAAGAAACCTTTAAATTGAAGAAATGATGTAATTTTTGCTACAAATCATCTGTATTGTTAGGCTGCCTGAACATGATTTTAATTGTTAACAAGCACCAGTGCCACCATCTGGACCCGCGATTGCCTAGCGCTCATTTTCTTCCCATCCCTGTGTGTAGCTTTACTAGTTGATAGCCGGTATGTGTGCTTGTATCTTTCACTGTCATTTTTTTCCCACTTACCATCAATAAAAATAATCATACGTTCATTACATCTTCATAACATTTATGACATTTAAATGTGTATTTGAACAAATTTGTAAAACTCCAGATACAATAAAAAATCCGGGGGGGGGGGGGGGGGGGGTTAGAAAAGTACACAGCAGGGAAACAAATTGTACACATGGTAAACTATCAAATTGTAAAAAAAAATTTGGTTTGAAGCCTTTTATGATGTAGAAGTAATCTAGGGTTAAAATTTTGAAATGAAGTGAAATGTAATAGTTGTAGCATGATACAGTATACACTGCCTTGTTTATTTATCTAATCCCTGGGATTTGGATTTGCTGGATTGTTTTCATTCATGTTTTGTAGCAAAAATATGTAAATACTTTTCTGCCTGTTGTCTTCCTGTAGAGTTTTATCCTTAGTTTAGTTTAGTTTGGTTGAAAGACCATCTTCATTGAACAATGGACAACTCCATAGTGCTCAGATCCCCTCCTCATGTTCCCCAGTATGAAGCATGCCTGCCACACACTAGCGAAATCATCTAAGATTGGCTTCACCTCAGATGCACAAACTCCATAGCACTAGCGAAGTCCTTGTCCCCAAAACTCCTTAGTTGCTTCTTACAACATGCATAGCAGGTAACAGAAGCTTTTCACACCTGACCATGGGCAATACCCTGGTAGCTACATAGGCGAAACAAATAAGTAATTTTAATTTTTTTTTTTTAAACCATCACTTTAGTAAATAAAAATATGAACACAAATCTACTCTTTGCTTTTATTTTCTATTTTTTAAATTGTGCAGTATGCTTTTCTTTTTTATCAGTTTTTCACATTTTTATATTTATCATTGTTACACTCAGTCTGTATGCTTTTCTTTTCTAACAGTTGTTCACAATTGTATATATCTATCAATGCTACAGACTCTAAGCTTGTAGATTCACTTACATGGTGTTTTATCTGTTGTGGGCTGCTTTTTTTTTGTATTGTATTAGCTTTTATTTTTTTGAAATTAAAAAGTACTAGCCCGGTGAAATATTTAAAATTAAAGTACTTTATCCATTTTTTTGGTCATGTGATAAGACAGAAAGACCAAAACACAAAACAATGAGCCTTTAATAAACATTGTGAGAACACCAGACTCAAGGGTTGACCATGAAAAGATGGATTGATTGGATATTAGAAACACTAGGAAATATATACAGTAGCAGAAGCCAACAGAAGAGCAAAAGGCCATAAGTTATATCTTCCCTCAACGCTGAAAAGCAAATTAGGATGGAAAGAAGAAGATCAATTTTTTTGTTAAAAAATGTAAGTTTTTTTAAAAATTATTTCAATTATATTTATTATATATCCACATAGATACATGAATGGAGATAACTCACTCTCTCTCTCTCTCTCTCTATCATCATCATCAAGTGCTGTCTCTGCAACGAAGGTTGGCTACCATGGAGCGCCATTCCGCTCTGTCTCTTGCTTTGATGGTGCAGGTTGTCATAGGCTGATTTGTCCATCTTTTGATGTTACTTGTCCATGTTAGTCTTGGTCGGCCTCTGCCTCTTTTACCTTGTATCTTTCCTTCCATGATTACTTTTATTAGGTTGTTGTGTCTTTTAACATGCCCAAAAATCTCATTTGTCTTGTTTCAATTGTATTTAGTAGTTCTCTTTTCATTTTTAGTTATTTTAAGACTTCATCATTTGTTTTCTTTTCTTTCCATCTAATTCTACCTATTCTTCTATATATCCACATTTAAAAGGCTTCAATTTTCTGTTCTGTAATCTTGTCTAATGTCCATGTTTCTGCACCATATAGGAATGTTGAGAAGATATAACATTTTGGTATTCTTAGTTTTAGCCCTGGTGTTATTTGTTTTGATGTTAGGATATTTTTCATGGCATTAAAATTACTTTTTGCCATTCCTATTCTTTGTTTATTTCAGTTTTACATTATCCATCACTGGTTATAGTATGTCCAAGGTAGTTGTAGTTCTGAACTGTCTCCAAGTCTATTCCTTCAATTTTGATATCCACTTTTGAGTATTTTCTTTGTTTATGATCATAGTTTTAGTCTTTTTGATATTCATATGTAGTGCATATTTTTTGCTTATCATGTTTATTTCATTAAGTAATTGTAGATCTGTAGGATTTTCTGCAAGTAATACAGTATCATCAGCCTATCTTAGGTTATTGATTATCTTTTCATTAATGTTTGGGTCGGGCATCTCTGTGGTGTTTTTAAAGATTTGCTCAGTGTATAGATTGAACAAGCTTGGTGATAGGGTGCATCCCTGTCTTACTCCTCTTTTTATATCAATGGGTGTAGAGTTCTCTTTGTTATATTTTATTATTGCTGTTTGCTCCCAGTATAAACAACATATTAGTCATATTTCTGTATCATATAGATCCTGGCATCTCTCTCTCATATTATCTCTCTCTCTCATATATATATATATATATATATATATATATATATATATATATATATATATATATATATATATATATATATATATATATATATATATATATAATATTTTGAGTCAAGAAAACTGGACAGAGTTGAGGAAAAATAATATACTCAGTCTGTATAATCCATCTTTTTTTTTATTCCTACTCATCAATTGTTCTGGTCAGCAATACAATTAATTTTTTGCCTAATCCCATAGTTCCCTTGGGTATGAACACCTAAACAGCTAAGATGAGGAAATTATCAAAGGCTGCTTTTTCTTCTTTTATCTTTCTGTTATGTGGACTCCTAATACCTTCTGTTATGAGGTCTCCTTAGTATGTGCTTTGTTACTGCTACAGTACCTAATTAATAAGGGTGTCAAAAAGTAACTTTTATTATTTTTTAATAGACAAAATGCAAATGCATATGAGTTAAATTTTTTCTTCACTTTTCAACAATCCCTTTCCCCCACCCCCTTTTGTCTACATTCAGTGACCATTCACCAGCACTTCAAAAGTGCTTCAATTTCATGAGAAAAAAAACTTTTTTGCTTGATTGGACAGCCATTTATACACCAGAGTTTTCGTCTCATTTTCTGTGATAATCACTTGGCAAGATGTCAGGCCAATGAGGTGGATGTGAAAGACATTCAAAATATTAGATTCAGGATTACACATTGTCATGCCAGAAATGATCAATTCTGATGTTTGGACCTTAAAAGGGGTTTTATATGGTTCTGAAGTGGGTGACAAACAACTCACTGTTCACATTTGATGCTCTGGGCATATTACAGACCCCAGAAACACATAAGTGTTACGTTGCTGGTCAATGGAATTGAGCACATTTTTTTTTTTCAGCAAGACAACATTGCAATTCTTTGCATGCTTGCTTCATTTCTGGATGAAAATAATGAAACAATAATTTGTTGTCAGTAACTATGCTTTGTAGAATTTCATCTCCCTCAGCTTCTTCCTGTTGCAACAGCACCTAACAAGCATCCATATGAAAATCTTTCATTTTGACTGTCAGCTGCCTAAACTTCCAGGGAATTTGAAAAATTGGGTGCTAGCGAGAGAAGGCACCTCAAGCGTGGAAAATCCTGGATGACCGAGGTGGAGGAGTCCATAAGGGGAGTATGTGATCTGAATGACATTAGGACTGGCAAGGATTGAACAGAAGTAACAGCGGAGAAAAAGGGGCTAACCAAAGTAATCATTCAGCTCGGTAGAGAGTGTCACAGTTGGGCTTATGGAGCTATCTATCTATTGTCCTTTCGAGCTGAAGACGGCACATAGGGCAGAACCACAATCTCAAAAACAGAAACCATGCGTGCCAAAGTGGCACATATTGCAGAGATCAGTGCTCTAAAATATATGGCACTGTTTCCATAACAGTACTTTTTACTTATGGAGCTACTGACGTCTTTATTAGTTGACAGGCCGATATGTGCACTTGTATCGTTCAGTCTTTCAATGCCACTTTTTTTTACGCTTACTGTCAATAAAAATAATCACACTTTCACTACATCTTCATAACAAACATTTATGACGCTTCAGAGTGTATTTGAACAAATTTTTAAATATCCAGATATGATTAGTCACCAGGGGGAACAATTCGAAAAGTACACAGTGGGGAAATATACTGTCCACGTGGTAAACTGTAAAATTTTTTTAAAATATGTTTTGAAACCTTTTATGATGTAGTAGTGATCTAGGGTTAAAATTTTGAACTGAAGTGAAATGTAATAGTTGTAGCATGATACAGTATACACTGCCTTGTTTATTTATCTAATCCCTGGGATTTGGATTTGCTGGATTGTTTTCATTCATGTTTTGTAGCAAAAATATTTAAATACTTTTCTGCCTGTTGTCTTCCTGTAGAGTTTTATCCTTAGTTTAGTTTAGTTTGATTGAAAGACCATCTTCATTAAACAATGGACAACTCCATAGTGCTCAGATCTCCTCCCCCACATGTTCCCCAGTATGAAGCATGCCTGCCACACACTAGCGAAATCATCTAAGATTGGCTTCACCTCAGATGCACAAACTCCATAGCACTAGCGAAGTCCTTGTCCCCAACACATCGTTATAAGGGAATCCATTGAAAAAATGTCCTCACCTCAGGATCCGATCATCTACATGGATGGTTCTTTATCCCATGGACAGCGCAGTGGTTGAGGTTTTGTGGCAGACCAACATGGCAGAGAAGTGGCTAGAGAATCTGGCAAATGTAGCATCACTGTGTCTAGCTTGAGAATGGAGATAGAAGCAGCAATGATGGTGACTACATGGATGGTTACACAGAACGTGGATCACGCAGTCTTGGTAACTGACTCACAAAGTATGCTATAAAAGATTGATAGACAGTCTCTGTGGCAGGAGTGGATGCAGCCCTTGGGTTAAAGTAAATGCATTAGCATGGGTGCACTGTCCAGGGCACGCTGGTGTACAAGACAATGAAATAGTCGAAAAGGTCACTGGCAGTTCTGGTACTGAGTGTGGCCTTACTCTCCACAAAGAGGACATCGCCAAGGGGGGAACAGGCAAATAATTGCAATGCTGCGGTAAAGCTGGTAGCAAGGAGCCAGTAGTGGGGTGTGATAAACACTCCAAGGTATGGTGGCAGCTTTACAAGGAAAAAAGGACATCGCCAAGTTTGTTCTTCATTCCTTAATAGAAGAGGAGGAGAATGGGTGGGACAATGATGTATATATTAAGAGATTGAGGAGTCTACAGGTGGGACAATGATGTATATAATAAGAGACTGGGGAGTCTACAGGTGGGACAATGATGTATATATTAAGAGACTGAGGAGTCTACAGGTGGGACAATGATGTATATATTAAGAGACTGGGGAGTCTACAGGTGGGACAATGATGTATATATTAAGAGACTGAGGAGTCTACAGGTGGGACAATGATGTATATATTAAGAGACTGAGGAGTCTACAGGTGGGACAATGATGTATATATTAAGAGACTGAGGAGTCTACAGGTGGGACAATGATGTATATATTAAAAGACTGAGTAGTCTACAGGTGGGACAATGATGTATATATTAAAAGACTGAGTAGTCTACAGGTGGGACAATGATGATTATATTAAGAGACTGAGGAGTCTACATGTGGGAAAAGGATCTAGTCAATCCAGGGTGTTTAGTGAGAAAAACAGATGTATCTATAATCAACACCTTACAGGAACAGTCAGTCTGTGCATGCTTCGAGCAATGCTGGGACAGTCGGTGGAGTGGATATGGGAATGTCCTAACTGCAGTGAAACTGATTCCATGAATAGAAGAGCTGCCTTGATATCCATCTGAGACTTTATTAAACTGTAGCACCTTGCTGATCACGGTATTTGCTGAACAATGACACAATTTCAGCCACCATATCTGTTGTTACCCCCTCCCCAACACCTTCTCTGATTACTCATTCCACTACTACAGCAACAATGTCAGGAAATTTGAGACCAGCTGAAGTGAGTTGTGGAGACAAATAATAATAAATGAATATTGTTATAGAGGGAAACATCCGAGGTGATAATCAGTGAATCAATTCAGAGGAAGAGGTATGTTTACAGCACTCTGAAAAAGTGACAAATAATCAACAACAGGAAAAAAACAAAGAACAATATATGGACCGAAGCAGGATCGAACCCGTACTCAGTAGCACAGCACCTTGCCACGAAAAGCCAAATGTTAGGATCGATAGAAGATCCTACTTTAGTTAGCTCAGTGACAGTGTTCCCTAGCGTTTGGCTTTTCGTGGCTAGGCGTTAAACTATAAACATTAAACTATGTTTAATAGTTATATATTTATAGTGAGATTATTTTAAGATCCATAAGGGCATGCCTGGAATAACAATTGGAGGTCATAATATAAATAATCTAAGGTATGCTGATGATATAGTCTTAATCGCTAAGAGTGAAAATGAGTTACAAGAAATGTTGGACATTATAGTGAAAGAAAAGCAAAAATAAAGGACTCAGCCTTAATAGCAAAAAGATAAAGGTAATGGTAACAACAAAGAAAAAGACATCAGCTCAGTGCAAAATAAAGACAAGTGGAACAATATTAAAACAGGTAAATGAATTTAAATATTTCGGAACTTTGTTAACCTCAGACGGAAGATGTACAAAAGAGATGAGATACAGAGTGGCTCAGGCAAAAGCAGCTTTCCAGAAAATGAGGAAGGTACTATGCAATCCATTTTTGACAATAGAAACAAGAAAAAGAGTTCTTAAATGTTACGTAGAGCCAGTCTTAACATATGGATGCGAATCATGGACATTAGGACAACAGACAAGAAAATCACTGGAGTCTGTAGAAATGTACAGAAGAATGTTGAGAGTACCATGGACAGCTAAGAAGAGTAATGAAGATGTTCTGAGAGAGGTCAAAGCAAAAAGAGAGCTAATTTCCAATATTAGGAAGAAACAATCATCATTTTTGGCCATGTAATGAGAAGAGAACAACTGAAATATATTGTAACAACTGGAAAAATTGAGGGACGAAGAGATAGAGGGAAGCAAAGAGAAAAAATAACAGACAGCTTAAGAGAATGGCTTGGCAGAAGATCAACAACAGAAATTATAAATAGCTGCTGAGATCGAAAGTTGCGGAGGGACATGATCATCTACGCCAGCAGGCCCGGTACTTGATGATGAAAGCTGTAACCATACCCTTTATCCTTTTTTTTTCTTTCTCCATTATTATCTACTTCACTGCAGTTTCACATTTTTATGTATATATATTTATGCCTTGGCCCCTGCCTAAACAAACTATCTGTCTATTGTCCTTTTAAGCTGAAGACGGCACAAAGGGCAGAAATTCTAAATTCTTGTGTCTGATGATCTTTCAACTGCCAGACCTTACACAGGACCTGCATTGTGACTCGCCACAGCTCTTTTCTGGTCGAGTTTATAAATCTCTTTGAGGGAACTGACGCCTCTTGTTGTTGCCTCTCATTCTAATGTTCTTTTTAGTGTTTCTTTAGGTCGGCCTTTTTTTCTTTCACTCTCTGGTTCCCATTTTAGGACTTGCTTTGAGATTCTTTTGTTGTCTCTTCTCATCACATGGCCAACATATGACCACCTTCTTCTCTTGATTATAGTTGATATTTTTGGATGCTTTGTCATTTCTCTCATTTCTACACTAGTCTTGAACTCATTCCATGGTATACAAAGTATTTACAATACTACTATATACAAACTAGTACAAAACAAACTGGCCAACATATGCAGTTCTGAGGGATAATATCTTTGGTACTTTACAGGTATTGGTGACCACAGTGCAGTATATCCCTAAAATGGATATGAATGTTTGACATCCCCAACAAGTGAACAGTGAAGAGGAAAAGCTTAAATTAGCCATCATGGCACATAATATTGATCATCATCATCATCAAGTACTGGGCCTGCTGGCGTAGGTGTTCATGACTCTCCACAACTTTCGATCTCGGCAGTTATTTATCATTTCTGTTGCTGACCTTCTGCCAAGCCATTCTCTTAAGCTGTCTGGTATTTTCTCTCTTTGCTTCCCTCTATCTCTTCGTCCCTCAATTTTTCCATTTGTTACAATATATTTCAGTTGTTCTCTTCTCATTACATGGCCAAAAAAATTATGATTGTTTAATATTGATCATAACATTTAGGTAATTATTGATAAGATAATTAAAAAGCTGCTATATAAAATGTAGATAATTGATTGGTAAGTTGTGGTAATATCACTGTCATATTCCAGGAGTAGTGAATGTCCTGGTTACCACACCACTTTGGGTAGCCAACACAAGACTCAAACTGCAAGGAGCCAAACTCCATACAGCCCATTACAACAAGAAAGATGATTTGAATAAAGATGCTGGCCAGAATTACACTGGAATCATTGGTTAGCAGATAATGATCTTTTTTTTAAATTAACTCTATTCTTTATTTCATGGGGAGAGACTGCCTTGTCGGGAATCCACTTTTGAGCTGCACTAACTACCTCAGTGTCCACTATAATTTATTTAACTACACTCTAGTATATTTAGCAACACTCTAATATATTTAACTACACTCTAGTATATTTAACAACACTCTAATATATTTAACTATACTATAGTACATCTGTTCTCAAACTTTCCTTTACAGCAGACCCCTATTAAAAACATTTTGTAGTCATGAACCGCGAGGATTCAACTTCAACTCAAGGTTTCTCCTTTTTACGATTTATTTTCTTTTGTGCTTTCATTCATTCATTCTCTCTTTTAACTACAGAATATTATATTATTCTTCAAGCCTTCGCTCTCTCTCTCTCTCCTCCCCCCCCCCTCTCCTTGTGATGGCACCACACATCCCTGAGGGCCATGGACCACAGTTTGAGAAATGCTAGTCTAGTATATTTAACCACACTCTAATATATTTCATTACCCTCTAGTATATTTAATTACACTCTAAAATATTTAATCACACTAGTATATTTAACCACATACTAATATATTTCATTACCATCTAGTATATTTAATTACACTCTAATATATTTAATCACACTCTAGTATATTTAACCACACTCTAATATATTTAATTACCCTCTAGTATATTTAATTACACTCTAATATATTTAATCACACTCTAGTATATTTAATTGCACTCTAGTATATTTAGCCACAAATGGTGAGATTTGATAAGCTATCTTTGCAAGGATTGAGACTGCTAGAAAGAACATTTCAAAACAAGGAAAGAGTATCTGAGTCTTTGCCCTACAGGCTGACTATGGCTTGAAAGGTCAATAAATAGATAGAACAATATTAACCAGTCTGACCAAGTGATTAGGGATCATACCACATAGTTAGATATTTAGCCACACTTTAACCTTGCAGGGAGAAATATTTTTCTAAAACCATCAAGAATTCAATCTATCTACTTATCCATCTATTTCCTTTCGAGCCAAAGATGGTACATAGGTCAACAATTTTAGACTTTTTATGTCCGTCGATCTTTCTTATCGAGCCTTGAATAGCACCCGCATTGTATCTCGCCACATGTCTCTGTTCTGGGTGAGTTGTTCAATCACGGCAAGGGAGCTGATGCCTACTGCTATTGCCTCATGCCTCAGTGTCATCAAGAATTGGACACTCTTAAAAGTGGCAGTGACAATTTTTATAAGAATTTTTACCCATTTGACTCTCTTAACCCTAAATTATGATTACTACCTCAAAATACAAATTCTTGGAATTTGATAGTTCGCCATGGGCAAACATCCCCCCCCCCCTTCCAACTTCCTATACCTTCGTAATTACTACTTCCAGTGACCCCTGAGTGCTGGATCTGTTTCATTTGATGTTGGATCAGAAAACAGACATGTGTGTTGTAAAAAGTACTACACTATCATACAAATGTGTGTTGTAAAAAGTACTACACTATCATACAAATGTGTGTTGTAAAAAGTACTACTCTATCATACAAATGTGTGTTGTAAAAAGTACTACTCTATCATACAAAGAGGGCTGTTTTCTTTAAAATTTGGCCAATTTTAAATAAATTTTTTTTTTCTTATGGCGGTGGGAAATCTCCTTGGTAGTCAGTGCAAACATCAAACAGACCTTTATAACATGGGACAGCCAGCGCACGATGCAAACAGAAACTGAACCCATGGCTGGAATGACAGACTGACGGCTGACATGTTACAACGTGACACCTCTGGTAGCCACAGCACCATGTGGATGAATTTCACGCCATAAATTGAATGTAAGCCAGGAAATGATTACCACATCCAGTTCCCATGTCTCTCCTAGTGTAAACACATGGCTGTGTAGCAAAAGTTCAAAGAAAATCTTATTTCCCCAACTCCAAATGTAACAATTAAGTGGTAATAATTTTTACTATAGTCTCTCGTAAAAACTTGACTCAAGGATAGGTCTCATCATCTAGGGTTAAGTATGCTTTGTGATTGGATTGGGTAAAGTAGGAAAAATTTTATTTTGATCTTCAATTTACACGTCAAAATATACTAGTTAAAAAATCATTTGAGCAGAATTCAAAGAAAGTTCACATTTTTATCTATTATTTGTAATAATTATCTACTTTCCTTTCAGACTGCATCTTGAAAATAATTCAAAAAGAAGGCGTAAAGAAGTTATGGGGCGGAACTGTAGCATCCATCATACTTGCATCAAATCCAGCCATACAATTTATGGTATATGAGGCTCTCAAGCGTTATTTCAGACATCTTTTCCACACAGCTGTAAGCATGTTTTTTTGTCCCCTGAACTGAACACAAGATTAATTTTACTAATAAATGAAGAAATTTATTTATTTTTTTTTTGTTCACCAGCTTTCACCTCTGGCGAAGTCCCTAGAGACTAGGAACTGAATTTTGCGTGTTAATCCATTTTTCCCTAGCAGCCATGTACACAGAGGTCCCTCGCCGTACAGGTAGATAACTCTTTCTTCGGAGGTACTCATATTTTTTCCATCGATGAGTAATTGGCGTTTCAAACTGGGCCTCGCTGCTGAGACCAGGGGTGGTTGCTGCGAAGAGAAATTATAAATAATAAATTCCAACTGGTGCAGCCAGGATTTGAACTCACAACCTCCCTGTCTCAAGGCCATCGTCTTGCCTCGAGACCAACCAGTCCTCAAACGAAGAAATAAAAACATGAATAAAAAACTTATAGTAGTACAGCAACTTCAGATCAAGAGCTGATTTTAATTTATTAATAGTACTTTTAAAGAGTGGGTAATTATTATATTCCCGTGTGTTACCGGAGCTTCATTATGAGGGAAGTAAAGAATAGTGACACTGTGACCTTCCAGGCATGTCGTAAGAGGCGACTAAGGAGTTGATCGATGGCTTGACAAGCTGTCATTGTAAAAAGTGTTGTTATGGAAACAGAGCCATAGATTTTAGAAGCAGTGATCTCCGCAATATGTGCCATTTTGGCACGCAAGGTTTCTGTTTTTGAGATTGTGGTTCTGCCCTATGTGCCGTCTTTGGCTCGAAAGGACAATAGATAGAATTATTATATATTCCTAATATTGTGTTTCAGTCTATTGTGAATTGTTCGGTATTCATTCAAGATTTGACTTAACCGAACCATTAAAGTAAAACTTTTTAAAAACTAGATTTTGATGTTTGATAAGTAAAATGTGAAATTATTATTAATTAATTTAATTAAGTAATATGCATTAATAATTATAATTGTTAATAAATGTATAATAGTTAGACAAAATTATAAATGAGGATATCGGCTGCGTGGCTACCAGAGCCTTGACTATAGTTAGGGAAGAAAAGAATAAAACCATTGTCACCTGCCATACATGTTGTAGGAGGTGACTAAGGAGGTTGGTGTCAAGGTCTTTTCTGCTGGTGCTATGGATATTCGTGGTCTGAGCTGAAGTTATCTTCTGCTTTTGCTAGTGTGTTGGGGTTGTGCTATAGAAACATAAACTGGGGAGCATGTAGAGGAGGTAAAATTCCGTTTCCGGTTGTTTCCAAAATGGAGGAATTATTTTTCTCCGGCTTGGTATAGAACCGTTGATCAGAGGTTTAACAAGCCGCTATCGTAAAAACGATGTTGTTAATGAAACGTAGACCTGATACAGAATGTGTAAATTAGCAGTAGATAGTAGTGATAGTTTTTTCGGCCCTAAAAATGTACTATCAACCCTTACGTATGCGTGTGAAAGCTGGAAAACAACAAGAGATATAGAAACAAAGTTGAACGCATTCGAAAATAAATGTCTAAGGAAAATACTTGGTATAGAATGGAACGAATTCAAAACAAACGAGGAAATTAGAGAAATCGCCAATCAACCACTAATATCTTCAGTAATAAAGAAAAGACGATGGTCATACGTTGGACATGTGATGAGAAGAGATAATAATCGAATAGCAAAGCAAGCCCTCATATGGGAAACAACAGGTAAAAGAAAAAGAGGAAGACCCAGGGAGACACTGAGAAGAACATTGATGAGAGAGGCAAGAGCAGCAGGAATCGGCTCCATCAATGAGATAGAACTGCTTGCACAGAACAGAGACAGATGGCGAGATTTGATAAAATATCTTTAAAAGAAAACTGCTAGAACAAAAATTCATATAGGAGAAGGTGTATCTTGGTCTACGCCCTATGGGCCGGTTACGGCTCGAAAGGTCAATAGATAGATAGATAGATGTAGAGGAGGTCATCTCAATGCTATGCAGTTGTCCCTTGTGTAATGAAGATGATCTGTTGACTAAACTAAGAAAAGAGGATATACAAAAATTTAGTAAAATCAATGCTGGATCGTAATAGAAAACAATAGATCTAATGGTCTGGACATGCAACACAATCGCAACAAGACATCTCTAAATAGAGCCAAAGCACTAAGAAACAACAGAAAGAAGGGAAAAGGTAGATCTAGAGAATGATGAATTATTTGGTTATGGAAGGCCCCTGTATCACTACAAACGAATTAAAATCCATAATTGCTCAACCACCCATGCCAGCGTAATCATCTGAATTAATATCTCATCTCCCAAACAAAGAAAGGTAACTGTAGTCCCCATCGTAGCAGTCTCAGCACACACCAAAAGACATAAGGTGAAACAGCGCAGAAAGTGAACACAGCCAACTGTTCCCTGTCATACGATATCATCATTCATCGTAAACAATTGGAATATCGAAACATGATCAAAATGGATGAGACACACAGCTCACGATGTGCAAAGAGCAGTTAACTCAGTAGCTCCTGCAACAAGCCAATGATGAATTAAAGCCATAGTAGACATCACAATGAGCACCATGCAGGAAACACACTACATAGCATTGACCCAAATGCTCCATTTTTCCGTTGTTGCTGAAAGGCAACACAGGCAGGAAAAGTAAAGCAAATAATAATATAAATAAGTATAATAATTCAACACATTTAACATTTTCTTTAAATTTGACATAATTTTTGGTAGCTTGAATATAGTTTATTTATACAGAGAGAAGTGTAACCATGACTGCCACCTTACACTTAAAACCAAAATTGTATCAACAATAGTCACAAAACTAAATGACACAACAATTTAAACCATAATGTTACTGCAAACCACAACACAACGCAGACAAGCCCACTTAACATCCTTTTAGAAGGATGAAGAGGTGTACTTCTTTAGTCAATGGGCAAGCGCAAGCAAGCAAACCATAATATGATGGAAGAAACAAAATATACAAGAATGTAAAATTGATTTATTTGAACTTTGAGAGTGAACGTCATAAAGTCATTAACATGGGTCATTGACATAGTTATAAGAACCCAGGAATATCAAAAATGCTTTCAAATAAAAATTAAATTATCATTTTGAAAATGAAACTCATGAATAATCTGCAAAATTGTTAGTCTTGCTTGCTGGAGAGTGACAAGAATTGTTGAGTCATCATTATCTGGTGCCATCTTCTCACCAAGGGTTGGCTATCATTGAGCACCATTTCACTCTACACACAGTCATGGGTGCTCCACTCCACTTCTTGATGTTGTCAGTTCCCTTTAGTCTCTGTCTGCCTCATTGACATTGTATTATCTCTTCCAGAATTAGTTCAGTAAGTTATTGTGTTTGTACAAAATGTGTTTAATAGTTATTTCTTCATTTTAAGCTGCTTTAAAACTTCACTATTTGTTTTCTGCTCAGTCCACCTAATTCTTTTATAAATCCACATTCTGGTGCCTAAATTTTCTTTTCTTTTAATCTATTTAATGTCTTTAATTCAACACCTTATAAAATGGCTGATGACACAGTCCTACTCTCTAATAGTGCAGAAGGATTAAAAGAGATAATTGAGTATGTTAAAAAACACAGTGAAGAGCAAAACTTCTACTCAATATACAGAAAACCAAATTAATTTCCAATAACAAAGCAAAAAGCCAACATGAAATTGTCAACAATGAAGAACTTTAAATTTTAACAAGCTATGACTATCTGGGATCTGTCTAATAATAACTAACAATAGAGATTGCTAAAAAAGAGATCAAAAGGAGATTAGCAGTAGAAACACAAAAATTAACTTCATGAAGAACATGTGGCACAATACCAGTAAAGCAGTAAAATTAAAATTACTGAGGGCATCTTCTTCCTGACAATAACATATGGTTGTGAATCATAGACAATCTCTCAAATAGCAAGGAAAAAATCAATTCATTCGAAACAAATGCTACAGAAAGATCCATCAGATACCTTGGATAATGAAAAAGAGCAACAAAGACATACTAAAAGACTTAAACATTAAAAAGAACTGACTTATAAAAGATATTACTGAAGAGCACAGCAATGTGCTGAGTTAAAGCCAAGACAGGTAAGTAAGACTATATTCAAACAGAAGTGTTGCGTAGAGTAGGTGTAGTTATTTTGTGCCGAATATATAGTGTAAGCCTTAGAGGCAATGCAGCAGGAGGTTGACGCCTGGAAGTCATGACCCAAGCGGGCCCACCTCCACTAAAGTGTCAAGAAGCTAAAGGATCAAACACTTGCTCGACAGGGTCTGCTTCTGATGATCAGAATGCCTCCTGCTGCGAAGCTCTGTACAAAGAGTTTCCTATTACATTCTGCAGAGGAAATTAAAATACTATGGCTGTGTCAAAAGACACAGCAGGCTAGAAAGAACAGTAATGGAAGCCATGGTTCCTGGATGATGCATCATGAGCAGACCAAGAAAAAAATGATTTTAAAACATCAAAGATCCCTTGAACAGGACAACAGGAGAAATGAGAGATCTGGCTAGAGACAGAGATTCTTTCAGATTGTGGTGAATGCAACGTTCTGCAAAAGACATGTGACTTCATGATGACCATATAATAATTATAAGTAGATATCACACTTTATTATTCTCAGTCCTGGTGTGAATCGTTTTGATGTGAGTATGCACGTCATGTTGTTTAAAATGCTTTTATTTTACATTTGATTATATTTTTAGGAACTCAGTGGCCTGGTATACTTTATATTAGGAGCCATAGCAAAAACAGTCTCTACAGTCATCACTTATCCCCTACAAGTGATACAAAGCAGACTTAGGGTTAGTACTTTATTCTCTACTAGTCATGATATCTAGTATAAGCTGAAATTGTTATTGCAACAAAAGTATGATTTGTTTTAACTGTTTGTTTGCTTGTCATTATTTTGAGCCGAATACCACATGTAGGACAGAAATTGTAGACTCCCAATGCCCAACAATCTTTGCTAATAATCATCAGACTTTGCAAAAGGACCTGTATGATATCTTACCACACATCCCTATTCAGGATGAGCAATTCAACTTCAGCAAGGAGCTGTAATTTCTTAAATAGAAGTAAAAAGTAAAGTACCCCCGTCACGCCAAGTGGCGTATAGGGAATATGGTGTTAGTGACCATAAATTTTACAGACCTTCGGCCCAGGATTTTTGGGGTAATGTGGTCAGTATTACGCCCATGCCACTTTACTTTCCCAGAAAAAAATCTGGTACCCATTAAAGGATGGGTGAACCGGAAGCCGTCAGTTGGGATTGAACCCTACCTCATAAATTTCTTAAACAGCTGAATGGTCATGTTTATTCGAAGGCCCCAGTATCACTGCAAAAGAATGGAAATCCATAATTGCTCAAACGCCCGTGACAGTGGAATCATCCGAATTAACATCTCATCGATTATACAAACAAGGAAAGGCAGTTGCAGTCCCAATCGTAGCAAACACAGCACACGTCAAAAGACATAAGGCGTATTATAGCACCGACAGTGAATGCATCTGCACTGTCCTTCATCATACAATATCATCGTTTATCGTAAGCAATCTGAATTTAGAAACACCATCAGAATGAATCACACAACTCACGGTGTGCACAGAGCACTACTCAGTAGCTCTGGCAGCAAGCTGGTCTTGGAGTATGAGGAAACTGCAACAATGAACACTTTTCAGACAATGCCTTAATGGATCCATCGACTACCGCCATATTGACCGGAAGTCCTAAACAGCTGAAATTGCTGTTTAATTATTTTCTCTATGAGAGTTGAGTGTACAATCAATGTCAGAACCTGAAATTGCTGTCTTTGTACACAGTAAACTCATCAATTTCTACCCTACTTGATGGCAAACTATTTGGCAGTGAAGACTATATTCCTCTTGTAACATTGCTTTGTTTTACTGCTAATGTGTGCTTTAAATATTTTAATGTTCCTAAACAAATAAGAACTGCTTCTTTCTGATGTGTGTTATCTTACAGAGGGTTTTGAAAAAATATACATTTCCAGCAAGTGCAGCCATTGAATTAGATAGATGTGCAATAGTATATGTCCTTGTCTGACTTAGTATTAATAAATTGTAATATATTTGCACGGACATCAAATGCTTTCAACAAACTCACGAACATCTGGAGATCCAAAGTACTCAGTAAACGAACAAAACTTAGATTGTTCAACTCCTGTGTGATACTGTTGCTAACTTATGGATGTGAAAGTTGGAGATTCACCAAGACTGACTTCAGATAGGAAATTAAATGCCTATGTAAACAAATGTCTACTTGGGATCTCAAACAAGCTGGAAAGATAACATTTCAAATTTGATAAGGGACGAATCAAAAAAATATGTGTTGAGCTTTATAAGAACGAGTTGGAAATACATTGGTTGGTCATGTGCTGAGAATGAATGAGAAAAGGCTTCTCTATCAGGCATTCATGGGGTAACCATCTAGTAAAAGAAAACAAAGCAGACCAAGAGAATTGCTGGGCAGAACAATTACTCGGGAAGGCTCAACCATGAAACTAAGAAACAACCAAGAACTACAAGAACTAGCAGAAAATCATCAATCATGGAGAGCTATGACTTCCACCCTATGTGCTGTCTTTGACCCCTATAGAAAAATGAATGAGTGAATATACAATTCCATAGCAGGAATATGTAAGGAGAGAGGCAAGAGCAGCAGGAATCGGCTCCCTCAATGAGATAGAACTGCTTGCACAGAACAGAGACAGATGGCGAGATTTGATAAAATATCTTTAAAAGAAAACTGCTAGAACAAAAAATTCATATAGGAGAAGGTGTATCTTGGTCTACGCCCTATGGGCCGGTTACGGCTCGAAAGGTCAATAGATAGAATATGTAAGGCATGAAAATAAGACAAAATCTTGATACACAGCAAGTGAGCACTAGACCTAAATCTCTCAGTTCCTGATTCTCCCAGCTTTCTAGAAATATTATATCAATATCTATCTATACTAAGTAAGATAAAGAAGGATACTGTTATATTAATATCTATCAATACTAAATAATATAGGGAAGGATACTGTTATATCAATATCTATATATACTAAGTGAGACAGGGAAAGATACTGTTATATCAATATCTATCTATACTAAGTAAGATAAGGAAGGATACTGTTATATCAATATCTGGATACTGTTATATCAATATCTATCTATACTAAGTGAGACAGGGAAAGATACTGTTATATCAATATCTATCTATACTAAGTAAGATAAGGAAGGATACTGTTATATCAATATTTATCTATACTAAGTAAGACAGGGAAAGATACTGTTATATCAATATCTATCTATACTAAGTAAGACAGGGAAAGATACTGTTATATCAATATCTATCTATACTAAGACAGGGAAAGATACTAAGGATTGCCTTAACCTCCAGCTATGTACAAATTGGTGACAGTACCACAAACTTCTGTAAGTGAGAAATCAAATTTTCTTCAACAGCAAGAGGCTAGAAGAGAACAACAACGTTTCAATAACCACATTAAATCCACTCTAGGGTTCTCCAAGAGCCAGAAGTACATTGTAAAATAATGTTGCAAAAACAGGTTTTAAAAAGAAAAAAGAAAAGAGAGGAAGACAAAACAAAAGATTCTAAAGGAGTAACAAAAGAAATCACCATGAGTTTATACAATATGCAAATTCTACAGAAACTCACAAGGAAATGGTTTTATTGTGCCATGTTTGACTGGGGAAATATGGCATAAATTCCATTTATGAGTAATTTTAACCAAACATATTGCCTTAAATATGAAACATTAAGTTTGTGCAGAGAACAAGGTAAAGGGATATGTGTGCTGTTGTGTCCCAATTTACAAGGAAGCTGCAATATGATATTACTTTTGGTCTCAACTTTATCACCATGTATGTAAGACAGAGCTTTCCTTCTGTATGTTGACAGAGCTTTCTTTCTGTATGAATGACAGAGCTTTCCTTCTATATGTAAGACAGAGCTTTCCTTCTGTATGTTGACAGAGCTTTCTTTCTGTATGTTGACAGAGCTTTCTTTCTGTATGTAAGACAGAGCTTTCTTTCTGTATGTAAGACAGAGCTTTCCTTCTGTATGTTGACAGAGCTTTCTTTCTGTATGTAAGACAGAGCTTTCTTTCTGTATGTATGACAGAGCTTTCCTTCTGTATGTATGACAGAGCTTTCCTTCTGCATGTATGACAGAGCTTTCCTTCTGTATGTTGACAGAGCTTTCCTCCTGTATGTAAGACAGAGCTTTCCTTCTGTATGTTGACAGAGCTTTCCTTCTGTATGTTGACAGAGCTTTCTTTCTGTATGTATGACAGAGCTTTCTTTCTGTATGTATGACAGAGCTTTCTTTCTGTATGTATGACAGAGCTTTCTTTCTGTATGTATGACAGAGCTTTCCTTCTGTATGTATGACAGAGCTTTCCTTCTGTATGTATGACAGAGCTTTCCTTCTGTATGTATGATAGAGCTTTCCTTCTGTATGTTGACAGAGCTTTCTTTCTGTATGTATGACAGAGCTTTCTTTCTGTATTTATGACAGAGCTTTCTTCTGTATTTATGACAGAGCTTTCCTTCTGTATGTATGACAGAGCTTTCCTTCTGTATGTATGACAGAGCTTTTCTTCCCACTTCAACTCCAGGACCACCACAGATAGGTAAAGCTGGATCTTGGTCACCTCTTGTTCTCACAACTACTTGGTGCCAGTAGTCAGTTATCAGCTGCTATCAGATCATATGCTGCATATAAATCTGTCTCATTCAGTTACATAATTACAATAGAGGATGTATCATCAGTTTAATGTGAAGATAGAATAGAGATGCTGTTGAAAAACAATAAGAGAGTCTAAGGAGTGCTAGAAAGAGAAGAGAGAGAGGAGAAAAATAGTTTTAGTGAGCATGTGGAAATGTCTAAGATTAGAACTTCATATATACTTTGTCAAATTCAATTCACCTAATTACCAGCAAGCTTCTAAATTTTGCTTCTTATTTTATTTGTATTCTACAGGCTGGCTATGCTAAAGTTGAGAGCTCACTGACGTTAATTGAGAATCTTCTTCACTTGGTCAAGTATGTTTCTGTTAATTGGTTTCTATATATGAGCTACAATTGAAATATTTAATTTTTGTTATAATATACATAAGTAATTTTCCTTCAAAATAAAAATTAATTAAACAAAATCTTCTTTAATTTACCTTAAAATTGTAATTATTTCACCATAGTTTATATATATATATATATATATATATATATATATATATATATATATATATATATATATATATATATATATATATATATATATATACATGTATATAAGGAAAGGTTTCTAGTGCATGGAGTTTGTGCTCTGTCCTGAAATCTTCCAATATATTTGGACAAGAGCAAAAGATTGGTAGCTCTAATAGACACTGTCCAGGTGTAAAATTATGATATGGTCCTATACGCACGAGCAAGGATTTATCTCAATTCTAATTAGGCAATTCATATCTAGCCAAAATAGAGCAGAAAAATAACTCTCCATGTTCAAATGTTCACTGTCATTATCTATCCTGAGTAATTAAAATTTGCACACAATTGCAGTGGGAATAGGTAGAAAAGTCTTTTATCACTTGAACAATTAGGTATTTACAAGTACATTTTCCGGGTCAGCATCTCAGTGTCTTTGGAAAGGAGTTGATGCTCACTGTCATTGCCTTTTTTTTTTAATCAGTGTTCTCCTTAGTGCTTTTCTAGATTGACCTAATTTTCATTTGCCTGCTTTCTCTCTTATTAAGGACTTGCTTTGCAATTTTTTAAAAATCTCTTTTCATTATATGCTCAACATGTGCCCATCTTCTTTTCTTGATTATAGATAAGATTGTTGGTAGCCATTTCTCTTATTTCTGTACTAGTATTAATTGAAGTCCCAATACACTGAGTTATATAGGGTGTCTCACTCACTACAAAATCCAGCATTTCCTCAATTCTAACGCCAATAAACACAAACACAAAAAGACGGATCGATGGAATATTAGAAGCACTAGGAAACTTAATATCAGCAGAGGTGAACAAAAGACCGCAATTATATTTCCCTTTGACACTGAAAGGCAAATGAGGGAGGAAAGAAGAAGAAGATTAAGATATTGCAAAAGAATTTTAACAGGAGTGCATTCATTGTGCGAGAAATGAAAAGAAATGTTTCTGCTTGTTAATTGTTGTGACACTGTGTAGTGCAGCCTGCCTGACGCACCTCTGTGCTGATCATTATCATTTGGGTAAGGATAGCTGGAAAATTTGTTGGTATACTCTGGAAAAGTGAGTGTTTAGTGGAAAAACCCATTAATGAAATACCTCGTTTGGTTGTGAGAAAGATACAATAAAACAACATTCACTTTACTTTATTAAGATATTTTACTTTCAACTCCAGTTATGAAAGGTTATGGGTTATGAAGGATTGCAATTTGATACTGCATGTTATGCTTTCTACATTTTTCTTTCCGACATTTTTATTTCTAAGCATGTAATTTTTCTTCTTCTTCTTCTTCTTCTGCGATCTTTGCTCATTCAGACTAGGATTCCAGACCCTCTTATGAAGGCAGCTGTCTGTTTAAGTGATTCTGTTGCCCCATATAGTTACTCTTCCAGGGAGGTGGGCATAGACCACATTTTCCTACTCAGACCTGAAGCATGTGATTTTGACCAAATTGTTTAGTTGTCATCATTTTTTTTAAATCTAAATTGCAAGGGGTTTGTGGTTGTTAATTTGTTGTTCTAGATAAGTGGACTCACATCAGGGCTGCCTACGAAGTTAACATTAGTTCATTATTTTCCATTTAATCCATTTCAGCCAATGTGGACCTGTGTTTATGATAAAGTTGCATAATCATTACTCTGAAGAGTCTTAGAAAGCAAAAGGTGCATGCAACTCGTTGTATAACATATAATAGTAACTAACCTTATGTATCAGATTCCTTCTTGCTTTCTTTGGTGAACTATATCTAGTCATCCAGACAAATATGTACTGTACTTCAACAAGTGTGTTTTTAAAAAAAGATGTAGGGTACCTTGTAGCATATTTGGAATATGTTGTTAGTAAATGTCTGTATGTTTCAGTGACAATCAGCACAATTAATGGATGATATGGTCAGTTCTTGTTGCAGGATCTACTGTGTTAAGTGCTCTGTGCACACCATGAGCTGTGTGTCTCATCCATTTTGATCATCTTTCGATATTCCAATTGTTTAAGATGAATGATGATGATATATGACAGGGAACAGTTGGCTGTGTTCACTTTTTGCACGGTTTCGCCTTATGTCTTTTGGCTTGTGCTGAGACTGCTACGATGGGGACTTCAGTTACCTTTCTTTGTTTAGGAGATGAGATATTAATTTGGGTGATTATGCTGGTACGGGCGGTTGAGCAATTATGGTTTCCAGTGATACCGGGGCCTTCCATAACAATATCCATGGTCAGTTCATGCCAAGGTGCTCTTCTTTTCCCATTTTCAGTGGTTGGGAAAACCCTGAAAGCAATTTGGTCTGAACAAAATTTACAAATTTAACCAAGACCCGCCTGAAGCACACTCACCCAACACTAACTGTGAAGCACACTCACCCCAAACTAACTATGAAGCATACTCACCCCACTATGAAACACACTCACCCCAAACTAACTATGAAGCATACTCACCCCACTATGGAACACACTCACCCCACACTAACTATGAAGCATACTCACCCCACACTAGTGCAAGCACTGAAAATTGCTTCAGTTTAGATGCACAAACTCGGTAGCTTTGGAGAAGACCTTGACCCCCAACCTCTTTAGTTACTTCTTACGAAGTGTGTGTCATGAGACATTGGCTCTATTCTTTTCTCCTTCACCATGGTCATTATTCACATGTTATTTTAATGGTGTTGTTGATTGTTTGTTTTTTTTGCAGCTACCTACCTGCAATCTCTTCTTCTTCTCTCCTTAGTCTCAGACCAGTGACCTGTGTGTCTTGTGGTGTTTTGTAAGACAGAAATAAGTTCCTCGACTGTAGTTGGTTTGTAGCCACACTTTGCAGGTTGCTTATACTACTCATCTTCACTTCCACTGTCCTCCAACAGGTTGTCCTTAGGCTGCCTCTCTCTTGTCTTCACTTCAGAGTCCACCTCATGACAGTTCTTGTAATTGTTTTTGGATCTATTTTGAGCGCATGACCTGCCAAGTTCCATCTCCTGTCCATATCACTGTGTACATCTCCTCTTAAAAAAAAAAAAAAAGTAAAGTACCCCTGTCACGCCAAGTGGCATATAGGGAATATGGTTTTAGTGACCATAAATTTTACAGACCTTCGGCACATGATTTTTGGGGTAATGTGGTCGGTATTACGCCCGTGCCGCTTCATTTTCCCAGAAAAAAATCCGGTACCCATTTAAGGCTGGGTGAACCGGAAGCCATCGGTTGGGATTGAACCCTACCCCTTGTCCTTTGTAGTCCAGTTCACTAACCACTGAGCTATCGCGGCTCCACATCTCTTCTTGCTTGCACCAAATGAGCATTTCTAAGTTGCTGATTTTGTACATTGTCACAGTATTTTGATTTAAAATATTCTTTATTTGCACTATATGGGGGCAGCGATAGCTTAGTGGTTAGTGAACTGGACTGCAAAGGACAAGGGGTAGGGTTCGATCCCAACGACGGTTTCCAGATTCACCCAGCCTTAAATGGGTACCGGATTTTTTTCTGGGAAAGTAGAGCAGCACGGGCGTAATACCGACCACATTACCCCAAAAATCATGTACCGAAGGTCTGTAAAATTTATTGTCACTAACACCATATTCCCTATACGCCACTTGGCGTGACGGGGCTCTTTACTTTTTTTTTTTACACTATATTATTAATTTCATTATAATAATTAAACTGGAACTTGCCAAATTTGATGAGCAAAATAGACAATGACATCAATTCACTTTTCTCCACCTCTGTTGTCTTTAAGTCTTGCGAGAAAAATAGTTTTGTTTATAGTAGTTTTTTTACTGTGGTGTGTCTCAGGCATGTGTTCATTGTGATGTCTACTATTTCATTAACCTATCATCTTTTTGATTTCCCATCTTCCCTTTTGATTATCCATCTTCCCTTTTGATTACATTAGGCGTCCTCTTCATACCAGTGATAATTATACATTTTGGTCAAATTTATCATATTATGGTTCCAAGACATCCACCAGCCACTTTGCTACAGCAACTCACAACTGACTACATATGTTAGAATCAGTGAACAACAGACTACTTCACCTCCCAGTGGTGCCCCTGGAAGCAGAATAACTGGTCTGACCAAGTGAGTAGAAATTTGAGAGGGAAGGCAGTCCTATGTCCAAAAATGTCATACCAGAGACAGATGTGTTGGACCAAAAGTGGAGACCTCACTGTTTGCTATAAACTAATGACAAGGCATATCTAGGTACTCTTGTCGTCCTTTTGAGGATGGATGATGAAGAGAAGTAGCCATTGAATGAATGCAGACAAAGATGATATTATAAACAGTTAATTAAAATTTCATTTTTCTGTCTTACACAGGACTCGTGGTTTTGGTTCTCTGTACAAAGGAATGGAGGCTAAGTTGCTACAGACAGTGTTCACAGCCGCCTTGATGTTTCTCTTATATGAAAAGATTTCTGCATTCATTTTTAGAATAATGGGCCTGTGATGAATGAAGACTTCTTTAATGTACTTTGTTATCTTTCCATTTATGCATATCTAATCTGTATTTGCTCTACTCTTGGTCTTTTAAAACTCCAGACCAACGTTTATAGTTTCAAATGTATATATGTCCTAATATTATTATGTTCTTTAACTGTATATTTTATTGTTCTACATTTGTTATTGTTGTTGATTTCATGTATGCAATTAATCAATCCATCAGTCAATCAAAGTCTTTCATGCACAGTCTTTATGAGAGCATTAGCCATGGACTGGGTCTCTCCATCTGTCCCTATTCTTGAACATTTTCACTATTTCCTTTCAGACTAAGGCAGTGTTTTTGAGGGTTTCCATGACTTGATCTTCTTCATGTCATCCTGTTTTCTCTTTCTCTGTGGATTCCATGCCAGTGCCTGTCTTGCTATGCCTGTCTCAGGTTTTCTTAGTGGGCGTTCAATTCATCTCCAGTTTTTGTTCATAATTTGTTTTCGATTGACCCTTGTTCTTTATCTCCCAGATATCTTCATTTCTAATCTTGTTATACCATCTGATTGTCAGAATTTTCCCCAAATAGTTGTTTTTAAATGTCTGTATTTTTAAAACACATATCTCTGAGCCATATAATAGGACTGTTTTTATGTTTGTACGTATTAGATAGTCTTAGCTTGGTTTTGCTTTTATGTTTCTTCTATCGTTCTATTGACCTTTCGAGCCGTAGCCGGCCCATAGGGCATGGGCCCAGATACTCTTTCTTTTATCTAAATTTTTATTCTAGCAGTTTTCAATCCTTGTAAATGAAATGTAGACCTGATACAGAATATGTTTCTTCTACTCATATTTAATTCATCTGGATGAAGTCTGGTTTTGCTTTGTTTATTTTATGCATTAATGTCTCTCTCTACTCCTTCTCCCATATAAGTAATACTGACCAAGTATGTAAAGTAATACTTTCCCGATAGATGTTTTTTCACTTTCCACTGTTTATAGCATGTGTTGTTACGTTTCAGTATCTTCATTTTACTAATATTAAACTCTAGTCCCATCTTGATGCATGCTATAACAATTTTTAAATATCAACTAAAAGTGGTCGAAATATTTATTTTGAATTACGTTGTCTGAGTTATAGACAGGTTGCATTTATTCAGGCAAGTTTACATGTTTCTTAGCAATAAAATTACAAAGCCCAATTTTTTTTTCACTTATTAAAAGGTCATCAAAATAAAAGTTTTATTGTACCTAAAATGACAGCAAATTTGACCAAAAGTATGCACTTATGCCCCCAATTTCTATCCTAAAATATTGCCAAAATATTCATTTACACGACCAATGAAACATCATTTGAGTATTCAGAAAGGCATGAAACATGTTGAAATTAACTTGGATTTTAAAAATACATGTCAGGAAAAAATATGACATAAAAATCCAAGGCCTCATGATGACTGACACAAGTTAGAAGAATAGACAAAAATGTACCCTTCCATCAAATAATGTATGGCGAATTTGCAGTCTGTTGTTAAACCAAAATTGAGACATTTCTTCTTCTGCGATCATGGCTCATTCAGACTAGGATTCTAGACTCTCTTATGAAGGCAGCTGTCTGTTTCTGTGATTTGGTTGCACATAGAATTTCATTTCCAGGTAGGTGATGAGTATGGGCCACATTGTCCTCTTAGGCATGTGTACTGGGGGAAATTCTGTAGAACATGTTTTGTTTTCATGTCATCAAGGGCACAGTGGTATTGACTGGTAGTTCATGTTTTGAGTTTAAAATTGAGATACAAAGATGATCTACAGTGACAAATATTTAGAAACTGACAGAAGCACATGGAGAACAAATTTAAGAAGCAGCACAACGATATTCAGAAAGAAAATGAAGTTAAGGTTGCAAGATAAAAGATGCAAGAGAGAAGACACGAGACCCAACAACATAAATTTGCCTTGATCATTCTCCATCCAGATCAACCAGTATAATATTGGCAGAATCAACCATGAGAGAAACTGCTCAGTAAAACACCTGCAGTTACCAATGAAGGTCAAAACCTGCCTGCTTCCAACCATCTTTGAAGATCAAAAAATGCTATTTAAAATCATAAACACACACAAAAATTATATAATATAAAATGTTTCACCAAATGTTGAAGATTATGTTAATCAAAGTAATAAATAAAATATGTTTATTTCATATTAAACAAGGTAAAAGGTCAACAGATTGATATTACTCCACATTATGTTGACATTAAAAGGGAACAGGGATTGTACTTATTAACATAATCAGATATCATATCATAAATAATTTCTTTTAATCATGCGAATAATTTCTAATGAATTCCTTATTCATTTTCCTCATCTGTATTTTCTCATTAGTCATTAATGATTCACTGTATTTTGCACCCTGCAGACCAGCATACATTTATTTTGGACTATAGAACTCATTTAACTGCACCTTGTTCAATGTCCTATTAATTTTATGCACTTATCACAGAGCTGTTATTTGTTAGTTTTGTGAGTCCACTTACAACAAAGTTTATTAATGACAAAATGTTATTTTAAAACAGGCACAAAAATAGAAACAGCAAACAGTTTTATGTAACTAATATAACAGATAATAAACCAAAGATCTTTGTCATGAAAAATAGGAACAATACAAATTAAAGTGATTGGCTAGGTAAATGTGTTCTTGAGTTTTGTCAAGCTGTTTTTTATTTTATATATTTTTTTTTAGAAAAACTTGCTATGTCCAACTTTTCTATTGAAGACCTTGTTAATGTTGAAAGTTTTCATAACTGTTACATTTATTTCAATAAAGTAAAAATAATTGAGTATATAAATTGTTTGTGACTTTTAAAAATAAATGTATAAAAATAGTGATCAGGGCTGTGAAACTTGATGAGATTACTACTGTTCATTTCTGCTTTCTCATCATTTGACAATTATAAATGTCATTGAATGCAAATTTTAGTGTAAACTCTGCGGGATAAAACAAGTTTGTGGAAATTACTTGTACAAGATTTTATATGTTCTTCTATGATCATCCAACAGCTACTTGTCATGCCTCTAAAAGAGCGCTAAAAAAGGACATGGATGTTTTGTGTTATCATTTACAGTACACTGTGATATTTTGCACTTACTGGCCAAATACATTCAACATCATCAAGACATTTCTGGATACAGGATTGCCTGCCTGCTTTGATCCCAACACACTTGATCTTTTAAAAGGATTAGCCGCCTTGAAGGTCATGGCAGCTGCCAACATCGAGCAGAGGCTACTTACTCTTCTGTTCCAGGGATTAGTCCTCGCACCAATCGAGTATGCCCTGGCAATTTTTACTGTCAGTATGACTCAAATTGATAGGCTGGAGAAAATACAAAATGAAGCCATGCGCATTATCCTGGGATGTACGAGGGACACTCCCTGTGTAGCAATGAGGTATCTTCTTGACTTTCCAACCATGGATGACAGAATCAAGATCTGGAGAGCACGAGCATACCTGAAGATTAGTACAGATACAGAACATCCATTGCACCATGTGCTCAACACAGAGAAAGGTGCCAGGCTAAAAAGAGGCAAATCATGGGTGGGCCGAGCAGAAGATGTCATCAAACAGGTCTGTGGGCTTACCAATATCAGCGTTGGTGAGGAGTGTATACCGGTATGCCTACGTCATTCAAGGGGACTTTCTCGTGTATTGTCACACTGGACAGGAAAAGTAGGGAACAGAACCCGGTCGTGGTTAATGCTGAGGTCAACGGTCTCATCTGCGATAACACCGATGAGAAAGATGCAGTCATCTATACAGACGGATCTGTAAGACGAAACCAAAGAAGTGTATGGGCATTTACAGCACGCTCTGCAGCGTCATCACCACGAGTAGCATGACAATGGAGGTGATGGCAGCGACCAAGGCATTCAAATGGTTAGAGTCACAAGACTACATCCACCCATGTATACTGAGTGATTCGATGGGCATGATAAAAAAAGTGGAGGCGGGCTCTGTACGCATGCAATGGGTAGAGTCGTTGCAGAAATCCAAAATACGTAAGGTCACCTTTGTCTATGTCCCTGGACATACAGGAGTGCGGGGAAATGAAACAGCGGACAGGTTGGCTAGCTGTGCTGTCATTGAGGACGGGCAACAAATGGATTGAGCAGACATCATCAATGCCCTCCAAGATGTGGGAAGAGCACATGACTTCGACAAACACAGATCCACGTCACTTCTTCGGACGATAGAAATGGGAGTTAAGATGGGCACAGCCAGAAATGAGAAACTTAGTGGCCGTGTAAAAAGACTTATCAACCAACATAGAACTGGAGTCGTCAGTCGCTGGACACTGAGGGAATTGCTGAGGAGGGGATCTGAGCACCTATGGACATGTTCGGAGTGCAATGATGATGACCCGCAAATAACTCAATAACACTTGACCAGACTAGTCAACCTGTTTTCAGAGACACTGTATGGTAGTGAAGTAGAATCTTGATCAGCTGTTGCCAATGAAACCGAAGCAAGCACTCAGCTATGAATTTCTAACTACTCTTAGTCCAGCTTCTGTTAGTATTTTGGCTCCATATTTCCTTTATTCATTAACATACCTTGACTAACAATAAACATAAAAAAATGAATGCCATTATAACAGATGGATGCTGGAACTGAATTAAACATATTTCATAGAAACATAGTCACATTAATGATCCAAAACTTGGGAAAGATAATTAAGTCATCTATCGACCTTTCGAGCCATAGTCGGCCCATAGGACATAGACTCAGATACTCTTTCCCTGTTTCAAAATTTTCCTTCTAGCAGTCTCAATCCTTGCAAAGATCTTTTATCAATTCACGCCATTTGTCTCTGTTCTGTGCAAGCATCTCAATCTCATAGAAGGAGCTGATTGCTGCTGCCTTTTCCTCTTTGATCAATGTTCTTCTCAGTATTTCTCTGGATTGGCCGCTTTTCCTCCTACCTATTGTTTCCCACTTGAGGATTTGCTTTACTATTTGGTTATTATCTCTTCTCATGTCCAACATATGTCCAATGTCTTTTCTTGATTACTGATGATATTAGTGGTTGATTAATGATTTCTCTAATTTCCTTGTTAAGTCATACACAGACTAAATTTATTTAAATAGCTCAGTGGTTAGTGAACTGGACTACAAAGGACAAGGGGTAGGGTTCGATCCCAACCGACGGCTTCCGGGTTCACCCAGCCTTAAATGGGTACCGGATTTTTTTCTGGGAAAGTGAAGCGGCACGGGCGTAATACCAACCACATTACCCCAAAAATCATGTGCTCAAGGTCTGTAAAATTTATGGTCACTAACACCATATTCCCTATATGCCACTTGGCGTGACAGGGGTACTTTACTTTTTTTTTTTTCTTAGGAGGAGATGTACACAGTGATAATGGACAGGAGATGGAACTTGGCAGGTCATGCGCTAAAAATAGATCCAAAAACAATTACAAGAACTGTCATGATGTGGACTCTGGAGTGAAGACAAGAGAGAGGCAGCCTAAGGACAACCTGTTGGAGGACAGTGGAAGTGAAGATGAGTAGTATAAGCAACCTGCAAAGTGTGGCTACAAACCAATTACAGTCGAGGAACTTATTTCTGTCTTACAAAACACCACAAGGCACACAGGTCACTGGTCTGAGACTAAGGAGAGAAGAAGAAGAGATTGCAGGTAGGTAGCTGCAAAAAAAAAAAACAATCAACAACACCATTAAAATAACATGTGAATAATGACCATGGTGAAGGAGAAAAGAATAGAGCCAATGTCTCATGACACACACTTCGTAAGAGGTAACTAAAGAGGTTGGGGGTCAAGGTCTTCTCCAAAGCTACCGAGTTTGTGCATCTAAACTGAAGCAATTTTCAGTGCTTGCACTAGTGTGGGGTAAGTATGTTCCATAGTGGGGTGAGAATGCTTCATAGCTAGTGTGGGGTGAGTGTGTTCCAACAGTTAGTGTGGGGTGAGTGTGTTCTTAAGCTAATGTGGGGTGAGTGTGTTCCATAGTTAGTGTGGGGTGATTGTGTTCCATAGCTAGTGTGGGGTGAATGTAAAGGTAAAGGTAAAGTACGAGACTTGAACCGGCGTCTTAGCACGCGAGTATATACCCATATGTGCTCGGCCGCCTATCCAGAAATGTTCGGATATTTCTGTATAGTGTAGCCTCAAGCATCGAAACTCAGATGCGAAGCGACATTCCTCACCTTCCCAGGATAATATACCCTGGTACCCATTTCTGCCAACGGCTGGGTCGACCGTGGGGGTATTTTTTTTTTTTATTCCAACCACGAGTACAATTCACACTGCTCCCAGCGGGAATCGAACACGGGTTGTCCGAACGTCGGTAGTCTAGTCGGGTGGTTTTCCCAACTAGGCTACCGAGGCCCCCAAAATGGGGTGAATGTGTTCCATAGTTAGTGTGGGGTGATTGTGTTCCATAGTTAGTGTGGGGTTATTGTGTTCCATAGCTAGTGTTGGTTGAGTGTGCTTCATAGCTAATGTGGGGTGAATGTGTGCTTCATAGCTAATGTGGGGTGAGTGTGTTCCATAGCTAGTGTGGGGTGAGTGTGCTTCATAGCTAGTGTGGGGTGAGTGTGTTCCATAGCTAGTGTGGGTTGAGTGTGCTTCATAGCTAATGTGGGTAATGTGTGCTTCATAGCTAATGTAGGGTGAATGTGTGCTTCATAGCTAGTGTGGGGTGAGTGTGCTTCATAGCTAGTGTGATGTGAATGTGTGCTTCATATCAAGTGTGGGGTGAGTGTGCTTCATACTGAGTATTGTGGAGTTCTCTATTGTGCAATGAAGATGCACTAGATAAACTAAACTAATGAAAATCATTTAAAGTTCTATAAAAATACATAACATAAGTTGCAATGGCATCAAATAATTGAAAGAAAAATTTAGACTGAGCCTCCTAGTGGTAAATAATATTCAAGATATTAATGTGACAAATGCAGCTCTATAGACAAAACATAAACATGAAATAATCTGAGACTAAAAAAGTTGATGTGGTAGTTATATGGTAGTGAAGTAGTTAGTGCTCTAATTTACGAATTTGCCCCATCAAGGTCAGTTCCTTGTCGTGGAGATGGGGCTTAACAGTCACCAGGGACTGAAAACCAAGACTGGCCAGGCCTTCCTACACCTGAGCAAGACCATAGTCTGTTCTAGCAAGTTTAAGTGCTGAAGTCGGAGGCAACCAGCCAAAAGGCGCACTACAACAATCAGGATTCCACGCACTCATGCCAATGGGAAGTATGTCTATAACTGCAAATCGATATGGCACTCGCCCTGTGATGGACACTCAGGCAGGTGCAGCGCCAGACCCTCAGCCTCGAAAGGGCCCAACCACTATTACTGGATTTCTCAACCGCTCTGTGGAGTCTAGGGGCGAGAGAATAGAGCTACTGGCCAATCCAAACTAAGACCACTCAAAATAATGCACTAGAATGCTGAAGGCATCAACAGCAAAAGAGATGGGTACAGTAAAAAGATGAGTTTGAAAATATCCTGCATGAAGTACAAGTAAGTATATGCTGTTTGCAGGAAACCCATCTAAACAACGACATAGCCTTGAAGATTAGGGGATACACGTGCTGCCCATCTGACAGAAAAAAAACAGATATAAGGGCACAAGAAAAACAAGAAATCGGTGATACTGACCAACGCACTGTCAGTCCTAACAGCTCTAAAAAGCCACAGGAACAGTGAGCTCGATGACTTGAGAACACACAGAGATGGGATTTCTCAGAAGAATGTTGAAAGTTCCCTGGACATCTAAAAAGACCAATGAGGAAGTTCTCAAAGAGGCCAACACAAAAAGGCAGCTCTTAAAAAACATCAGAAAGAAACAATCAACATTTTTCGGGCGCATCATGAGAAGAGGAAAGTTGGAATACTTGGTTACAACTGGCAAAATAAAAGGAAAGAGAGATCGCGGACGACAAAGAGAGAAAATACTGAATAGCTTGGTGTCATGGCATGGAAAACAGTCAACAACAGAACTGATACGATGCACTGTAGATAGAAGATTGTTGAGGGACATGATCACCTACGCCAACCGGTATGGCACATGATGATGATATATTAAAAGATGAGAAGAGCAACAAGGCCAGCAAATCCAGAATAAGATGGATAGGCAACATCAGATAAACATGGCATCAATTAGCAATGAATGCAGCCACCAAAAGAGCGAGAACCAGACATTTGTATCCCCCTCTACACTCGAACTGGCTACAAGAGGACGTGAGTAAAGAAAGAAAGAATTAACCTGTTTTCTCAAATTACCAAGAGGGCAGTCGCCGGTTCGTATATTGCACTTGGATCTTCCTAAATTCACGGTGGTCTACGGCATCAGAGCCAAAGAACATATCTTGTCAATTAGTATTCAGAACCGTTGAGGAAACAACACGTTGTAGGTGGATTTTAATTATCATCATCATTGAGTGACGTCTCCGCATCGAAGGTTGGCTACCATGGAGCGCCATTCCAATCTGTCTCTTGCTTTGACGGTGCAGATTGTCATAGGGTGACTTGTCCATCTTTTTATGTTACTTGTCCATGTTTATGTTAGTCTTGGTCTGCCTCTTTTACCTTGTATTTTCCCTTTCAATATTACTTTTTTAGGCTGTTACTGTTACTGTTGTGTCTTTTAACTAAGGGTCTAAGGTGACCATATTTTTGAAACCCTAAACCGGGACGGATTAATTTGACATAAATTTTCCATCAATAAAATTTCTTCCATCTTTTTCAAGTGAATAATACATATATTTTAAATCTAATTAAAACATCTAACAATATAGGCTCACAAAACGTTATCAGGAGATATTGAATTAAACGTTATTGAGTTTCAGTTTCAGTGTACAAGATTGAAAACTTGGAGCGCATTTTACTGTTACTATTTCGCCAAATGAACAGCCAGTTCAACTTTTTAAACATTTGTCTACACAACAACGGAATAATTCCGAATAATGTATATTTTTAAGTAGAAGAGACGTTTGTGTCACTAATGTATTTTTTAAAAAATCCAGGACAAAAGCTAAAAAAATCGGGACAGTAACAAATCCGGGACAAAGGTTGAAAAAAGAGTAACAAATCGGGACTGTCCCGGAAAAATCGGGACGTCTGGTCACCATACTTTTAACATGCCCAAAAATTTGATTTGTCTTGTTCTAATTGTGTAATTCTCTTTTCATTTTTAGTTGTTTTAAGACTTCATCGTTTATTTTCTTTTCTTTTCAACAAATTCTACATATTCTTCTATAAATCCACATTTCAAAGGCTTCAATTTTCTGGTGTGTTTTCTTGTCTGATGTCCATGTTTCTGCATCATACATCATAATGATCATCATACAGGAAGGAATATTTGAGATGTAACATTTTGCTATTCTTAGTTTTAGCCCTGGTGTTATTTGTTTAGTATATGTATAGTATATATATGTAGTATATATATGTATATGTTTAGTATATGTATATAGTATCCACGGTTAGTGTATTTTTCATGGCTTTAAATTACTTTTTGCCATACCTTTTCTTTTGTTTATTTCAGTTTTGCATTTTCCATCACTGGTTATAGTATTCCAAGGTAGTTGTAGCTCTGACCTGTCTCCAGGTGTATTCCTTGGATTATAATTATACACAGTCTTGAATGAAACAGTTTCAAGACAAAAAAATAACTTTCAAAATTGTTGCCGCTGCTTATAAAAATATTTTATAAACTTTCCAGATAATGATAAAGTAAACCGATATCACTGACATTGTTATATATATATATATATATATATACCGGAACGATCAATTGTTTTTGTATGATACTAACATTTAAGTTTGTAAACCACATTCCCTATATGTATTATATAATAGTACACTCCTAACAGAACCTCAGCTAGCTTTTTTTCCCCCTTCCCATATTTTAATTGCCCGCCTGTAAACGCAAATTTTATCCGGGTCTTTACATCATGGAGTACAAGATTGTGTGATCACCCAGGTTCATGTGATTGTTGTTTTTCGAGTTTGGCGAAAGAGGGCGCAGCCTCGTATCTTTTAAGTTTCAGAAATGGAGAGAAACAGAATTAGGAGGAAACATGGTAACACGCACATCAGTTTAGCTGCCATCAAGCAGTATCTTCTTCACGGCACGTACCCAACTGGGTCGACACCGTCCGACAAGAGATCGGTGCGCAAGAGAGCAGAGAGCTTCAAAATTGAGGATGGAGAACTGTATTATATCATTCGCCCAAAACTTGTTGAGGGAGAGCCAGTTGATCTCAATCCTGGAGCTAATAAAACAAATCTTCGGCAGGCAATTCTTTCACCGAAGACTCAGCTAGCGGTGACCACAGCAGTCCATGTGCAAAACGGAGGTAGGTCCATTTTGTTAGGGTCATCTTTCTGTGGCGTCACTTCGTTAATCGAGGCTCTATTGGGGGCTAAACATTTTGGAAAATTGAGGGGATTTAATTATATATTTTATGTAAGGTATGTAATTTAAACAATAAAAATTATTAGTTAAATATGTTTTAACAATTTTGTTTAAAGTTATAATGATAATTGTGCGATTTTATGGCCCTGTTAAAATAGACCTTTAAATTATTATATGTTGTGAAAACTATAATTGCAATATTGTGAAGGTACAAAGATAAGAAAGAAAAATATGTTCCAAAAGGGTATTTGTATTTTATTTAAAACATACTTAATGTCTTTCTTCTAATTACAGGAAACCACATGGGTACAGAGCGGACACTGAGTGCTCTGTCTTCCAAATATTATTGGGTTGGCATGGCGAATACAGTCAAGAAGGTTGTGAAAAATTGTGTCATCTGTCTGGCAAACCGTCCTGCAGTGGCAACTCTTCCATCCACTCCTATTCAAGCAACAGCTCTTTCACAAGCTAGTGAGCTCGAAGCAGCATTACCAGTCTCACAAGAATATGTCTCTGACAGAAAAGATGTGTATGCAGAAGCACAATCAACAGGTAGATCAGAAGAAGGTCCCGGAGACATGCAGTATATTGTAACAGCTGAGCTTGAAGAACCTGAAGCAGTTGATGCCGACCTTGATTTTGTTAAAGTAATTCAAAATGAAAACAATTCTATCATAGACCCTTTTTTTACCTCTAGAACAGATTTTGATTTGGCCAAGAAGTTTTGGCAGAAGGTCAGTAACAATTATAACAATATTTAGTTGCTAAACATTTTACAAATATCATCGATTGGAGGGTTTGGGAAATGTTAAAGTGCACAAGAGCACAGACAGCTGCACCTTTAAAGTACTGAGATTTGTGTGCAATGAGTTCAAAGCACTTTACATCCTTATAAGGGTACCTCCTCTGTCATCTAATTCTGTAAAGTCATTGGTGTCTTAGCGCTTATATTTTTTTGCAAATAGCATTTCTGTTTCTATTCTAGGTTGCCCTTTTGTGCTCGTCCATGATACTCCATATTCTGTGGCCACCTGATTGACCTATTTTTCTCTCATTTAATTTATGTCTTCAATATCCAACATCCTGAACTCTTTCCCTTCAGGTAAAGGATGTTCGGTAACATAAAAAGTTGTAGGAGATTGAAGTATTAGTTTCACCAAGTTAGGCCACAGCATTATGTGGTAAGGAGGTTACCCTGCCTCACTTTTATTATCTTCTCTATCACAGTGAGCATGGTGCCAATTTTATTGCCAGTGGTGTTGAGTGGAGAGTGTCAGGCTGTGATTGAACTCATGTTCACTTGAACACTTGGCCCCTTTGCTTGCACCAAGCATGCTAGCTACTGACGTTTTGTTTTTATATAGGATAATATGTTTTCTAATCTTAATATTCAGTCAGCAGTGAAGTTGTTGGTATACTTATCCTCTGACCTGGTGGTTGGGGTTTAACATCAGCTGCCTTTAATTTATTTCCAATCAATTTGACTTTAGGTTTAACTTTTTCTGGACCACTAACTGACACACTAGCTCAACTTATGATGGTACTTAGGGACCAAAAACGACATATCAGCTTGGACCAAGTACAGTCAAATATTTTAAAGTAAAGTAACAAATCTGTATAAATATTCACCAATACCTGTATTTGATATCTAGAAGATTGATCATAATTACTTCTTTTGATTACCACATGGTATTTTCTTTGTTCAGTTTTTGATGTAAATGTGTGTTTATTTCTGACAAATTGTACCCACACCTTTTCTTGTGCCTAATTTCTTTATTTATGGACATAAATGCATCAAGTAAAGTGTATTTTGAAGAACTTTGGATTAGTTTGTGTAAAATTTTGAGAAGAATGGATAGCAACACACTTTTAGTCAGGGAAAATAAAAGTACGTAAAATATATTTTGAAATGAAAATTATCTGCTTTTTAATATTTTATGCAAATTATAATAAATAATATACTTTTCCCATTAGATATAATCATTATATTGCTATTTTCATTTTCTAAAACAATTTTCCTTTCCGGGGATATATAACATGTATCACATTTAATTATATATCATTGCATGAAATTGTAAAATGAAAAAGACGTGTGAAGGAATCTTTCTAAATTGAAAATAGATCTGGTCTAAACATAAAGAAAAGCTAAAGTCCACCAAGAGTTAATGAAATGAGTGCCAGAGATTTTATCATGACAGCCTGGCATTATGAGATCATTGTAAATGTGCTGATAGTCAAGGAAAAGTATGGACACTAATACTATATTCCACATCATCATGTGCCATACAGGTTGGTGTAGGCGATCATGTCCTTCCACAATCTTCTATCTACAGTGCATTATATCAGTTCCATTGTTGACTGTTTTCCATGCCATGATACCAGGCTATCCAGTATCTTTTCTCTCTGTCGTCAGTGATTTCTCTTTCCTTTTATTTTGTCAGTTGTAACCAAGTATTCCAACTTTCCTCTTCTCATGATATGCCCAAAAAATGTTGATTGTTTCTTTCCTATTTTTTTAGGAGCCCCCTTTTCATTTTTTTTTAGGTTAGCGGGTTGAGTTCTGCCCTACAAAAGGAGGAATAAGACGTCTTCTTTCCTCTGCTAGTCTTCGGGACACCCTTGGGCAAGATGAAGCTCCCGTTTAGCCCCCCTATCAGGGTTATGTGGAGCCATTGGAGCAGGTGGTGGATGGTGTTGTGGGAGCAGCCGACAAGTAGTGCTGGTTATGGTTTCCACACCGCGATGGCAGGCAGAGGATCTCATGTATAGAGACAATGGCTGTGATCTCCAACTAGTACAGTCACTGCCAAGAAGGAAAGGAATGACAAACTACCTTCTTATATTACCTAGAACAATCATGACAAACAAACCTAATGATGATATAATTAAAATGGACAGATCAAAATGTTTGATATGTAAAATTGTTTCTGTAAGTATTCAATAGATGCTCCCAGAAGAGATAGACAAAGGAGTTTTTTAAAATTTGGAAGTTAAAATCAATTTCAGCTTGCTGATTAATCTCATCTTGCCACATAAAGGAGGTGATTGGCAGTTACTGTTTTCTATGAGGTCTTTATGTTGTGCAGTGAAAATTTGTTTGAAATTATGGGAACTTGTAACATACATTTTTATTATTTTATTGTTTATCTGGACACTATTGCTCTTGGCTGGCTTATATTGGGTAAAGTGGCTGTTCACACAATGAAGTTGTGTCTACAATGTCCATCATGGACTTCAAGATGTTTTTGACTCGCCTCTTCATATTTTCGAAAACCTTCTGGATAGTGACCGGTGATATTTGTTGAATCTGGATGATTTCTGTCTTCAGGTCATTAACTGTTTGCGGATTATTTAGATAAACTTTTCCTTTCAGCACACCCCACAGATAATAGTCAGGCGGAGTTAGGTATGGTGAACAAGCAGGCCAGATTACACGTTAAATAATGCGATTTGCAAATATGCTTTCTAAATAAGTAAGTGATGTTGCAGCTGTGTGTGCTGTTGCCCCATCCTGCTGAAACCAGGCTTCTTTAATTTCCTGCTCTATGAATGGTTCCAGGATTAAAGTACAGTAATGTTCTGCATTGATTGTTGCATTGAAAAAAAAATGGTGGTCACAGACAACTTATGGCGCACCACACTCTGACTTTCTGTTCGTGAATTGGCAGTCAATTTAATTCATGGGGGTTTTCACTGCACCACACATGATTGTTCTGACTGTTGATGTTACTGGAGAGATGAAACCATGCTTTATCAGTGAAGAAAGTCACGCCAATGACTTCATCACCTTGTTTAGAAATAAGGTTCTGAAACCACATGCAGTAGTTCAATCAAGATTGACAATCTCTTTCATGGAGTTGAGACGATTCAGTTAATCCGTTAGGACAAAAGTGCAGCTTACTCTTCAGAACCTTGTGGACAGTGCTCATTAGTCAATTTACCTCTTCAGACAACCGCCTTAAAGATTTATTAGAGCTCATTGTAATTCTGGTCTGGATATCAAGCACTGACTCTTCTGAAGTTCTTCCAGATCAGCATGCATCTACTACACTACCTGTAGCACAAAACTTATTGATCAGATTCCTAACCGCAATAGAGTAGGGGACTTGTGAGTCTGGAAATTTCAGCAGGTGAATTACTTATTCAGTATATTTGCCACCATTACGAAAGACATGTTGAACCAAAAATACCCTGTTTTCAATGTTTAACATCTTTTTCTTTTAGCAATGAAACCGTGAATATTACAACGGCTTGTTGTATTATGCTGCAGGCAGGACTATGGACACAGAATATCATGACGTAAATTTAATCAATTGGTGATGTAATTTCAAAAATATTTTTCAAGTCACTGCACAGCAACTTTATAAACACTGTATGTCATTTTCAACTTTATAACCTTTATTTTCCCCTTATGTTCCTTGGTATAAAGTACAGCATTGTATAAAGGCCACAAATATTTCATTTGCCACTTTGATGACATTTTTACAAAGGTTGAGGTTCTGCTCTTGGGTCCCTTCCCCTGTAAGAAGAGAAACTCAGCTTATGTGATTGCCTCAATGGACTCATTCTCTAAATGGCCAGAAGTGCATATTGTCAACAGAGTAAATGAGAAGACGATATCTCAGTTTTGTCTTAAGCTTATTGCCAGGTAAACATTTGTGTGGAAACATATGCCAAATTTAGTATGACGTTTTTTGTTTAAACATTATGGTGCTTTTGTACCTTGTACATGCTCTTCAAACTCTAAACCCTCAATGAGTGCAGCAAAAAAAATAATAATAATAACAAAATATCTTTTTTTTTCTTACTCTTTGGTAGAAATTGTTAGAAATGTGTAGCTTTAAATGGAAATATTGTTTATCTTGTCCCAAATGTGACCTGTTCTTATTTTAGTTTTATGATTTATATAGTATTTTGCATTATAATGGCCTTTTCTTGTTTATCTTCTGTTCAGATATGGTATAATGGAGCAACTAATTCTACTTGAAAATGAAGCTTCTTTAGATGAACCTTTAGATCCTGGAGGTATCTGTCAAAATCTCCAAGCTTACTCTGTTGTTGTTTCCAAGGAAGGATTTAGCTTGGCTGGTAAATTTACTAAGTTTATAAACACAGAGCAGTATGTAATGTTGTTAGATACAATTTTTAAAATTGTTGCAATTTATTTAAAATACAGAAAATTCTTGTGTATAGTACAAGTGTTTTAAGAGGGGAGTGTATTAAAATAAAAATAATGCATTTTATTTAATTATCAGGCTAGGATTACAAGTATGGAATTTTTGTTAATTTGTGGAATGCCAAACAAAATGGTTGCTGTTATGAAAAGTACTTGCCACAGTTTGTTTTCCTATCTCAATTACATTTTGTGAGCAAGACTTCAAATAATCCTGTATTGGTGACAGACTCACAAAGTATGTTATGGAACATTGACAAGCACACCCTAAAGTGGGAGTAGATGCAGCTCTTGAATGGCTCACACTTTAGTTTAATCTGGCCAAGGGAGTAGGCAGAGAGAAGGCAGCCTGCTACTCAAAAATTCAGTGCTGAAGTCAGATGTGTTGGGTGGAAAGGTGCAAATATCAGACTTATGCAAAACACAACACTTCCAAACCAACTTAATGCCCTTTTAAGGGCAGGTGACATTTTATTGGGTGAATGCAAGCACAACAAAGCAAATACTGTTACTAGACATTGTAAACTGGCAGCCATATTAAGGCTGGGTGACAGAGCGGAATGATGCTCCATGGTAGCCAACCTTCGGTGCAGAGACGGCATTTGATGATGATGATGATGACCCATTTTCAGAGGATGGTTAACCCTGAAACCCTCTGGCCATTAGTAATCACACAAACCACTCAGTTGCCTAGACATCATAAAATTACACATAAATAAATCAACCAAAGCTCTTTAGACCCTTTATTGAGCATAGGCAATAGACAAGGTCTTGCCATCCTTTCCTTTTCATAGACATTTTCTCTACTTCTCTCCAGTCTAGGCCATAGTTCTTGAGGGTTTGCATGACCTCTCTTCTCCATATATTCCTGGACCTTCCTGGCTTTCTCTTTTTCTGTGGGTTCCATGACAGTTCATGTTTTGCTATGTTGGCATCAGACTTTCTTAGTGTATATCCATCTACATTTTCTATTACATGTCCTTCACACTCTCTGTTTCCAGAGGCCCTTCCTTTTTTTTTCTATGTCGGAGTAGTTGATTTCCCTGTCAGTGTTTTTGTGACCTGTGGAATATTTTTTACAGGTGACAGATTGATTGCATATCCCTCCAACCTCCTTAGTCTCCTTTTTAGAACATGTGTGGCAGGTGACAGTGGCTCTATTCCTTTCTTCCCTGACCAAGGTCACATGGACCAAAAATTATACATGGCAGGATATAAATGCAAAACTGTTGTGGTTGATTCATGGATCATTTAGGTCAATCTAGAGAAACACTAAAAATAGCACTGAAGCTAGAGGCAACAACAGCAGGCATCATCTCCTTCACCAAAATTGAACAACTTGCCCAGAACAGAAAGGTGTGGCGAGATACAATGCAGCCCTGTGAAAGGTCTGATGTTTTATTACAAAGATTATTGAATACAAAGGGTCTAGAATTTCTGCCCTATGTGCACCGTCTTCAGCACAAAAGGACAATAGATAGACAGATTCATGGATCATTAAATGGAGTAATAACAATATAAGACAAATTAAAAAATCAAAATATGTATTATTAAAGCATATATATATATATATATATAATCCCATAGGAATCTGATATATGGACCAGTAGTAAAGTAAAGTACCCCCATCACGCCAAGTGGCGTATAGGGAATATGGTGTTATTGACCATAAATTTTACAGACCTTCAGCACATGATTTTTGGGGTAATGTGGTCGGTATTACGCCCGTGCCGCTTTACTTTCCCAGGAAAAAATCCGGTACCCGTTAAAGGCTGGGTGAACCCGGAAAGCCGTCGGTTGGGATCGAACCCTACCTCTTGACATTTGTAGTCCAGTTCACTAATCACTGAGCTTTCGCGGCTCCCTATGGACCAGTAGGGTGGTGTGATATACACTTCAAGGATTTTCAGCTTTACAAAAAAGGAACATAACAAAATACTGATCTTTTGGCCGGTGGCCTTCTTCAGAAGACGGGACAATGACAACGAACAGTGATACACAGATACCTATAGCTACAAGGAAGTTAGGGAGAGGTGGACAGAGGGATGAGAGATGGTATGATGAGATGAAAAAGAGATGTGTCACATGTTAGAGGATAGGTGAAGTGTAGAGATATAAAATCATACGTAAAGAGAAATAATGTAGAACTGAAAGCTAACAAATGAAGAATAAAAAGTATAAAATGTATAAAGTATATTATATATTAAAATATATATATATAAAAAGGAAATAAATGACTTAGCTTGAGTGACTTGAGTATCCCAGGAAGAGGATGTGCTCAAATGAATCCAAATGTAAGGAAAAGAAGCCACACGGAGAAACAGTCAAATGGTGAGACTGTGGGCAGTCAGGTGAGACAAAGACCAAGGGTTATAAAAAAGAGTCAATAAGGAGCAAGGCCCTGGGGCTAATGTAGATAAGTGGGTGAAAAGAAGAACAGGTGTGTGGAGACACTGCGGCTAGACTGGGACAGTGAACAAAGGCGGTGGTGCAAGGGAGACATGTCAGGGGGCCAACATATGATCGGGGGAGGGGGTGGGGAGTTAAGGAATCTGATATGAGTATGATGTTGATGACATTTGTAATTGATTCACCTGAAATATACTTCATATATAGTATACATATTTATTTTTGTCTTATAATAACATTTATTTGATGCACAGTTTGATAATAAATAAACTTGTAATTGTTTTGTTTTCACCAAATTCAGATGAGAACTGGAATCTTCTTGTGAGCAATATTTTGAGATTTGTGAGAGTCTACAAGGATAATTGGTTTGATTGCCTTGACCTTTGCTTGTTACCCCTGAGAAACTCTCTGACCCAAGCTACAGACTTTACACCATCTTTTTTGTTAATGGGCAGGTGCTTAATGTTTTTCATTGTGTGCTGGATTTTTGTTTGTGATTAATTGTTCAATAAAACTACCAATATCAAAATATTTAAATATTATTTAATAATTTTTTAACCTTGATGTTTTTAATGTTTATGGTTGCGTTCGCCCGATGACTAAAGTATTCTAGAGTATTTGTAGACTGTAGAATTCCTCTTCGTCATCTGCCTTTAAAAGGACGTTAAGTGGACGTATCTGCGTTGTGTTGTGGTTTGCAGTATAACTGTTATATTTGCGCCTTTCGGTCCAACACATCCAGCTTCAGCACGACATTTTTGAGTACCGGGTTGTCTTCCCTCTTCGATCCCTGCATGCTTGGCCAGACTAGACAGGTTAGTCTGTTACTGGAGGCACCACAGAGAGGTGGAGCGGGGTCTGGATGGTTTTGGTTCATCGATCCTGGCGCAAGCCATCAGCTGTGGGTTGCTGACAACTTCCAGCTCTGGTGCTGGTAGGCGCGCCTTCACCTCCAAATAATGTTTATGATGTATAATATTCAAAGTAGTTTAAATATGTTGCATTTTTTCATTGTATAAGTCCTGTATATTTGGATTTTATTAAGAAAACTTTTATATTTGAATTCTTTTGTTACTTTCGCGATCAGATTAGCATTAAATCAGTCCTCAACTCTAAGGAGGATTCTCATTTTTTTTAAATTTAGTAAATTCCATAAAAACCAATGCAAAAAAAAAAATTAAATCCTATAATTAGTTACAAAAAGACAGGCTAACATAGCTTTTGGGAGAGATGTAAGCGTATACTGGATTTTGTTGAGTAGGTTTATTTTAGATGCAGGTAATGATAGAATGCTCTTTTACTAGAGCTGGCAACATGAGGCAATGAAGTCCTCTTCAGACTGAGAACAGGACATGTTATGCTAAATAACCACATTAATAGAATACAACAAAACCATTCCCCAGTATGTCCACTCTGTAATCACCCACAAGAAACTGTAGAACACCACCTGTTTCAATGTCCAGAGCTCACTGACATCAGAACAACACAACTTTCTCAAAGACCCTCCAAATGGAACACTCTGTACGGAGCAGCAGAACTTAAAAATACCTGCAGATACTACTACATGGCATTGGGCCGAAGGGCATCAGCTCAAAGGTCGCTGGATCCATAACAACAACAACATGAGATGATGCTGTAGTGAAAAATACTGAACAAATTAATTTCACACAAGAAAATTGGACTGAAATTGATAGTTGCTAGTGGTGACAGAGCATCAGAGATATCCAATCATGGCCTAGGACAGCTTTCATTGCACATTATGACCTTTTATCTTTTGACTATCAGCTGTTTGATAGAAGACAATATTTTTGTTCAGTTAAAAAAAAATGAAATGATCTTTACAGGGAGAAGAAGTATTTTTTATCTATTGACAATTTCATTCTGTTAACTTTTGTAGCTTTTTGTCATTACAGGGAGCAAGTCTTTTCTGGATCTATCATTAAATTTGTTCTTACTTTAATTCTTTCTATAATTATAGAAGGGAGCTGATGCATCTATGACATACAATCGAAATATGAGGACAGCAGTCCATTGATTAATCAGGACTCTGCCTTGACCTTTGAGTTGGTCATCCTTGAATCAGGTTGTGTCAAAATAGGCTGGAGATCAATGGCAATGATCACTGTGCTCACTGTAAAGGTGGAATTTACTGATAGAGATGACCTAGTATTGAGTATCTCCAGGCAGGACAAGTTTCACTTTCTCCAGTAAAAACCGGGAATTCAAGAGAGCCCATTACAACCTGCCACATACCATCTTGGGTCCAAGTTTATCATTTAAGAGAGACTAGATCTTTCAGAATCTATAATTGAGTTAGATCTTGGAGGCAAGGTGCCGTACAGCAACTGAGCTGAAAGCTGTCAGCGACTCATAGCTGATGACTTGCACTGAAATTAGTGAACCAGAACCATCCAGACCCTGCTTCGCCTTTTCGTGGTACTTCTAGAAGCAGACTAACCAATCTAGTCTGGCCAAACGGTTAGGGATTGAGAGGGAACCAACCCAATACTCAAAAATACCATACTGAAGTTGGATGTATAGGGCCAAAAGGCACAAATATCACAGTTCTACTGCAAACTACAACACAACGCTTATATGCCCACTTAGCATCCTTTTAAGGACGGATGACAAACAGGTATATTCCTTTAGTCATTGGGTGAATGGAAAAAATAAGTTCGTTCTTGATTTATGTGTGATTTGTTTTGTCATTTCAGAGAGCCAATCTTTCCAGAGTCAATCATTCAAGGAAAAGACTCAGCAGACTCTGAGGTGACGCTGAGTCAGGAACAGATTGAGCAATCCATTGACACATCTATGGCCCATTATTTGCAATGTTCTGTCCCAGATATTAAACAGGTGGTGTTGCCTGAGGATATGATGGCCAGTGTCTATGAGATTACTGCATCAAAGTCCCCAGTGAGGAAATCAGGACGGAAAACAAAAAAATATCACCGACTTGCTGGTTTCGATGATGATGAAGTTGATGAAGATGAAGATGTAGATATTGCATTGTTTGATAAAAATACACAAAGTGTTCATAATGGTAAGCATTTTGGCATGTTTCATATACTTTATTATATGTTGATAAGAAAGAAAGAAGGAATTAAATAAAAAGTAAAGAAAGTAGCCTGTACACCTCAAGTATGGCATATAAAGAATATGGTGCTAATTTCCAAATTTTTCATTACCATACCGTTGGCACAATTATGAGGTAATGTGGTTAGTATTACATCACTAAACTATTTTTTTTTCTCAGAAAAAATTCCACTATCATTTTAAAGCTAGGTCAATATAAATTTAGGATGGCAATTGGGATGAATCCAACTAGTTCACTGATCTATTACAACTTTTCAAACTGATAAGGAAAAACTGAAAATCTATTTAATTTTGTGCGTAAAGCTAATTTTTCAAATTCAGATAGTTGAGCTCATATTTTGAATTATTGAATTTGTTGCAGTAAATTAGAGCGCATCCCTAGCATTGTAGTAATGTTGGCTTGATAATAAAGTGAACATGAGTTCAGTCACAGCTTCATACTTTCAAGTCTACGCAGCCGAGAAAAGAGTGAATAAATCACAACACTTGATGAGTAGATAGGTAGATATGTCATATATAAGAGATAGATTATAGATAGATATTGAGTTATTTGCGGGTCATCATCATTGCACTCCAAACATGTCCATAGGTGCTCAGATCCCCTCCTCAGCAAGTCCCACAGTGTCCAGCGACTCATGACTCCAGTTCTGTGTTGGTTGATAAGTCTTTTTACACGCCCACTAAGTTTCTCATTTCTGGCTGTGCCCATCTTAACTCCCATTTCCATCATCCGAAGAAGTGACATGGATCTGTGTTTGCCGAAGTCCTGTGCTCTTCCCATATCTCGGAGGGCATTGATGATGTCCGCCCGATCCATTGGTTGCCTGTCCTCAACGACAGTGCAGCTAGCCAACCTGTCCGCTTTTTCATTTCCCCGTACTTCCACATGTCCAGGGACATAGACAAAGGTGACCTTACGTATTTTGGATTTCTGCAACGACTCTACCCATTGCATGTGTACAGAGCCTGCCTCCACTTTTTTTATCATGCCCATCGAATCACTCAGTATACATGCGTGGGTGTAGTCTTGTCACTCTAACCATTTGAATGCCTTGGTCACTGCCATCACCTCCATTGTCATGCTACTCGTGGTCATGACGTATGCACCACTGTCTTCTTTGACTATTCTGCCTGCCGAGCGTGCTGTAAATGCCCATGCACTTCTTTGGTGTTGTCTTACAGATCCGTCTGTATAGATGGCTGCATCTTTCTCATCGGTGTATAGATAGATATGTCATATATAAGAGATATGATAATATTTTTTTCATAAGGTTATAGTATTTATAGTGGTTTATAGTAAATACATTTTTTCTGTTGTAATTTTATATTTTTCACTTACATAACATTTTGCAGATGACTTCTCTGCTGCCATGAAGAAGAGGAAGCTGTTAGGTTCAAGTGTTCTTTACAAGAAAACTGTGGATGTAGATAATTTGACAAAACAGGAAGCTAAATCTGAAATTGTTGACAGTTCTGATAGCTTGATCAAATCAATGGAACAAGTTCAAGATGATGAAGTTCTGGAAAAAGTAATAATCATCGTTTGTTAAAATACTGCATTTGAATATTAGCCCATATAAATGTGCATATAAAGTTGATTAAGAAAGATTTAATTACACTCAGAACTGACATATATAAGTGCTCAAAAATGACAATTGGTACTTCATGTAGTTTACTGGTTATACAGATTATTTCCATTCTCTTTGTCACCTCATTCTACATCTATCCAGATTTGATGCAGATTCATGTAGAATATATTTAATCCTTTTTTTCATCATCATCGTCCTCTTATTTTCTTCTTCATTTATCTTTCAATGCTGATATATTTTACAGTCTTTCACTCTTTTAAGACTCTTTGGTTAGCATCCTCTGCTGTGATGTTTTAGCACATTTCTAGTATTCTATCTATTCATCTTTTTCTAGAACACACCCTCAATCTGTTGTTTTTTTAGCATTTATTGATTTGTGTTTGGATCATGTTAACTGTTTCTGATATTTAATCTTTGACATCGTTCTACTTTAATGTGTTTTGACAGAACTGAGTAAATATTAAAGTGCCTTTAGTTGGGTAGTTGATTTTTAATCCAGTAGCCTAAGTCCTTTGACCCAATATCACAGGGTATTTTTGAGTGGACATATGAACTCTTGTAAGCTGTATTGTTTACATGATCATTCAATGAATTTGACTTAGAATATGAACTTGCCAATGACTTGTGGAAACTTATAGTCATTGAGAATAGACTATAAGTTTCCACAAGTCGTTGGCAAAATGAGATGCATAATAAATTCTGGTTAAAAAGAAAAGAAATAAAAACTAGGAAAGTTAGTGTTTAGATATTAAAATCTGAGAAAAAAATTGTAAGAACACCAGTAAACATTTATGCCAAACATGAAAAAAATTAATGGTTGGACATCTAGCCAGAATGATTCCTAACCAGCCTACAACATGATCATATTACATGAAAATAGCAGAAAACAAGAAAAAAATAATAGCCAAGGAAAAGATGAATTCATCAAATTAGAATTTCACTAGATAAATTTGATATGATAGCACTTAAGCTACTGAATTAGCAATGTTCAGAAAACTACATGTACCTTCACTCATCACTGCATCTTGGTACAAGCAATATGACAAAAGAAGAAAACTGAAGACAAAACACTTATAAAATAAAACTACTGATGGTATCAAAGACAAAAGAATAAAGAGAGAAATATTATTTTCACAAAGATTATCTGGCAGGCGACGGGGTTTAATCTATATTCAGAGAGAATTTAAATGAAAAAATTGTGCGCTTTAATTGACAGAAGAATTTGCAGCTTTAAAAAAAATGTCTCCGTACAAACCATTCAAAAATTAACTTATAACTCATCCTTAATTTTGTCGTTGACTGAAGTAAATTTAATATCACAACACCTTCTTCTCTCTTCTTCTTTATTACTTCTGATATTCCTTTGTTTGTTGGAAATTCAACACTGTAGTTTTAGTTCCTGTGTGTTACTGGGGCCTCATTATGAGGGAAGTAAAGAATAGTGACACTGTGACCTTCCAGGCATGTTGTAAGAGGCGACTAAGGAGGTTGATCGATGGCTTGACAAGCTGTCATTGTAAAGAGTATTGTTATGGAAACAGCGCCATATATTTTAGAGCAGTGATCTCTACAATATGTGCCACTTTGGCACGCAAGGTTTCTGTTTTTGAGATTGTGGTTCTGCCTGATGTGCCGTCTTCGGCTCGAAAGGACAATAGATAGATAGAGATAGTTTTAGTTCTGGAGACTTTATTCACTGTCATGTGATGCTGTTGTAGCGTTTCTATGCTTTATCCCTCTGTATTGCTCTAGATCTGCCTCAGGTTCTGCTTCTTCTTCATGTCTTGTCTATGTCTTGTATGGTGAGGAATAATCTCTCAAAATGGTCAAACCATTATATATGTTGTCTCCATATGTATTTCAATCTGGGTTCCATGCTAACTTTTCTTGTGTGACCAACTCCTTATTCTTGTCTCTTCTTGGTACACCAGATGCTTCCTTCAAACATACCATCTAATTTCTGCTAAAATTCTTACTAAATTTTATTATTTGACTTTACTATAGATTGATCTGGACACATACTACAGGATAGTTTCTCTTTACAAGTTGGAAGGGTCCTATCCACCCAACAGTGACCCTGTGTTCAAGCGTACGGTGCGTAAAGTGTGTGAGAATTTTGTATTGGAAAATGACCAGCTGATGTACAAGCTGAAGGGGAAAATTAAGAAAGTTCCAGTAACCTTGAAGGAAAGATTAGCCATTATGAATGATGCTCATATTGCCAAAAGTAAGTGCTATTGTAATGTAGTATAATGTTTGTGATTATAACCATGTTTTTCAAGGAACAAGATCCCAACATTTGTTTGGTATGACAGATTCAAAAGTTCTAAGCTTTACTTCTTCCATTAGACTCCCTAGAAACATCACTTGTCTTAACAGACTGTCTAATAAGGTGAGAATTGTCTCAGTCCCAGCACTTGTGTCTGATATAGAGAAAATCTAGTATTATACTTCCTCCTAAGATGGACCAAAAAAGGGAGCTCTTAAAAAAACATCAGAAAGAAACAATCAACATTTTTCGGGCACATCATGAGAAGAGGAAAGTTGGAATACTTGGTTACAACTGGCAAAATAAAAGGAAAGAGAGATCACGGGCGACAAAGAGAGAAAATACTGGATATCTTGGTGTCATATGGGGAGCCTCGATAGCTCAGTGGTTAGTGAACTGGACTACAATGGACAGGGGTAGGGTTCAATCCCAACCGACGGCTTCCGCGTTCACCCAGCCTTTAATGGGTACTGGATTTTTTTCTGGGAAAGTGAAGCGGCACGGGCGTAATACCAACCACATTACCCCAAAAATCATGTGCCGGAGATCTATAAAATGTATGGTCACTAACACCATATTCCCTATACGCCACTTGGCGTGACGGGGGTACTTTACTTTTTTTTTTTTTTGGTGTCATGGCATGGAAAACAGTCAACAACAGAACTGATACGATGCACTGTAGATAGAAGATTGTGGAGGGACATGATCACCTACGCCAACCGGTATGGCACATGATGATGATGGAGATGGACCAAATGCAGCTTCCACAAATGGAACTGGGAAACTGTTGCAGCCCATCACATCAAACAGGTCTTAGAGCAAGTGGATCAGATTTAGTTCATGGCATTAAACTCAGTTAAGTATTTACCAAATGTGGAATAAACATGTAAATATTAAAAACAACATGAAAGAAAGGTGATTATTTTTTATTCACTGTTATGCTTACTTGGAGGCATGGATGGATTAAATGAACAAAACTTATGGCACCCTACAAAAGATGGTCATCAATCCTGTAAACTTTCATGTTTATTGGAAAAGCTGTTTACAGTGCAATAAATAATAGTTCAGTTTAAGAAGTGTACTTTCTGTAAATTGAAGAGTACTTCTTTCTTCTTAATTTTTGTTGGGTATTTTAGACATTGACGCTAATTTCATTAATGTACTTCACAATAGCCCACAGTTCCTTCAAAGATCTTGTCATGTGGGGCCATCTCAGAAGGCTAAAATGTGCCTCAAATTGAAGTGCACAGGTTGCTCTACTGGACAATATGTCCTGCATTTTCAGGAGATTAATAAAGGGACACAAATCATAACTTCTAAGTCTGAATTTGACACAATGGTTCTAAAATGAATCCAAGGCCTTTCAGAAAACCCTGGTAATGAGAAAACTAATAGAAACTTGCAAAAACAGAAATATTTTTAAAAAAATGATCCACTGACTTTTTAAAGGAATGAAAAGAAAAATTAAAAAAAGCTTGGGAAATAATTGGAAGGTCTCTTACCCAAATTTTCACAGGCACTGATATCATCTACATCTGGTATTACTATGAAAATTCAAACTGTTACATTAACCCTACCAGGCCTGAGGCCCTGAACCTAACTGTCCTATATACCTGGGCTCCTGAGCATTAAAGAGAAAAAAACCAATGTGATATAGAAAAATGTTAGTTACATGCAAACAAGTGGTTAGAATAAGATAGAACTTGGAGACATTGTAGAAAATAGGTCTACTTGTCATCTAGCACCAATATTGCACCTTTGTGTGTCGATCCATCCAGATGAGCCTTGTTTCACACAGAGGTACCCCTATCATCTATTTGAGGGACACGCACAACATCTCTTACTATCGATCTAGCTCTAGATCTATAAAGTTCAAGATTCTCCTCATCACTCGAGCTCTCACTGTGTGTCACTTGAACTGGAAACGTATTTTTTATGAAAATCTGACTTCTCAAAGTCTGAATCAACCAAAGTATTGATCACCTGTTGTAATGTGAAAAGCCTAGACCTACTTCGCTTTCCTGTTGAAGTGCTTGGTTCATCAGCCGCTCGTTTCGTTGTCAATTTTTGATATTTTTCACGTCATACCACACAAAGTCAATTTATACACACGGGGGCAGACATCTGCAATGGCTAACCATGAGGTTTGACCATGACTGGTTGGTTATTTTTAGTTTGTGATGCATTTTTTCATGTACTAGGCAAAGTACCGAAAACTAGGGACAGCTGCATAGCGGCAGATTTGGAAATTACTGGAAACTATGGACAGTGGTCTGGTAGGGTTAAGACTGAAATCTGGATACAGAGGATTTTACTAACATGTATAATATCTAACTATAAATGAACAAACATCTGTTCACCAAATGGAGAAATTATAACACTTTTATTAAATAAATTATTACAGTGAAAATACAAAGCATTTATAAATAATTTAAAAACATCATTGACATTATCTTTACGGCACAAAGGAGTGCACAAACAATCTATGTGCAGAGTTTTCCACTTCAATTTACTCTTCATGTAACTATGAACACACATATATTTCATTTAAATTTAAAACATATCTGGTAAGTCATAGAAAGTATCTGTATTAGCCAGTTTTATTGCCAGTCAGAGCAAATTGGAATGAACATTTAGTAGAACATCTATCCTTTGACTGATGATCTGAACAGTGAGCAGATGTCATTTGTAACCATGGTGGCACTTGCATACTAAGGCATGTAAAGATTTGAATTCAGCAAACTAGGCATAGAAAGTCAACCCTAACAACAGAGTGTCATGAACAACTTTGAGTATGGTAAGGCACCCTCAACCCCAACCGATTGTCATGAATAACTTTGAGTATGGTAAGGCACCCTCAACCCCAACCGATTGTCATGAACAGCTTTGAGTATGGTAAGGCACCCTCAACCCCAACCGATTGTCATGAACAACTTTGAGTATTGTAAGGCACCCTCAACCCCAACCGATTGTCATGAATAACTTTGAGTATGGTAAGGCACCCTCAACCCCAACCGATTGTCATGAATAACTTTGAGTATGGTAAGGCACCCTCAACCCCAACAGAGTGTCATGAACAACTTTGAGTATGGTAAGGCACCCTCAACCCCAACAGAGTGTCATGAACAACTTTGAGTATGGTAAGGCACTCTCAAACCCAACCGATTGTCATGAATAACTTTGAGTATGGTAAGGCACCCTCAACCCCAACCGATTGTCATGAATAACTTTGATTATGGTAAGGCACCCTCAACCCCAACCGATTGTCATGAATAACTTTGATTCTGGTAAGGCACCCAGAGACCTCTGATCATCATCAACCACATACTGCACAACTCAGTTTTTGAAGTCTTTCAATATTTTACTTTGCCACTTGTTATTAATAAGCCAAGGGAGTGTGGTTGATCAGTATAGCTTTTCTCACTTAAATACAAATTCAGTGTAAAAAAAACAGTATCAGGCAAGTCTAAAACTCTTGTCAGCTTTACCTGTGATGAATGTTGTTATTAATGAGCAAAGAAGAAGAAGGATGTGACCGCTTCTTCAGTATTTGTGTTAGAGTCTGTTAAACATTTAGCTGTCAAGCTGCATTGATCACACTACAGTTTACTTCTAAACTAGCCATAACTCTGGCCCATAGTTCAAATGAGACAACCACATTATAATGTAAAACTGATATTTTCAAAAACAAAATTGTGATGAATGGTCACAACCTCAAAGACCAAACATCATAATAAAACCAGTTAACATATTTGTGGTTATTTCTTACTAGAATAAGAAACACACACATTTTTTTCTTTTTAAAATTATTCTTTCTAGCAATAAAAGTAGTATAGTGGTTAATGCAGTGGACTACTAAGAACAAGGGGTTGGATTCAGTATCAATCAATGGCCCTAGGCTCACCCAGCCTCTCTCTCTCTCTCTCTCTCTCTCTCTCTCTCTCTCTCTCTCTCTGCGATCAGGACTCAATCAGAGTAGGATTCCTTTCTCTCACATGAAGTCAGATGTCAGGTTAAGTGTGTTGATCGCCCCCACAGGCAGAACATCACAATTAGAGTCTGCCAGATCCACTCTGATTGAACACCCGCTAAAATGTTGCACTGTGTTCTGCGCCAGTAGCCCAGTGCATCCGATTTCAGCCAGCATTTTATTCAGGTTTTCATTCCTTAGCCTTTGATTGTCCCCAATCTTCCTGCAAGGCAGCAGATGATCTTTTCTGTAGGGGGATTCTGCCCTTAGATGACCCAGCCTTAAATAGATACTTGATATTTTCTTGAAAAGTAGGGCATCAGGCTTGATACTAACCACACCACCAATAAATGGTTTCTTTCCAGGTATAAAAAAAATAGTTGTAAAAATAAGGTACCCATCAAGTAGAACTGGTAGAGAGATATGAAATATCGTGAAGAACATTGACCTTCTCATTTTCAATTGTTGCAACTTAGAATCATGTTCAACTCCCCCTGCACTACCTTTCTGCTTAGGTACCTTTAACTGTGTTTAACTTATCATCATCATCGAGTGCCATCTCCGCAACGAAGGTTGGCTACCATGGAGCGCCATTCTGCTCTGTCTCTTGCTTTGATGGCGCAGGTTGTCATAGACTGGTTTGTCCATCTTTTGATGTTACTCGTCCATGTTAGTCTTAGTCTGCCTCTGCCTCTTTTACCTTGTATTTTCTCCTCCAGGATTACTTTTAGTAGGCTGTTGTGTCTTTTAACATGGCCCAAAAATCGCATTTGTCTTGTTTGAATTGTGTTTAGTAGTTCTCTTTTCATTTTTAGTTGTTTTAAAACTTTATCGTTTGTTTTCTTTTCTTTCCATCCAATTTTACCTATTCTTCTATATATCCACATTTCAAAGGCTTCAATTCTCTGTTCTGTTCTCTTGTCTAATGTCCATGTTTCTGCACCATACAAGAATGTTGAGAAGACAGCATTTTGCTATTCGTAGTTTTAGCCATGGTGTTATTTGTTTTGATGTTAGTATGTTCTTCATGACATTTAAATTACTTTTTGCCATTCCTATTCTTTTGTTTATTTCAGTTGTACATTTTCCATCACTGGTTATAGTATGTCCAAGGTAGTTGTAGTTCTGAACTGTCTCCAGGTCTATTCCTTCAATTTTGATATCTACTTGTGGGTTTTGAGTATTTTCTTTGTTTATGATCATATTTTTAGTCTTTTTGATGTTCATATCTAGTCCATATTTTTTGCTTGTCCTGTTTATTTCATTAAGTAATTGTTGTAGATCTTTAGGATTTTCTACTAGCAGTACGGTATCGTCAACATATCTTAGGTTGTTGATTATTTTTCCATTAATTTGTAGGCCTGGCATCTCTATGATGTTTTTAAAGATTTGCTTAGTGTGTAGATTGAACAAGCTTGGTGATAGGTTGCATACCTGCCATACTCCTCTTTTTATAAGATATATTTTTTGTGTTTAACTAACATTGTAAAATTGCTTGCCATAGACGGACACTTGTCACGTATAAAAACACTGGAGGCAGTTGAATCTCTGAGTGTTTTCTGGAAGGGAATGTACATGGATATTCAAGCCTTTGTGGGAGCATGCACTGACTGCAAACATGGAGAACCACGCAGGAAGGCCAAGGCATCTAAAAGAACTTTACGCTGGTATAGAGGAGCTGAGGATGAGGAAGATTCTGATGAGGAGGTAGGCATGATGAGTTTCTGGAAAATGGAAAAGAGTTAATATAATATTGTTAGGTTGTAAAGATGTTAATGTTGTTGAATTTTTTTTGCTTTGAGAAATGTTTGATAAAAAAAAGTAGTTAACTTAACCACACCAGCAGGTTAAGCAATTTCTCATTTTATAACAATCATAATGACAGGAGCAAACTAGTCTTTATCAGTAGTAATTTTTATATCTAGTTCTATAAAAAAATGGACAGGTCAGTCTATGACAACCTACATTATCAAAGCAAGAGACAGTGTGGAAAGGGGCTACATGGTAGCCAGCTTTCAATGTGCAGACAGCGCTCGATGATGATGAGTTCTATTTCAAAACTCATCACAGTTACAGTATTGTTAAAGTCAACGTTTCAATATTTGTTTTAATAAAAGAAGTTTATTAATTGATTGTTATTTATTATTTGTAGCAATTTTTTTTTTATTCCATTGATATAATCATTAATTTATATTGTTTTTACTATGATTTGTTTTTATTTTCCATCTTTACTTTAGATTCACATATTGCACAAGTAAACTTTGTATTCCTCTTGGTGTTTTCATGTTACTATTTCTTATTCTTTTGGCCTGAACATCGTTCTTTTTAATACTGTATTGTTTGAACTGATTTACAATATCTTTTATGATTCATTTATATTGTTTATACACCAAGAAAGATAATAGATTTCAGCTCCCTTCAACAGGCATTTTCGCTTTTTTGGAGACAAAGTTGTATAACAGCAACAAGACTGACAGATAGTTGTAGCTTATGGTTTGTACTAAGATTGGTGTACCAGAATTATCCAGACCTTACACCACCTCTTCAAATCAATTCAGAGGAAGAGGTATGTTTACAGCACTCGGAAAAAATGACAAATAACCAACAGAAAAAAAACAAAGAACAATATTTGGGCCAAGGCAGGATCGAACCCGTACTCAGTAGCACAGCGCCTTGCCACAAAAAGCCAAACACTAGGGAACACTGCCACTCAGCTATTTTTTTTTTTTTTCTGTTGTTGATTATTTGTCATTTTTTCCGAGTGCTGTAAACATACCTCTTCCTCTGAATTGATTCGCTGATTATCGCCTCGGAAGTTTCCCTCTATAATAATATTCATTTATTATTATTTGTCTCCACCTCTTCACGTTGCCCCTAGTCATTCATCATCATCAAGTACCGGGCCTGCTGGCGTAGGTGATCATGTCTCTCCACAACTTTCGATCTCGACAGTTATTCATCATTTCTGTTGTTGACCTTCTGCCAAGCCATTCTCTTAAGCTGCCTGGTATTTTCTCTCTTTGCTTTCCTCTATCTCTTCGTCTCTCAAATTTTCCAGTTGTTACAATATATTTAAGTTGTTCTCTTCTCATTACAAGGCCAAAAAAATGATGATTGTTTCTTTCTATTATTGGAAATTAGGTCTCTTTTTGCTTTGACCTCTTTCAGAACATTTTCATTACTCTTCTTAGCTGTCCATGGTATTCTCAACATTCTTCTGTAAAACCACATTTCTACAGACTCCAGTGATTTTCTTGTTTGTTGTCCTATTGTCCATGATTCACATCCATATGTTAAGACTGACTCTACATAACATTTAAGAACTCTTTTTCTTGTTTCGATTGTCAAAAATGGATTGCAAAGTATCTTCCTCATTTTTTGGAAAGCTGCTTTTGCCTGAGCCATTCTGCATCTCACTTCTTTTGTACATCTTCTGTCTGAGGTTAACAAAGTTCCCAAATATTTAAATTCATTTACCTGCTTTAATATTGTTCCACTTGTCTTTATTTTGCACTGAGGTGATATCTTTCTTTGTTGTTACCATTACTTCTGTCTTTTTGCTATTAAGGCTGAGTCCTTTATTTTTGCTTTCTTTCGCTATAATGTCTAACATTTCTTGTAACTCATTTTCACTCTTAGCGATTAAGACTGTATCATCAGCTTACCTTAGATTATTTATATTATGACCTCCAATTGTTATTCCAGGCATGCCCTTTATGGATCTTAAAATAATCTCACTATACATATTAAACAAATCTGGTGACAGCACGCAACCTTGCCTAACACCCTGTTTTATTTGTTGAAACATTCCCAATTGGTTTCCAGTTCTTATAGCCGCTGACCCTAGTAGAAGACTAGACATTCTAGTCTGGCCAAGTGAGTAGAGATCTGGAGGGAAGGCAATCCAGTACTCAAAAATACCATGCTGAAGATAGATGTATTGGACCAAAGGTGCAAATGTCCTAGTTTTACTGCAAACCACAACTCAATGCGTCTATGCCCAATTAATTTACTTTTAAGGCAGATAAATAAAAAGGTATAACTAATCCTTTAATAATCAGGTGAACCAAGGGAGGGAAAAAACATTTGTTAAATATAATTCCTTTCTTCCTATTCTGTAACAAATGGTGTCATTGAGGTAATAATGCAACATGCGTCCACTATTCTTCTTTGTTAGCAGTTACTTGGTGTGTACTGACATAGTCAAGGTCTATCCATTTTCTACTGTTATCTTTCCATTTACTCTTCTGTCTTCTATATTTTCTTCACTCTTAACACAATTTATAACAAATTTAAGATAAAAGTGTTTCAATCATAATTTATTTGTATTCTGTACCTTCCTTCCTCTTGAATTCGCTTGATAATTACACTTCTTCATCACCAGTCCTTGAAAGACATTAATTTGGTCTGGATGTGTTGTTTCACTAATTTATGACCCAGCACATCCATCTTCATCATTACATTTTTTATTTTTGGGCATCCTTCCCTCTTTGATCTTGACTTACTTGGCCAGACACTGTGACCTTCCAGGCATGTCGTAAGAGGCGACTAAGGAGGTTGATCGATGGCTTGACAAGCTGTCATTGTAAAAAGTATTGTTATGGAAACAGAGCCATAGATTTTAGAAGCAGTGATCTCTGCAATATGTGCCACTTTGGCACGCAAGGTTTCTGTTTTTGAGATTGTAGTTCTGCCCTATGTGCCGTCTTCGGCTCGAAAGGACAATAGAATAGAATTTATTGACATCTTTATAATTATTTCCGCTAAAACCTGTAATTCTTTTATTTAACCTCTTTTCCAACTTCCTGAACAAAATGCCCAAACAAACAATGTAGAAAAATTAAGTAAAGAGCCCCCGTCACGCCAAGTGGCGTATAGGGAATATGGTGTTAGTGACCATAATTTTTACAGACCTTCAGCACATGATTTTTGGGGTAATGTGGTTGGTATTATGCCCGTACCACTTTACTTTCCCAGAAAAGAAATCTGGTACCCATTTAAGGCTGGGTGAACCGGAAGCCGTCGGTCAGGATCGAATCCGACCTCTTGTCCTTTGTAGTCCAGTTCACTAACCACTGAGCTATTGTGGCTAGTTAAACAAACAGTGTGTTTTAGAGAAATTTTTATTACTTTCTTTCCTGTTATTTCAAATTTTAGAAAAATTCTGGAAAAAAAAACGGCTTGGCCATGTTATGTTAAACCCATTAGTAGTGAATGTGTTATGGGATGGGCATTCAAAGAGACGGCATGCGAATGATTCCCTTGAGGTGATGTTAACTTTTATATAAAGCAGATATGACTTCAGTGGATGGAAACATGCCATATTTATAATTATTAAAGAGCTTATCATGTCTTCTGGGTATGAGTCAGTCATATAGTCAAAGTCCTTTCTCATCCATTGCTCATTCATCCAGGCACTCCTAATTTTTGCTTATTTTTTGTTGTTGTTTGTAGTGTTGCTGGCCTGTCATATTGTTGAACTAATGCTCCCATTATTTGTTAGCTCAATATTCACTATTTCTTGTCTTCTGGGTTTGGGTCAGTCATATAATCAAAGCCCTTTCTCATCCATTGCTCATTAATTCAGGCACTCCTAATTGTTGCTTATTTTTTGTTGTTTGTAGTGTTACTGGCCTGTCATATTGTTGAACTAATGCTCCCAATATCTGTTAGCTCAATATTCACTATTTCTTGTCTTCTGGGTTTGGGTCAGTCATATAATCAAAGCCCTTTCTCATCCATTGCTCATTCATTCAAGACACTTTTAATTGTTGCTTATTATTTTTTGCTGTTTGTGGGGTTGCTGATTCCGTGTGTTACAAGGGCCTCATTATGAGGGAGGTAAAGAATAGTGACACTGTGACCTTCCAGGCATGTCGTAAGAGGCGACTAAGGAGGTTGATCGATGGCTTGACAAGCTGTCATTGTAAAAAGTATTGTTATGGAAACAGCGCCATAGTTTTAGATCAGTGATCTCTGCAATTTGTGCCATTTTGGCAGCAAGGTTTCTGTTTTTGAGATTGTGGTTCTGCCCTATGTGCCGTCTTCAGCTCGAAAGGACAATAGATAGATAGATAGTGTTGCTGACCTGTCATATTGTTGAACTAATGCTCCTGTTACCTGTTAGCTCAGTATTCACTATTTCATGTCTTCTTCAACATTACAGACAAATGGTGATGTAGGAAAGGTGTCATATGAAGAGCTCAAAGATTACATCCGGAAGGACATAATTCCTAATGGCTTATCTAGATCTGAACTATTGGTTTTTAGAAAAAGAGCCAAGAATTTCAAGCTTATGAAGGGTATACTCTACTTTTGCCCTTCCAAAAGGCAAGACTTGAAACCAAGAAAAGTTCTGAGAACAGAAAAGGAGAGACAAGATGCATTCATTGAAGCACATGAAGGTGAGAGAATTTAGCAAGCTATTTAATTTGGTAACCACATTTTGTAAATATATGTTTACAAAATTAATGGTTTATTGAGTTCATTATTTTTAATCTATAAAACAGTATTTTCTTATAATTTTTAAGGCATGCCTCTTTTTCAGTTTCACCTCATTTTCAATTTTCTGACTGGTATAATTAATGTTTTTAGTATCATTTCATGGAAAATTAGAGAATTGGTGGCCAAATGAGCAGGACCAGTCATTTTTCAGTCAAGAGGACATTAGTTCAATTCCCACCAGGGTTAATAATCTTTTTCTGTTGGGGTGAACTGGAAATTATTACTTGTACACTATGTGGCGTCTGCATCCAGCTTCCACAAAGACCCTGTAGTGGACCCAGAAAATTTAATAAATGCTGTATTTAGAGATAGTTTTTAAAAGGTTCACTTCTGTTTTAAATTGGAAGATTTTAAAAGCTACATGAATTTCCATTAGTCAGCTGAAATGTGAAACACAAATTTAAATTGCAAATGGATTAGTTAAAATTAAACAAAATTACAAAGTGAAGCAAAATGTGGAATTCTTTCACAATTGTTTGGTATTTTGTGAATCATAAAATGCTTGTCTTCCTGATTGAAATTGCTTTTTTTTTTTTTTAAATTATAATTTGCATAGTTAATGTCCCAGCATCTCAAGAAACTGAAAATGGATGCACATTGAGAGAAATGTTGAAATACTATTTTTAAATTGCCAATGACATGTGGGTGTTTATGAGAAGAACACATAATGTGCTTTTGTGTTTGGGTCTAAAATATTCCTTAATCTGTTCTGATTTTTCAAACCATTAGAAGCTCATCAGGGCAAACTAAGCTCAATTAAAGGATCTGTGTCATTGTTATGGAGTTCATGCACTGCGTTGAGAAATTTTTCAATGATCAGGCAAAAAACAAGAGTTCTTACTATTGGACTTTTTTCAAGTGCAGTGGTGATGGTTCTATATATAAGAACAATATAACGGGGAAAACTACTGTAATCATTTCTCAAGTAGCTGTTGCATTTAATCACTGTAGCTTCACATTTGTATGCATTCATTTGCATTTCTTTGCCTTGACCCCCTGCATTTAATCATCAAGTTGATGATAAATATTATTTGTGTAAAAGAAGCATCAACACTAAGAAGGCCCTTGTGGCAGTCACCATTACCATATCGGGACAAACTGCTTGGAGATACCACCAGCCGTGAGTTGACAAATGCTTTCTTCAAACTCATTAATATTCATGTCTAAAGGTGTATGCAGAAGACGAAGAAGATTTCTGTAAAAGTTTCTAGTGCAATAATTTGTTAGTAACATCATTGTTCATCATCGAGTGCCGTTTCCACATTGAAGGTTGGCTACCATGGGGCACCATTCAGATTCTGTCTCTTCCTTTGATAGTGCTGGCTGTCATAGGTTGACTTTTCCATCTTTTGATGTTAATTGTCCATGTTAGTCATGGTCTGCCTCTGCCTCTTTTACCTGGTATTTTTCCTTCCAAGATTACTTTTAGTAGGCTGTTGTGTCCTTTAACGTGCCCCAAAAATCTAATTTGTCTTGTTTGAATTGTATTTAGTAGTTCCCTTTTCATTTTTAGTTGACTACATCATTTGTTTTCTTTTCTTTCCATCCAATTCTTAACTTTATTGTTACAGATCCAAATGTAGGACATTCAGCTGTCAAGGACTTTCTCAAGAAGCAATACTTCTGGCAGGATATGACTGAAAATGTTGAGCAGCTTCTTGCATCGTGTTGTCAATCTAAGTTTGCAACAGATGGACCTACTGAAGAAGACAATGAAAGGCGGAATCCTCTTTTAGAAGCAAAGATTAAATGTTTTCAAGATTATTTTGCTGGCAAGGTTAGATTTTTACAACAAATTTCTTCTTCTGTGAAATGTTTAATTTAGCATGTGTGGTTTTTAATTTTCTTATGGTATTTATTTATTCTTACTTATTTTAATTCTAGAAGAATGAGATTGAAGAAATAATATATCTTGATATCTGATCAGCTGAATCTTACATTTTAATTTTAAATTTTGTGTGCATTAATTTTATTACATTTGATCACTGATTTTCTGACTCTTAGTTTTGGATTGTCAGTTTTGCTGGACAAACAGTGGTCATGTAATAATGATATTCAGTAATACAGCTCAGTCCAACTAATTATGCACCTCCATATTTCTTAAAACTATTTTAGTATTGTACACTAATAAACCAACATCATGTATTCAGATTTTACACTGAAGCACGGCAGTAGCGTTTTCTCAACATCACTACCATTTCCTGTATAGATATTGATGTGCATTTGTGCTTTACACCACCACCGACACTTGCCCTTCATGGAAACTATAACTGAGAATAAATCTAAGCAAAAAAGACTATAAATTTCCAAGAATCGCTGGAGCTGAAGCACCCAACATTATCTAGATGTTCAAATGACATACAATGCTACCAAACACCCCTGGTGACCAAAGTTTGTCTGTCGTTTGAACTATGTCTTGGGCAACAGGAAATCCATATGTTCACTTGTATGTCTGGATTAAGAGAGGTTCTGGATCAAATGTGTGTCCAGAAAATTGGTGGCCATCTTTACTATTTTTTTTACCATCATTGGTTTGTGTTTGACTGGGAACATGCATTTACTATGTATTACTTTTTAAATAAAAAATCACATCCATATGAGATAAGACACTTGGATGTAAATCCTGTATAATTGGGCAAATTGCAAAGGAAATTGTTATAAGTCACATAAATTTTGCTTTACATAAGAATGTTGAGAATACCATAGAATGCTAAGAATAGTAATGAGAATCTTCTAAAAGAGGTCAAAGCAAAAAAAAAGAATATTTCCAATTTCAGAAGGAAACAATAATTTTTTGGCTATGTTATAAGAAGTGACAGCTAGAAAGAAGAAAATATAAAGGGGAAATAGAGAAAATACTAGTATAACTGGCAATTTAATAGGCTGATTTGATAGGAAGTCAAAAACAGAAGTGATAAACAGCAGTAGAAATATAAAGTTGTGGAAAGACATGATCTCCTGTGCTAGTAGCACAGTACTTGATGCTGATGGTATGATTTGTTACCTTATGATTTTTTATCTCAATCATTACTAGTTTATGTAGAGCTAAAATAAGAATCTTCACATTGATAAATTTAACATTTTGATGTGGGTGAAGAGAGTTGATTTAGTTTATTATTTTATATTGTAGTGGTTACTCACATCTAATGTTTTTTGCAGTAATGATAACATTGAGTATAATAAAGTCACACAGGAAATTAAGGTGTTAACATATGTGGACATAGAAATGCAGATAGAAGCTGAAGCTAGGAAGGTCATGTGCTCAGAAGAGATCCAGAAATAATCAAAAGAATTATGTGAACTTTGAAGGAATACAAAAGAGAAGTGGACTTATATAAACAAACCTAGCAAAGAACACTGGAGATGAATAGTTTGGTCTAGATTTTGGACATCCAGCTTAGGATGTATAGTTAGCCAATCCATCAGAGACAGAGATTAACAAGCTTCTATTTACAGACAATCAGACACTAATAGACAGAAAAATAGAAGGCCTACAAGAACATTTAAATAGACTTAACAGCGCAAGCACTCAAAATGATATGAAAATCAACAAAACAGAAGTCATGAATTTTGCAAAAGAGAAACAAAATATCAACATAAGGGTGGACAGCAGACAATTAAAACAATTGGAGGAATTTAAATATCTAGGAAGTCTAGTGACATGACAATTCACAAGCAGCAGAAATCAAGATGAAGACTCAAGATGCAACAAAGCTTGTAAAATCATTGGACAGTTATCACCACTATTGTTCAACAAGGAAATAACTCTAGAAGCAAAATTGGCACTCTACAATACAATCTTCATTCAAATGTACTACTAATGCTAGACCTGGACCCTTGATACATGAACAATAAGAAAAATTGCTACTGGGATGAAATATGTTAGACGAATGACAGGAAACAGTCTGAGAGATAAGATCAGAAATGAAGAACTGAGAAAAAAGCTAGGAACAATTCCTGTCATAGTGTACATAAAGAAACAACAGATAAAATAGTTTTGCCACGTGATAATGCAGAAAGATCATAACACAACATAACGAGCCTAAAATATACCTTATGAGACCACCAGACCCAAGGGCCAACCACACAAAAAAATGGATTGATGGAATATTAGAAACACTAGGAAACATAGCAGCGGCGGCCAACAGATGAGAAAAAGACTACAAATTATATTTCCCCTCCATGCTGAAAGGCAAATGAGGAAGGAAAGAAGAAGGTAAGGATTGTCAAAGGCCATTTAAAATGGAGAAATCTTTGTTGCTTCCCTACACAATATGTTGACCTGTTCTTAGAAAAAAAATTAATATGTGTATTGTTAAAATATTATTTGTTATCCATTATTAAAAATATTATTTGTTATCCATTATTAAAAATATTATTTGTTATCCATTATTAAAAATATTATTTGTTATCCATTATTAAAAATATTATTTGTTATCCATTATTAAAAATATTATTTGTTATCCATTATTAAAAATATTATTTGTTATCCATTATTAAAAATATTATTTGTTATCCATTATTAAAAATATTATTTGTTATCCATTATTAAAAATATTATTTGTTATCCATTATTAAAAATATTATTTGTTATCCATTATTAAAAATATTATTTCCTTTACATATAATGCAGTGCAATTTATTTGACACCCCACATTACTGTCACTCATCAATTATAGGTATGACTATCTTTGATCTTCTTCAATATCCTACCTCCAAAACTTTGTAACTCATACACCAGGTGACATTTTTTATTGATCGAAGTATGACCATTCTCATAAATGAATTGTCTTCACTTAAACTGAGAGAACTAGCCACATAGCTACTCCCACTATTGTAAATTAAGGGACTACTATTAATATGTTATTTATTTTCCAGAACATATGCCCCAAGCAAGAATCACTGGATTCACTGTTCCCAAAAAGAGGTAAATTGCTAATCTATCTCTATTGACCTTTCGAGCCGTAGCCGGCCCATAGGGCGTAGACCAAGATACTCCTTCTCTTATCTTAATTTTTGTTCTAGCCGTTTTCAATTCTTTTAAAGATATTTTATCAAATCTCGCCATTTGTCTCTGTTCTGTGCAAGCAGCTCTATCTCATTGAGGGAGCCGATTCCTGCTGCTCTTGCCTCTCTCATCATTGTTCTTCTCGGTGTCTCTCTGGGTCTTCCTCTTTTTACATTGCTAATACTTTATGAAAATTTGTGTACATTTTTTTTAAAAAACATTTTCTTCATATTTCTTGAGGCTAACATACCACTCACAGGATACAATAAGCAAGAAAAGCCTTCATTGCACTAGGAACATGGAAACTCCCATGTTAAATCAGTCCTAATATATAGCTGTGAAACATGGAGAACAATAAAAATGACAGTCACGAAGATACAGAACATTAATAATGAATGTTTGCACAGAATAAAAGGCAGGAAAAAATATAGAATTTCACTAGTGTACAATTATGACAAAGTACCAGTCAAATATATCTGGACAAAGAAAGACAAAGATGATGGCGCTGGATAGAACACACACTGCGGAAGCCAACTGAGAGTATTACACAGCAAGCCCTTTTTAGGAATCCCCAGGGGAGGAGACAAAGAGGAAGGCCTAAGATATTCTTGGAGAAGACAGGTGGAAGCAAAGATGAAGAGGTATGGATAGCTTGGAAAGTATTTGTTGAAGACCTATGCTCCACAGGGAGCTGAAAGGTAGAAGAAGCTACTGCCAAAGCACGACTCTTTCACAAAAGATGATTCTCCTCTTAGTAGTTTTGCATCCTCAAGATAATATTTTGATTTGCTGCTTTGTGGCTTTTAGTAGTGACAGTATTTATACAGTTTTAAGCCATAGTGATGAAATGGTTAGCTCGCTCATCTACTGACAAAATAGGTGATGGTTCAATTCCCAAATCTGGTACATTATTTTTGGGCCAATACAAGTGTTCACCTAGCTTCTGAAAGTTGTTACTGGATATTTTCTCAGGCACAAAACTATGACCTGGCAACATCACCAATAAATGTGCAGATAGCCATTAAAAATTATGGGCGCTAACATATTCTCCATACACCAGAGATGTGATAGGTACTTGAATTTTTTTCTTAAGTATTCATATGGCTATCGGAATACATACTCTTTACCTCATGCTAAAATAGTCTAAACACCTTTGTGGTTGCTTTGAGTATAATAGTGATGTTTATTCTACTAATTAATAGGTTTAAATTAATAGGTTTTATACTACATTTTTAATATCTTTATATCTTTATTGAAGGTTATGGGAGTACACCCAGAGTAAAAATCTGGAGGGAGGGACCCTAAGGCAGTAGATGACACTAACCGTCTTTCTGGCATCCTCTACTCCTTCTTTCAATTTTTAATGTATGAACCTTGTCCCTCCTTCTGAAAATCTTGGAACTAAGTTGAGAGTGGGGATAGTGTGACAGGGTATAGCACTATCTCCATATTCTGTGCCCAGGTAGAGTAGACATAATGAAACAAGGAAGAAAGCACCCGTGACTTGACACAAGGAACGTAAGGACCATACCCTGAACTTGTCAAAGTCAACACACTGAAAGAAGGGCAAATTAGAACAACAGCCCTCATAGACAAAGAAATAAATAGGCTACAGGTTGATATTGCAGCACTCCAGGAAACAAGACTCTCAGACTGTGGTTCTGTAAAGGAAGAAAATTATACTCTTTTCAGGCAAAGCCACACTGTTATATGGATCTGAAACCTGGACAACTTACTCAAATCATGAATAATGTCTAGATATCTTCCACATGCAATGTCTCCACAGAATAATGCACATCAAATGACAGGCAAACTAACCAACTTAACAGTCCTGCAATGTTCTAAGACCCTAACAATCATGTCAATGCTCAGAAGCCAAAAGTGGATAATATGTTTGAGTTGAATATTCTAAGTTTAATTTTCTTGCATAGTATTTTTTATTTTTATATTTTGTCCAGGTTTTTAAAATTTGCTACTTCTTTTGCTGTCCTGCTTCTGATCTCTTTCTTTGTTTCACCTTCTTCATCTATATTACTACCAAGATATATATTGTGGTCTACTATTTCCACTGTTTGATGATTTAGATATATATTACCCTCTGGGGTATTGTTATTTTTCATTATTTATATTTTATCCCTGTTAATTTCAAGTCCTATTCTTTCCACCATGGATGATATCTGTGATATTTTGCATCTTGTTGATATTGTCACTTAGGAGCACTGTATTATCTGCAAAATCTAGACCTTCCAGGTAATTCTTGTCATACCATTTAATGCTATTTTTGCCTTTGTAGCATTTATTCATTATGTAATCAATGGTAAATCCAAATAGTAACGGTGATAGTATGTATCCCTGGTTTACTAATATTTCAATCCAAAACAAATCTCTCTTACCTCCTGGTGAGAACTGCACAAGTATAACTGTCATATATGTCTTTTATGATGTTGATAATTTTTTATGGTATCCCTTAATGTTTCAAGATATTCCACATGGACAATCCATGTATGCTGTTAAACGCTTTTTTAAAAATCTGTGAAAATTGCAGATCAGTGATTGTTGTTTTCCATATTTTAGTTGTCATACTAGCCACCACAAAATTATACACTATATATAATCCAAATTTAAGACATCATCTTATACTTAGCAAATATAATAGCAGAACATTTTCTTCAAGAGTGTCATTAGCATGCAAACTTAGAAGAAGAAGGTATCACCTCTGTGATAGCTAAAACAATAATACAGACAGCATATTTCATCAAAATTCCCAGAAACCTTTATACATGAGAGATAACAGAAGCAGCAGAAGAAGAAATTTCTAGATATTTAGAGTGAAACCATGTACTCATTATTTGTTAAAAAGTTATACATTTTTTTTTTGTACAGACGAAATAGCAAGTCCATTAAGAGATCTTGTGGCAGCTGCTATGGAAAGTGCCAGGTTGACCACCAGTGCTATATCCATCAATGCAGCATCTTCACAAGATGAAGTTTCTCATAATGAAGAGCTGTTTACCCCTGTGCCAAATGCTGGTGGGGAAATTCTGAGTTCAACAGATCCAGGTCAAAATTTCATTACCCATCCAGACCATGAGTTCATTTCCTTGAATATAAAACAAGATATAGAAAAGATACCAAGCAAGCCTGTTTACTCCAGTCAAGGTTCGTGAACACAAAAACTAAACTTGATATGAATAAGTAACTCTTATCTTTCAATCAGTCTTGACAAAATGTGATTTAGCTTTAGTGATATTGATAAATAATGATATCATTAATTCTTTTTCTCAAAGACTTTATTAATTTTTTTCAAGAAATGAAAGCATGGGTTGGAGTCTCTAAGGAGATCAGGGTTGACAAAAATTTGTTCCATGTTTGTGCCAGCACGCTAGAAAGTTAAAGATAATGAACATGGTGAAATGCCTGCTCTTAAAGCTGCTTGCTAAGAATAAATGAACAAAGGTAAAGATAAAGTACAAGACTTGAACCGGCGTCTTAGCACGCGAGTTTCCACCCATATGTGCTCGGCCGCCTATCCAGAAATGTTCGGAGATTTCTGTATAGTGTCGCCTCAAGCATCAAAACTCAGATGCGAGGCGACATTCCTCACCCTCCCAGGGTAATACCCTGGTACCCATTTCTGCCAATGGCTGGGTCGACCATGGGGGTATTTTTTTTTCCAACCACGAGTACAATTCACACTGCTCCTAGCGGGAATCGAACATGGGTTGTCCAAACGTTGGTAGTCCAGTCGGTTGGTTTTCCCAAATTGGCTACCGAGGCCCACAAAGGACCATGCTAAAGTAGGGAAGCTTGTTAGGCTACATTTCATGTAATGGTTGTGGTTTTTGTGACAATTACCAAACTGAAAGAATAACAGAAAGAAGCCAGACAAGTGTTCTATGCAGGGAACCAAAAAAGACTATAAACCCACACAGAGTTGGTGTTGTCAGTCATAGGTGCCAGGCCTTTTGTTTTTCCTGTAAGATTAATATTTCTTCATTACATTTTACAATTTATGTTTTTCTTTTTCCCATAAACCAATTTCCTTAATCTTTCTTGCATCCACAAAATGATTAAATAAGGTTTTAAAATTCACAAGAAATTGAACATATGTTAGGAGGCAAAGATGCCTCACAGCAGCAGAGCTAGAAGCTAGCGATCCAAAGCTGATGGCTTGTGCCAGGATTGGTGAACCAAAACCATCCAGACCCTGCTCCACCTCTCCGTGGTGCCTCCAGAAACAGACTAACCTGTCTAGTCTGGCCAAGCGAGTAGCGATCGAAGAGAATGGCAACCTGGTACTTAAAAATGTTGTGCTGATATTGGATGTGTAGGGTCGAAAGGCGCAAATATAACAAGTTTTACTGCAAACTACAACACAATGCAGACGCGCCAACATCCTTTTAAGGGTGGATGACAAAGAGGTGTGATCCTTTAATCATCGGGTGAATGCAAACGAACGAACAAAAGAATATAAGTTACACCATTTATGCTCACACTAACAATACTTTATTCACTTTTAATAATAATAATGATGAAAGGAAATGACATGTAATTAATGTTAAAATGTCAATGTTTTTCATTTTTACCAAATTAGAAAGTGTATTTTTTATAGTATGGTATCATAATTCCTTTCTTAAAGGTTTCAATAGGATCTGTTCGATTGGTTATTAACCCTAGATTACGATACCATCGGAAAAATTACCGCATCAAAACACAAATTCTTCAAAATTGTAGATTTTGCCTTAGTCAAGCACACACACACGCACAACCCCACCTTGTACCTTCCAAATTACTACTTATGGTGACTCCTGAGTGTTGGATTTGTTTCTATTGATGTAAGTTTTTTTATTTCCTCCATTTTGTGAGATACGACCTCACATAATGCGGGAAAAAATCCTCTATTTTCAAGAAATTGGTCTCCTCCCCGTGTGCGCGCCCCCCCCCCCCCCCTTTTTTTTTTCTTTTTGCTGTAACCAGGGAAATTACCTTGACTGTCGCTGACATCAAAACAACCTTTTGTAACTCATTAAGTGTTGCAAGTAACGCTATGAGGTAGCTGAGCAAAGGGAACATACTGACAGACTTACAGCGACCGTACCGATAGATATTGTAACACGTCCGCCCATGAGGTAAAACCAGAGTCCCCATATGTGAACACACTGCTGTGTGTTAAAAGTTCAAAGAAAATACTATTTTTAGAGCACCTAATGTTACATTCAACAAAAGAAAGACTCAAAATTTATGTACAATCAATTAAATGAATTAACAGGAAGAAAAGAAGTCAAAGTTTCAGGATGTGTGAAATCAAAGGAAGGAGAGTCAAAGTTTCAGGATGTGTGAAATCAAAGGAAGGAAATATAATAATGGGACAGGAGAAGACAGTGGACAGAATATATCAGTCAACTCTATGATGTTGAAAGACCAGAGCTAAACAATTCAAACAAAGACACAGGGCCACCGATAATGTAGAGTGAAGTGGAGGATGCGATTCAACACATGAAAAGAGGCAAAACTCCAGGTCCTGACAATATAACAATCGAAGAGATAAATGCATTAGAAGAGCTGGGAGTACAAGTCATAACAAAACTAGCCAATGACATATATAACACTGGACACATACCCGAAGATCTACTAAAATCTATCTTTGTAGCCATACCAAAGAAGTCAGGCGCCACTGATTGTGAAGACCATCGCACTATTAGTCTCATGAGCCATATGACGAAAATATTGCTAAGAATCATCATGAGACGTGTAAGGAACAAAATAAAACCAGAAATAAGTGAGGAACAATGTAGATTTGTGGAAGGAAAAGGCAACAATAATGCAATATACATCTTAAGAACATTGATAGAAAGATCTATAGAGGTAAAGAAAGATCTATAAATGTACTTTATAGACTACACAAAAGCATTTGACAAAGTAAAGCATGTGGAAATAACAAATATGCTAGAGAAATTAAACATTGATGGCAAGGATCTGCAAATCATACAAAACATGTACTGGCAACAAACAGCAGCTATACGAATTAGCAACCAAACAGGACAGTTACCGTATATAAAGCAAGGAGTCAGACAAGTCTGTGTACTGTCGCCGGATTTGTTTTCACTTTACAGCAAATATATTATGAGATCAATAGTAGACAAAAAAGGAATTGAAAAGTCAACGGTCACAACATAAATAATTTGCGATATGCGGATGACACAGTCTTAATAGCAGAGACAGAGAATGGACTACAAGAAATGATAGACATAATAGTGATAGAAAGAAACAAAAAGGGTCTCAGTCTGAATAGTAAGAAAACAGAAGTAATGGTCATATCAAAGAAACAATCATCACCAGCAGCATAAAAATAAACAGGACAAATCTGAAACAAGCACAACGCGTCAAATACTTGGGCACAATAATAACATCAGACGGAAGATGCAACACAGAAATAAAAAGCAGAATAGCTCAGGCCAGAATAGCATTTTAGAAAATGAAAAATATCTTATGCGACAAATCTATGTCAATAGAAGTGAGAAAGAGAGTTCATTGGTGCTATATAAAACCAATTCTGACCTATGGAAGCAAATCAAGGACAGTAGACAAACAAATAAAAAGACGAATAGAGGCCACAGAGATGGGATTTCTTAGAAGAATGTTGAAAGTTCTCTGGACAGCTATAAAGACCAATGAGGAAATTCTCAAAGAGGCCAATACAAAAAGGGAACTCCTAAAAAACATCAGAAACAAGCAACATTTTTGGGCACATCATGAGAAGAGGAAAGTTGGAATACTTGGTTACAACTGGCAAATAAGAGGAAAGAGAGATTACAGATGACAAAGAGAGAAAATACTGGATAGCTTGGTGTCATGGCATGGAAAACAGCCAACAACAGAACTGATATGATGCACTGTGGATAGAAAATTGTGGAAGGACATGATCGCCTATGCCAACCGGTATGGCACACGATGATTATGAATGTTGCATTTAAGTTATAGTAATTTTTACTGTGGTATCATAAATATGCCAGTCATAGATAGGTATCATAATTAAGGGTTAATGTGGTAGCAGCAGCAGTAGATAGCAGTCATCATCATCATTTATCACTGAGTGCCGTCTCTGCATCAAATGTTGGTTACCATGGTCGCCATTCCACTCTGTCTCTTGCTTTGATGGTGCAGGTTGTTATAGGGTGACATGTTCAACTTTTGATGACACTCAAGGTAGCAGTACAAGCAGATTACATATCATGTGTAGCCTAGTGCCATATAATAATGTATCATAAATGGTTTATGATAAGTAATGAAAATTTTCCTTAAAAGAAACAGGAAATCCTACTTTATTCCTTAAAAATAAAAATCAGACAATCTTCCTTTTTTTTACCTGACAAAAACTCAGCAACCCTGGTCACAACATGCTGAGGAATATACTTTAAAATATATCTGAGCTTTGTGAGTTTGTCCAACATGCAATAAAAATTTGGTGACTAACTAATTCTTTCCTTTAGATTAAACTTCATTTAACATAGTTACATAGAATTTAATTTGAAATAGTCTACAGACAAAATTAAATGGGCCACTGCACAAATTACAAAAAACGAAAATTTATACGACATTGCAGATATAGACAATACTTCAGGCGAACGAAAGATAGATAATTTGAAATAGTGACAGTAGATTAATGACAGCATTATTTATTTATTTTTAGTTGCATATTTGCTGCAAATAACACCAGGACTAAAGCTCAGAATAGCAAAATGTTATATCTTCTCAACATTCTTGTATGGTGCAGAAACATGGACGTTAGACAAGAAAACAGAACAGAAAATTGAAGCTTTTGAAATTTGGATTTATAGAAGAATAGGAAGAATTGTATGGAAAGAAAAGAAAACAAACGATGAAGTCTTACATCTAAAAATGAAAAGAGAACTACTAAACACAAAACAAGACAAATGAAATTTTTGGGGCGTGTTAAAAAACACAACAGGCTACTAAAAGTAATTAAAAATTAAAAAAAAAAAAGTTGTATAGTAACAGCTTTACATAGGTGAGAAACGTAATCTTAAAAGTAATCTTGGGAGGGAAAATACATGGTAAAAGAAGTAGAGGCAGACCAAGACTAACATGGACAAGTAACATCAAAAGATGGACAAGTCAACCAACACTATCAAAGCAAGAGACAGAGCAGAATGGCGCTCCATGGTAGCCAACCTTCAATGCAGAGACGGCACTCAATGATGATGATGATGCTGATATTTAGTGCGATGATATATCTTCACCTAAAATATTTTTTTTAACTTTATGTTTTTGTTTTATATTTTCCTTTCAATTTTATACATTACTGTTTTCAATTTCTACTTATCAGATTCATTTTTTATTTAAATGTGTGTATTTGTGTGTTTTTCTTTATGAATTCCTTATGCTGTTACCAAAGATAATCTTTCTGTTTTTCTTTATAAATAGTATTAATTTTGTGTTGATATTAAGGTGTTTCTGCTTCTTTGTATAATACAGATGCTGTTCCATAAGATAGTTTTTTTTTTTAAGTTCAATATTATTTTTCATTTACAACTGCCTTTTTTTTATTATTATGTATATCACAAGGTTATTCCAAAATTATATCAAAGCTAATTTTCTTTTGAGATAAAAGTGTTTCCCTTTTCATTGCAAATCACAGATGCTGTTCCAAAAGAAGAAGTAAGTGATTATGAAGGAGAGGACAATGAGGATATTGATGAGGAGGATATGTTGGAAGAAATGGAAGATGAGGATGGAGATGAGACTTGGAAACCATCTGCAGCTGAGGATATGAAACCAACATTATTACAGGTGAGACATCGTGACTTATCGTTCACCCATTTTGTTTTTAACTGGAACTTCAAAATTTGTTGCGCTACTTCAGCCAAAGTCAAGTTTGACTAAACTTGATTCCTATTAGCTGTAAGCTATTAACAGCCATTGTATCTTGTATAAAGGGAACGAATTTAACAGTGTATGGTGACAGTTTTACAAAAGAGGACAATATATGCTTGAAGTTTCAGCCTACATGCGGCCTTCCTCTTCCTCTGAAAACAGAGACAACAAAAATGAACAGACTAGAAAGGGAAATATAACTGATTACATATTAAAAGTAACTAAAACTAGTAAAACTAAAAAAGAGAAAATATAAAGAACAGAAACTTAGCTTATAAGTGGTAGTCCTGAGTCCTACTGACTGAATTCTGAACAGGAAATGTCTTGTATATCCTCCCCAGTTCATCATCTAGTGAGAAGAGTATTGTCATTAAGTGTAGCTCTATTAAGTAGGGACAGTGTTTCTACATGGTGGAAACAGTGCCTACAGGTTGGTTCATGTAAAGAATTTAGTTTGTGTGTTGATTGACTGGTGTATATCTTGCTCTCAGTAGGAACATCATACTGTTTATATTTCTGATTCAGTTATGTGGGTCTGACTTTACATGATATTGATGCCAAGTTTAGAAATTTTAGTGTTTCTAAAGCTGCTGCAGCAGTCTTTTTTCTTTCTTTTTTTATAATAATTGAAACATTTGAAAAGATAAATTAAACATTTGGGTATTAAAATGTATTTGAAAAGATCAAGTAATCAGACTGAATAAAATCAGATTACTCTTATAAGACATTCTTTTGTCATAAATAATGTAAAACCTTGTTCCTGCCAATTTTCTTATTTTTTATTTTAACTGAGTAAATTATCTGTAAGTATGTATCTAAAACAACTGATGGCTTCCAGGTTCACCCAGCCTTAAATGGATACTGGATTTTTTTCTGGGAAAGTAAAGCAGCATGGGCATAATACCGACCACATTACCCCAAAAATCATGTGCCAAAGGTCTGTAGAATTTATGATCACTAACACCATATTCCCTATACGTGACTTGGCGTGACGTGACTCCTTACTTTTTTACTATTTAAAACAAGAATATGTGTTGAGCTTTATAAGAAGAAGGCGTTGGAGATACATCAGCCATGTGCTGAGAATGAATGAAGAAAGACTTCCCCATTAAGCATTCATGTGAAAGCCATTTGGTAAAAAAACAAGGCAGACCAAGAGAACCGCTATGCAAAACAATTGCTAGGGAAGACTCAACCTTGGGAGTAAGACACAACCAAGAACTGCAAGAACTAGCAGCAAATCATCAGTCGTGGAGAACTATGACTTCCTCCCTATGTGCCATCTTTGGCCAGAGAGAAAAATTAATGAATTTATCTAATTTATCTTTTTTTTTTTTTTTTTTTTGTTTGTCAGTTGCCAGAATCATCTAAGAAGTCAAGCATTAGGAGAAGATGTGAAGTTTGCTGTGCCGTTATCAAGGGAGACAATAACTATAAGGGTATTTCTACCAAGCTTTCTGAAAGTTTTAAATATTTTTATTTAAAATTAATTTACTTATTATCACAAGTCAATGATGGTGTGGGGTCTTTTTGTGTTGTTAAACATCCATCCATTATCTTAAAGTAACCTGTTCGTAGAATAATGTTAGTCATCTGACTACTAATCTGAATGTTTCTTCTATCTAGTTGATTTGCCTGCCACAGTGAGTGTATTTATTTAGTGAATTCTTGGTATTGTGGTCTCAGTATCTTCTAAGTCTCCATTTTCTATGCTTTCCAGGAATTATGTCCTCACTTATTGTTATTTTACGCCAATATTGGTGTTAATATAGCCAAAATGTGTTAGTTATTTTTTTTTCTCTTGTTTCTTAGTTAAATTCACTTGCTGCTTATAATTTATTTTCAATTTTCTTAATACAGACATACCTCAACTTACAGTTGGGTTATATTCTGAAAAACTCATCATAAATCTGAAATATAAGTCAAAAGTAACATGATATCCTAGACTATGTGCAAGATTTTGAGCAGTCATCCAATTTATAACCTATTCATGTTTTGTTTTGTTTAGAGACTAATTTAATAAAGTAAGCTTGACTAAATATAGAAAGTGACATCATAGTGAATACATATATTCTTATCGTGCACACTTGTATTGTAACTCGAATGATCGTGAGTTATGTTTGTATACTTTTGATGTGTTATTTTATCTACATTGGATATTTAGAGGATTTTTTTTCAAAATTATGAAATTTTTGTTCAGCAACCTGAGTGAGTGTCCTAGTTTCATAAAGATAAATTGCAATAGGAGATATACAGGTCTTAAGTAACCTTAGAATGACCATTATAAAACAGTTAATTTGTTGCCACAATGTTTCATTCTTTGTTACATTTTGTTAAGCATTTGCCGATTTTGTCCTTAATTTATACTAAACAATCCTTATTATTTAGGTTTTTGTGACCCTAGATAATTAACCCTTAATTACAATATCTATCTGTTACTGTATGGCCCTTTTTGTCTTGTCAAACGGTCTAGTGGAGGCTATTGTGTATTTTTTTTAGGTTTTGTTTTTGTCGAACAGCTTCTTTTGTAGCTAATTCTACCAATGTTTGACAAACACACGCAGACACAGAATGAACAAGTCAGGCCCACTGGTCCACAGGGTTTTCCATCCTTTTTCATGAGTCTTTTCTCTTCTAAGTTTTGCCTTAGCACAGTCTCAAATGATGTTATACCGTTTCATATATATGCTCTCCATGATGTGCGATCACTTGCCAGATGTTCCCAGTCATATTCACATATGGAGAAGTCATTCAGAGATGATTTACAGATATCTCTATATCGTAGTTTAGGTCTGCTGATTTGTCTTTTTCCATGTGTTAGTTCACCATATAGTATTTGCCTGGGGATGCGCTTTTCTTCCATTCGCAGGACAAGCCCCAGCCATCTTAGTCTTCGATATCTGAGCATCGACATGATTGCTGGGGTCTTAGCACATTGCAGGACAGTTAAGTTGGTTATTTTATCCTGCCATTTGATGTGTATTATTCTGCGGAGACATTGCATGTGGAAGACATTTAGTCTTTTTTCGTGGTTTGAGTATGTTGTCCAGGTTTCAGATCCATATAATAGTGTGCTAAGCACACAAGTTTGATATATTAAGAGTTTCATCTTCAGTGTCAGTTTCAGGCGCTTTCTGTGAGTTTGCCGAAGGTCGTAGCTGCCTTACCAATTCGGCTGTTTATTTCATCATCAAGAGAAATGGTGTGCGTAATTGTGGATCCAAGATACGTGAATTTCTGAACTGATGCTAGTGGACAATCTTTTAGTGTGATTAATAGAGGTTTGATGTCGCCTTGACTTAGTATTACTGTTTTCTGAAAATCAAATGACAGTGAGAAAAAGGTTGCATGCTTTGTCCAGGTTGTTGATCAGCGATTGTACGGGCGCAACCAATTATTTTAATTTGGCAATTTTTTCCACATTATACGAGATCATATCTCACAAAATATACAACCGACATCACTAGAGACGAATCCAACACTGTGGGGTCACCGGAAGTAGTAATTAGGAAGGTTTGTGGTGGGGGGGTTGACTAAAGCAAAATGTTAAATTTTGAAAAATTTGTGTTTTGATGCAGTACTTTTTACGACGGTATCATAATCTAGGGTTAAGATTATTTATAATTCCCTACTTGTTATTTAGAACTCTTCATCTCTGAAGTTTTGTATGTCTTGTTATTTACCTTAATACTTGTGTTATCAGTTCTTAGAAACTGATAAGACTGTTTTTTTGTAATTAAAATGTGCATGATTTTTTTAAAATATATCCTTTTTTTAAGTGGGTGTTAGGGCAGTTGTGTGTAGATAGTTTTTCTGAATCGGCTCTTACTGATGTATTTAAATTATTTGCAAGACAGTCTATTTGTGTAGATAGTCTTTTTGTGATATAATGTTTCCAGTTGTAGTTATGTTTACTTCTGATGAGCAGATGGATTGTGAATTTACTTGATATTTCAGTGGAATCTTATTTATTCTTCTAGTCTCGATGTATTTGACCTATCGTCTACAGGCCAACGGTTATTAGCAGTTTGACAGGTAAACATCAATTTTGACAACCGTGACGCCTGCCGGGAATGTCAATCCCAAAGGCACAAAATCTGTGGGAGTAGTTGGGGTGGAGTCAGAAGTGATCAATGGCTCAAAAAGCAAAATCAGCAAAGTGTGTTGTACACAAGAGACATATTCAAGACACTAAAGGTCAATATATTCCTGTGTGTTACCGGGCCTCATTATGAGGGAAGTAAAGAATAGTGACACTGTGACCTTCCAGGCATGTCATAAGAGGCGACTAAGGAGTTTGATCGATGGCTTGACAAGCTGTCATTGTAAAAAATATTATTATGGAAACAGCACCATATATTTTAGAGCAGTGATCTCTGCAATATGTGACACTTTGGCACGCAAGGATTCTGCTTTTGAGATTATGGTTCTGCCCTATGTGCTGTCTTCGGCTCGAAAGGACAATAGATAGATAGATAGATGGATGGATGGATGGACGGACGGACGGAAAGAAAGAAAGAAAGAAAGGTAAATATGGCTGACCATATCTTGAAAGAGATTGTAGCCTCATCATGTACTATTAAAAAAAAAAGTAATGGAGAGAACTGTGTAATATAAACAAGATTTAAGGGGGATGCACACAGAAATAATGAGAATTACTAGTAAAAGTAAAAAAGCCACAGAAACTGGATGTATTGCAAGCAAAAATGGAAAAATGTTACCAGGCAATAAAGATATAATCAACAGATGACAGGAATATATAACTATATTATTTTATGATGAAAGGGAAAAGAAACCAATTATAAATGTATGTCAAGCTATACAATGTTAAAGTCTGAAGTTGAAAAAGTTATACAAACAATGAACATTGGAAAAGCTGCATAACCTGACAACATACAGATAGAGATGATAAAAGCACCAGTAAATTTGGCATTGAAGTGATCACAGACATATGCAACAACATATACCATACAGGATATATATCGAATGAACTAAAAGCTTCAACTTCCATTGCATTGTCTAAAAAGAATGGTGCAGTTGAATGCAGTGATTTTAGACAAATGCACCTAATGAGCCATGTAACAAATCTCTTGCTAAAAGTTATAGAAGGAAGAATTCAGAATAAAATCAATATGGAATTAGAAGAGCGACAATTTGGATTTAGGAAAAACAATTGGACAAAAGAAGCTGTAGTCTGCATGTGGACATTGATAGAAAAGTACAGAAGTAAACAAACCAATATATATGCCTGCTTCATAGACTACACCAAAGCTTTTGACAGAATACACCTTAAACAATTTACAGACTGCCTAAAAGAAATACATCTAGATGATACAAAAATATGACTAATATGTTGTTTATCATCCTCAGTAAACAAACAGCAATAATAAAATATAACAAAGAGAACTCTACACTTATTGATGTAAAAAGAGGAGTAAGACAGGGATGCATTCTATCACCAAGCTTGTTCGTTCGTTCGTTCGCTTTCGTCAGCTTTAACCTCTGACGAAGTTCCACCCACTCAATTTTGTGGGACTGAATTTTGCGTGTAAAGTCTGTTTTATCCCATTACAGGATGCCCCTCGCCATGCAGGCAGATTTACTCCGACTTCAGAGGTACTAATTTTTAGGGAATTAGTAAAACCCAGGTGTCCTCGCCAGGGTACGAACCCCGGCTGTTGCCGTGGTAAGCCAACCGCCTATCGATTGCGCTAACCGGACACCCACCAAGCTTGTTCAATCTATACACTAAGCAAATCTTTAAAAACATCACAGAGATGCCCGACCTAAACATTAATGGAAAGATAATCAATAACCTAAGATATGCTGATGATACTGTATTAAAAAGTAAAGTAAAGTCAACATTCCTGTATGGTGCAGAAACATGGAGTTAGACAAGAAAATAGAACAGAGAAGTGAAATCTTTTAAATGTGGATATATAGAAGAATAGGTAGAATTGGATGGAAAGAAAAGAAAACAAATAATGAAGTCTTACAACAACTAAAAATGAAAAGAGAACTACTAAATGCAATTCAAACAAGACAAATGAGATTTTTAGGGCATGTTAAAAGATATAGCAGTCTACTAAAAGTAATCTTGGAAAGGAAAATACAAGGTGAAAGAGGCAGACTAAGACTAAAATGGGCGAGTAGCATCAAAAGACGGACAAGCCAGTTTATGACATCTTGCACTATCAAAGCAAGAGACAAAGTGGAATGACACTTCATGGTAGCCAACCTTTGATGTGTTCAATTGTAATTATTTTTCTGCCAGAACACATGTACAAGCACACAAGAGTAAAGCCATTCAGCTGTGGTTCTTGTGAGAAGAAGTTTACCAGCGTCAAGGGGCTCAAAATGCACTCGCGCAAGCATACTGGTCATCGACCATACTTGTGAGTTCTCATTGCTTTATAAATTTATAGTTTTATTCTGAGTTCACCCAACAACTACTCCTCTTTGTTGTCCATCCTTAAATGGGCATTAAACACTCACAGCCGTGTTATATAGTGGTTTACAGTGAACTCTATCCTAGCTGTACCCTTTGGCTCAACACACTTGATCAGCTCAGTATATTTTGGGTGCCAGGTCTACCTCTCTTTTTCAATCCCAAATCATTGGCCAGATTAGTGAGATCTGTCTCTGTGTTACAAGTTTTCTATGTCAACATAACTGCAGGTTCTAAATAGTCATGGCCACCAAATGTAACATCTGGTCACTGAACCAAAGCTTCACAATATTTCTTCTTTATATAATAATATTTTTTTAATGATCCATTAAGAACGTTTCACTATATGTTCTTGCACTTCTGAGTAAATATGTGTTCATATCTTTTGTACTTCGTTTCTACTATAAATCTTAGTTATGTGTACAATCTTCATCTGTCTGGCATGTGCTCCTAGTGGTTGTTGGTTATTTATGGTAATATAATGTACCAACTACCAGAACAGTCTCATGGAGATTCTCTCTCCCTCTCTCTCTCTCTCTATAACTACAATTCCTAGCTGTTTACAGAATCGCCACATAAACAAGATCGTCAATGCAGTGTATTTAATCACATAAGTACTAATTTATTTATAACAGTTACATATGTCATATTCTGAAAATACAATTTACCCAAGATTCCAACACCATTTAGTATCACCACTAATTCTCTATGAAACAAACATTATATTCCCTGTGACGCATTCTAAAATTATATTTCTGTACAGATTCTAACACAAATTACTGCCACAACTTCTTTTCTATAACATCTCGCCAACTTTATAGTAACTCGAATCATCATGATTGTTGTTCTACCATCACCTGCTAAATCTCTTCTGACAGCTCCTATCGCTTCAGTGAATTCAAAACAAACGAGGAAATTAGAGAAATTGCCAATCAACCACTAATATCTTCAGTAATAAAGAAAAGATGATTTGTCATATGTTGAACATGTGATGAGGAGAGATATTAACCAAATAACAAAGCAAGCCCTCATGTGGGAAACAACAGGTAAGAGGAAAAGAGGCAGAGCAGAGACACTGAGAAGAACATTGATCAGAGAGGCAAGAGCAGCAGGAATCAGCTCCCTCAATGAGATAGAGTTGCTTGCACAGAACAGAGACAAATGGCGAGATTTGATAAAAGATCTTTACAAGGATTGAAAACTGCTAGAGTAAAAATTTAGATAAGAGAAAGAGTAATTGGTTCTATGCCCTAAGGGCTGACTATGACTCGAAAGGTCAATAGATGGATGGATGGATGGATGGACAGATTCTCCTGTCACCAGGACAAACCTCAGTTCTCTCCACATCTTTGTAGTGTCCTCACGGTTTTTGTTGCTTGTTTCTGTCATTAGACCAGCTTTAATGTTTAAGTTCAGCATAGTTGTTGCACAACTGAGGGTGTTCTCGGGTCTGGGTCTCTTTTCTACAGTGGCATTCATCAGTGTGGGTTATTCCTAAGCAGTAAAAATGGCTCAGGAGTCTGTAGTGGCCCATTGTGATGCAGAAGATGATGGTCCGGGCGTACATTGGTAGTAGGTGTATGGGATCTTGTAGTCTTAGTTTCCAATTTGTTCTGCATCTCTTTTGTACAGTAGTCTCTAAATAGTTCACTGGATGGGTGTATTGGAATTTTCTGCTGGGAATTTTTAAAGGGTTTCAGGTACCTCATTTCTTGCAATACCGCAGTGTCCATTGCAAGACCAAGAAAGGCACAAATATGTAAATATCAAGCAGTGCCATGAGTAAAGCTGAAAAAATTAGAAAAAATAACATAAAATTGTATTGGGCAGTTAAACTAATAGGGAAACTGTGTTTATTTGTTATTTGTTGCCCTATTACTGATGAAGGTCTGTAGCTGAAACGTTAAATTTTGTCTTTCTCAATTAGTTTAGCTGCCCCATGCAATTTTACATTTATTTTTGCAAGACCTCTTCTGTGGACTTCTGCAGTTCATTTAGTTCTGAGATTATGTCTTGTGTGTTGGTTTGAGGGTATTTTGAAGTTATCAGGGACTCCAGAAGTGACATGCAGCCGGTGAAGGAGACTGTCTTAAGTAGGAGTTTCTTGTTTGAGTGTTCTGGTGGCTTTCAGAAAATGTTATTAATTCAGCCCTGTAGTTGGAAGATCTGGTCTGTTTCATCTGTTGCAGAGTTCTTTTGATTCTCTTTTCAACACTGTATTTTATGTAGATGTCCTGTTTATTACAGATACATATGTAGACCTGTCTTTGTAGACATTGGTCCATTGATATGGGTTATATAAGGTAGCCTGTGCCTGTCTGGAGTCAGGGTTTTCACCTCAAGTGAATTCTGGCAGTGTTACTTGTATGCTAGTACTTCTGTGCGGATGGAGATGTAAACAAACCCAGAAACTGGAACAGAGAAAGGGAAAAGTGGACAAAAATTGTGAACAATTTATTATGTTTATACCCAAAGGGAACTAAGGAATGAGGCAGATAGTCAAGACAGAAATATCACATTATTACTTTTATTATGTGAACTCACTCATTCCTTTATTTCTTTAATTATGTGAACTCACTCATTCCTTTATTTCTTTAATTATGTGAACTCACTCATTCCTTTATTTCTTTAACTATGTGAACTCACTCATTCCTTTATTTCTTTATAATTATGTGAACTCACTCATTCCTTTTTATGCCATCTGGCACATAAGGGCACCACTAGAAATTGCTACTGTTGTCGCTCTTGAGCCAGAATCTCAAGGGAAACCATTTTTCTTTAATTCATTATCAAACATTCTATATGTCTTTTGGTCTTCTTCTCTTGTCATCTAGGGGTCCAGCAAAGAGCTACTCTGGGTATGACTGTCAGAGGCATTCTGAGGACATGTCCTAATCCATCACAATCTTCTCTTTTAGACCTTATTAATGTTACCATCCGTACAATTTTCCTTGTAAAAATCTTTGTTGGAAATAGTGTGAGGCCTAAATAAACACATAATTCTGTGAAGACATGATTAAATGTACACAATTTGACAAAAAAGCGTGGTTAAAATTTGTATTACTTTATTATAGGTGTAACATTTGTGGTAGAGGTTTTCCTCGTTCTGCATCACTTCGCTATCACATCAAGAGTCATGACAAAGGTGGTGGAATTCCAGTTGTTTGTGATGTGTGTAGCCGAGTATTCAGCACAGAGAACAGAATGCAGAAACATAAACGTTTTAAGCACCCTATTCATGCACCAGTACACAAGTGTGATCAGTGTGGAAAGGTCTTTACAGCTAAGCGTAAGTATTCCCTTGACAAACAACATTTTATCAATCTTAATAATGTCACCATAACAAATGCAAGTTTTCTCCTATCTTCAAATCAAGTGCTAACTCCACATCCAAGAATGACTACTCTAGATTTTCAATTTCTATCTCTTACTTACTGGTATATTATAAAAGACTGCTTTATGTCCATTTATAATTGATAAACTCGTGGTGGCATGATCTAGTCATCATGTGACCAACTGGATGGACCAGAGCAAGGGTCCTGAATTTAGTCAGTTCTCGCTGGTATTTCTGAGCAACAAGAAGTAAGGTTTCAGATCAGGAATCAATGCCAGTGATATGTGAAAACATCTGGAGATAGTGGCTGATTAACAGGATTAGTTAGGAAGAGATAGCTATAAGTGAAGTAGAAAGATCAGCCAAGCAGTTAAAAACATGAAGTTAGCTAGATATAGAATTATGTAGAAGTTTGGGTCCATCCTGGACAGTTTTAAAGGACTTGGAAGTTCTGTTAGAGATTGCCAGTTAGAGGCAACTGAGTAGCAGTTGTAGATTTCGAGATTTTGCTCTGGAATGTGTAAGTATGCTGTGAATTGTGATTTCAGGTCTTTGTAATTGTGGGCCTATGATGTTTTCATGCCATTAAATCTACTAGAGTCCTGGCTAGTTTTGGTAGACTCTAGAAAAGTTCTTAATGGATTTGTCAGTGATTGTTGATGTCCACAACTGTTGTCCAGTTCTGTAATGTCTAGGGTAGAAGTCAAGGAGAGGTGTTCAGACTGGTTACATTTGGCCTTACAAGACAGAACAAAAATATCAAGCATAAGAAACACATCACTCATCAGTTAGAAGAATATTATTACAGCTATTACTCCAGTTTATATATGTTACTGTAGTTTATTTTTTCCCCGTGTTTTACAAGGACCTCAAAATGAGGGAAGTAAAAAATAGTGACACTGTGACCTTCCAGGCATGTCGTAAGAGGCGACTAAGGAAGTTGATCGATGGCTTGAGAAGCTGTCATTGTAAAAAAGTATTGTTATGGAAACAGACCATAGATTTTAGAGCAGTGATCTTCGCAATATGTGCCATTTTGGCACGCAAGGTTTCTGTTTTTGAGATTGTGGTTCTGCCCTATGTGCCGTCTTTGGCTCGAAAGGACGATAGATAGATAGTATATTTTTTACTGTACAAACTATTGCAGAATTTGTTTCTTTATGCCTTTTGTCATCCCACTGATACATTATACATTTTTCTTAACCTACAGCAGTGAAGCAACTGTAACATTTATCATGTTTTATATGCATGGCATTTTTTAGTCTTTAGCTATGGTTGGAAGCAGACTCATTGATCTTTGGTAGTCACTGCTTTGCTGAACAGCTTTTTTCATGGCAGATTTTACCAATACATGAATGGCAGGCCCAACAACAGAAACAACAAGACAAAAAGCAGGAGGTCCCTTATGCACTCTGTGCATATTTAAGAACCCTTGGCAGTTAAAAATAAAAAAGAATAGGCCAAATGGCCACAATTGATAGGATGATCTACCCAAAACATGAGACTCTCTCTAGTTTGTGAATATCTGCCTGTATGACACTGCCAGTGTGTGCTGGGAACAAGACAGATATTCATGCAAAATTCAGAATTTGAAGAAAGAAAAAAAGACCTACAGGGCTTCACCAGAAGTTAGTAGCTGTGGAAGCAAGACAAACAGGAAACCTAAACAACCTTTTAAATGTACATTGTCTTGTCTTTCTTTCATGCACCTGGCAACTAAAGAAATAAAATCCTCTTTGTTGTCCACAAGAGGACATTAAATAGGAATAGTTACATTGTGGTGTCATTTAAAGTGAGCTATGATATTTGTGCTTTTCAGCCCAAACACATTCAACTTCTGCAACACATTCATGGATTGCTCTCCCTCTCAATGCCCACTCACTTGGTCAGATTGGTTAGTCTATTTATAAGGGTACCACAAAGAGGTTGAATAGAATCTTGACCAACTTTAGTTCACCAATCTTGGTACATGTAGTTGGCTATGATGCACTCACTGCTTTCAGTCCAGGTGCTTACTTATGCCTTTGCCCCCACACTCTTAATTTGAAAAAAAAAAGTGTTCTTTTTGTATCAAACTATTTTTATTATTTTGTCTTGTTTTCCTATTACTGCTCACCAGGAAGTTTGAAACGCCATGAGGAAGCACACCAAGGTATCAGGAAGTATGAATGTCAATATTGTAAGCGCAGTTTCTTCCGTAAAGAGTATCTCAATTACCATCTTGTTTCTCACTCCAATGAAGACCCATCACTGGCCAACTATAAAATGAAGGTCTGTGCCTTGTGTTTTCATTTGTTTTGTTTTTTTTATCTAATGGCTATTTTGTTTTCATTTGTGTTTTATCCATTGCCTGTTTTGTTTTCATTTGTTTGTTATCTCTGTTCTGTTTTCATGTGTTTTTTTTATCTAATGGCTGTTTTGTTTTCATTTGTTTTTTTTTTTATCAAACAGCTGTTTTATTTTCACATGAATAATTTTGTTTTTAAGTTTCTTAATAAATGAAACAAAATTCTGGTTGTCTGCCAAGTGTGGTGTAAAGGTAAAGTAAAGTAAAGGATTCTCTTCATACTATCTGGTAAATGGGGAATATTCTCTTTCTCTGTGAACGCCCTTAGTTTTCGGTATTAATAAATTTGAAGAAAGCGTTCATCAGCTCAAGGCTGGTGACATCTCCATAGAGCTTGTCCCCCGTATGGTGATGGCCTCAAGAGCCTTTTCTGTTCATCATATGTTGGGCATGATTGTAACAGATATATATGGTTAGTACCCATATTTTTGTGACCATCTGCACATTTTCTAGTAATGTGAACAGCTCTCTACCAAGTTATTTTTCCCTTTAAAAAAAAGTCAGGTACTCATATAAAGCAGGGAGAACCTAGAAACTGGTCAGTTGGGGGATTGAACTAGACCTTTTGTTCTCATGTAAATGTAATTATTGTTTCAAAATAATCCCAGCGAGGCAACTCTGAGTGCAAACCTGATAAAACAAAAGCTGTGGAGAAAACCCAGTTAAATGTTCCTTCCAGGCAGAGTATGTTAGTCCATACAATCCTCCTAAGAGAAATAAAATTTGATACAAACTTGGAGACACTTGACATGAACAGAACTGCAGTTACCAGTGAATCATAGCTGATGGCTTGCCCCAGGATCAGTGAACCAGAACCATCCAGACCCTTCACCTCCTATTGACGTGATACTGACATGGATAAAATTGTCAATTTGTTATTAACAAATATAGGTATTAATACCATGTTTCATACAGTGATACATGCTTATGGGCATACTTTATTAAGTGTTTATTACTTTATTTATTCTTGTATGCAATAATAATTGTTTCAGACATAAAATAGGAAAGTCTATTTTTGCTCTATAGTCATTACTCTCTCTAGTTTAGCATGTTTCTATCCTGCTGTGTTATTTTTGTACTTATATTTCCACTTTTACAATATAATAAAACAGTTTGTTGCCGCTTCATTTATAACCAGTTTTGCATGAATGTTTATTTTCAATTCTAGAGCAAGCTCAGAAAAGCAGGTGTGGTGAAGAAGAGAGATTACAATACAACAGGCTTGTCCATTGTGTGCCTTGAACCCTCCGGAATGCCAGTTGCGCAAGATCAGGAAGTGTATGGTCACTTATTGGAGGTGACGAGTCCTCATGACTGGACTGAGGTAAGTATATTTTCTGTGAATGACACTCACAATGTTCATTGCTGTTTTTAATTTGTTGTTATACATTCTATTTATCTATTGACCTTTCGAGCCGTAGCCGGCCCATAGCGTAGACCAAGATACTCCCTCTCTTATCTGAATTTTTGTTCTAGCAGTTTTCAATTCTTTTAGCGATATTTTATCAAATCTCACCATTTGTCTCTGTTCTGTGCAAGCAGCTCTATCTCATTGAGGGAGCTGATTTCTGCTGCTCTTGCCTCTCTCATCAATGTTCTTCTCAGTGTCTCTCTCTGGGTCTTCCTCTTTTTGTTATACATTAGTAGTGTAGAAATATGATTATCTGCACTTGTTGAGACCAGGTATAGTCCAGATGATAATTTAAGACTTAGCTCAGTTTTTTTTTTTTTTTTTTTTTTTAGTATTTTTTTATGTTGGTTTTTTAGCAACTACATTACATGTCTGTTCGGATTATGACAGCAGTGTCAGTTAAATTTCAATGTGTGTTTGTTAATGTTCTGTGAATTTCTTTTTCTTTACTCCAAGAAATGTTTTTACAATAATTTTCCAGTCCATAAATTCCTATATTTTTTCATTAAACATGTTATATGAAAAGACAACAATTTGGCTTTTGAAAGTCTTATATAGCTACCAGGGGGACTTTTTGGTCTCGAGACAAGATGCTAGCCTTGAGACAGAGAAGTTGTGAGTTCAAATTCAGACTGCACCGGTTGGGATTTTTATTTATGATTTCTCTCTGTGGCAACCACACCTGGTCTCAGCAGTGAGGCCCGGCATGAAACGTCAATTACTCATGGACGGAAAAAATATGAGTACCTCCGAAGACGGAGTTATTTGCCTGTGTGGCGAGAGGCCCCTGTGCACATGGCTGCCAGGGGAAAACGGATTAACATGCAAAATTCAGTTCCTAGTCTCTAGGGACTTTGTCAAAGGTAAAAGCTGGCAAACACATAAATATATATATATATATATAACTACCACTGCATGTTTTTAATCCAATAATTCATGAATACCTTTTACAAATTCAGGTCATTTGTGATCCTCAACAATATTTTTGTCATTTTGATACAATTTTCCATCATGTCAAATTAGGCATAACCATCCTTTCTTCTGCTACAATTAATCTTGCATTATCAGCTGAACTAACAGATTGAAAAGATTCCATATCAATGATAAATGACGACTAGGTTTAATAACAAGAACATGTACATGAATCTGGATACAGGCCTCTAATCATCACCTTCTCTCTCTCAGTATAACGGTATCTGTTGGAACAATCTACTCTTTCTAATGTATTTCACAAGTCCTTGTGGATCAAATTTCTAATGACTTTCCTATTACTCTCTCTCTCTGTGATCAAGACTCAATCAGAGTAGAATTCCAGACTCTCTCATGAAGTCAGCTGTCTGTTTAAGTGATTCTATTGCCCCATATAGTTTCTCTTCCAGGGAGGTGGGTGTGGACCACATTGCTCTTCTCAGGTACTTTCCTATTATAACTTCACTGACATCTAATCCTTAATGTCAGCCTTCTTGTTAATTTATTTCTTACTAACATCACACTGGGTGGTAAAATCTTAATAGCCATCACTCTAAAAATGACTGCTCTGATGGAAACTCAGATCTCTTATGATTGTTTAATGCTAGTTGGACCTGTGTTCATCAACAATTCCTGCCAATACTCAAGTCATGTGATCTGGTTATAACATGAAAATCTTGTGACTCAACTACAAACTCATGTAAGGACTTTGTACCATTTCCAGATTTAATTCCCATTTTTCTATTATGGTCAATCACTCTATCCTTGTTAGTTTCAATGTTATCCCATACACCATTAACACTCTTATGCAGTTTCAATGTCCTGGTTAATGTAATATTTCTTTCATGAAGGTTGCAGTTTTACTATTTTTTTTTTAATGTTTGCCTGGGCAGTTACATACAACCCACTTTCTCTTTTTGGTGTTCAACTGCTAAGGGTTCATTTACACTCTCAACTTGAGCAATGAGAACTAGTTTTTTCATCTTTCCTCTTATTAGCGTTAAGCGGATGTGGACATGTTGTGTCAATATTTTATAACAAAGCCACGATATTTGCATCTTTAGGCCTAAGACACCTGTCTTTGGCATGGTTATTTGCTTAACAATTTTTCCCTGGACAGCAGGTGCTTTCAGCTTACTCTTTTAGACTTTTAACTGCCAAGAGTTCTTTAGTGTGCAAGTACACAGCACCTCCTGTTTTTGCCATTATCTGAGATGGCTAGACATTATGTCTCACTACTCAGAGACAAGGGGATGGTAAAGCCATGGATTCAAAGTGAAAAATTCCCACCATTTCCATGGGCAGAATTTGAACTCAGGACCATCATGTCAAGAAATCAATATCTTACCTCTAGACCACCAAGTCTACCCTTTTTTCATCCAACTCTGATAGGTCTTAGTACATAATCTCATATACCTAGAGATGAATGGTTACTTGTAAACCCTGGTTATTCCATGTGAGATTCAAGCCATGTGATTCTGTACTTGAAGTGAGTACCTTAACCTCAATGTTGTGGTAGACTTCTCTACCCAGAAATATGTGCATCTAGAAGTTGCTAATCAAAATCTAATTCAATCTCTTCTCCATGGTAACTCAGTCCACTAACCACTTCTCTATCTTGGCTTCAAACTTTACTGAATCTATTAATTTTGTACTTGCGCAACATCTCTTTTTATTTTCAATCAAGGGTGGAATATAAAACTTGACCTGTAATTGCATGTAGACAGCAAAGAAAAGGGGTAATCTTTTTCTTGATTTTACAAATCCCTCTAATGAACCCCCAAAAGCATCCCAATCACAGCAACAGGACAGCAGACCAAATTCACATGATCAAAACTTGAACGCAGAAGAAGAACCCTTTGAACAAGAAATGTTATATATATATTTTTTTTCAGGGTGAGAGAACCATGGTATATGAAATCAATAGTGATCAGAGAACTGGAGATGGCACTGTGCAACATGTCACAGAGGATGGAACAACAGTTGTGGTAATGGAGGGCCAGCATGATGTCCAGGGAGGGTTGGAGGTTAGGCATATCATTCTGCCCAGTGATCATTTACCTCAGCACCACAAACAGGCAAAGCAGATCACCATTCATCAGCAACATATTCCACATCATCGTGAAATGAGTCATCCCCAAAGTATTGAAGTGAACCTCCCAACAGGCACGCACACATTTACACTCCCAATTGGCAGCCAGCTCCATGGCACAGAGGCTGACCACGACACTGTCCAGTACCAGGTAGAGTGTCTGCCCGGCGAGACCCTCACTGAAGATGACTTTAATGCCATTCGAGTATTAGCCCAAGCCTCACTAAGCAGCTCACATCTGTTACAGCAATAAATTATCATCAAAGTCATTTTACAGGTTATTAACGATAATAAAGTTTTGGAGTTAGATTATATTTCTTACACAATTAACCAAATTTATTTTGGCTATATATTTATACAATACACACATTTGAAGGATGCACTGAGCAGAAAGGTTAAAGACAAGATGACAACAGTACCATAAAAGATGAGCAAGCAACATAAAAAGATGAGCATGAAACAGTCTCGCAATGTATACCACCTAGTGTAAAAAATAGTTGGAGTTCCCTGCATTCAAAGTATATTGCAAGACAGCACTTGAATTAGTAAAAGTAAATTCCTGCCACTGCACCTAAGTCATATGGGAAATGTGCTTTTGGTACCCATATTTTTCAGTGACACATTTTATGGGTGAGTGATCAGTATCATGCCAGACCACCCTGCTTTCCAGAAAAATCAGGTGTCATTTTAAGGCTGAGTGGAACTATGAACCATTGATCAGGATTTTTTATTTGAACATTTCTCTCTTTGGTACTGTGATAGCTTTTACATATGACTTATAATAATAGTACATGCATTAAATGACAAGACAAAAATCAGAATGAAGCATTCTTGGAAAGAAAGGGATCATATATTTTTAATTATTTCCTAATAAAATACTTTTCATTGATTTGCCACATCATCTTTTATACATGGGTTCATTTCCTAATTTAAACAGAACATATATGCTAGTTCAAGAGCTTATGCTGCTGGGAATGTTTTAACTTTCTGACTTTTTATTATTATCTGAGACTGCACACTGTGTGTGTTCTGTTTGTTATCACCATTTCTGTGATTTGGGCCAGAAAGTTCTTTACTGCATTTGCTGTAGAATTGCAGTTTGCAAACTTTATAAAGTTCTTTCATATTAGTTTCTGTTTTCCCTACCAAGAGTCTCTCATTTAATCAGTTATTATGTTCATTGTTAATAGTTTAAACTTCATATTTTTATCGAGTAACTGAGTTTCTTACGTGTTAATATCAGGTATGTTTGTGCTGTAGGTTATATGGTAGTTCTGAATGTAATGTTCAACATTTGTCTTGGTTGTACTGAACACATAACTCATAATAGCAGAACATAGTCTGAGATATTGGGATGTGCAGTATTTTGTATTTGTGTGTGAATTTGGGATGAGTGGCATAATAAGCTCTGTGTGCGACTGATTGTGATTCATGTGAGAGTTCATAATCATAAACTGTGATCTTAACTGAATTAAAATGAACTGAGTTCAATGTTTTCATTGGGAATGAAAGTTTTCAGTGAGAAAGACTGGAAAAAAAAAATGTCTTGATTCAGTCGTAAAATATGAGAGCATTTAAATATGTGGAAATTACATGAATTTTTTTTGACAGACATGGCAAAAGAAGTAGCGAGTGAGTTTAAGAATGATGACCAGCATTTTCTTCTAAATTCATTCTTCTTCCATGTTTGCCTTTAAAAGGATGTTAAACTGGTATAGGGAGCCGCGATAGCTCAGTGGTTAGTGAACTGGACTACAAAGGACCAGAGGGAAGGGTTCGATCCCAACCGACGGCTTCCGGTTCACCCAGCCTTTAATGGGTACCGGATTTATTTCTGGGAAAGTAAAGCGGCACGGGCGTAATACTGACCACATTACCCCAAAAATCATGTGCCGAAGGTCTGTCAAATTTATTGTCACTAACACCATATTCCCTATACACCACTTGGCGTGACAGGGGTACTCTACTTTTTTAAAACTGGTATATGATGGATGCATTGTGTATTTGTTTACAACAAGCTGCAATATTTTGTGCCTCTTGGCCCAACACTTCTAACTTTAACAAAACATTTGTGGGTACCAGGTTGCCTTTCCTTTTTGATTCCTGCTCTCTTGGCCACACTGATTAGTTTGTTTTCCACGCCCACCATGGAAAGTGTAATGGGGTCTTATTCAGCTTTGGTTTATTGATCTTGACATAGGCAGTCAGCTCACAGAGTCGCTGACTGCTTCCAGGTCAGGTTGGGTATCTTGGGCCTATTTTCTTTAACTTGTTCTATATAGTTGACATTCACAATTTATGTTGATATATTCAATACCATTGTTCTTGTGGTGATATTTGATTCATTCTTTATTTGATTACCTTAACATTTCTGTTATGTAGATATAATATACTGTTACTTGATGACATTAAAGTTTATATATTTAACTAATTAGATAGTTTTGTTTTATTACATTCATTTCATGATAGAATCAATAGCTGGTTTTTGTTTTGTTAATATTCATTCCATGATAGAATCACTGCTGGTTTTATTTTGTTAACATTCATTTCATGATAGAATCACCTGCTGGCATTATTTGGTTAAATTCATTCCATGATAGAATAACTGCTGGTTTTATTTTGTTAACATTCATTCTGTGATAGAATAACTGCTGGTTTTATTTTGTTAACATTCATTATCTGATAGAATAACTGCTGTTTTTATTTAGTTAACATTCATTCTGTGATAGAATTACTTTTTGTGAAGATTTAGAGATGGTGTTATAGAATAATAATTTGAAATGCTTGTTTAAACTTTACATTGTAGGAAGACAGAGAAAATATAACAATTTGTTGTAAACAACAACATAATGCATCTACACTTACATAATGTCCTTTCAATGGCAGACAAAGTAGAGGGGTAGTCGTCAGACAGATGCTGAAGAAGGAAAAACTAGAAATATTAATTCCAGTAATTGAAAAAGAGAAAACTGCCAACAACATAAATCTGCAGGTATGGAAAGAACTTGTTAAGCAATGATATCATCTGGCGATACAGGAGTTGCAAGACATCATGAAATATTAACTACAATATAGACAGAAAGAAGTGTCACTAATGAAAAAAAGTGGCACTATTAAGGCAAAAATAAATCTCACTGCAATTATTTTTTAAAAAAGAGCAATACAAAGTATTGTAAAGTAAAAGATTATCACCAGTAATTCATACTGGAAAGATGGTACCACCAAAAAAAAAATAAAAACACAGAATCCAACCAATCATTTAGATCCAGCTTGTCGAAGACAGTGTGTGTCAGCCAGTGCAGGTTATGGGGAACAATCAGGACATACACATATATATATATATGAGTACTGACTATACAAGCTCATCCTGTGTCATAATATTCTTACCCCTCCATTATAGTAAAGTAAAGAGCCCCGTCACACCAAGTGGCGTATAGGGAATATGGCGTTAGTGACCACAAATCTTACAGACCTTCGGCACATGATTTTTGGGGTAATGTGGTCAGCATTACACCCGTGCCGCTTTACTTTCCCAGAAAAAAATCTGGTACCTATTAAAGGCTGGGTGAACCGGAAGCAGTCGGGTGGGATCAAACCCTACCTCTTGTCCTTTGTAGTCCAGTTCACTAACCACTGATCTATCGCAGCTCCACCCCTCTATTATGGTACAGGACAAAGAGCAGAGTTCACATGGTCACAAGACATGAACGCTGATGAAGAATCAGTGAAACCAGCTGAAAAGAATCAGCTTGGATTTAGATGGAGAAAGAACTGTGTTGATTTATAGAAGTAAATTCTGGATCACATTAGAGGATTATGGAACAAAGAAGCAACTGTTGGATAAAATTATAGGTGCACTTTAGAAATAAATTATGGGATGTCTCCACACCGAAAGCAGTGAGTGGAATAAAGTATTAGAGCCCATATAGTTATTCAAAGGCCCCAGCATCACTGCAAACAAATGATAATCCATAATTGCTTAACTGCCCGTGTCAGTGGAATCAATTGAGTTAACATCTCATTGAATATACAAACAAAGAAAGGCAGCCGCAGTCCCCATCGTAGCAAACAGCACACATCAAAAGACATAAGGCGTATTTGCATTGTCAGTGAATGCAATTGAACTGTCCATAACTGTCCTTACGATATCATCATTCATCGTAAGCAATCTGAATATAGAAACACCATTCGGATGAAACACACAGCTCTCTGTGTGCATAGAGCACTAATCTCAGTAGTTCCGACAGCAAGCCGAACTTTGGAATATGAGGAAACTGCAACAAGGAACCCTTTCAGACAATGCCTCAACGACTCCTTGCCACCTATCCGCCATATTGGCAGGAAGTCTAGAGAGCCCATATTTTTTTAATTATCAATAGCACACTTCATGAATGATATGGTCTGCATCATACCAGCCCACTCTTCTTCTTTATTAAAATAACTTTGGAGGTCATTGGGACACCACTGACAGACTTAGTTAACCTTCTCCATTTTTATCTTCAGTCATTTTTCTTTTCTTCCTCATTTGCCTTTCAGTGTCAAGGGAGAAATAATTTGCGGTCTTTTGCTCTTCTGTTGGCCTCTGCTGCTGTTATGTTTCCTAGTATTTCTTATATTACATTTATTGAAGGCTCATTGTGTAGTGTTCTGATCTTTCTTCCTTTTCATGTGGTCAAACCATTTTATCTGTTGTTTTGTTATGTACACTATGGCGGGAATTATTCCTAGCTTTTTTCTCAGTTCTTCATTTCTGACCTTATCTCTCAGACTGTTTCCTGTCATTCGTCTAACACATTTCATCTCAGTAGTGGTTACTTTTCTTATTGTTTGTGCATCTAGAGTCCAAGCAAGACTGGCAATGGTAGCACAATGTTGGGATGAAGACTGTATTGTAGCATGCCTTGTTTTGCCTCGAGTTATTTCATCTAAAAAGAATGCTGTGTGATTCATTACCATACAAAGATATATTAAAAGAGAAGAAAAGCAAGAGGCAGACCATGAGTAAGACAGACAGACAACATAAAAGAAACATTTACACCATCATCTATTGACAGTGATTGAAGCCGCCAAAAGGGCTAGAACCAGAACTTTGTATCTCCCGACCCTGAACACTTGAATGTGTAATAGAGGAAGTGAAGAAAGAAGAGCATGGATCTAATTAAAGGTTGCTTTTCTTTGTGCATATCTAGAAGTGACAAGTTTTATAGAATTAAGTTCACCTACTTTCAGGTCTGTGTTTAATTTGCCTCAAAATGGATCCATACTTAACCAGCCTTTCCCAGTAAGTTAAAGGTAAAGGTAAAGTACGAGACTTGAACCGGCGTCTTAGCACGCGAGTTTCCACCCATATGTGCTCGGCCGCCTATCCAGAAATGTTCAGATATTTCTGCATAGTGTAGCCTCAAGCATCGAAACTCAGATGCGAAGCGACATTCCTCACCTTCCCAGGATAATACCCTGGTACCCATTTCTGCCAACGGCTGGGTCGACCGTGGGGGTATTTTTTTTTTTTCCAACCACGAGTACAATTCACACTGCTCCCAGCGGGAATCGAACACGGGTTGTCCGAACGTTGGTAGTCCAGTCGGGTGGTTTTCCCAACTAGGCTACCGAGGCCCCTCCCAGTAAGTTATGTTTATATAAAGTAATAAAACTATAGCAGTAAAATAGATAGATAACAGTACATACAGTAACAAAATAATTGTAAAATAATGTGTTAATTAAAAAAAAAAAAAGCCATCAAAACCGTTATTAAAATATTTATTTTATTCGCTGTCATGATTCATAAGTATAAGAAACACACTGCCAAGGAATTAATGCAGCATGTAATATCTCGAACATGGCTGACTGAAAAAGGAAACCTCACACATATGCATTTATTACACACATAACTCATCTTTTACAATCACTGTCATACAATCAGTCTAAAATAAGTTTTAATTTGTTCAAACAATAAAGGCACAAACGGAGGCTCTAAACTCAATCTCTGACATCAAACTAAGCCAGGACCTAAACCAGTGCATGAGTTAGTTGAGTTTATATAAACAAAAGAAGCATGACATTCGATGAAGACTAAATATACAAAATTCACACAAATGTACTTGCAAACAGATTTCTCAAGATATCTAACATTATAAAAAAAATACAAATAGATTCAGACACATTTTTTTTCAAAATTTGAACTTAAATGGAACCCTGAAAGATATAGGTTGCATGTGATCATTTTGCTTCATTTCTCTGCGCTAGGCAAAAACGCCTCCATATGTTTTTTAAAATATTTTATTACTAATTAATCTTAATTTAAATTATTGTTAAAATATAATTAACAATATGGCTTTAAAAATATATTAATAAAGAAAATTAATAAAAGATAATAATGAGAACCACAACTGAGTTTTAAAAAACAAAAAGAGAAAAAGGGAAGAAATTTTTTATTTTTAAGAATGGAACATGTGCAAAGGATATTGCAATTGAATATGGTATGCCTCATTGAACAATATCTAGCATATATATATATATATATATATATATATTTTTTTTTTTTAATGAAGGAGCAATTGAAAAGAAATAAGCTGCAAAATGACAAACTTGTTTAAGTGTGGTTAACCAAAAATATTTTAATTTGGACAGCATTTCAGAATGTGTACGATGTGGGGAAAAAAACAAAGCAATTAGGGGGGCCTAGTTGGGAAAACCAACAGATTTGACTACCAATGTTCAGACAACGTGTGTTTGATTCCCACTGGAAGTGGTGTGAATTGTACTTGTGGTTGGAGAAAAAAAATACCCCAGCGGTCGACACAGCCACTGGCAGAAATGGGTACCAGGGTAGTACTCTGGGAAGGTGAGGAATGCCATGCGACACTATTCAGAAGTCTCAGTAAACTTCTGGATAGGTGGCAGAGCACATATGGGTGAAAACTCACGTGCTAAGACACTTGATTCAAGTCTCGTACTTTACCTTTACAAGTCAATTACATAGTGACATTAAAAAATAGACATATCTCAAATTTATACTGAATGGAATGAATTGTAAGGTTGTTAGAAGGGGTTTATTCTATCTCATTTTACCACTACAAAAACTGTAATATGTTTCTCTTTTTAAAAATATATTAATTCCTTAGTGCGTTTGCATGTATAATTATACACAATATAATTTATTCTTTGTCACCATGAAGCATTTTATGAGGTAATTTTATGTAATATAATAGGAAAAATTGTTTCAGGGGCTCACATGTTTTGGTATTGAAACAACTTTGAGGAACTAAATAAATTCTTAAACTAAAAATTAAATATCTTCATCTATGTGTATATGATTTTTTCTCATTCATTATTAAATTAAAGCGTATTGAGACTAAAAAAAAATATGATAGTGGTCTAGATGCAACTATTTAAGTGTACTGACTTGTTTCATATGTAAATCTTGCAGATCTAGATGTACAGTAAAAGTTTATTGCTGAAGGATATGTCTTAACATAATATTTAATTAGTTCCAGGTTAAAGAAAATAAGCATGTCTTTCTGTTAGTCTAGCTGTTCAATACCATTTTATGTTTATTTTCTGTTCTCAGCAGCTATACACGCAGCCCCACATAGTATTTTGTTACATTTTATATCTGTGTTTATCTCCTAGCTCTAGGTTACATAAATTCACGTGAACAATTAAATATAACCAGACTGGATAGATAACACAAAAGCAAGGGCGGATATCCAGATACTGCAACGCATTCCCCTAATATTTTATAAGAATACATAAGACAATTATATTCCTGCTCAATGAGTTAAATGTCAGTGCACAAGCTGTCATCCAGTCTGCTGTTATATGGCTCAAGTAATTTCAGTTATTACTAAAATTCAAGCCTCAATGTCTATTGAGATGAAACCTATTATAATGTACAATAATATCTATCAACCTTCTAATGTGTACAAGAACAAGGCAGGCTATTTCAGCAATCATCACCCTGGTGGCCATAACAACAGTGGCTCAACTAATACCTGACCTTTTCTCTCCTTAACGTAACATATAGAAGTGCAGACGGAAGGAGGCAAGTTCAACTAATTCCTAATTAAAACTGTAATAGATGTTCATTAACAGCAAAAGTATGGTTTTATCATAACATAAAATGCAATTAACAAAAATATTATGATGTAATTATGATAATTTAATTCTATTTTATGTTTGTTTGTGCACGCCAGCTTTATGTATCCAGCAAAGTCCCAAGGGACTGAATTTTGCGTGAACACCACATTTTTCACACCAGCAGCCATGTCCCTCGCCATACAGGCAGATATTCTCTGACTTCAGAGGTACTCTCATTTTTATCAAGAGTTTTTGTTTTTGGTACATTTTTCCTATCAATTTTGCCTGGGCAAAGGTCATTTTTGGCCTACTCTCTTCAATTTCCAACTTCAGAGGGTATGTTAAAGTGTGCAGAATGCACACTGGATTTCCTTTTTTTTTTTTTCTTTTCATTTTTCGAGAGCACTAGACATTAGACCCCACAACCCAGAGATTGAGAGCGGGTAAAGAAATCATGGATTCAACGTGAAAAAATTTCCTGTGGTGGGATTCAAACCCAGGACCTTCTTGTCCAGAAACCGATGCCTTACGTCTAGACCACTCAGCCCCCCAATTTTTATGAACTTGTTCTGATCCCTATCTGGTTTGGTAGCATGTTGGTGTAGGGGATATAGAACAGGTTGGTATTTATTCAAATAAACTATAATATACTTTAAAAACCTGTTGAACAAAACAAAATGATAAAAGTCACATTTATAAGGAAGGCGTGTTATTATTATTATTATTATAGAATGTTCAACAAAGGGCTCCATGATATGACAGTTAAAAATGAAATGGAAATACTTTACAAAACATTTTCACAATCGCCTAACATATTAGAACCAAATTAACAAATGATATGAACATACATACACCTTTTTAATACTGCCATATCTCAACCAACTTCAATAATTTTATTTATCTGGCTTTTGTGTATTTGCATGCGTGTCCTCACAATCTTTTATTCTGAGTTCTGGCACCAAATTTTGTTACATAATTGCCCTGTACATATTAACAATGGATTCTGGATGCCTCGCACTCTTTGAAAAATTACAATCAACCTAAAAAATGAAAATGTCCTTCAAGCTTTCAAAGACAAGTCAAAACATGTTGATTGGTGGCAATTTGTTGAATGTGAAAACTTTATTTACAAAAAAATCTATGGATGATATGTGCATAAAATAATGAAATGATTAAAACAATAAAATATATATTCTTTCTACAGTTATGATTTTTCAAATTCCCAATACAAATTTATTTTTAAAAATATATTTAGAACAATCAGGGCTACTTCATGGCTAGCTAAACATAGAAGTATCTTGCATACATTAGAAATGAACAATACTTGCATTAGCATAAACTGCTACTGATTTTATGTGGACATTTTCTTTAATCACGTCACTCTTCTCTTTGGCCCCCTTTTCTTTTTTTTTAAATTTCTCCCTGGCCTTAATTTTCAAATCAGCCAGTTATTTTTGTAATTGTTAAGCTTGTATAATATTTCTTTTGGCTAACATTATAACACAGTTTCAATGTGTTTGTCTCTTCCCAAGTTGATATTTTAAAATCAAGCTCAATAGTAAATTCAGTTTTGTTTGAAGGCGCAAAAATATGTTCTTCATAAAATAAACTTAGGTAACAATAATATTCATTTTGCTATTTAAATTTATTTTAAAAAAAAAAACAGAGAAATATTGTATTTAATGTGCATACTCTTACAGCATGCAGAAAACAAATCAATTGGCAAACTAAACAGAGATAAATTATTTGCTGAATTTCTGAAAAATGGCCGCTTGCCATTATTTTATAGATAGAGCAAAGTGTATGAAAGACTAAGCTTTGACACTGTTTCCTCTAGAAGTAACATTTTTATTTCAGAACACGATAGTGATTGGTAAGACCTTGTGTTTGCTGATTGGGAAACTTGTTTTCAGGCTGCATACTGCATTATGTACTTGTATTTTCTATGCTTGTCTACTTATTTCCTGATGACACATTAAAAAAAATTGCTTCTCTCTTATATTAATATCTGTGTTTTCATCCATTGTGTTCATAACTTCATGTTAGGGATTTAGCTAAAGGATATCTCCATACATAACCAGCACAAGAAGAAACTAGACCCTCTTAGTTCTAATTAAAGGCTAATTTGCTGAACATTATTGCAGCTATATGGATGCTTGATTTTCTCCACACAGGATTTGAACTGAGAACTTTTGAACTTGAGGCATGTACTTTGACTTCAACACCACAATAACCGCCATACCTTACAGATGAATAACAAACATAAATAAACATATTTACATACACATACAGACACAACAAAAATAAAAATTTGTCTAAAGTTTCATTGACGGGATAATGTTAGAGTATCCAAGCCAATTTTTTTTTAATGTTGGAAAAGGCATTAAATCAATTATTTTGGTTTGTTCTTATAAATATTTAAGCTGGATACTGTTCAGTTAAGTAGAATTCCATTTAGTTTTTGTGCAGCAACCAAGGTTTATGATTAAAATATTGTGTTCATAACTTATATATGCCCTAACATTATATGTATACATATATTCTACCTACCTCTATATCTTTAAGGCCAAAGATGGCATATAGGAAAGGAATTCATGACTCTCCATGGCAGGTAATGTTTGCTATTGTGCATCATATTTTGCAAAGGACCCACTTTGTGTCTAGTCAATCAGTTCCAGATGAACCTCTCAACATCGGCAAGGAAGCTGATGCCCGCCTGTTGTTGCCTCTCCTATCAGTGTTCTTCTATGTGTTTCTATATGTTTGCCTCTTTTTCTTTTGTCCACTGTTTCCCATTTGAAGTCTTGTTTTGTAATTCTCTTGATATCTCTTTTCATCACATGATTACCACATTCTTCTCCTGATTACAGATGTTGGATATATGGCTAATTTCTCTTACTTCTGCGCTAGCCTTGATTTCATTTCATGGTATGGAAAATATTTTTTCAAAGACATTTGTTTTTGAGTGCATATGATTTATTTTCTATTTATTTATTTGTTTTCCAGCTCTCATAAGCATAAACATGGACGAATAATGCATTTGATTGGAAATTCCTGAGCTTTGTTTTTGTGTTTAAGAGTTTTGATTTGCATATTTTATCAAGGTTTCTAAAAGCCATTGCTGCCTTGCTATTCTGATTCTAATTTCTTTCTTTGTGTCTCCTTTTGGATTTATATAACTTCTAAGATATACATATACCTTGCACTTATCAATTACCATGTTTTAGATGAATGTAACAAAGCATCCAAGTAAATATATTACTTTGTTAGTTAACATTTACCTTGTTGCCTTTGAAAGCACAAAGTTCATAGAAAATGCAACTTATGGTCTAGATTTACTGATATTAAATGAATACTTTTTAAAAAATGCAAATAAATTTGTATGTGCATAAAACAGACTTATTTTAAAACATAATTAATTGTTCAGAATTTATTTGTGATAAAGGTGATGGTAGATATGATGACAAAACCTAATGTTGGCAAATGGCAGAACTTTCAAAGACAAAAGTACACTGCTGCTGGAATAGTGGACAGTATTTCTATCAGACAAGGCACACACATAAGAAACCACTCCATCAACTTGGTGGCTGTCCAAAGTAAACATTTCTCTGGGTCTGTTTGCAGAATTTGTCCAAGTCAAATGGTTGAAAGCCTGATAATAAATATATTTTTTGGGAAGGGAAAAAAATTACAATTAAATCAATGTTTATGTTGCATTGTGAAGAAAATGAACACACATTCAATTACATTTTTTATGAATTGCACTTATTAAGGAGGGTAAATGAATTTCCTAGAAAAAAAAAGGTTTCCGGTTGGATCCAAAAAGGAGGATTTATTTTTCTCCCGCTTGGTATAGAACCATTGATCAGAGATTTAACAAGCCGCTATCGTAAAAACGCTTTCATTAATGAAACAGAGCAGCAGGAATCGGCTCCCTCAATGAGATAGAGTTGCTTGCACAGAACAGATACAAATGGTGAGATTTGATAAAATATCTTTAAAAGGACTGAAAACTGCTAGAATAAAAATTTAAAACTGCTAGAATAAAAATTTAGATAAGAGAAAGAGTATCTAGGTCTATGCCCTATGGGCCAGCTACGTCTCAAAAGGTCAATAGATAGATAGATAGATAGATAGAAATTAATTCCTGACACCAAATATCTCTTCTTCTGCTGCTGCATACACTTTTGAAATCAATCTTATTAAATTAAAGAAAGAATTTGTCAGTTCATAGCTTGTGACCTCTCCATACAGCTTGTCCATGTGTGTATTAGTGATGGTTACACACAAGTCTCTTCTGTATATCCTTTCAAGAAAGGGGCTGGCACTCTTGCCACCTAGTGAGACTTAACAGAAAGGAGCACCAGATAAATGGATTTCAGATTGTGACATCACCATAATGAGATTTATGCTGCACTTTTACTTTAGGCAGGGAGCCGCGATAGCTCAGTGGTTAGTGAGTTGGACTACAAAGGACAAGAGGTAGTGTTCGATCCCAACCAACGGCTTTCGGTTCACCCAGCCTTTAATGGGTACAGGATTTGTTCTGGGAAAGTAAAGCGGCACGGGCATAAAACCAACCACATTACCCCAAAAATCATGTGCCGAAGGTCTTTAAATTTATGGTCACTAAAACACAATATTCCCTATACGCCACTTGGTGTGAAGGGGGTACTTTACTTTACTAAGCATATGCCCCATTAGTGCACAAAGGACCTCCAGTTTTTCACAGATTTCCGAGAGGGCTAGACATTAAATCTCTGTACCCAAAGAGCAGGGAAGAGTAAAGCTATGAAGAAACAATGGATCAGATTTTGAAAAATTCCCACCACCTGTGATGGGGATCAAACTCAGGACCTTCCTGTCCAATGGCAGATGTCTTATCTCTAGACCACCCAGTCATCACTGTCTGTGTCCTGTCTGTTCCCCCCCCCCCCAGTCAGAGGAGCAAGTTTGTACAGATGTACAAATGGTAAGATTTAAAACATAAAACCTCCCCCTCACTTCATAGCAGAACATCTACTGAGTAACAATACTGCATGGTGTCAGATCTACTGGCTATGAGAAAGGCCATCACAGCTGGCTCATGCCAGAATATATCTTAAAAGTATGGGAACTTTTTTTTTGACCAGCTTTACTGCAACAACACATTTCTGGGGCCTTTTCTCAAATATATTTTATGTTCATTTTGTTAGGAAAAATTAAAATCTTGCACACACAAAAGTTGAAATATCATCATCAAGTACCGTGCTTGCTAGGGTACGTGATTACGTCTCTCCACAACTTTCAATCTCAACAGTTATTTATCATTTCTGTTGTTGACCTTCTGCCAAGCCATTCTCTTCAGCTGTCTGGTATCTTATCGCTTTGCTTCCCTCTATCTCTTTGTCCCTAAATTTTCCCAATTGTCACAATATATTCCAGCTGTTCCATTCTCATTGCATGGCCAAAAAATGATGATCGTTTCTTCCTAATTTTGGAAATTAGCTCTTTTTTTTTTGCTTTGGAAACATCAAAACATGACCTAATTAAAACCAATACAGGGAGTATCTTTAAACTGAGCATTAGGTCTATTCCTCCTATTGAAATCAAGCCTTTTTAGCTGCATAGGAGTGTTGTGGCACTGCTTCTTTCTCTATCTCAGCGGTCTCATTCAAAGCAGTTGCTATCAAACTCATTGCCAAGAGTTCTTTTTTTTTTTAATCATTTGTCTTCAAGGTTGTCATGAGTTTTCTGTGTATATACTCATTTGTTGCTTCTTTATGCTGGCATATGTCCAAATATCTCTAGTTGCATCTTAATTCAAAGACAGCTTCTAGATTTGTTGTTTTCATGACATTCGCTGATAGTTGCATGGTTTGTTTTTAGTTGTTTTTGTCTTGCCACGTGGCCAAACCATTTAATTTTTTTGCCCCCTTATATATTCTATTCCATGGTAATTCTTAAATTTTAATGAATTTGATAATACCATCTAAATCATGAAATATTTCTGCCAAAACTTCATCATCAAAGTGTCTACTTTCTTTACTGCTGGTCTTACTACTGTTCAGCATGAGAGAAATCATTGTTATATGCCTATTAATATGCAGCATGTATAATAAATAAAACACATTTACTAACATTCTATCAAATGTATAATGTTGCACAATGTACATGCTTGGTCAGAAACCTGCCATGACATGCACGCACCCCTCACTGCTCAGTGGCAAATCATGCTGTTGTATGCTAATTTTCTGTAACAAAGCAGCAGTAATCAGCAACAGCTGATAGCAGCATTCAACACAGGCTCTTCTATGGCTAGTAAATTACCTGCTACAACGGGTTCAAGCATTCTGATAAAATGTATCTGGAACCAAAATGGCTCAGTATCAGCAAAAACGGGGGTTAGTAATTAAGACAATATTGAATATGATTAACTCTTCAAATCTGAAATTAAAGACTAGGAACGTTTAACATCATCGAGTAGCATTGCTGCTGAGTCTTGTCTCTTCACAATTTTTCTATCCTTACAGCTGTTTGTCTATTCTGTTGTTAACTTTCTATCAAACCATACCCTTAAATTACCTAGTATCTTTTCTCTTTGTTACTCTCTACCTCTTTTTATTCATTTTTTTCCAGTTGTCACAAAATATTCCAACTGCTCCTTCTCATAAGGGCTAAAATATGAAGACTAAGCAGTCTCCTAAAGATGGAAACAACTTTCTTTTTGCTTTGGCCTCTTCTAGAATGTCCTATTTACTCTTTTTAGCTATCTATAATATTAATATCATCTATCTATCTATTGACCTTTCGAACCATGGCCAGCCCATAGGGCATAGACACAGATACTCTTTTTGAAATTTTCTTTTTAGCAGTCTCAATCCTTATAAAGATCTTTTATCAAATCTTGCCATTAGTCTCTGTTCTGAGCAAAAATGTTGATCTCATTGAGGGAGCCGATTCTTGCTGCTTTGCCTCCCTGATCAATGTTCTCCTCAGTGTCTCTGAGCCATCCTCTTTTCCTCCTAACTGTTGTTTCCCACATGAGGGCTTGCTTTGCTATTCGGTTATTATCTCTTCTCATCACATGTCCAACATGTCAATATAAAATTCATAGTAGCATTATCATTATAGACTATAATATTTATAGCTTTAAAGCTACATTTCTATTGTCTCCAATGATATTCTTGCCTGATATCTAGTTGTTTAGATTTCGTATCCATATGTCAAAACTGGCTCCACATAGTACTTTAAAAGTTAGGGACCTTTAATGGTTAACTAAGCTACTAAGTATATGTTTCCTAGTCTGATGCTATGAGACATCCTTTACTATTTTTTAAAGCTTAGACATAGTTATCTAAACATGGAGGTGAGCACCAACCATATTTATCTAAACATGGAGGTGAGCACCAACCATAGTTATCTAAACATGGAGGTGAGCACCAACCATAGTTATCTAAACATGGAGGTGAGCACCAACCAATACACTTTCTGCAAAAGTAAAAACATGTCACAGAAAGATCATTTAAAGCTGCACTATAATTCATGATCATTGCTCTAGTTACTTACCAGCTGGGCTTTTGTTTGGTCCTTTCTCTTTATATGTTTCATATGAAGCTGGGGAAAAACATGCAATAAAAATAATAATAATATCCACATAGTTTCTTTTCTAGTGTTTCTATGTATAATCATACAAACAGTAAAGATATCTGCCAATTTGCCCTAAAATCAACAATTCCTAAGATTTCAGATATTGAGAAAAAGACACCAAAGATAGGCTGTCTTTAGTGAGGCGCATTTATTTATTTTTTGTTATCCAAACTTTGTCAAAATATTTTGATGAAGTCTCCATGTTTGATTCTGGTATGCTAAAGATACAAGGAGGCTATCATGTTTAAAATGATTAGCTATTTATCTAGCAATACATGAGGTCTGGCTTGTCTCTTCCGTTAATTTTCTTTTCTTAATTAATTCCACTTATCAGTTTACATTTTATTTTCAAATCTTTTAAAATAGACTGATTCACAGACTATACAAATGCATTTGACAAAGTAAAGAATGTAGAAATAATCAAAATGTTGGAGAAATTAAATACTGACAGCAAGAATCTGAGAATCATAAAAAAAACATGTATTGGCAACAAACAGCAACCTTAAGAATTAGTAGCCATAGAAATTAGTAACAAAACAGGAAAGTCACAATATATAAAACAAGGAGTCAGACAAGGTTGTGTTCTATCGCTAGATTTGGTTGTGTTGTTGCTGGATTTGTTCTCACTTTACAGCACAAATATTATGAGATCAATAGTAGACAGAAAAGGAATTGAAATCAACGGCCACAACATAAACACATAAACAATCTGCGATATACGGATGACACAGTCAGAGATTGAGAATGAATTACAAGAAATGATGGAAATAATAGTGAAAGAAAGCAACAAGAAAAGCCTCAGTCTGAATAGTAAGAAAACAGAAGTAATGGTCATATCGAAGAAACAAGCATCACCATCATGAAATATAAAAACAAATAGGATAAATTTAAAGCTAGTGCTGAGCATCAAATACTTGGGAACATTAATAACATCAGATGGAAGATGCACCACAGAGATAAAAAGTAGAATAGCCCAGGCCGATATAGCATTTCAGAAAATGAAAAAAATTTTGGTTACAAAGGCCAAAACAGAGGGAAACACGGATGACAAAGAGAGAAGATTCCGGATAGCTTGGTGTCATGGCATGGAAAACAGTAAACAACAGAATTGATATGATGTACTGTGGACACAAGGGAGCCAAGATAGCTCAGTGGTTAGTGAACTGGACTACAACGGACAAGGGGTAGGGTTCGATCCCAACTGACGGCTTCCGGGTTCACCCAGCCTTAAATGGGTACCGGATTTTTTCTGGGAAAGTAAAGCAGCATGGGCGTAATACCGACCACATTACCCCAAAAATCATGTGCTGAAGGTCTGTAAAATATAGGGTCACTAACACCATATTTCCCTATACGCCACTTGGCGTGACGGGGGTACTTTACTTTTTTTTTTTACTGTGGACACAAAATTTGGATGGGCATGATTGACTATGCCAACCTGAATGGTACATGGTGATGATATAGGTAAAATACTTTTATTGGTTCTTTTGAAAGATTCTGTAACATTTCATCTCAAATAAGAAATGTTCTTTTCACATTATCAAAGTTGTAAGTTATTTTAGAATTCACAAGAAATAAGTATTGACTGGGAAACACATGGAGAAAAGATTTAGAAATAGAGAAAGCCAAAGAAAACATGACAATAGCTGACAAAGTTTAACACAGATAAGAGAATTATTTGTTGATGGTGTTTCCCATATAGGTCTTGAAATCATTGACAATTAATAGAGTCAAAAATGAATGACACATTGTCTTCAACTTTACCTTTTGCTAAGCTGTCCTCAACTTTCTTCCACTCTGAAATATGTAAAATAAAGTAACTCTCAATTAATGTGTAACTTTGTATGTGTGAACTTACTTCAATCAAGCAATAATCCAAATGAAAAATAAACATACAACTGTTTACAGGTCATTGACAATGAAAGCAAGAAGTGAGTCAATGAGAGTTATGCAATGTTATGCAGCTGCTCTATTATGACTAATCTCTTCCTACAACTAAGTATATAAATTATAAAATCTCTTGATAGTCAAGAATTTGAATACATTATAATTGTGTGCCCAACAGGCATATATGGCCACCAATGGGTGTTCATCACTGTAGTCTTTCCTAAGTCGGTTTCTCAAGATGATTCCAAGTGAAGCCTTGCATTTTACAATAAGTGAAGTCCTAAATCTCAACTTTGTTAAATCCAGTAGAAAGGTACCTTGATGAGAGGTGCTTGAATATTTGTATCTTGAATGTCTTTAAAAGAAGGTGCTATATTATTTTTGTCTTATGAGGTTTCACAACATTTAATTAAAATACAAAACCTTATAACTTTTTGTTTGTTTGTTAAAGATCTGTCCATGAAGAAGTCATACATCAAGACAACAATAATAATATGGCCTTTGACGTCTTGACAGATGGTTGGTAGCAAGCAATCATGATAAGTCAGTAGTTTGGTAAAAATATTAGTGTCTTATGCTGGATGCTGCTTCACAGAACAGCTTCTCTCATGGCTGAATCTGTCGATATTGGACAGACAAATCCTTCCGCAGAATGAACAAGATGTATTTGTGGTGCCTGGCATGATCTCGTCTCCTTTCTCCTGCATCTTTTGTCTTCTGAATTTGATATCAGCACTGCCTTGAAAAATGATGTGCCATTTTTTTAGTTTTTGTTCTCTGTGTGCATGTGTTATGATCTGCAGCCAGATTTTCCCATACTTCCTATTACTGGTTCTGCTGAAAGTTAACAATACCCCTGGTAAAACTAAAGCTGAAGAGAAAACTCAATTTTAAAAATTGTACACAGGAGGCACATATTAATTGTGGCATTGGTAGACAATCCACCCCAAAATAGGAAAAACTGATACAAACTTAGATAAGTAAGAATGTTTACCTGGAAAAGACAACAAAAAAGGAAAATTTGATGCACAGCTGGATAGGTAAGACCGTGTTTACCTAGGAGACAACAAAAATGAAAACAAACTGCTGCTGTGCTAGAGTGTGGGGACAGTGAAAACCAAATATTAGGGAAGCAATCCTGAACAAATGTGTCTTGAAACAGATACACTGAACAGCAAGGTGAAAAACACAAAACACTAACATGAAAATAAAATTTAGGAATATATTATTAAAAATAAGCTACATGAAACAAACAAATACCAAACTAACATAAAACAGAACAAAAATAATATGGCATCATCATAAAGTACCAAGCCTGCTAGCATTGGTGACCTCTCCACAACTTGTTGATTGTGTCTCTCCACAACTCTCGATCTCGATAGTTACTTATCATTTCTGTTATTTACCTTCTCCCCTGGCCATTCTCTAAAGCTGCCTGGTATCTTTTTCTCTTTGCTTTCCTTTATCTCTTCATCCCTTAATTTTCCTAATTGTCACAATATATTCCAGTTGTTCCCTTCTTAATATTGGCCAAAAAATTATGATTGTTTCTTCCTAATATTAGAAATTAGCTTACTTTTAGCCTCTTTCAGAACAGTTTCATTACTCCTCTTAGCTGTCCATGGTATTCTCAACATTCTTCTACAAAACCACAATTCTACAGCTTCCAGTGATTTAATTTGGCATAATTATAAATAAATATATAAAATGGCATACATTATTTTCACAATTTTGCCAGGGCAGTGGTCATTGTTGGCCTACTCGTTTCAATCATTTAACTACCAAGAGTTCTTTAACGTGTACAAGTGCACACAGGACCTCCTGTTTTTGCCATTTTCCAAGAGGGCTAGCTGTCACTAACCAGAGACCAGGTTAGGGTAAAGCAGTGAAGAAACCACAGATTCAAAATGACAATTTCCCATTACCTGTGGCGATATTCGAATATAGGACCCTCCTGTTCCAGAGGCCAACATCTTACCTCAAGTCCACCCTGTCATCTCCCCCCACCAAGCAGTACTAATTTCCCAGAGTAAAACTCTTATATCCATTTTCAGAACTGAACCAAGACAACCTGTCAGTAGACAAGTGCTTTAACAACTTCGTCACTTTTGCTTCCAAATTTAAGTGTCACTAACAGCATCCCTTGCCAAAGCTGAGAGGCTCACCCAGAACAGTACCCGGTGGTGAGTTACAATGTGGGTCCTGTGCAAGGTCTGACACTTAATAGCAAAGATTCTCTGACATGGAAAGTCTAGAACTTCTGCCCATTGTGCTGTCTTCAACCCGAAAGGACAACAGATAGATAGAAATAAAAGCACAAACATTATAAAAAAACTGAATTAAAGTTACTATAAACAGAAGATACTCCACATTTCAGATAATATAATATTTAAAAATTGTTATTCATCTTAAAATAGATTTATGCCAATTTAATTTACATGAATAAAAAAAAATGTCTGAGATTAGTAAATGATAACATAATTAAGTTCACAAATGTCCATCCTTACTTACTCCTGCCTTGAAACCAACCACATTGTCCAAAAAATGTGGTTATGGAAAAAAATATGATCATTAACACCATGTTCTCCACATGCCTAGCAAGACAGGTGAAGGAACTTTTATTTATCCTTATTTAAACATGTGATAGAGCTGGAAAATAATTAAGAAATAGAGAATAAACTAGACGATTTCAAAAATAAACATCTCATTAAAGTATTCTATATACAATGGAATGAACTCAAGGCTAATTTTTTAAAAATATTTTAAATAGGTTAAAAAGGTTTTTTTTCAAAATGGTCCTGCAACCAACAATCTGTTGATGTTTATAATTAAGAAAAGTATATGATGAGAAGCAGTAACTAAATAATCACAAAGCAAGCCCAGTCAACAAGAACATGTGACAAGATACAAGACTGATCTTGTAAAAAATCTTGACAACACTGGTATAACAACAGTAAATCAGACATGGAGAATCTTTTTATTTCTACCATAGGTGCTTCATCTTGTTAGAAACTGACTAAATCAGCACAGTTTAAGTTAATTTTTCAAGATATGATATATTTTTTTATCAACATAGTTTAGAATCCACTTTGCCTCTGACAAATACTAAAGATTTTTCTTGGATAGCAAGATGGCCTAGCTGATTACATCATTTATACAATATATCATTGGTCATTACAAAATATGAGCATTAACACCAAATTTCCCATACATCTTAGGTTAAGAAGAAAACCCTTACGTTACTGACAAAACCTTTGTGGAGAATGCAATATTTTTTTATTTGCTTTCTTCCTTGAAGAGAACTTTGGGGATTTTATAGCATTTGTTTCTGCTTTAAATTTATATGAGAGCTTTTCTGAAGTGAAAGTAAAAAGAACTTACGTGCACTTAATAAATTTGCCATTTCTATATGGTTTTGACATATGGCAGGATTCTGATTGTACTGTGATGGTGGCCTCAGTTTATTTACTGGTCTCTTGGGCTGGAATGTTGGTTTTGGATTGCTGAAAAGAATGAAGAAATATTTTTATCTTTGTCAAACATTTATTAACTTTGATTGGAAGGTGGTGGTTGATATCTAATGTAGAAAAAAAGTGTAAAGACTTATAAAAACATACTTATATATGCTCTCCAAAAATGTCAACAGCAGAACGCAGCTCGTGTGCACAGTGGTGATGAAAGACAGTTTACAGTAAAACTGTGTTTCAAGGAAAAAATATAACTCATCATAAATTACCATGCCTACTGGCGTAAGTGATCATGTTTTTCCACAACTCTTGATCTCGATAGTTATTTATCATGTTTGTTGTTGACCTTCTGCCAAGCCATTCTCTTAAGCTGTCTGGTATCTTTTCTCTTTGCCTCATCGTTCTAGCTCTTCTTCCTCAATTTTCCCAGTTGTTACAATATATTCCAGCTCTTCTCATTACTTGGCCAAAAAATTATGATTGTTTTTTCCTAATATTGGAAATTAGCTCCCTTTTTTCTTTAGCTTCTTTCAGAACATTTTCATTACTCTTCTTGGCTGTCCACGGTATTCTCAACATTCTTCTGTAAAACCACATTTCTACAGCCCCTCCCCCCCCCTTTGATTTTCTTGTCTGTTGTCCTATTGTCCATGATTCATATCCATATGTTAAGAGTGCATAACATTTAAGAACTCTTTTTCTTGTTTCTATTTTCAAAAATGGATTGCACAGTATCTTCCTCATTTTTTAGAAAGCTGCTTTTGTCTGAGCCAATCTACATCTCACCCCTGTTGTACATCTACCATCTGAGGTTAACAATGTTCCCTGGTAAAAAAATAACTAGATAATGATAAATCCCTTGAAGTGTGGATTTCCGATTTACATAAAAATTGGCAGAACTGGGTGAATTGAGAAAATAAATAATGACAGTTTTGAAACAGCTGAAAATTAGGAAATAACTATTTAATACAATCTGAGCAAGAGAAATTAAATATTTGGGACATATAAAGAGACATGATAACTTACTAAAAATCATCTTGGAAATTAAAAAAAATAAATGAGGCAGCCAAAGACAAAAGTGGACTGACAACATTAAGAGATGGGACTAGAGAACCTATGACAATGTTTACCAACAAGGCAAGGGACAGTGTAATGAAACTCCATGGTATCTATCTTTCGTTCACCTAAACTCCATGGTAGAGTCAATCTTCATTGCAGAGATGACACAAGATGATAATGAAATGTTTTGTTTTATCTGAGGTAGTGTCAATTCAGTCAGAACATTCCTATATCTGCTCTTCTGATCTCTCCAACAGCCAGCACACGATGTGTACATTCTTCTGCTACCTGTTATTGCATTGAATGGAACCCGCAGTAAAGACTCCATGAGATGGCCACAAGCTCAACAAGGAAGTAAGGAGTGGGGGTTTGGGTAGACATTTGATAACGAGATAATGATGTGTAAAATACAGTCTGATATAAGAATCACTTGTACATACTATGTAACATAGCCTTGTCAACAATGAGTGAATAATGAATCATGGACAAACAACAGAATAACTGAGAATATGCTACAATTAGCAAAGACAGCATAACAAATAAGGTTTTTCTATGAATGATGTTCATGGACCCCACTCAAGAAAGTCGGATTTAAAATATTTTTTTTAAATCAAACAACAAAAATGTTTATATTTATTTATCCTCCAGCAATTAAAATGTATTATACAGATTAGCATCATCAAAGTAATCAACACACTCTAACTCAGTTTCATAACTGTTTCATAAGACAAGACAATTTTTATAAAACAATACAATATTTTTTTTTAAACAGGAGACTTACAGTGTGAAGATGATTCTAGAAATGTTAATGTCATGATATAAAAAACCATAAACAAACTGAAATAGGGGAATGAAGTATATTAGTATATTTAACAATTCAATTTGAATTGTTTGTCTTGTCTATAATAATACTAGCCGGTGTGGCACTTGATGATGATTATTTTTTTTTATAATTGAATTATTCTAAAGTGTGTGTTCAACATGAAATAGCAGGGACAAGTTTGAATTATCACTAAAGTCTAAAGCAACGGGAGTTTGCAATCAATGACATGAGACGTAAACAGGAAATAAACAAAGTTGTGGATATGAAATATATGAATTGAATGAAGTAAGACGAAAAGTAAAGATTTTAGTTAGTAGTTAGTTTATTTAGTTCAAATGAGTCGTCACCGTTCATCAACAAAAAAATGATCGAATCAACAAATGAAATTTGTTTACAATGTCTTTTATTTTATTCACAGTGAATTACATGAAATAAAGACGAAAACTGCACTAATTTCCTGTCTGAGAGCAATGTAAATTATTTTGTAAATCATCTACCTTCCGTTTTTATTGGCGGAGTCCATTGTTGATAACTGTAAAATGTTTGTAACTACTCTCGTCTCAGCACGGCGACGACTAGAAATTTAAGAAAAATATTAAATAAATGCCAGTACTACTGATAAGTTAAAGACTCAAGTCATGACCAGGGCATGCACATACTCTAACACGACAGATTAATCAACTCCAAATATTATAACACGACAAAACATTTAGCAACAGAAATGTTTTCATAAAATAGCACAGGAAACATTACCTCATCATAACTGTCGTCTGATAGTGATTGCCACCGATTCCTTCGCCGTTGCTTAAAACTTGATCGACTTTTCTCTGCCTTCAAATTCAAGCGGTCTCGGTGGCCTAGAATTTTAAGCAAAGAGAAACAAACGTGCAGGCGTCAGTTTGCATTAATCAACAGCGTTAAAATCCAGATTTACAGTGTATACCATCTTGAGATTGTGAACACATTAGAGACGGTGTGTTGGCTCACCTCGGCAGGCGCTCACTACCACCAAGTGACTGGGGCAGGCAGCGTGTTGTACATTCTAGGTCGCTGTGATGACAGTCACTTGCCTGGGCTTAGGCTCTGCGCAATGATTTCTATTCTGGGTGCTGGGTAAATCGCCAACGACTGGGGGTTTTTTCAATTATGATTATTATTTTTACATAAATAAATACATATTATTATTTATAAATATGTAATCATTAATTAAACGCGTAGAAAATATATATAAATATGTTTGTATAAAAACGTTTGATTCTCAGTTAATTAAGACTTTAAAAGTTTTAACTTTATTAGGGGATCATAGGAGAAAGAGGTATGTACTCAGGAAAAAATGACAAATAAACAACAGGAAAAAACAAAGAACAATATATGGTCCGAAGTTTAACTTTATTAACTTAGAACAGAATGGTACGTTTTAGAATGATTCAGCATCATTATATAAAAAAATACACACACATTCGTAAATATAATTTAAATATTTATATCTAATAGTTCAACACGTAGGAAACATTAAAGATCAATTTGCAAACATGCAGTTCTGACTACTGACTCTAAATAACTTTATAATAAACATATATTCGCCTCTTTCAATGTTGTAATTTTATTTTATTTAAACGATCCTTTTAATTGCTGTTGTTGCGTTCGCCAGCTTTCAACTCTGACGAAATCCCTAGAGACTAGGAACTGAATTTTGCGTGTTAATCCATTTTTCCCTAGCAGCCGTGTGCACAGGGGTCCCTTCCCTTGCCATCCTTTTAATTGAATTTAAACGTACGACATGACGTCGGTTTTAACATTGCTTTAGAAATATTGTAAATTAACTTAATATAAATATACAAATTGCATTCACAATAATGGATCGTTTGTGTGTATTGAATGAACCATATATAGGTCAGGATCAGAATTATAAATAAATACATCTATCTAATAATCCAGCTATTGTCTTTTCAAGCTGAAGACTGCATATAAGGTAGAAATTCTGGGCTCTCTATCTTTGATATCGTGTCAAACCGTTCACAGGACCCGCATTGTATCTCACCATATGCTAATGTTCTGAATGAATTGCGGAATCTCGACGAGGAAGCTGATACCTGCTGTTATTACCACTCGTCTCATTGTTCATTTTATTGTGTCTTCCGAACGGCCTCTTCTCTTTTTTTTTTTACCCTATGATTCCCATTTGAGGGTTTGTTTTGAGATTCTCTTGTTACCCCTTCTCATCACATGGCCAACATATAAAACCTTCTCTTGATTATAGATATTTGTGGATGCCTTGTCATTTATTTTATTTCTGCACTATTAAATTCATTCCATGGTATACGAAAAATTTTCATCAGGCATTTGTTTTCAAATGCATCTAATTTATTTAGTTTTCCGGCTCGCGCATGCATTAAATAAATTTAGATATGCTATTATTTTATATTCGTTCGTTATTGAGTTATTTGCGGGTCATCATCATTGCACTCCGAACATCATTCGTTCGTATTAAAAAGCATTAACATTAGTGTAGTTTAGATTATATCATGTTCATTGTATTTACACGATGGATGTGGTCAAGAGGTAATGAACGGTGACAGACTTGCCAGTTTGCCTGATGTTGAATGCGGAAGGGCAATGGATCGATTTGCCAGCAATGGATCGATTTGCCAGCAATGGACCGATGTGCCAGCAATGGACCGATAGCCCAGCAATGGACCGATGTGCCAGTAATGGATCGATGTGCCAGCAATGGACCGATGTGCCATTATGAATGTCCTAATGAACGCAAGACGAAAAAAAACGATTCAAAAACTGACCTCGAATCCACAGCCGTGAACAGGCTTCACGATTATCATGTCAATGTGGGAGGTGCCAGACGAGAACTCTATAGAGGAATCCAAAGAAAACTTATCAACCAACATAATATCGGTGCCGTTAGTCGCCTCACGTTGATGGATCTTCTTCGGAAGAGATCTCAGCACATATGGACTTGTTCGATGTGTAATGAGAATGACCTGTCGACTAAATTAAACTAAACTTGAGGTAATACGAAGAATGGCCTATAGTACTGCTCTTGTTTTTGATGGGCTACAGTCGTGTTCACTCCTTCGGATGAAAAGATTGGAGCTAAGATGGGGACAGCCAGAAACGAGAAACTTAATGGGCGTATTAGAAGACTTTATCAACCAACACATAACTGGAGTCGTCAGTCGCTGGACACTGCAAGACTTGCTAAGGAGGGTATCTAAGGGTGGCCATTCGTCCCCAATTTTCGGGGACAGTCCCCGAAGTGTAGAAGTTGTCCCCGAAAGAAATGTGTCTCCGATTTCAGTGAATAAATAAATGTTCATACATGGAATCGGCCCTCTTTTAAAATAATCACTAGGGCTCAGGACGTTACTGAGTTGTGTTTCTTTATCCCAGACTGAGCAGCATTAGCAGGAAGATAAAAGAGAAGACTTGGACGCGTTGTGTCGGAGATAGCTCTTTGAACTCTTGAAACGCGGTGCTACGTCAATTCTATTCCACTGACTTCTATTGGGATGGGTTTAATTTTTAAAAAAGCAGACATATTCTCTCTCTCTCCTCCCACTCCTGCCTTTCCGGACATCTCCCGCCAAAGTATCTTTCTCGGCCAATTTTCAAATCAGTCCGAGTGTAATACAGTGCAGTGGTGTTTTCTATTTGTGATCAGTGGACGTCTGTTGTATAAAAACAATGCTTTCCAAAAAACGTAAGTGTCGTTTTAGTGATTCGCTGAAAGCTGAATTTCCATTTATTATACAAGAAATTTTAGAGGATGGAACGCTAGTGAAATGTAATATAATATATGTAGTTCAAATTTGTCTATAGCAAGTGGTGGAAGGACATCAATAACTGATCATCTACAGGCAAAAAAGCATAAGGATGCGCTGCTTTTAAGTCTCAGTCTGGGTGTATGATAATTATTTTTTTGTAAAAACAGAACCCTCAAAAGATGAATACACTCTAGCTGTTCGTGAAGGAACCTTCGCATATCAGACTGTACTTCATAATCATAGTTTTCGCAGAACGGATTCGACAACAATTCTACAAAAGAAATTTTCAAGGAAACAATTTTCCTGTGCAAGAACAAAGTGTGAATCCATAATTACCAATGTTTTTGCTCCTTGGGTTATTGATGAACTAAAAAATGACCTCAAATATGTCAGCGTCGTAACATTGTCTTGCGATACATCTAATCATAAACATGTTAAGCGACTCCCTATTTTAGTTCGTTATTTTCAGGCTTATGAGCTGGAAACTCCAGTAAAGACCAAACTGATTGCTTTCATAGATATCTCAGGAGAAACGTCCGATATAATATCTGAACAATTGTTGGAAGCAATTGATAATTTTGACTTAAACAAAAAGATTGCTGGACTCTCAGCAGACTGTACAAATACAAACTTTGGAGGCTTGTTGAGGAAAGGGAGAGATAATGTCATAACTAAAATATAGCCCAAGTTAAACAGACACATAATGGGTCTTGGTTGCAATGCACACATAATTCACAATTGTGCAAAAACAGCGTTTGATTCCATGTCTATGGCTATGGAAGTGATTGTAACAAAAATATTTGGATACTTTCACATTTACACGGTTCGTGTAGAACACCTAAAAGACTAAAAAAAGTGAATAATAATGTCCACACCTATAATTGGTCAGGATTGTGTAGCAGCAGCAGCTTTATAGCGAACACAGAAAACATCACAGGATTGTGCTGTTCTGAAACAGCTATGCCATGCTACCCTAGAATTGCCTTTAATGGGATTACTGTGACCACAAACCATTCTCCATGTGTGTGCCACATATTTACACCCCAAAAAGAAATACTGAATATAACAACATCATATGCCGTCTGTGATATTAATGACCACAGACTATGAGCCTCCAGTATGATTGATACAACTGTTGCACCAAGCACTTCATCAGCAGAGCCATATCTATGGAATGTTAATCTGACATTGTTCTTGAATGATGTCCAAGTTAATGAGACATCAGAATCGTGTGGCAGCAGCAACAAGAAGGGAGCGGAGAACATCAAGTTCTGCTGCTATAAAGGAGACTTGCCTTGCTATCCCAGAATTGCCTTAAATGGAATCACTGTAGTTGAAAACTTCTCCTCTTGTGTAAACTACACATTCACATCTGGGAGTGAATCAGTGAAGGTCACAAAATCATATTCTCTCTGTGGTTTTACTAACTACAGGTCATGTGGCTTCTGTTAGATTGGAAATGACAAATTACCACCACTGTGTGTCTATATGTTTGGAATTGGAGTCATCAATGATGGCCTAACATCATCAAGTGCTATGACGATCATCATTTTCGGGAGGACGTGATCTCCCATGGTATATGGTGGATAGGCGGCAGGAACCATTGAAGGCTATGTCTGAAAAGTGTTCCTTCTTGCAGTTTCCTCATATCCCAAGTCCGGCTTGTTGCAGGAGCTACTGAGTTAAGTGCTCTGTGCACACCGTGAGCTGTGTGTCTCATCCGTTTTGATCCTGCTTCGATATCCCGCTTGTTTACGATGAATGATGATATCGTATGACAGGGAACAGTTGGCTGTGTTCACTTTCTGTGCGGTTTCGCCTTATGTCTTTTGGCGTGTGCTGAGACTGCTACGATGTGGACTACAGTTACCTTTCTTTGTTAGGGAGATGAGTTGGTAATTCGAATGATTCCACTGGCACGGGCGGTTGAGCAATTATGGATTTTAATTCGTTTGCTGTGATGCCGAGGCCTTCCATAACCAATAACCAATAATAACCTAAAAGACTTCTGTGAATTTTCTGGATAGGAGTTTAAGCAATTAGTAGGTTATTCGAATATAAGGTGGTTGTCATTCTTCCAGCCTTGGAAAGAATATTGAAACTGTATCAGTCACTGAGATCTTTCTTCTTGTCAAAAACACACTATCCTACAATATTGAAACAATTCTTTGAAAACAGTGAATCAGAGCTTTGGCACAGCTTTGCTCATTCTCACGCATCACTCTTCCATGAAACAATTAAGGCGATTGAAGGCGACAACAAGAGTGCAACAGAATCAGCACGAGCTGTGAATAATCTCATTATAAAATTAGAAACTCGACGCGATGAAATTTCATCCCACACATGGTAAAGAGTTTGCTAACTGATTTAGTAGAAAGTGGTGACATCCAAATGGAAAGTTATTTCCAAATAAGTAAAGAATTCTATAATACTGCTGTACATTACTTGCAGTCTTGGAACAAGCACAATGAGGATTTGTCACAACTGAGCTGCCTTCTCTTGGATAATGTGCCTGAAAGGAAACATTTTGATAATGCAGCAGAACAGATATCTTCAAAGTGTCATGAAGTTGTAAACGTCAATCGTGATGAGCTTTTTGATGAATTTACTTATTTGCGAGGCCATCTGTTGCATAAAGAATGCGAGTGGTTCAGTAACAAGCCCCCATGTAGAAAATGGAATGAAGTACTCAGGTACTTGAAAGAAAATAATGTACCACATGCTAATGTGAAGAGAATTCTTGAACTTTTTATGTGCTTACCTGGCATCAATGCATCCGTAGAAAGACTATTTTCTCAAATGAACTACGTCTGGTCAGAAGAGAAATCACCGATTAATGTGAGCACGGTGCAAGCCATGTTAACAGTAAAAACTAACATTAATTTATCGTGTGAAAGCTTCAGTGAAAAACTTGCTTCAAGTCATGAGATCTTGAGAAAGATACACTCAAAAAACAAGTACCACGTCGAGGCAACAACCTCTTCAGTAGAAGTAATGTACTGTAAACATTACTAATTACTTTAATATTGCAATTAATATCTATATGTTGTTTAAATTTTTTTTATTTTAAAGTTTTTTTGTTGTTGAGAAACAAAACTAGCTATTGTAATTTCATTAAGTGCGTGTATCGCATAAGTACCGTGAATATTAACAAAAATAAAATCAAACAACAAATGGTCATATCTCATATCTTTGTGTGCATGTCTATGTTAGCCATGTGTCATATATCTTGATGTGTGTCAGTGTCAGTCATCCCGCGTATCGCTGTGTACATGTCTGTGTTTGTCACATCTCATATCTTTGTGTGTGCATGTCTGTGTTAGTCACCTCTAGTGACTCGGGCAGATGGTGCTCGTAAACCTGGGAGGGCCGACCATCTAAGGGCAGAAATCCCCTACAGAAAAGACAATCTGCTGCCATGCAGGAAGATTGGGGACAATCAAAGGCTAAGGAAAGCAAACCTGAATAAAATGCTGGCTGAAATCGGATGCAATGGGCCACTGGCGCAGAACACAGTGCAACGTTTTAACGGGTGTTCAATCAGAGTGGATCTGGCAGACTCTAATTGTGATGTTCTGTCTGTGGGGGCGATCAACACACTTAACCTGACAGCTGACTTCATGTGAGGGTCTGGAATCCTACTCTGATTGAGTCCTGATCGCAGAGAGAGAGAGAGAAACAGCAAATAAACACAGTTATTATGAAATTTAAAGTTATCAGTTATCTTTTCTTGCATCTACAAAATTTCTTGCGCACACAGTCACACATCCACCCACACATATTATAAATATATATAAATAAATATATATAAATACATATATATATATTATCGTTCGTCCCCAATTTTGTGGAACAGTCTCAGAAATAAGCAAAAAAATCTTCTGAAATGTATAAAATATGACAAATGTCCCCGAAAACAATGGTTACCCTAATCTAAGTACATATTTAACATATGGACATGTTCGGAGTGCAATAAAGATGACCTTCCGATAACTCAATCGTGTTCCCAAACATTTATTGTGAGTCGAATCTTAGGGACAGACCAGTGCAGAGAAACATTCAGCATTAGTTAGCTGAGTTGACAGTGTTCCCTAGCCTTTGGTTTCTCGTGGCAAGACGCTGTGCTACTGCCAAGGTGTACAGGCTCGATCCTGCTTCGGAACATATATTGTTTTTATGTTGTTATTTGTCATTTTTTCCTAGTACTGTAAACATACCTTCATAGTGTTATGGTTATGGTAGCCCCGGTATCACTGCAAACGAATTAAAATCAATAATTGCTCAACTGCCCGTACCAGTGGGATCATCCGAATTACTAACTCATCTCCTAAACAAAGAAAGGTATCTGTAGTCCCCATAGCAGTTTCAGCACACGCCAAAAGACATAAGGTGCAACCGCACAGAAAGTGAACACAGCCAACTTTTCCCTGTCATACGATATCATAGTTCATATGTAAACATACCTCTTCCTCTGAAATGATACAGTAGTGCTAAGAAATAAGAATTTTTGCAGGGTTCCTACCGCTCGTTGTTGTATGTAAAAAAAAAAGTAAAGTACGCCCGTCACGCCAAGTGGCGTATAGGGAATATGGTGTTAGTGACCATAAATTTTACAGACCTTCGGTACATGATTTTTGGGGTAATGTGGTCGGTATTACGCCCGTGCCGCTTTACTTTCCCAGAAAAAAAATCCGGTACCCATTAAAGGCTGGGTGAACCCAGAAGCCGTTGGTTGGGATCGAACCCTACCTCTTGTCCTTTGTAGTCCAGTTCTCTATTGTATGTAATAAATAATAAACCAAACTTTGACCTTGAGCCACTGAACTTTGAGTGGAGTGGCCTGTGCTTAGAATGTATTTTTTGTTTGTTTTGGGGCATATAGAAAACTGAACAGTAAAGGGTTTACACAACTTTACTGTTACTACAATCGGAATCTTCTTCTATAGTCCGCATTGACGATCATTTATTTCGATAATGTATTTTCATTGTCCATTAAAAAAAAAAAAACGCGCACAAATTATTTTGAAATTTAAACATTTGAATTTTCAAATAAATTATCTTATATTAAAGATTTGTCATCGAGCGCCGCTGGTGTAGTGGTATCATGCAAGATTCCCATTCTTGCGACCCGGGTTCGATTCCCGGCGGCGCAGTTTTTTTTTCTATAATCATTTTATAATTATCTTCGGCAATTTAGAGGCGTTATTTTTACACCAAGACCAACATGGACGAGTAACATAAAAATATGGACAAATCAGCCTATGACAACCTGCACCATCAAAGCAAGAGACAGAGCAGAACGGAGGTACTCATATTTTATTTCCGTCCATGAGTAATTGACATTTCAAGCCTCGCTGCTGAGACCAGGGTGGTTCTCTAGCAGAGAGAAATCATAGATAAAAATTGTAACTGGTGCAGTCGGGATTTGAACCCACAACCTCTCTGTCTCGAGGCCGGCGTCTTGCTTCAAGACCAATCAGTCCCCTAAACGAAACTAAAACTAAATGAGATTCAGATTGGATTTAGACGTAACTGGATTTGTATAAATGCCACAGAGAGCAAAGTTACGCGACAGTTGAAAAGAACTGTTTGGTAAGATGTCAACATAACTGATCAACAGATGGAGATATATATTTGGGAAGTAATATAGACAAAGAGGGTGAAGACGATGGCGCTGGATAGGACACACACTGCGGAAGCCAACTGAGAGTATTACACAACAGGCCCTTTTTTGGAATCCACAGGGAAAAAGACAAAGAAGAAGACCAAGGAATTCTTGGAGAAGACAGAAGCAGAGATGAAGATGATGGGCAAGCCATGGAACGATCTTAAAAGAATGGCAAGAAACAGAACGGCTTGGAAAGTGTTTGTTGAAGACCGATGTTCCACAGGGAGCTGAAAGGTAGAAGATAAAAGAAGAGAGAGCCCAGAAGCCGTTGATCAGGATCGAACCCGACCTCTTTGTAGTCCAGTTAACAAATCACTTGAGTTTTCACGGCTCCCAGACATAACCATACTCCGGCATAAGAAATATTAGAAAGGCCAAACGCTGTCTGGGTGTTTATATTGGTCTGGATTCTTCGTAAATTAAAATTAAAATAATAATAAATCATTTACAATTCTTCTATGTTCCGGTTCTGGAAGCAACTCTGACATCACAATCAATGAAAATGTCCGAGAACACGGCCGAAAACATTAGACTGAAGAGAGCTTGTGCCTCTATGTTGTCGTATTTCACAGTTATTAGGTAAAGATAAAGGTAAAGCGCGAGACTTAAATCGCATTGAGTTTTCACCCATATGAGCTCAGCCGCCTATACAGAAGTGTTCGGAGTCTTCTGGATAGTATCGCTTCAAGCATCGAAACTCACGGTGCAAGGCGGCATTCTTCACCTTCCCAGAGTACTACCCTGGAGTACTACCTGCGCGAAAAGACACTGCCTACGAAGCTAATTTTTTTAGTTAGCTGAGTGGCAGTGTTCCCTAGCGTTTGGCTTTTCGTGGCAAGGCGCTGTGCCACTGAGTACGGGTTCGATCCTGCTTTGGTCCATATTTTTTTCTGTTGTTGATTATTTGTCAATTTTTCCGAGTGCTGTAAACATACCTTTTCCTCTGAATTAATTCGCTTTACTACCCTGGTACCCATTTCTGCCAGCGGCTGGATTGACCGCCGGGGGTATTTTTTTTTTTTCAACCACGAGTATAACTCACACTGCTTCCAGCGGGAATCGAACACGGTTGTCCGAACGTCGGTAGCGACGTGGGTACAACGTTATTATTATAAAATATATATGCTTATAATAGCAAGAGGTGCGGAATGATTGCCCCCAATGTAGAACTCTAAATGGCAGGATGTCGTAAAACTTTAGCAACATTCCTAGATGAAGGTTACTGGTTATCCAAAATTGATCATAACTTTTCAGAGGTCATCACTATTAATTAACTGTGTCAAAAATCTCGGTGACGTAATAAATGCTGTGTAGAGATTGATATTTTATTCCTCACACTTTTATTGTAACTGTCTGAAGCAAAGATCGCATCTGTGATACCTCACCAGTTATAAAGTGGTAGTAGTAATAGTAGTAGCCTTCGTCAGCCATAGTTGACTATGGATTTTTCAGAGCTCCTAGAAATGTTATTTTTTCTTGTCTTTTCTTTCGCCGTGTATTCTCTTCTCTATGAATCTGTGTGCTTCTTGTTTGATGTGAACCTTTAGGGTGTTTCCACAGATTGCGGTCTGCAGCTATGTCTTCCCATGCTGCAGGGTTTGTTCAGTCTTCATGTCGAGTAGACACATTAGCAATTATGTTGCAGTTCATAATCCAAGTGTTTTTGTTCTGAATTATTTAAGAAAACACGTTTGATCTTATGCAGAGCATGGATTTTCTTCCACAGTCAACTTAGGGAAGCCCTGCGTGCAACCTGCTAAAGTGATTGTTCAGCTTTGCGAGGTGGGGCGACTTTGTTGTGGGTAGGATTACGCCATTCATCTAAAGTAAAGTAAAGTACAAGACTTGAATCGGCGTCTTAGCACGCGAGTTTTCACCCATATGTGCTCGGCCGTCCATCTAGTATTGCTCGAAGACTTCTAGATAGTGTCACTTCAAGCATTGAAACTCACGATGAGAGGCGGCATTCCTCACCTTTCTAGAGTGCTACCCTGGTACCCATTTCTGCCATGGCTGGGTCGACCGCGTGGGTTTTTTTTTTTATTTTGTTTTTTTTTGCAACCACGAGTACAATTCATACTGATTCCAGCGGAAATCGAACACTGGTTGGCAAGTTTAACATTAACCGTTGACGTCACGCTAGTGAGGATGCGCGCAGGCCTTCTTTAAAGTTGGATGTACATATTCCACCCCCCCCTCCCTTCCCCGTGGCAAAATTGCCGAGCTCTTTTCTGTTTGTAGGGATGAATTATGTCGCATCTTTGATGTCGGATGCACTATTGCTTCACCAAAGTTCACCATCACTGTCTTACTTTTTTACGGAACATCCATTACCTTAATCATATTTACAGCTATTACTGGTACTATATACAAAATCAGGCTCAGTTTGAAAGCTCTTAGAGCATACTTATACATGACATTATAATCTGATTGTGTCAGATCGAAATGGATTGATATTTACTGAACTGTAACGCTGAAACTGCATTTAACGAGTAGTTTGTGAACAAGTATTGAAGCATATTGAGAACAAGTAATCGGTTTAACCTTCCAACCAACAGATTTCTAGACTCATTCAGTATTCATCCTACCTACCTACCTACCTACCCATCTACCTACCTACCCACCCACTTACCCACACACCCGTCCGTCTCTATCAATCCATCCATCCACCCCGAGCTGAACACGGCACATAGGGCAGAAATTCTAGACTCCTGCGCCCAACGGTCAAATGTGTTTTACAACATACTATTGTTGTTTTGTGTGCAGATAGCTTGAACTCAAATTTGGTGATTGCAAAGTCTTGGTCGAATTATTAACCTACAAAAATATGTACCGGCTTGCTCTGTGAAGGAAAGGCGGGATATTCGCTGTACCGATCATATTTTCCCAAAAGTGATTGTCAATTAACAAATATGGGCACTTACACCACATTCGCTATATACACCACGTGGCATTACAACGGGCCTTTTTCTGCATAAAGTCAGAGTTGAAGAACTGAACAACTTTTGTAACTATGCTGGAATCAATTATGCTAACTCTAAAAAGTAATGACAACAAGACACTGAGAGAATAATTACTTTAGAAACAAATCTTGGAACTACATCAGGCAAAAATAATGTGATCTGGTCATCTAATCAAATCTAATGCATGTGCTATAATATAGTTTTATCACTTGCCTTGATATTCTTCTCTGCTCTTTTATTTTTGTGTATTCTCATGTCAATTTCTCTGTCTAGTTTTCCATCTTCTGTGAACATTGTGCCCAAATACTTGAATTCTTCTACTTGTTTTATTTCTTTATCTTTGATCTTAATGTTTAATGGGTGTCTTAATTTACTTATTCTCATAGCCTCTGTTTTTGCTGTGTTAATTTTCATACTGTAGTTTGTGCAACTTTTATCTAGAGATGTTATATGTTGTTGTAGCAGGTTTTCGTCCTCATTTATTAGGCATTGGTCATCTGCGAATAGTAGCTCGTTGATGTTGGAACTTTCTACCTCTATATTATTATTTGATTTTTCCTTATTGTTGGTTGTTTCCTGATTTATTTTGTCCATATATATGATGAAGAGGAATGGTGAGAGGACACATCCTTATCTTACACCTGTTGTAACCTGAAACCATTCTTATAGACCTTCCGATGTTCTAACGGCACTTTGACTGTTTTTATATAGCGCTATTATATTATCTATATAGTAGTTGCCCTGCTACCCCGTAGGTATCTAAAGTTTGCAAATTGTAATTGTTGGTAATAAATTTTTTTCTTTTTTTTAAACATTGCCTATTTTGGAACATCCTCGTTTTTATTTAACTGTCCATGTCTGGAATCCTGAACATTATTATGTAAAAAGACAACGTTCCATGATACATGTGTCTATATTATAGTTCAACTCGTAGAACGACGAGATTGCAAAGAGAAGAAAATAATCCCTGCGCGCTGATTGGACAAGAATGCAGGGGAAGTCAACTGACAAATATGAAAATGAATGTTTACGTTTTTTTTTAATGTCGGCTGGGATAAACTGTCACTCACACCAAATTTACCTGTAACTGTATTATATTAAATGCGTGCAGTCTTAGGGTAAGAAGGCGTTTATATGTTTATTTATAATTAGTAAACCGTTATAAAATTGTACTATTAGCGATTGCACTTTTCCTTAAAATTATGTGGTGCCGGTCTATCATATAATAAAATAATATTAATAAATTATTATTTATATATTAACTTAATTAAATATAATAATTTTTGCATTTTTTATTTTTTTTTTACGAGTCCGCAACTTAGTGCAGAACATCAGCCGTGCATTTTATTGATATAATTATTATTATCTTTCTCAAGGTTGTGCAGGCATAGCATAAAAAGGTAAAAGGCATATGAATGCATTATAAACCATAAATTTGATAAATTGTGTGCATGAAAGTAAGCAAACATTACATTAGTTGAGTTATTAGTTATTAAATAAATGGTTTAGTCAGTAGTAAATGTAACACTCACACTGTTACTAGTGTTAGTGTGTACTGACTGTACTGTTGTGTATTAGTGTATAGTGTATTAATAATTACACCGTAAATGAGTGGATGTAGTGTATAGAATAGTAATAGTTGTGAAAATGCAATCACATGGATTTTAAATGACACAAAAACAAATGTATAAGTATAATTGTATAGTGTTCGAAATGAGTCTGACGTTTGAAACAAACTTTCACTAGCCAACTACTGGCAACTAGTGTATTATTATCATATTGAATTGTGTATGATAGAATAGACTCCACCTTATGACTTCAACTTCAGTACTAATGGAAAAAAAAAAAATTAAATTAACTAAATAAATATGTCGGCATGAAATATATATCATAATCATGTTATGTCCTTTTGCCATGTTCAATGTTGCTTTTAGTAAGTTAATAAGGTAGCAGCTCTACTCAAAAACAAAACATTCATCTCATCTGAGTACATTGATAGTTAATTAAGAAAAAAGTACTTGTTAGCTATGATGATAAAATGCTTTAGGCAGGGCATAGTCTACATTTCTGTACTGTCTTCAATTTTGTAGATTAAATTTCTCAATTTGTCCCTAAATATGCTCAGAAAATGACGTTTTCTATAGCCTTTATACTCTACAGTAAAAATTGAAATGATTTCATTAGGCTCAATAATGCCAACTTCACTTGACAAATTTTCTTTTATGCTCAGAGAAACAGATTGTCTTCATAGTCTAGTTATTAACAGGCTACCCATCTAGTTAAAAATGTGCAGTAAAAAAAAAAGTAAAGTACCCACGTCACGCCAAGTGGCGTATAGGAAATATGGTGTTAGTGACCCTATATTTTACAGACCTTCAGCACATGATTTTTGGGTAATGTGGTCAGTATTACGCCCGTGCTGCTTTACTTTCCCAGAAAAAAATCTAGTACCCATTTAAGGCTGGGTGAACCTGGAAGCCGTCGGTTGGTATCGAACCCTACCCCTTGTCCGTGGTAGTCCAGTTCACTAACCACTGAGTTATCGCGGCTAAAAATGTGCAGTGGTCATGGAAAAATATGGTCACTACCACCATATTCCCCATACGCCAAAAAAGGTGTTGGAGTGAACCTTTACCTTCTACATCAGCATGGCCAACCCACAGCCTTGTGGGCCAAATGTGGCCTGCATGACTCATTTGGGTGGTCCGTGGATCACTTCAGTGGTTTTCGTTAATAGAAGATAAATGAATACTGTAATTATAAAATCTGTGGGTATTGGGGAAAAAGTAAGTTTTTTCTGCAGATTTTATAATTCATGTGGAACACAGCACACTGTGTTCGTGAAACAGTGTGGCCCCTGCTTCATGAAATGTAACAGGTGATAATACTTTCCACTAAAATAGAGATTAGAAAGGCTTTTACAAAGATTTCAAAAGGAAAATAATGTCATTAGATCCATCAAGTAATGCCATTCTCGTGAGGGTATGAATTTTGGTTCTCCTTAAGAAGACAACCATAGAATGGAGTGCATATAGGTGTGAAATTTTTTCTACTTCCCACAATGGCCATTTAATCTTAGTGATTTCAAATACAACGAAAATCGGTGATTTACTGCTTTTAATTTAATGTTAAACGCTGAAAGAAAGCTACGCAATAACTAGGAAGGACCAACTCTGAAGGTGTCAAAAAGACTTGACCAACAGACTTATAATCATCAGATATTAACCAATGAGTCTTTGATATGGATGGTCCCGGAAAAAAAACAACTTCAAAACTGAAACTAAAGCAAATGTCCAGGGAGTTTAAACAGTCTATAAGCACAGAGTTTTGAGTTAGAGTTGAGTTTTGAACTTGGAAATTTGAAGTTTTTAAGCTCAGACCTATCAATGAAGGTTTTACTTTTTCTTTGAATCAGTGTTTTAGTTTTACTCTGAGTTAAGTTCATGAAGCAGTTATCAAAATTGTATAGTCAAAATATTTTGCTCTTTGAATGGCATGGTTTCTCAATTTGGAGGTTTTGGAAAATGATTTGACATTGCAACAGACGGAGGTAAGACAATGGTTAACCATACACCTGGATTAGAAAGCTTTGTTAAAAAAAACGAAAAAATTATTTGTTCTTTCATTGCATTATCCACTAGGAGTCACTTTGTGAAAAAATATAAATCAGTGACATTATGACACAGTTGTAAATATTGTAAATTTAATAAAAGGATGGAACAAGCTCAAGACATAGAAAGTTTCTTGCATTTTTGAATTATTTGGATGCTGAATATGGTGACATTTCTTTGCACTGTGGGGTACAATGGTTTAGTGCTGAAAATTGTAACATTTTTTTTTTGCGCTCAGGAATATTAGTATTAATTTTCTTAAAAATTAAAATATTTGAAATTAATATGACAAGAAATTCATACAAATGCTAGTCTCCCTGAATGACTTAATATCTCATCTTAATGCTTTAAATATGAAATTGCAGTTGAAAGGCAGAAAACAAAAAAATCTCTTGGCTCTTCAGACATATAATGAAGGATTTTGTAGAAAAACTGTAGTCATATAGTCATGAAAAATGAATTAAAAGTAAATGATACAGCACATTTCCCATCTTTCCAGTGAGGGAAGAAGAAAATGAAACACATTTTAATGAGTTTCAACAAATAATATATGCTGTAAAGAAGAATTCCAGACATGATTAAAATATTTTGATATCCAGAGGCCAAAACTGACTGTTTAACAGTCCCATATAAACTGAAGTGAGTCGCAGCCCTGTAACCTTCAAATGGAGATTTATGATCTTCAGGCACATTCATTTTTTCAAGCCAAAAAGTGTGACATTGCTGAGGACTTCTGTGAAATCTCTTATCAAAAGACTGTTTACCAAAATTGCAAACATTTTCAATTGAAAAATTATAATTATTTGGCAGGACATGTGAAAGTGTTTTTTTTTTTTCAAGCCATTAAATCCAAAACTAGAAATCATATCCAATGTGCTTCACTGGAAGCCTATCTAAGACTTTCCTGGACAGATTTTGAAGTAAACATTGAGAAAGCTTGTTTCAGAAAAGCAGTGCCAATCTTCACATTAAATTACCTTGGAGCACAATTATCACTTTATTTTGACATTTTTATTTTTCTAGTAATAAATTGCTTGATTATTACTTAATATATATATATATATATATATATATATATATATATATATATATATTATATATATATATATATATATATATATATAATGGCTTGATGTACCTTGCCATAAGTCCTGTTTGATCCTTGGACAATACAAGGTTGAACCACCCTGTTGTACTTCATAATTACCCCATAATTTGTCTGCCAAATTTCCTTTTTGGAGATCAGACATCTTTTCTTAGTTCTCAGCACAGCTCATGTGTTTACAGGACAGTTTTTGGAATCTGTAGCACCTATGAAGTTAAATGTAAAAAATGGCCACTACCTAGGCACAATTGTTAAGCAAATCTACCCATGCAGAAGATGGATGTTTTGGGTCGAAAGTTACAGATATTGTGGCTTTGTCATAAACTAGCGGTAAAACGCATCCACACCCACTTAAATTGTGACAGGTAAGAAAGCGAGAAGAGATGTCAATGTCTTATAAACATTTCTCCTGTTTGGTATTTGATTATTTTAGTAGTTAGCCCAAATAAAGCATCGTTCAGCCACCCTTAGCCTTTTCCTTTCTGTGTTTACTTGATGTCTATCCTCGCCATCATCTGCCTTTAAAAGGACACTAAGTTGGCGTAGTTATGGTGATATTGGTTTATAGCAGAGTGTGATATCTGCAGCTTTCGTCCCATCTGATTTCAGTACATAATTTGGTTAACTTCCTTCTTTAATCTCTACTTTCTTGGCCAGACTGGTTAGTCAGTTTTCAGAGCCATCATGGGAGGTGGATTCTTGATAATTTTTTTCCCCATTAATCCTGATTCAACCAGTCAGTTACGAGTCACTTACTGCTTTCAGCCCATGTGTTTCCATCACCTCTCATTTTTCTCCATTAATGTGACCTTTAATTAAATTACCAGTTTGTCATGGCTAGGTCTAAATTTGTAAAAAAAAAGTAAAGTACCCCAGTCATGCCAAGTGGTGTATAGGGAATATGGTGTTAGTGACCATATATTTTACAGACCTTCAGCACATGATTTTTGAGGTAATGTTGTAAGTATTATGCCTGTGCCGCTTTACTTTCCCAGAAAAAAAATCCGGTGCCCATTAAAGGCTGGTGAACCGGGCCGTCGGTTGGGATCGAACCCTACTTCTTGTTCTTTGTAGTTCAGTTCACTAACCACTGAGCTATTGCGGCTCCCAGGTCTCCATTGTGAATAACATTTACTTCAACAAATACATATGAGTCATGTTAGGTTCTTATCCCGATGTTGCTCTGAAGGTCTGGAAATGTGTAGCTGATAACAAGTCAAAATTTGGCAAATATTTATGTGAGATCTCAAACATATAATACCGTTTTGTTGTCATGAATCAGCCATTTAAAATTGTTGTTATGTTTTTTATGCTTTTAATTATTGATCAATTATTTAAGTAATTTATGATCCAGCAATTACTTTTGTTTTATACAAATTCCTCAATTCAAGGAAGAATCATTCAGAGCTGCTACATGTACATGCTTAATGGATTATATTAAGTAAACTCAAAACCTGTTATCACAAGTCTGACTAAGGTAAACTTGGCTCATTTGCAGTACTTTTAATCACTAGTTAGATTGTGTTACCTTTAGCACATTAAATAACCAGTTAACTTGAACTTGGGTCAATTATTGTACTTTAAATAACTATTTAGCTTTTGTCATCTGTGATACTTTAAATAACTATTTAGCATTTGTCATCTGAAATACTTTAAATAACTGGTTAACTCCAGTCAACTGTAGCATTTTATATAACTAGTATGTTTGTGTTATCTGTAGTACATTAAATAACTGGTTAAATTGTGTCACCTGCAACAATTTAAGTAACTGGTTAGCTTTGGTCTTCTTAAAACTTTAAGTAACTGGTTAGCTTGGATCACCTGTAGTACCTAAAGTAACTGGTTAGCTTGGATCACCTGTAGTACCTAAAGTAACTGGTTAGCTTGAGCCACCTGTAGTAAATTAAAAGTAAAGGTTCCCTCCATGCCTTGCTAGGTATGTGTGAAATATGTTGTTGGTAACCAATAATTTATGTGATATGGTCAATATCATGCCAGGCTGCCTTTTTTTCATTGGACAGCTATCGTCACTATTGTACAACAAGGAAATAACTTTAGATGCAAAACGGCCACTCTACAATGCAATCTTCATTCAAACGTGCCATCAATGCCTGACCCAGACAATAAAAAACAATAAAACAGAACAATAGAACAATAAAAAAAATAACCACTACTGGTATGAAATGTGTTAGATGAATGACAGAAAATAACAGTCTGAGAGATATGATCAGAAATGAAGAACTGAGAAAAAAGTTAGGACTAATTCCTGCCATAGGATACATAAAGAAACAGCAGATAAAATGATTTGACTGCATGATAAGACAGAAAGACCAAAACATAACACAACAAGCCTTTAATAAACTTTGTGAAACACTAGATCCTAGGGCTGACCATGAAAATGATGGATTGATGGAATATTAGAAACACTAGGAAAAATAATAGCAGCAGAGGCTAATAGAAAAGAAAAAGACTGCAGATTATATCTCCCCTCAATGCTGAAAAGCAAAGGTAGGAAAGAAGAACTTATTTATTGTCAAGTTGCAAACTCTTTTGATTTCAGTTAACATTGTTTTTATCTAATTATCTATTTTGCTTTTGATGGAACATTATACATGTCTTTGTTTTGTCTCTTTAGGGATATACAAAGTGTGAGCTGAAGGAACTAGTGACACAGAATTATAAAGACTTCTTAAATCAGTTGACATCATGAGTAGACCTCCATATATTGACATAGATAACATTATTGCACAGCTTTTGAGTGCTAAGAGTCATCCAGGCAAGCAGGTAGGACTGTATTCATTACAAACAAATATTTGGTTATAGTTTTTATCATTTAAGTTTCTGTAGATTTTGAAACTCTAATTAATGTATTGATAGAACAGCAGTCTAGATATTGATAAAGCAATCTAGAAATTGATCAAGCAATCTAGATCTTGATCAAGCAATGTAGAAATTCTAGAAATCATGATACATTATCTATTAATGCCACTTTACTGTATCTTCACATTTTCCTTTTATTTCACAATCATTCATAATATGCATAGTTTAGTTTTCTTGTGATCTTTCAGATTGTATAGCACTGATTTTATATTTTATATATGCTCGAATGGGAAAAAAAAAAGTAAATTATTAACATTTGTTTTCATAAATGAAATTAAAAGTGAAGATGAGAAATGTACATTGGATCAAGTTGTTTGTAATTTGTAAATACATGCCACAGAAATTCGGTTTCCACAGCCCAATACGATATAATGTTTGTTATTGATTCACAACAAAGGTAATTAACAACATATAGAGGTTTCCATACATTGACTAAATTGTGTTATTAACTCTTTTTGGACTTTATTTCTTTTTTAGGTTTGGACCAGATTAATTTTCAGTTTAGAAAAAAATATCATCACATGTCTTTTTCATTTTACAATTTCACACAATAATATAGATAAATGTAGTACATGTTATAACATCAATGGAAAGAAAAATGGTTGCAAAAAATGAAAATAACAATATATTGATGATATGTGATTATCTGAAGGAAAAATATATATTATAAAATATTCAAAGGTAGATAATTTTCAATTCAAATATTGCATTTCTTCTACCTTATTTTTTACTCAATAGTTAGAAGTGTTGCTATCCATTTTTCTTGAAATTTTACACAAAGTAGTCCAGAGTTCTTCAAAATACAGTTTACTCGATGAATATATGTTCATAAATAATGACATTATGTGCTAGAAGTAGAAGTTGGGGGACTGGTCATATTTGTCAGAAATAAACACAGAATTTAAATTGAAAATTTTTTAATTTCTACAGCACATACCATACTGATATAAATGGGAAGTACTTATAAACCTCTTCTAGGTATCAAATACAAGTATTCTATTGACCTTTCGAGCTGTAACCGGCCATAGGGCGTAGACCAAGATACACCTTCTCCTATATGAATTTTTGTTCTAGCAGTTTTCTTTTAAAGATATTTTATCAAATCTCGCCATCTGTCTCTGTTCTGTGCAAGCAGTTCTATCTCATTGAGGGAGCCGATTCCTGCTGCTCTTGCCTCTCTCATCAATGTTCTTCTCAGTGTCTCCCTGGGTCTTCCTCTTTTCTTTTACCTGTTGTTTCCCATATGAGGGCTTGCTTTGCTATTCGATTATTATCTCTTCTCATCACATGTCCAACGTATGACCATCGTCTTTTCTTTATTACTGAAGATATTAGTGGTTGATTGGCGATTTCTCTAATTTCCTCGTTTGTTTTGAATTCGTTCCATTCTATACCAAGTATTTTCCTTAGACATTTATTTTCGAATGCGTTCAACTTTGTTTCTATATCTCTTGTTGTTTTCCAGCTTTCACACGCATACGTAAGGGTTGATAGTACATTTGATTTGAATAGCCTAAGTTTTGTGTTTGTGCTAATGAGTTTTGATTTCCACAACTTTTCAAGGCTTCTGAAAGACATTGCTGCTTTAGCCAGTCTGATTCTAATTTCTTTGCTCGTATCCCCTTCTCGATCAATGTGACTTCCAAGATAGATGAAGTGATCGATCTCTTCTACTGGTTGTTTTCCATGTATATTTTGTCACTTGTTGGAATTAAACTTTTCATGACTTTAGTCTTTTCATGATTGACCTCAAGCCCAATTTTGCTGGCTATTGATGATAGTTCATTTGTGTTTTCCTGCATCGTTTTTATCTGATTGCTGATAAGAACTATGTCATCAGCAAAGTCCAGGTCCTCCAAATGGTCTCCTTGTATCCATTCGATGCCTTTATTACCAGTGCAGCATTTCTTCATTATGAAGTCCATAAAATTCCAAATAACAAGGGCGATAAAATACATCCTTGTTTAACCCCAGTTTCTATTGGGTCTATACAAGTATTGGTGGATGTAAAATAAAAACTGGCTCTGTACGAATAAAAATTCAACCATGCCAATCAGAACTGCTTTGTTCTGATTTCAGAACTGATTTGTCTGATAGAGCTTCGTTAGTGAACTAATATATTGCTTAATGGTCTGGAAGAGTTAATACACATCAGTATGTTAAATGTCATCATCTGCTGTAAACCACAACAATATGCCCACTTATCCACCATCTAAGGGTAGATTAGGTTATGAGAAGACACAACAGAGAATATCAAAGCAAGCTCTAAATGGGAACCAGAAGGTAAAAGAAAAAGAGGTCAAGCTAGAGAAGCACTAAAAAACACACTGAGGTGAGAAGCAACAATAGCAGGCATTAGCTACCTTGGCGAGGTTGAGAAGCTCACTAAGAACAGGGAGGGACGTGTGGCAAGATATCATGTGGGTTCTGTGCAAGGTCTAACATTTAATAACAAAGATCATCATACTTGAAGCGTCTAGAATTTCTGCCCTATCGGAGTGTGCTGTCTTTGGCTTCTATCTATCTTTGGTTTGCCTGAAGTATTGTCTATATCTGCTAAATCGTTTCCTGTATACATTTTACTGTCTTTTGTAATTCTTGTAGTGGCCCATATAGTTTTGTCTGTAATGTTGTACAGAATATGTACATATAGTTGAGGTGCCGATCTTGAATTTTGTATACATGTGACTGTGGATTGTGCCCTTTTCTGAGGTGTATAATGATAACTTGCTCCCATCTACTCATATTATGAAAGCCATCCTAATTTGGGGCTTGTCGTCTTCTGATTGATTTGATTATCTGTTTCTTATGATGGTATGTAACTGGTGCATCTGGTTGTGTACCTGTTGCGTCTTCCTTTGCCAGCTGATCTGCTCTCTTGTTTCCTGGTGTTCCACAGTGAGATGGGATCCACTGTAGGGGTGACACTGTGGTGCTTGCAGAGTTCAGTCAGTAAGATCTGCAGATGTGGCAATTTTCTGGGTTGTAGTGCCTGGTGTGCTGATCTTGCATCTGTCAAGGACACTACAGGTTGTGGGCTAAGATTACTGTTGAGCATTTTTTATAATGCCAACATTATTGCTTGGATTTCTGCATTGTAATTGTGACATTTCCCTGTTGCTATTTTATTCATATCCCTAATGTTATTTGGGTACTCTATGTATGCACCTGCTCCCCCATTCTTTACTGCTGATCCATCTGTGTACACATAAACCCATAGATCTTGTGGGTATTCTTCTTCCAAGAAACAGAGAGTTATTGTTTTATGCTGTAGACTATTCTGTTCCTCATTGTCAAGTGTTCCTTTCACTTCTGTCCATATTTGTATTGATAATCTGGATTCCTCTGTCTAGGGGTCTGTTCTGGTTTGGACTGTAGGGGACTGACAACTCTTGGTATGTCTGGTTCGTTCGTTCGTTCGCTTTCGTCAGCTTTGACCTCTGACGAAGTCCCACCCACTCAATTTTGTGGGACTGAATTTTGCGTGTAAAGTCTGTTTTATCCCATTACAGGATGCCCCTCGCCATGCAGGCAGATTTACTCCGACTTCAGAGGTACTAATTTTTAGGGAATTAGTAAAACCCATGTGTCCTCGCCAGGGTACGAACCCTGGCTGTTGCCGTGGTAAGCCAACCGCCTATCGATTGCGCTAACCGGACACCGTATGTCTGGTGTTTGTCTACAAATTCACTTGACTTGGTGGATAAAACTGCTTTTCTTAGGCTATCCCAATGCAAGATTTTGGAATCGGTCCTTCATTGGATGTCTTGTCATGCATGACAGTTTTTTTTGCCTTATTCAGCACCTTTGTGATCCTTTGTCTTCGGCTTGAATGGACTACAAAGATTAGTAATTATTTGACAATGCAGAAATAGAAGAAATATTTACTCTCACTTTGGAGTTTCCATATGCAGAGTATTTGTGAGTGAATTGTAAATTTTATATTTAATCTTTCAGTGGAATATTAGTAGAGACCTGCATACAACTGTGAGAGCACATAGCAATGTTCATTGCTGCTTTAGATTTTTCAGTAAATTAATACTTTTAAATGTAATTATTGCTAGGTTCAACTTCCAGAGGCACATATAAGACATTTGTGTATAGTATCAAGGGACATCTTCATGGAACAACCTATGCTAGTAGAACTTGATGCTCCAGTGAATATTGTTGGGGATATCCATGGTCAGTATGATGATCTCTTACGCCATTTTGATGCATGTGGGTATCCTCCTGCTGCTAATTACATATTCTTGGGGGACTATGTTGACAGGTAAGGAAATAGTAATCATGTGTCCACCATATGCTACAGTTGATTGCTATATATTTAAGTATTTAGCCAACAAAATAAATTACTTTTTACTATTTTATTTTGAATTGTTGAAGTGATGTCTTTTCTGTTTTGATTTAATGAATGACATTGGATTTGTAGAATAAGGTCATTGCAACAAATATTTTATAAGCATTAGCAATTTTTCCTCTTCAACTGCCTCAAATCTTTAGTTTACCTGTGGATACATTTGATGGAAGCAGTCACCTTAGGCAGACAACTGATGTGACAAAATTTGTTTAACATTTTCTCTTTGTGGCAGGTTAATGGTTCTGAAGTTTTATTTAAAACCTGAGACCTTTCTCAAAGTTTTCCTTCAGTTTGGCCGTCATTTTATGAAAGACAGTTTTTGCCTCTGAAATATTAAATCTTAGATGTGCTACATTGCTTTCTTCTGCTTTGCCCAATGGCAATCCTTTTCAATTTGTGCCTTAAAACATTCCATACCAAGGGTATGTGTGGCTGCGCCACTTTCGGAGTTAAACAAAATTGAAATAACAGCGATAAAAAAATTAAGATTGACCTAAAACACACATTTTATTGGCACAAATTATTCACAGTGCCAAAAAGCCTGTAATAAGAGAATTGCATGGTTTTAGTGGAAATATTTGTGAAAATGTAGATAAATTAAAAACAGAAAATTGCTGCTTTTTGTCCTTGGCATGCCAGCTACTAAAGCTGCAATTTGCAGCTCATGGTACAGAGTGTGTTAAATAACATTGAGTGGGCATAAGTGTATAGTGTTGTTCTTTTACAGCAAGCTGTGATATCTGTTCCATTCAGTCTAACACATATGAGTTCAGCACATTTTTGGATGCCAGGTTACTTTCCCTATCAATCCCTATTTGTTTGGCCAGACTAGTTAGTTTGCTAACAGGAGCACAATGGGGAGGTGGAATGAACTTTTAGTTAGCTGTTGCCAGCTCTGATGTAAGCAGGCAGCTGTGAGTTGCTGATTTTCAGCCTTGGTACTGATGGGCAACTCAACCTCACATTACTCTCTAATCTCTGCCACAAAAAATTGCATCTTCTTTTATTTTCCATACCTCATTTGCCTTTCTGTGTCGAGGGGAGATATAATTTGTGGTCTTTTGCTCTTTTATTGATCTCTGCTGCTGTTATGTTCCCTAGTGTTTCTCAATTAATCTTTTTTTTATGGTCGACTCATGAGTCTGGTGTTCTCGTAATGTTTATTAAAGGCTCGTTGTATTGTGATTTGGTCTTTCTGACTTATCACATGTCCAAACCATTTTATCTGTTGTTTCCGATGCCAAAACAGCTATGTATTGTCCCAAACTGTATTGTATGATTCATTATTTATCCTCCCTTTATCCACAGTCATGAGCTTTACTTTATAGAAATTAACAATCAGTGGTATTAGACAATTTTTAAAATTCCAAGACTAGAATTGAGAAACACAAATCTATCGTCTGGAAAATAAACTCACTTTATGTACTGAATAAATAGTTTCTCTGATTAACTTTTATGTCATGTATTTAACCCTAAACACCTATTTGGGACATGTTCTTTAGCTGAAATGATCCCCAAGTCATGATGATGTTAATAAGACCTTAAAATGACACAAATGAGGCCCTTCCCCTGACAAAAAATTAAAGATATTTCTAACTAACATGCAGGATTGCTGTCTATGCAGCTTTCATTATCTTTTCCCGCCTTTCTGCTATAAAAATAGTTATTGTTTATATAACGGTGCCGACATTGAGGTGTCTGTTGTTTCAGTTTATCTTGCAGATTTACTAAAATAACAGTTGCTGTCCTAATAGCCCAGTTTTTATGGCTGTCACTTTTACCGGCACTGTGAGCATAAAAATATAGTTCAACTTCCAAGACAAATTTAACAAAATTGAAATGGTCAAAAAAATTATTACTTTCACTTTTACTCACTGAAATTATAATATTTATATTTTTGTATAAACAAATATAGGTGTTCCCTGTTAATATGAGAGATTGAATGTCATGAATTAAGCGGATCATAAAATATTATTAAGTAATTTATTGTCACCAGCGCGGAGAGCACAAAATATAGACCTACTCCAAATACAAATATAACAAAAATGAAAGTGTGGAGGCGAAGGTGCGCCTCCAAGCACCAGAGCTGGAAGTTGTCAGTGACCCACAGCTGATGGCTTGCGCCAGGATCAGTGAACCAAAACCATCCAGATCCTGCTCCACCTCTCCATGGTGCCTCCAGTAACAGACTAACCTGTCTAGTCTGGCCAAGCAAGCAGGGATCGAAGAGGGAAGACAGCCCGGCACTCAAAAATGTTCTGCTGAAGTCAGATGTGTTAGGCCGAAAGGTGCAAATATAACAGTTATATTGCAAACCACAACACAACGCAGACACGCCCATTAATGTCCTTTTAAGGACGGATGACGAAGAGGAATTCTACAGTCTACGAATACTCTAGAATACTTTAGTCATCAGGCGAACGCAAGCAAGCAATGAAACTAAAAAAATCAAGACTTACATTTACTCACAGAAATTATTAAATTATATTTTTTTATAAACAAATATGGGTGTTCAATGTTAATAAGAGGGAGCTGCATTAGCTCAGTGGTTAGTGAACTGGACTACAAAGGACAAGGGGTAGGGTTCGATTCCAACCGATGGCTTCCGGGTTCACCCAGCCTTAAAAAAAATGGGTACCAGATTTTTTTTTCTGGGAACGTAAAGCAGCACGGGCGTAATACCGACCACATTACCCCAAAAATCATGAGGTCTGTAAAATATAGGGTCACTAACACCATATTTCCCTATATGCCACTTTGCATGACATGGGTACTTTACTTTACTTTACTAATGTTAATAAGAGATTAAATGTTGTGAATTAAGTTGATTGTAATATAAAAGATATAGTCGTGGTGTAATTTTTCTGGATGTGACAGACTAGACAAACATCCTGGTCAGACTTTGTGGGAGGGAATTCTGTATTTGACGTCATGACTGCGTAAAACTAAGGTAGATGTTTTAAAAAGCAAGTGTTCAAATGTGCCTAGAATGCAATACTTATTTGTACCTAACTATTTTACAATGACATAGTTCTCATCAGCAGTCAGATAAAAACGATGCAGGAAAACACAAATGAACTATCATCAATAGCCAGCAAAATTGGGCTTGAGGTCAATCATGAAAAGACTAAAGTCATGAAAAGTTTAATTCCAACAAGTGACAAAATATACATGGAAAACAAACCAGTAGAAGAGATCGATCACTTTATCTATCTTGGAAGTCACATTGATCGAGAAGGGGATACGAGCAAAGAAATTAGAATCAGACTGGCTAAAGCAGCAATGTCTTTCAGAAGCCTTGAAAAGTTGTGGAAATCAAAACTCATTAGCACAAACACAAAACTTAGGCTATTCAAATCAAATGTACTATCAACCCTTACGTATGCGTCTGAAAGCTGGAAAACAACAAGAGATATAGAAACAAAGTTGAACGCATTCGAAAATAAATGTCTAAGGAAAATACTTGGTATAGAATGGAACGAATTCAAAACAAACGAGGAAATTAGAGAAATCGCCAATCAACCACTAATATCTTCAGTAATAAAGAAAAGACGATGGTCATACGTTGGACATGTGATGAGAAGAGATAATAATTGAATAGCAAAGCAAGCCCTCATATGGGAAACAACAGGTAAAAGAAAAAGAGGAAGACCCAGGGAGACACTGAGAAGAACATTGATGAGAGAGGCAAGAGCAGCAGGAATCGGCTCCCTCAATGAGATAGAACTGCTTGCACAGAACAGAGACAGATGGCGAGATTTAATAAAATATCTTTAAAAGAAAACTGCTAGAACAAAAATTCATATAGGAGAAGGTGTATCTTGGTCTACGCCCTATGGGCCGGTTACGGCTCGAAAGGTCAATAGATAGATTTTACAAAACTATCGTAAAATTTACAACTCACATAAAAGCCTATGTAACTTTGATAAAAAATATATATATATTTTTCATTTTGTCACAAATATATATTTTTTTTCATTTTGTTACAAATATGTTAAAAAATGACAATTATAAATAAATACAACTGAAAAATAATCCAATTAATGAGCACAGTCACGACAAATGTGGACATTATGTCCATGACAAATAGTCATATTACAAACAGCATAAATGTTTGTTGTAATTTTTCTGGATTTTGAGGAACACAGGTAACAGACTGTTTGTGAGGGACCAGCTTGATGATGAATTGTCAACTTTGGGTTCCATTTTTAGAATGTCCCTGTTTTACTCACCAAAACTGAAAAGCTCAATCTCATGAAACAATCATATTTTTTTATGACAGACCAGCAGAATTTTTAAAAACACTAACATGTGTGGTCTCATTGGCACTTCATAAATAAATGCCGCCTATATTTAGGAAGGTACATGGTGGGGAAGAGGCAACCGCTCTTGGCAAACTGGATATTAAAAAATTTTTTATTTTGCTATCATAATTTTTACGAGTGAAAGTATTCTTGGGTTAAAGATACATTTTTTGGATATTGCAACCATAGAGTGAATTTAGGGCTTATATGACTGCTTGTATGTTGGAGCTCTAGCGCATGAAACCTGTGGTTGCAATAACAATGTCAACAGGCCATCAGCTGACAAAAACTTTGCCTTCTAGTTGTTCTCCCTGAAAACAGTCTGTGCCAAAACAGGCTGTTAACAGAGGTGAGGATTGCCATATTTTCCATAGTGGTGGTATTTACTGATATAGGAGACCTAGTGTCTCAGTACTTCTTGGCAGAACAAGTTATAACTTTTCCTGTAAAAGCCAGGAATTCAATAAAACAATTACAACTTACCACATACCATCTTGGGTCCAAGAGCTTAAGCTCATATTAAACCCATAGCATTAAGACAAAATGACAAAACTGCTCGTGTATAAAAGTATAGACAAGAAAACTAGGACTTGCAAATAAATGGTTAAATGTTACATTTGAATGTTGCTTTTACAGAGGGCGTCAGTCCTTGGAGGTGATCTGTTTGCTGTTGGCCTACAAAATCAAGTACCCACAGAACTTTTTTATGTTAAGAGGAAATCATGAATGTGCCTCTATAAACAGGTGGGCATCATTTTTGTTGTTGTACATTAATACATTCTGTACCACAAGCTTCAAAATTTCCGTTCTAGTAGAATGCGAGAACTTCAAGAGCTTGCATTTTGCGACATTTAAATTTGACATTTCCACAATTGTATCTGCTAAAACCTTGTAATTCCCTTATTTAACACTTTTTCTAACTTCCTGAGCAAATTGTCAGAACAAACTGTGTGTTGTAGGTCAATTTTCATGTATTTTCTTGTTATTTTAAATGTAAAAAAAAAGTACAAAAAAAAACCAATGTGGCCATAGTGTGTTAAACAGGGCCCTTGGTAGTGAATGTGTTAAGGATGTAAATGGGATACACTTGTCTTTTGTCTTCTTCATTCCTTGGTCACAAATTGACAAGCTATCAGTGGCCAATATGTCTCATAGCTTCTTATGTCTCATAGACCATGAAAATGCAAACTATGGGACTAATTTGAGCAAAGGCATAAACTGTATTGTTGGTTAGTGGGATTGGTAGAAATTAGTAAAATTTATATAGAATAATGAGAAGTGAAATGTCTGTGCTTGATAATAGTGATTTATTTATATTTCTTGTTCTTCCAAGGATATATGGTTTCTATGATGAATGTAAGAGACGTTACAACATTAAACTGTGGAAAACATTCACTGACTGCTTTAACTGCTTACCAGTTTGTAAGTATTTTTTGTTATCATAATGAAGCAGTTTTTGTGCTGTTTATGATGTGTACTTGTATGCCAGTGACAATCTCCAGTAACATTCCGCGATATTCCAGCGACGTTCCACCTTGCCGACGGCTCTTAAAAACCAGAGCCTTCAGACACTTGGAGCTGGCAATCTGTTTGAGGCTGTGAAGGCTCGTCAAGCCCGTTAGCCTTCACAGGCTGGTTGTTCAGCACTTGACCTCAGCGCCTTGTTGACAGTGCCTCCCAGGCACGTATGACCAGCCACGATCACACAGCACACTTGCCCTGGACTTGTAGGGGTCGGACTTCTCCGACTACCTGTAGGCGATGCAGGGAATTCCCCTACTGTATCGGCCCGTGTCGTGTTGACTTTACCCTCGTATAGTACCCTTGGCCGGGTGATCGTTTCACCTAGTACTCTCGTCGGTTGTTAACATACCAGCGTCCGTCTTCACTAGGGGCAGACAAATACAGCTAGCGCTCGAAGAACATCAATGAAACACCAGGTAAAACCCACTCCTGTGGTTTTATTCTCATAAGAACTAATTCACATTCTCAATTTACAAATATGATGGTATTGCAGCCGTCTTGCACACCTAGCCTTCTCACGTGGCGGCCTCCTATCGTTCATCTACCAACCTACACAGTTATCTTAATGCTCTCCTACCTCCCTCTAACTCGTGGTTGTCAATGACTTCAGCCACACGCACTCAAGGCAGCCCTGCTGCTACTCACAAGGTTTGGCGATCTGGGTTCACTTCCCCTCGCCGATATGGCTTCTTAGTGGAGAATCAGACTCCGTCTTGCACCCTGTCTTAATGACCAGGACCCCTGCGAGTCATTGCTACGACTTGACATTAACTGTTTGTTGTACTATGACACAACTACATTCTCTGATTGCTTCTCTTGACGCTAACTTAGTGACTACTCACAGCTTGACAATAACTGTTCTTTGTACTATGACACAACTACATTATATGATTGCTTCTCTTAAAGCTAACTTAGTGACTACTCACGCCCTAACCTGTCCTTACTATCTACCTTTCTACATACCAGTGCTCCTTGAAACCTACTCACGCCCTAACCTGTCCTTACTATCTACCTTTCTACATACCAGTGCTCCTTGAAACCGATCCGTTCCCTGTCACTTCCACACACCAACTAACTTCTGGATCGCTCTCTGAATGGACTAACTTTCACTGATTCCCGGTACCGGCTGTAACATGAACACACAAACCGTCCGGATCGAATCCTCGCTACCTCTCGAATGAAACTACCACTCTCTCCTTTGTTCTACCTTTTCTCTTCCCAACCAATCACCTACCTTGTTACAATTTTCGCCTCGTTCCTACATTGTCCCACAACCCTCGTGATCCCCTATGTATTCACATTCTTAGCTTTTCACGTGGACTCCCTGATTCTATGTTACTCACCTTTTCAACCTCCCCTTGAATTCTTACTACCCTACTCCCCACTTGTCTTACTCTCATCTTATCACTGCTACTTCCCTGCTTTAATTGAATGCAGCTTATCAGCTGATTGCTGGATTCAGAGTTCTGTCATTTATTTCTTAAGAAATATTGTGTCCTGAAAATAATACTTTACCTTTCTCTTAGAATGTCGGTATAGTTTGGCATTCCAATTCTGGCTTGTGATAAATTTCAGCTGTTGTATGCTTCACTCTATTACTTCTCATCATCATCATCATCAAGTACTGGGCCTGCTGGCGTTGATGATCATGTCTCTCCGCAATTTTCGATCTCGACAGTTATTTATCATTTCTGTTGATGACCTGCCAAGCCATTCTCTTAAGCTGTCTGGTATTTTTTCTCTTTGCTTTCCTCTATCTCTTCGTCCCTCAATTTTCCCAGTTGTTACAATATATTCTAATTGTTCTCTTCTCATTACATGGCCAAAAAATGATGATTATATTACTTCTAGCTTGCATTTAAAATAACGCACAATTGGCTCCAAACCAAAATCACCAAACTTAGAATTATATGTTCTTGACTTCTTCTGTGTTCAACAGATGTCTACTTCTTTTTATTATCTGCTCTTAAAAGATGGTCATAGATGTTTGATATTGTTATTTACAGCAGGCTGCTATATTTTGTACCTTTTGAACCATCAAGACATTTTTAAGTACTTGGTTGACCACACTCTGTGATCTCAAAACATTTGGCCAGATTGACGAGAAGAAGTACGATCTTTATCAGTTCTGGTTCATTGATCTTGTTGCAAGCCGTCAGCTATGAGCCATTGACCACTTTCACCTCCTGGGAATTTTTCCTTGGAAGTAAATAATGAGCAACATTTTGATAACCCAAAAGTTTTGAAGTTTGCTTGGTGCATAGAGATATACAATATATGGTACAGAGAAAGTGAGTGAATGAAACAAAAGGGGGCTGGGTGGTTTAGAGGTAAGTCAGTGTCTGGACAAGAAGGTCCTGGGTTCTTCTTCTTAGTATTCACCTGTCAAGTGGGCCTTGTATCACTGGTTTACGACAAAGCAGCGATTTCTGCTCCTTTAGACCCGACACATCCATCTTTGAGCCTGAATGTGTTCAAGAATCGTTGACTGTTAAAGGTAGGAAAAAAAAAAGTAAAGTACCCCTGTCACGCCAAGTGGCGTATAGAGAATATGATGTTAGTGACCATAAATTTTACAGACCTTCAGCACATGATTTTGGGGTAATGTGGTCGGTATTACGCCTGTGCCGCTTCACTTTCCCAGAAAAAAATCCGGTACCCATTTAAAGATGGGTGAACCCGAAGCCCTCGGTTGGGATCGAACCCTACCCCTTGTCCTTTGTAGTCCAGTTCACCAACCACTGAGCTATCACGGTTCCCTAAAATTGTTAAGTATTTTTTTCAAAAAGGTCTACACGTACTAAAGGAGCCTCGGTGGCTGTGTGGTTAGCACACTCACTTCCTGATCAGAAGGGTCCAGGTTCTTCTTAGAATTCACTCGTTAAGTGGGTGTGTATGCGAAATGTCACTAGTTTATGGCATAGCCATTATATCTGCGCCTTTCAGCCCAACACATCCATCTTCAGCATGGATGGGTAGATTTACTTAACAATATTTTGCTTGGAAAAAAGGCCATTTTTTTACCTACTCTTTTTGAGTTCAAACTGTCACGGGTTCTTTAACATGTGCGAGTGCACAAGGGACCTCCTCTTTTTGCAATCTTGGAGGGAACTTTTACTTACTTTACATCTGTTGAGGACGAATGTGTTGGGCTGAAAGGTGCAGATACTGTGGCTTATTATAAACATATGAAATAACACATCCGTACCCACATAATGGGTGAATGCTGAAGAAGAAGGAAGGAATAAGGTGCAGAATGGTTGACTCAACTACAAGTGATGTGCACATCACAACATCAAGTCAAAAGTTCCAAAGAAATAGTGTAACACATCTATGAATGTGTAAGTGCAGAAACAAGGTGTGATCTGTGAAGATGCTTTATTTTATTGTCGTCTTTCACTATTGCCTGTCAGCATTGAGAAAAATGGAGAATTTTAGAGCCAATGTTCTGTAGTGTGTTTCCTACATGGTACTCATTGTAATCTCTACTATTTTTTTTCATCCATCACCCTCAGGGGTAGGGGCCTCGGTAGCCCTTTTGGGAAAACCACTTGACTGAGCTACCGATGTTTGGACTACCTGTGTTTGATTCCTGCTGGAAGCAGTGTGAATTATACTCACGGTTGGGAAAAAAATACCCCTGCGTTCGACCTAGTCACTGGCAGAAATGGGTACCAGGGTAGTACTCTGGGAAGGTGAGGAATGCCGCCTTGCATCGTAAGTTTTGATGCTTAAAGCGACACTATCCAGAAGACTCTAAACACTTCTGGATAGGCAGCGAGCACATATGGGTGAAAACTCGCACGCTGAGATGCCGATTCAAGTCTCGTACTTTACCTTTACCCTCAGGGTCTACCTTTCCCTTCTTCCTTTTGTTTCTGAGCCTTAAAGCTCTCTGAGGAGATGGAGTCTGGTGGGAAGCATATAACATGTTCAAACCATGTGAGGCTACATCATATTTAATTTAATTCATTATTTCATTTCATTCAATAATTTCATTATTTAAGACATTAACAAATTTTCCAGGTGCACTCGTAGACTGTACCATTTTGTGCATGCATGGGGGTCTCTCACCTGATCTTACAGATCTGGACCAGGTAATGTAATTGAACAGTTTTAGTAATTGTACTGATGATATGTTTATTTCTGAATTAAATTTGCCAAAGTGTTAAAACTTAACATAACAGCAAATAATATTGTTAAAGTAGAAAGAGTGAGTAATAAAGGCATCGAATGGATACAAGGAGACCATTTGGAGGACCTCGACTTTGCTGATGACATAGTTCTCATCAGCAGTCAGATAAAAACGATGCAGGAAAACACAAATGAACTATTATCAATAGCCAGCAAAATTGGGCTTGAGGTCAATCATGAAAAGACTAAAGTCATGAAAAGTTTAATTCCAACAAGTGACAAAATATACATGGAAAACAAACCAGTAGAAGAGATCGATCACTTTATCTATCTTGGAAGTCACATTGATCGAGAAGGGGATACGAGCAAAGAAATTAGAATCAGACTGGCTAAAGCAGCAATGTCTTTCAGAAGCCTTGAAAAGTTGTGGAAATCAAAACTCATTAGCACAAACACAAAACTTAGGCTATTCAAATCAAATGTACTATCAACCCTTACGTATGCGTGTGAAAGCTGGAAAACAACAAGAGATATAGAAACAAAGTTGAACGCATTCGAAAATAAATGTCTAAGGAAAATACTTGGTATAGAATGGAACGAATTCAAAACAAACGAGGAAATTAGAGAAATCGCCAATCAACCACTAATATCTTCAGTAATAAAGAAAAGACGATGGTCATACGTTGGACATGTGATGAGAAGAGATAATAATCGAATAGCAAAGCAAGCCCTCATATGGGAAACAACAGGTAAAAGAAAAAGAGGAAGACCCAGGGAGACACTGAGAAGAACATTGTTGAGAGAGGCAAGAGCAGCAGGAATCGGCTCCCTCAATGAGATAGAACTGCTTGCACAGAACAGAGACAGATGGCGAGATTTGATAAAATATCTTTAAAAGAAAACTGCTAGAACAAAAAAAAAAATTCATATAGGAGAAGGTGTATCTTGGTCTACGCCCTATGGGCCGGTTACGGCTCGAAAGGTCAATAGATAGATAGATAGAAAGAGTGAACATTTATAGAATTTATGAAGTGACAATATTTTTGTGATCTGTTATCAGATTCGACAACTCCATCGGCCAAGTGATGTACCAGATCATGGACTGTTGTGTGACATTCTGTGGTCAGATCCTGATGAGGTGAAACTTCTTTACGTTATGTTTGTTTGATGTTAAGTAGCCACAGTTGACGTTTACTTCATAGCTAATTGGTCCATCTATCTAGTCCTTTCGAGCCTAATATAGGGCAGAAGTTCTTGACCATCCATGTCCAAAGATCTTTGCTTTTAAACATCAGACTTTGCACAGAATCCACATTATATGTTACCACTTGTCTTGGTTTATGATGAACCTTATTGCATTTTTTGTTTACCACTTAACTTCATTTTGATCACAGGTGAGATCTGTTTGTGGTTAACTGCATCATAACTAGAATTAAAATCATAGCTAGTTTTCTCACAGCTGTGTTCATAGCTAATTTGATCACAGATAAAGTTTGATGTAATTAATAAGGTAATCTGATAAAATAAAAAATATATATATATACTTGCACAATTTTGACGTTGACATATTTTTATACAAAAAGATTACAAGCTTAGGTGAATAAATGCTATAGAAAAGCCATGTGTATCTAATAGTTAAACTTTGTCGCAGACAATTATATCAATAGCAAAATTCATAGAGCATTTGGACAAATGATCTTACTGCTGCCAGGAAATATGATATGTGCTTTGATCATTATGGCTAACTAAAATGATATTGCAGAGAACTGTGAGAGGAAGAGGAAAGTCAGGCAGAGGAAAAAGTGTGAAGATGACATAAAAGAATGAGTAGGGCTTAGTTTTGCTGACACTCAGGCCTGCTGTGATGATCTTAGAAGGCGATAAAGATTACAATTTGCAGACTTCTCTGCCTCAATGACTCTGAACATTTAAGGGATTAATGAGATTAATTAAATTTTTCAGATTTAAACCAAAGATGCCTATCAGCACATGGTAGTGATTAGTGACTCATAGCTGACTGCTTGTATTGGGGGAATAAATCAAAACTGATTAGGATCCTACCTACTCCAGCAAGAGGAGTAAATTTCGAGCGAATGCAGAAAATGAATTGTTCCCTATTTAATCTTATTAATGAGAGGCTGGGTGGTCTAGAGGTAAGACTTTGACCTCTGGACAGAATGGTCCAGAGTTCAAATCCCACCACAGACTTTGACACCACAAATGCTGTTTCTTTGTTACGTTACCCTTCCCTGGCTCGGGGTAGTGAGATCCTATGTCTAGCCCTCTCAGAAAATGGTGTAACACAGGAATTCCCATGTGTACTTGCGCATGTTAAATAACCTCGGGCAGCTAAAAATAAAAAAGAGTAGGCCAAAATGGCCACTGGCTAGACAAAAAATTGTTAAGCAAATCTACCCACACAGAAGACGTGTGTCGAGCCTAAAGGCGCAGTTATCATGGCTTTGCTGTAAACTAGCGGCACAACGTATCCACGCCCATTTAATGGGTGAATGCTAAAAAGAAGAGAGTTGTTAAAAATTGATGAATAATGAAAACTTATATTTCACATTTTTCCCTTTTGAAAATATAATTTAATTTGTTTTGTGTGAACATCATTTTAGTATTTCACAAAGTAGTTTAGGGCAGTCATTTATTTTATATTGTTTTCTCTTACATAAGGTTAAGCCATCTTTGTGTGCTCAGTGTTTTGCATGTTGTCCCTACAGGATATCACAGGTTGGGGTGAGAATGACAGAGGTGTGTCATATACATTTGGGGGTGATATAGTGAAGGAATACTTACGACGGTTTAGCTGCAGTTTGATTGCCAGAGCACATCAGGTGAGAGCTATTGTAGAAAATTACAAACGTTGATAAAAGGAAAATTATGTAGTTTTGTTTATTTATGCATGTAGCACATTTCATCCGATTTCAACATGTTTGAGTTTCATTTTGTAATGGTCCCAAGCCCTTTAACCTATGGTTTAAATGACCCTTTGGACAGCCATACTAGCCACCCACGTAGTTCTAGGGGTTATGGGGTTACATCCAAGCTCCACCATCATGCAGCGGTGGAGACACATCAGTGGAAGTTATACATTGAAAATTTTAAAATTGTAATGTGGAACATCAATGTGACATAGAGGTTGGAGAAATAGCTTATCATGTAATAATGACCCTGTTTGTGGGCATAAGTAAAGATGAAGTTTCATTAAACTGTTTGTGGGCTTAACTAAAGATGAAGCTTCATTAAACTGTTTGTGGGTTTAAGTAAAGATGAAGTTTCAGTAAACTCTTTGTGGGCATAAGTAAAGATGAAGTTTCATTAAACTGTTTGTGGGCATAAGTAAAGATGAAGCTTCGTTAAACTGTTTGTGGGCATAAGTAAAGATAAAGTTTCAGTAAACTCTTTGTGGGCATAAGTAAAGATGAAGTTTCATTAAACTGTTTGTGGGCATAAGTAAAGATGAAGTTTCAGTAAACTGTTTGTGGGCTTAAGTAAAGATGAAGTTTCAGTAAACTGTTTGTGGGCTTAAGTAAAGATGACATTTTATTAAACTGTTTGTGGGCTTAAGTAAAGAGGAAGCTTCATTAAACTGTTTGTGGGCATAAGTAAAGATGAAGCTTCATTAAACTGTTTGTGGGCATAAGTAAAAATGAAGTTTTATTAAACTGTTTGTGGGCTTAAGTAAAGATGAAGTTTTATTAAACTGTTTGTGGGCTTAAGTAAAGATGAAGTTTTATTAAACTGTTTGTGGGCATAAGTAAAGATGAAGCTTCATTAAACTGTTTGTGGGCATAAGTAAAGATGAAGCTTCATTAAACTGTTTGTGGGCATAAGTAAAGATGAAGCTTCATTAAACTGTTTGTGGGCTTAAGTAACGATGAAGTTTTATTAAACTGTTTGTGGGCATAAGTAAAGATGAAGTTTCAGTAAACTGTTTGTGGGCTTAAGTAAAGAGGAAGCTTCATTAAACTGTTTGTGCGCATAAGTAAAGATGAAGCTTCATTAAACTGTTTGTGTGCATAAGTAAAAATGAAGTTTTATTAAACTGTTTGTGGGCTTAAGTAAAGATGAAGTTTTATTAAACTGTTTGTGGGCATAAGTAAAAATGAAGTTTTATTAAACTGTTTGTGGGCTTTAGTAAAGATGAAGTTTTATTAAACTGTTTGTGGGCTTAAGTAAAGATGAAGTTTCAGTAAACTGTTTGTGGGCTTAAGTAAAGATGAAGTTTTATTAAACTGTTTGTGGGCATAAGTAAAGATGAAGTTTTATTAAACTGTTTGTGGGCTTAAGTAAAGATGAAGTTTTATTAAACTGTTTGTGGGCATAAGTAAAGATGAAGTTTTATTAAACTGTTCGTGGGCATAAGTAAAGATGAAGATTCATTAATTCAGCTGAAAATAATCATGGCTTGTTGAGTTAGGGTAAAATAATGATTTGCAGAAGGAGCTGTGTAAAATGTAAAAATGTTATTAGCATTTTAAGAAATAAATATGTCAATTGGTCAAATGAACCAGCAGTCTAGACCCTTAAACTAATGCAATAATTATGCTCAAAAGTGGCTGAGCTTTTTTTCGGGTGAAGTGACTTCCAATGTGCAATTACATCAGTTTTTAGAACAAGCTTTCCATTTTTATAAATTAACCGTACACCTAATCTTGTAACAAAAATAGAGATTTTCATAGATGAAAACTTTGTTCTAGACTTAGTAGAGAAAATAAGAACAACTACAATTTCAAAACCTATTTAGGCATGCATGCACAGTCTTGGCTTAAGAACTCATAACTTAATTCTGCTTTTAAAAAAAGGAACATCTTGCTGCTTAGTAAAGAGATAACATTATGAAAACAAAGCTAAATCTGTTTCACACCTGGAATCAAATTTACCTTGGATTCAGGAAAGATATTGAAAATGTTTCATTTTAGTACATTGAATTAAGGAGTTAAAGGTTGTGCATCATTGACATGTAAAAGAATTTAGCAAGGATGGGAACAATTTTAAAATTAAATTTCTGAAAAGATAAGGACAAAGAACTTAATTATTGAAATATGTTGAAAGAAACATATTGTTTATAAGACATGCATGAAATGGGATTTGACTACTACGACAGTCGGGGGATTGGGTGCTATAGTAGCATGATGAGAAATGTAAGATTAATTTATGGTACACAACACTGTATAAGTAGAATTACTTTAAAATATACAATTCTTAAGGAAGGAAATATAATAATGGGACATGAGAAGACAATAGAAAGATGGACAGAATATATCAGTCAACTCTATGATGATGAAAGACCAGAATTAAACAATTCAAATGAAGACACAGGACCACCAATAATGCAGAGTGAAGTGGAGGACGCAATTCAACACATGAAAAGAGGCAAAGCTCCAGGTCCTGACAATATAACAATCGAAGAGATAAATGCATTAGGAGAGCTGGGAGTACAAGTCATAACAAAATTACTCAATGACATATATAACACTGGACATATACCCGAAGATCTACTAAAATCTATCTTTGTAGCCATACCGAAGAAGTCAGACGCCACTGATTGTGAAGACCATTGCAATATTAGTCTCATGAGCCATATGACTAAAATATTACTAAGAATCATCATGAGACGTGTAAGGAACAAAATAAAACCAGAAATAAGTGAAGAACAATGTGGATTTGTGGAAGGAAAGGGCACCAATAATGCTATATACATCTTAAGGACATTGATAGAAAGATCTATAGAGGTAAAGAAAGATCTATATATGTGCTTTATAGACTACACAAAAGCATTTGACAAAGTAAAGCATGTGGAAATAATAAATATACTGGAGAAATTAAACATTGATGGCAAGGATCTGCGAATCATAAAAAACATGTACTGGCAACAAACAGCAGCTATACGAATTAACAACCAAACAGGACAATTCCAATATATAAAACAAGGAGTCAGACAAGGCTGTGTTCTGTCGCCGGATTTGTTTTCACTTTACAGCGAATATATTATGAGATCAATAGTAGACAAAAAAGGAATTGAAGTCAATGGTCACAACATAAATAATTTGCGATATGCGGATGACACAGTCTTAATAGCAGAGACAGAGAACGAACTACAAGAAATGATAGACATAATAGTGGAAGAAAGCAACAAGAAAGGTATCAGTCTGAATAGTAAGAAAACAGAAGTAATGGTTATATCGAAGAAACAATCATCACCATCATGCAGCATAAAAATAAACGAGACAAACCTGAAACAAGTACAACGTTTCAAATACTTGGGCACAATAATAACATCAGACGGAAGATGCACCACAGAAATAAAAAGCAGAATAGCTCAGGCCAAAATAGCATTTCAGAAAATGAAAAATATCTTATGCAACAAATCTGTCAATAAAAATGAGAAAGAGAGTTCATCGGTGCTATATAGAACCAATTCTGACCTATGGAAGCGAATCATGGACAGTAGACAAACAAATGAAAAGACGATTAGAGGCCACAGAGATGGGATTTCTCAGAAGAATGTTGAAAGTTCCCTGGACAGCTAAAAAGACCAATGAGGAAGTTCTCAAAGAGGCCAACACAAAAAGGGAGCTCTTAAAAAACATCAGAAAGAAGCAATCAACATTTTTCAGGCACATCATGAGAAGAGGAAAATTGGAATACTTGGTTACAACTGGCAAAATAGAAGGAAAGAGAGATCGCGGACGACAAAGAGAGAAAATACTGGATAGCTTGGTGTCATGGCATGGAAAACATTCAACAACAGAACTGATACGATGCACTGTAGATAGAAGATTGTGGAGGGACATGATCGCCTACGCCAACCGGCTGGGTACATGATGATGATACAATTCTTGATATTCTGGTCAGCACAGACTTCTTTGAAATGTAGACCCTTTGGCAAAGCTAGGAAAAAAATAGTTCTATTCATAAATGAAGTCTGCATAATTGTCTATCTCTCTCCCCCCCCCCCGTGCAAAAGAAAGAAAAATAAAAGAGCACACTTAATTTGTAATTTATACTAGTGTCTCATTCTTCCAATGTTAATATTTCTCCATTTAAAATCGTGTGTTCTATTAATGTTTTGTGTAATTTGTATTCTTATCCTTTTTTTTTTTTTTTTTTTTTTTACAAAATAATGAGTTTTAAAACTTTGGTTTTCATGAAAAAGCTTGTTTTGATTGTGTTTACAACAAAATTGCAAAAGTTGCCCTTTCATCTCATCACATACAATGTTGTTATGATATTTTAGAGACCAGGCACTCTTTACTTTTAGATTTTTGTTTCTAGGACCAGATTAATTAGCCTATTTTTTGGATCAAGACATGAAAGTGAACTCATATTTGTTGACTTGATGCTAGCTGTCAGCTACATTTGGTTGCCTGCTGGCAGCTTATTTACTGCATAGGCTACAAGTCTTGGTCTATGCTATAAGATGATACTACTGGGAATTGAAAACAACCATGTGGTAATACAATTTTTAAAAAAATCTGGCTTGAAAATGCTGTTCTATGTTGGTGATGAAAATATGATTCTGTAACCTACATTAAGCAACTTTTTAGCTGCTTGTGCAATATAACTGGAATATGTTAATAGTTTATTAAACGTTTTACACAGTTCTACTGACGTTAAGTAGTTACCTATAGATCATTATTGCATGTGTCACAAGTACATGAAATATAATATAACTGTATTTTCTTTCAGGTTGTTGAAGATGGCTATGCATTTTTTGAGAAACGTAAGGTAGGTTCTGATCTGTCTTATTCTTTATACTTGCCTTGCCAGGAGAAACTTACACATTTTAGTGTACCATTATTTAAAAATCCAAGAATGTTTATCTTTAATGAGAAAAAAGTATAGTACAAAAGCACATTATTTTATTTATATTAAATAATTATAACCTTTACTTTTAATTATACTAATTATTGCTAGAGTTCATCGGTGCTATATAGATAGCCAGTTCTGACCCATGGAAGTGAATCATGAACAGTAGACGAACAAATGAAAAGACAATTAGAGGCCACAGAGATAGAATTTCTCAGAAGAATGTTGAAAGTTCCCTGGACAGCTAAAAAGACCAATGAGGAAATTCTTGAAGAGGCCAACACAAAAAGGAGCTCCTAAAAAAACATCAGAAAGAAACAATCAACATTTTTTGCGCACATCATGAGAAGAGGAAAGTTGATATATTTTGTTGCAACTGGCAAAATAGAGGGAAAGAGAAACAGAATTTATATGAAACATTGTGGTTAGAGAATTATGGAAAGACATGATCTCCCATGCCAACTGGTATGGCACATATCGATGAGTTATCACTATAATCTTTTGGCTGTGTGATCTCTGATGATTCAAGAGCTCTGTCAGGAATTGACTAGTGCCCCTGAAAGGTTAAACCAAGCTGACTAGATCTTCTGGGAAAGCAAAACCTTACACACAGGCCATGCAGGTTTGGTGTGAGGTCAACAACCTCATACTGGGACTCACCTAATAATGATCCTGAGTGGGGAACGTCTCCTTTGTTATAAAATCTCACCAAAAAATACAAGAAAATCACAAAGCAAGCCCTCAAAAGGAAAATAGCAGGAAGAAATAAAAGGTTGCAGACCTCTCAGCAGACACAGAGAAGAACACTGACTCCAGAGGCAAAGATAGCAAGCTAGACTCTATTAGTGATAAGATTGACCAAGAATAGGGTCCTATGGTGTGATACATCTGCATAACATCAAACAGCACTGGGAAACCTTCCAGTTTCCTTCTAGCTATTAGCTGGTGGATCCAGTTGACACTTTTCAGATAGGTATTTTATTATCTCTAATCCATTTTTATTCCTGTTTATTTATGTAATTTGTTGTGTTCTTGTATTTGTCTCTTTCTATTAATGAATACTTTATAGCCGAAAAATGTATTATTGTCTCATCTTATGTCCATAAAGCTGTTACATACAATTATTTTGTCCTCATACTCTACACCAGTTTTCCATTGTCCTGCTTGTTTCACAGCTACTTTAAAATAGCATTTTAGTTATAATCTAGGAAATGTAATGGCATTTATGGATGATTTCCTGAGTTTAGGAATTCTACTCATTCTTAAAATTGGTATTTCATGGAATTAGTTTTAATATGTGACACCACGCACAAAATTAAAAAAAAATGTTTAAAGTCAGTATTGATGTATAATATTTTAGTAGTTAATGCTCATAACAATAAGATCAAAGATTGGCAAATCTGAGAGTTTCAGGGTTGAGATATTCAATGTTTAACCACAAAAGTATCTACATTTTAAGATATAAGTTCTTCTAATCACTTTGAAATTATAATAAAAGATGTATGTGTATTGTATCTTCCTGAAAAGACATAAATGAGCAAATCAACTAAAGCATTGGTGGCAAAACAAGTGTGGTTGATATATTCATATGTAATGGTATACCTATTCCTATGTTATCCTCAGCTTGTAACTATATTCAGTGCCCCTAACTACTGTGGTGAGTTTGATAATGCTGCAGCTGTCATGATTGTTTCTGAAGATTTGACTTGTTCATTTAAAATCCTCAAGGTAAGTAAAACTGGAAATATTGTTTGTTTCGTTTCCCATCCTCAGGACTACAAGTTTTTCATATGTTCTCTCCTTGATCCAACTGGTATAAAGTAAAGGGCCACCACCCCCCCCCCCCCCTTTTTTTTCAAGGCATATGGGGGATTTAGTGTTAGTGAACATTTTTTTCCATGACCATGGCATATTTTTGGATGATTTGGTTGGTATCATGCCAGACCATCTTTACTTCTCCAAAATATATCTGGTACCCAATCAATTGGTTTAGTAGACATAAAAAAAAAAGTAAAGAAAGAAACTCCCTTTACCCATTAACTCTTTCCGAACTAAGTTTTTTTTTTTTTAGGTTCGCACCAGATTAATGCATGCCTTTTTCTTTTTAGAATTTCACACAATAATTTAATTAAATGTGATACATCTTATACATAATCGGAAAGGAAAACGTTTTGCAGAAGATGAAAAATAGCAATATATTGAAATTTTGTTTCTTTTTTTTTTTTCTTTCTTTCACCTCTGGCAAAGTCCCTGGAGACTAGGAACTGAATTTTGCATGTTAATCTGTTTTTCCCTTGTGGCCCTGTGTGTAACCGTGAATGATGACACGTACATATTTAGATCATAATTAAGCGAGGACATAGGACAAAGTAACGACCAGACAAATTCAACATAGGGACAACTAAGAGATCATGTTGAGGAACAAAACCGCAGTGACTGACCAAATGGTTGTAAACTGAGAATGGCCTTAGTTGTCTGTAAGGAATGTTGAACTCACAAACTAAAGGATAGTTACATGGTAGCAGGTAGTCCAAAAATAGTCACCTTAGAGTTCAGAGAAGAATAGAGTAGTATTAGATGTCGATTCGCTTAAACAGACAGCTGATTTCATGAGAGAGTCTGGAATCCTACTCTGATTGAGTCTTCATTGCAGAGAGAGAGAGTATTAGATGTCATTTATCTGGAGAAAGAATAGTTAGCAGGGAGGTAGAAGTTGTGTCCAGCTCAGAAAGTAACAGATGTGAACTTGACTGACCGAACTCTGGGAAAGCCCAGGTCTTGGTTCTAAAATCTGTCACAATGAGTGGACAATGAGAAGCCAGGAAGTCAGGTTAATTTTTGGTCAGAAGATATGGGTATTAACGAGAGACTTAGGAAGCAGAAATAGAATTGGACGTCCTAGAACCAGAGGACAGAATTAGAGGAGATTAGGGGAGCCATGCACTAGACTAGAATTAGAAGAGAACTGGAGGATGAGAACTAGAGTTGGCCAGATAGATAGCCACGGAGGACAGATAGAGAGGTATCGACAGGGATAGAAAACTCAGAGCTGGTTAGTCAAGAGTAAAACTCAGTTAGCCATTGAAGAAATCAGAAAGAGAAGAGTGAATTAGTAACTCCAAGAACATTCCAGATTAGATCAACCAGAGACAGTAATATAATTCAATTGTGCAGTGTTTCCAAAGGTCTTCCAAAATTGTGCTCCAAAGAACTGATAGTAAGTAGATACATAGAATTGTAATGTAAGACAGTTGTGAGAGAGATAGAATATTGATTGTAGCCAGCAATAAGTACTAGAGATTTCTCCATCAAAATTGGCGGTTGCCTAGAGAGAATCTCAATGAAGAACAATAGTTACAAATTATGTACACCACTATACGTCATGTACAAATTAATGATTATTAAATATGAATGATTCATAGCCTGAGTGTTGATTGCGTTGAATACACATTGTGATATAAACAAGAGATATAAACAGGGTAACTCTCTCCATGCTGTTAAGTGTGCACTGGGGTTGCTCGCCGCACAGGCAGATAACTCCGTCTTAGGGGATATTAATATTTTTTCCATCGATGGGTAATTGATGTTACAAGCTGGGTCTCGCTGCTGAGACCAGGGGTGGTTGCCCCAGAGAGAAATCACAAATAAAAATCCCAACTGGTGCAGTAGGGGTTTGAACTCACAACTTCTCTGTCTCAAGACCGGCATCTTGCCTCAAGACCAACCAGTCCCCCGGATATATTGAAATATGATTATCTGAAGCAAAAAATCTATATTATAAATAGTATAAAATATTCAGAGGTGGATAATTTTCAGTTTAAAATATTGTATTTCACGTACCTCTTTTTTCTCATGACTAGAGGTGTTGCTATCCATTTTTCTTGAAATTTTACACAAAGTAATCTCTTCTAAAGTTCTTCAATATACAGTTTATTTGATGTTTTTGTGTCAACAAATAATGAAAATATGTGCAAGAAGTAGAAGTAAGAGGTATGGCTATTATTTGTGCGAAATACCATGCCCTGTATCATCAGAAAGTACTTATAAAATCTTTTCTAGGTATCAAACACAAGTATTGGTGGACATAAGACCTAAATATGTTCTTTATTAATAAAATATTCAACTGTACCCATCAAAACCTATCTATCTATTGACCTTTTGAGCCGTAGCCGGCCCATAGGGCGTAGACCAAGATACTCCTTCTCTTATCTGAATTTTTGTTCTAGCAGTTTTCAATTCTTTTAAAGATATTTTATCATATCTTGCCATTTGTCTCTGTTCTGTGCAAGCAGCTCTATCTCATTGAGGGAGCCAAATCCTGCTGCTCTTGCCTCTCTCATCAATGTTCTTCTCAGTGTCCTTCTCAGTGTCTCTCTGGGTCTTCCTCTTTTTCTCTTACCTGTTGTTTCCCACATGAGGGCTTGCTTTGCTATTCGGTTATTATCTCTTCTCATCACATGTCCAACATATGACCATCGTCTTTTCTTTATTACTGAAGATATTAGTGGTTGATTGGCGATTTCTCTAATTTCCTCGTTTATTTTGAATTCGTTCCACGCTATTTTCCTTAGACATTTATTTTCTAATGCGTTCAACTTTGTTTCTATATCCCTTGTTGTTTTCCAGCTTTAACACGCATACTTAAGGGTTGATAGTACATTTGATTTGAATAGTCTAAGTTTTATGTTTGTGCTGATGAGTTTTGATTTCCACAACTTTTCAAGGCTTCTGAAAGACATTGCTGCTTTAGCTATTCTGATTCTAATTTCTTTGCTTGTATCCCCTTCTCGATCAATGTGACTTCCAAGATAGGTAAAGTAATCGATCTCTTCTACTGGTTTGTTTTCCATGTATATTTTGTCATCTGTTGGAATTAAACTTTTCATGACTTTAGTCTTTTCATGATTGATCTCAAGCCCAATTTTGCTGGCTATTGATGATAGTTCATTTGTGTTTTTCTGCATCGTTTTTATCTGGCTGCTGATGAGAACTATGTCATCAGCAAAGTCGAGGTCCTCTAAATGGTCTCTTTGTATCCATTCGATTCCTTTATTACCAGTGCAGCATTTCTTCATTATGAAGTCCATAACAATTCCAAATAACAAGGGTGATAAAATACATCCTTGTTTAACCCCAGTTTCTATTGGGAAACATTCGCTCAGTCCTTTCTCTGTTCGAACTGCATATGTGTAACCATCATACATGTCTTTGATAATATTTATGATTTTTGATGGTAAGCCATATTGCTTCAGAATTTTCCACAAAGAATCTCTATGAATACTGTGAAATGCTTTTTTGAAGTCGATGAAGTTAAGTACAAAAGGTACAATATAAGTCGTAGAGTGAAAATGTGGTCAAGGCAGCTTCTCCCTTTTCAAAACCCAGCCTGTTCTTCACACATTACTGTATCTATTGAATCCTTTATTCTATTTAGGATGATTTTGCAGAATAACTTTGAGGCAACTGACAAAAATGTCACACCTCTCCAGTTGTTACAATCTCTAAGATTGCTGTCAAAACCTATGTGTCGGTTAATAATCTGTTATAGCTTCATTAGTGAACCAATGTGTCAGCTAAAAGTCTGGAATGTGTTAAGGCATATGAGGAATGCAGTGTTAGTATGCATATTAAAATAAATGAGTGCCTTATTATTGTATGGGTGTTGTGGTTGGGGTGAACCCTGAAACCTTGCTCTGCAAGATATTTGCCACATTTGGGAATTAAACTCAGACCCTTATGATCAGTAGTGAGTTCACTAACCACTCAGCCACAGAAGCTCTGTAGCAGACATACTAATGATAATTTGCTTATCATTTAATGTTGTTAGTATTTTTGATGGTGTTGACTTCTCCAAGTTGTTTCTGGTAGAGATCAAACAGTTAATATTTCAAAATGCTGTAGAGAATGATGCAGTGCATTTCACAATGGGTCTGTGGTATCAGCAGTTCACAATGGGTCTGTGGTATCAGCAGTTCATAATGTTGTCTGTGGTATCAGCCGTTCACAATGGGTCTGTGGTTTCAGCAGTTCACTATGGATCTGAGGTATCAGCAGTTCATAATGTTGTCTGTGGTATCAGCCGTTCACAATGGGTCTGTGGTTTCAGCAGTTCACTATGGATCTGAGGTATCAGCAGTTCATAATGTTGTCTGTGGTATCAGCAGTTCATAATAGGTCTGTGTTATCAGCAGTTCATAATAGGTCTGTGTTACCAGCAGTTCATAATAGGTCTGTGTTATCAGCAGTTCATAATAGGTATGTGGTATCAACAGTTCACTATGGATCTGAGGTATCAGCAGTTCATAATGGGTCTGTGGTATCAGCAGTTCATAATAGGTCTGTGTTACCAGCAGTTCATAATAGGTCTGTGTTATCAGCAGTTCATTATAGGTCTGTGGTATCAAAAGTTCACTATGGATCTGAGGTATCATCAGTTCATAATGGGTCTGTGGTATCAGACAAAAGAATCAGAGTGGACGGTCACTGACAGAGTGAGGATAGGATTGTTTTGTGTGTGCCTGAGCTATTACTACTACCAAAAGCATGATAATTAGGTCTGATGTGATAACTGCAGCTCTGAGATAGTTATGAAAATTCCAGTAAATAAAGATGTTATGGTGCCAGACTCGCTGTTGTAGTAATGAGGAAAGTTCAAAATTGATGGCAGTGGCATGAACAGTTGTCATACATAATGTCTTCAAACTGTAGGAACTACTTGCAGGAGTTTTTGTTAGTGGCTGTAATATATGGCCTCAAGGGCATTATTGGTATCCTGGTCAGGTATATGTAGGTGTTGGCTGTGTGTCTATCCTCAGATGTAACTGCAGTGGATGAGTGTTAATCCTCAAATTATAGGAATTTAAAATTGAGTACAGAGTGAGTGAAAAGGAAAGCGAAAGAGGAAGTTTGAGGTTTGTACACTGGGAGTCATCATTACACTTATCCTTCATTATCTGCTAAAGAGGGCAGAGTACTTATTTGTTGTCTGGTCTGTAGTAAGGTTGGTTCTTTATTATTATTAACCAATTCAAGAAATAGTATGCCTGAGCTGAATAAAACATTGTTGTAGTAATGTGCTCCGTCACGCCAAGTGGCGTATAGGGAATGTGGTGTTAGTGACCATAAATTTTACAGACCTTCAGCACATGATCTTTGGGGTAATTTGGTCAGCCCGTGCCGCTTTACTTTCCCAGAAAAAAATTTGTTACCCATTTAAGGCTGGGTGAACCCGGAAGCCGTCGGTTGGGATCGAACCCTACCTCTTGTCCTTTGTAGTCCAGTTCACTAACCACTGAGCTATTGCGGCTCTCAAAACATTGTAATAGTATGACAATATTACAAACATAGAACCAGGTGAACACCAATGGAATAAGAGATGTAACAAAGATGATGGCTCATGATACACATATTTCCGAAGCCATCTGAGAGCATTACATTCTATTTATCTATTGAGTTATTAGCGGGTCATCATTATTGCACTCCAAACATGTCCATAGGTGCTCAGATCCCCTCCTCAGCAAGTCTTGCAGTGCCCAGCGACTGACGACTCCAGTTCTGTGTTGGTTAATTAGTCTTCTTACACACCCACTAAGTTTCTCTTTATGGCTGTGCCCATCTTAACTTCCATCTCTTTCATCCGAAGGAGTGACATGGACTCATGGTTGTCAAAGTCCTGTGTCATTCCTACTCCCGGAGGGCATTGATGATGTCCGCCCGATCCATTGGTTGACCATCCTCAACAATAGCGCAGCTAGCCAACCTGTCCACTCTTTCATTTCCCAGCACTCTAGCATGTCTTGGGACGTTCTATTTATCTATTGTCCTTTCAAGCCAAAGATGGCACATAGAGCGGAAATTCTGGTCTCTGTGTTTGATGGTTTTTGTTATCAAGCATCAGACCTTGCACAGGATCTGCATTGTATCTCAACACATTTCTCCTGCATTACATTAGAAGGCCTTTTATTTATATTAGTTATCACTATAATCTTTTGTCAGCTAACCTTATGAGCTCTAATGATTCCAAAAGTTATTTGCCTATTTCTTGCAATCTCCAGGGGAGAAAATACAGAGGTAGACCAAAAAGTACTCAAAGAAGAAGTGATGAAAATAGTATGTGAAAGATGGGGAAGACTTGCAATTACTTTATTAAAAAAATGGCAGAAAACAAGATGTCTTGGAAATGTTTGAAAAGCTGTCCTCTTTTAGGAATTGAAGAAGAATAATCCATGAAATATAAAGAACATAAAATCAATAATTGGGGGAAGAAGTGCCTATCAGCACCAGACCTGAAGGTGGTCAGCAACTCATAGCTTGTGCCAGGATTGGTGAACCAGAACTATCCAGGTTCTGCTTCACCACTTTGTGATGCCACTAGAAACAGACTGACCAAATGAGTAGGGATCGAGGGAAGGCAATCTGGTACTAAAAATGCCATTCTGAAGTCAGATGTGTTGGGCCCAAATAACTCAGCTACTACTGCAACCACAACATGATGCACCCACTCCCACTTAACATCCTTTAAAGGGCAAATGAGGAGTCATTAGGCAAATACAAGAACAATATTGATAACTCATGTATCATTATATTTAAGTTTAAGCATCCATGTGTTGACAGAAACACACATGGAGTCATGTTTTTAAAAAAAATTACAATGCATGATAATTTCTGTTGTAACACATGGTCATTTTTTGTTGCAGTAAAAAAAGTAACGAGCCCCCGTCACGCCAAGTGGCGTAAAGGGAATATGGTGTTAGTGACCATATATTTTACAGACCTTTGGCACATGATTTTTGGTTGGGGTAATTTGGTCGGTATTATGCCCGTGCTGCTTTACCTTCCCAGAAAAAACAATCCGGTACCCATTAAAGGCTAGGTGAACCTGGAAGCCATCAGTTGGGATCGAACCTTACCTCTTGTCCTTTGTAGCCCAGTTCACTAACCACTGAGCTATCACAGCTCCTATTTTTTTGTTGCAATACATGATAATTTTTGCCTTTGTCCACTGAAATTTAACGTGATCACACATATTTTTGTATAAAAAAGCGTGTCTCCACCTACTCTACATGATTAAGGCAACTAAGCCATTCATTGCTTTAAATCTTTCTATCCACAGCCAATATCACTTGAATCTGCGAAGCCCATTCCTTCAAAAGGCAAAGTAAGATGAGGTGGAATATCAACTAAAGATATTTTGAAGTTATGGACTGCTCACTGTCACTTCTGTCGACAGTAACAATCAAATTCACATTTGAAAAGTAGCAATCTTTTATGAAATAGTTTTTAAAATAGTTATTGGTTAAGTAGACTGGAAGTAATGATTTTCATAGTGAAAAGAAGAGCTGGGAAAGTAGTTTGTTGTAAAACATTTCTAAGAGTTTTGAGGCCAAAGAATTTTTCAATAAGTTAAGACAAAAATGAAAATCCATATCTTTGAATGGGACACTCTCACTTCCATTGAATTCCACAAATTTTAATTTTGTTTAAGATTTTTTTAAAGAGAGATATAATTTCATGACACAATGACATTATTCTATTTGAAAAGAAGCTTGGGAAGATGTTGCAGCACTGTGTGAGCAGTCTGGACTTTGATTCTTTGATTGGTATACATTTTGTTTTACTGAGTCTCTGTTTTATAAATAAATTTGTTCTTTCTTATATTGGGAGTGAAATTTTGAAACATTGAGGAATAAGAAATAAGTACAAGAGCAAGCCAAATATACACTGGGAGATCTGAAAAGTACATACAAAACAAGAAAATGGTGATAAATTGACATTTGTAGCCTTTTGCTCCATTTGTCAGCAAAGTTGTTTCCCTACAATTGAAAACAATGAGCCAGAAATTGCTGTGTGTGATGCCAGAATACATTTCATTCCTCATTTGTTTTCTCATATATTGAGAACATGTCTTGCTAAAAATATGACAACAAATGTATTTTTAATGTATTTTTAAAATGAGATATTACTCATTGATGATTGACATTTTTCTTTTCCTCCCATTTTTTATTTTGGGATTTGACTTTAAAAAAAATTTATTATTAATATCTCATGTTTGGCTTTTCAGAAAAATTGCACAAATTTAGTATGGCAGTATTGACATATATCTTTTAGCCATTTTATTTGGCACTCATGTGAGATATAAGAAATGGCAGATATTTAGATAAATCTTGATAAGTAAAAAATGGACTCATAACTATAAAAATAGAGACCAGTGTTAACACATTCCGCACAATGAGCTGTAAAACGCAGCTCTAGTTACCGACGCAAGAAACATAGGAGCCAGTTTTTAATTTATTGACGTTTCCATAATTATTTCACTAAAACCTCGTAATTCTATTTAAACATCTTTTCTGACTTCCTGAACAAATTGTATGAACAAACTGTGTGTGTTTTAGATCAATTTTCATTTATTTTCTTGCTATTTCAAGTTCTTTTTTTTCTTGCAAAAATGGCCATGCCTCTCTGTGTTAGACCCATTGGTAGGGAATTTGTTCAACAGAATTAAACAAACAGGTAATTTTATCGTATAAAGATTAGACTCCTCATCACCTGGCAGATTTTGATATACCACAAACCCCACAATGCATCATCTGCCAATCAAAATTAATTAACTGCCTCTGGAGCAGACTTTTAAAACAAATTACTGATGAACTAGTGTAATTTTGTTGAGTCTAACGATTTCTTTACAGTTGTTAGATTATGCATAGAAAATCATGTCAGACAAAACATGCTGGTGTTGATGATCATGTCACTCTTTTTATATATATATCATATATATATCATATATATATATATATAAGTCTTTGGTTAAAATGCATATAAATAGTTTTACATGGTTAAAATGCATATAAATAGTTTTACATGGTTAAAATGCATATAAATAGTTTTACAGGGAGTAAACTCTGCCAACACTCTTGTTTCATAAACAGCAAATGTTTGTTGTGTGCTTTCAATATATTGTTCCCCCTGGCAAATTGGTTCACTTATTTATAATATAATCCTAAGTATATTATGTGTGGCTAGATACAAGGCGGGTTCTGAGCAATGTATGACACTTGATAAACAAAGATTGTCATAGTCTAGAATTTCTTCCCTATGTGCCATCTTTGGCTCAAAAGGACAATAGATAGAGGTATATTATGCTGCAGTTAAGATTAATTTTATAAATAAGCCATAGATTTTAGGGCAGTGATCTCTGCAGTATGTGCCATTTTGGCATGCAGGGTTTCTGTTTTTGAGATTGTGGTTCTGCCCTATATGCCGTCTTCGGCTCGAAAGGACAATAGATAGATAGAAGATTAATTTATTTAATGCTCTAACCTCAAAGTACTAAGTTGCAGCATTTGAAGGTAAAGGGGCTAGTGCTTTTTTTCCCTTTTTGGCGATTATGTCTTTCCACATTCTGTTGTCTGCATTATTATCTATCCGATTCTTGCAAGCTCATTTTTACAGCTAGGTTGATTGAAGCTTGCCTGTCTTGGAATAAGCAGATGATTTATGCACCATCGACCCAGCACACAACATTCCTACATTTACATTATTATATGTCACTGCTGTATTTTTTCAGCAAATAATTTAATTCAGTGAAAAATGAATACATTTGATTGTTGTTGGTTAAAACAAAAATTTAGTTACAATTAAGGAAGTTGATCTCCTTGAGATGATTTGACGTAACATCAACAATCATACCCAACATGGGGTCATCACCAATACCTAATGAGGGCAAGCTGTATGGTGATAATCATTCTTGAGCCGATGAATGCTTTCTTCGAACTTATTGATATTAACTTCTAGAGGTATTCACAGAAGAAGAAGGTTTCACCATGTAACACACTCGTCATGTCTGGTAAAAGTCATCATGCTGGGTTAAGACAGGTATACAGAGAAAGGTAGAATGACAATATAAAGGAATGGGTGGGTCTTAACTTCATATAACAGGGAGAGACAGAGTAAACTGGAAAAAAGAAAAGTTGCATATGTTGATTATTTACCAATGACCATGAAACCATGAGATAGGTGACGTGAATATAAATTTAGTATATCAGTATTCAGTTTCTACCTAAACATTTTTTTTAGGTATTTAAAAATATTTGGTGCTTTAATTTTCTGTGTATTTTTCTCTACTTTATTTTGTGATGAGACCTTGAATGTCAATAATCAGTAGAAAACAAATATTTTCCTTGTAGAGATTGAGTAGTTTGCACAGGACAGAGACTTATGGAGAAGTATTTTGTGAGCTCTGTGTGATGTCTGACAACTTAACTCTTTCCGTACGTTTCGCCGCACTGTGCGCCATGCTGATTTTGGCAGCGTACGTTTCACTGCATAGTGTGCCATGCTCAATTTGATTAGTGTGAACCATCAAACCACATTCTTTTTACATGTCTTGTATCATCTTGATATTGGTTGTTGTTGTTGATGGATTGCCACGAGTTGATACAAGCTTGTTGCCCTTTGACTCATGAGATGTGGCGGGTCGTAATGGCTTTCTTGACATTCCCGGCTCTTACTGGAGAGGCTGGAGTTCGTCTGTCCCAGGCTACGCTGGGAAACTACTAGTCCAGCCCAGAGGCACTGCAATACTGGGTCCTCTATATCAGTAACAGCCACCACTACAGGGAAAACGGCGATCCTAGCTTCTGTTAGCCAGCCTGTTTTGACGCAGACTGTTATCAGGGGAGACCACAAGGAGGTAGAACTGCTAGGTCTTGGTCAGCTGATGGTGCGCCGACGCTGCTATTGCGACCGCAGGTGCTTCTGCTCCCCCCTTGATATTGGTGAAATCTAATACCTTGTTCAATTATCTCTCTCTCTCTCTCTCTGTGATCAGGACTCAATCAGAGTAGGACTCCAGACTCTCACACGAAGACAGCTGTCTGTTTAAGTCTGTTAGATCCACTCCGCTTGAATACCTGTTAAAACGTTGCACTGTGTTCTGCGCCAGTGGCCCAGTGCATCCGATTTCAGCCAGCATTTTGTTCAGGTTTGCTTTCCTTAGCCTTTGATTGTTCCCAATCTTCCTGTAAGGCAGCAGATGATCTTTTCTGTAGGGGGATTCTGCCCTTAGATGGTCAGCCCTCCCAGGTTTACGAGCACCAACGGCCCGAGTCAGTAGAGGTGACTAACACAGACAGGCGACTTGTAATATGAGGAAACTGCAACAAGGAACACTTTTCATGCACAGCCTCCAACTGTTCCCGCCGCCTATCCCCATATACCGGTAAGTCACATCCTCTTGAAAATTATGATCGTCGTAGCACTTGATGATGTTAGGCCATCGTTGATGACTCCAATTCTGAACATATAGACACAGTCAGTCGTCAAATTATCCCCGTCGCACATCAAACAGCAGACCGTAAGATTTGTGCACGGCCGGTTTAGGGAACCATTACCATGACGTAGCACACAACAATGTCGCCGAACACACAATCTCGCTCCCTTTAGATTTCTGATTACTCTAGTGTAAGCAGCCTACGACGAACAAAATACGAAGCAAATTCCCCAAAGAGACAAAACTGCGACTGACAAAGTAGTTTACATTAATGTGTAACATGGAAATAACTTGCATCAAAGAACTCCAACAACGGTCATGAACAGCACCAATGTGACGTAAAGCGCAGATCAAGTTTAGACGGTGGAAGGTCTCATTCACAACACTTGACTTGTCAAAAACGGACTGTTGCCAGCCTACGACCACGCCTTAGCGACACAGATGTATTAAGTATATCTTCATTTTGACTTCAACGCAGAAAAGTGCAACGGAGATCCGAAATTAATCAGACCCTGGGTGCACTTTCTGCAGCGATTGAGAGGACGTGGACTAGATCTGTCATCTTGGAGACGGAAGTCACCAAGAACTATTATTATCTAAAAATTCATGTAAATATGTTAGATAAATATAAATATGTAGACTGATTCTTAAAACCATGCAAAATGTTGTCTCTGAAATCTCTTCCGTTGCGTTGATCAAAAAACTTCCACACGGAAAGAGTTAAGAAGAGAGACCTTGAGTGTGTACCAATATTTTTTTTTTAAATTACCTTTTTACCAAAAATTTTAGTTCATATTGGATGTATTTTTAATATCAAAAGGAATTTAATTCGTAGCTCAGAAACTGTTTTGTTTACATTGAGAGTTGCATTTCATTCTGTTTTGCATTTTGTGATTTAGTGCATCAACCTTCAGAACACTTTTATTTAGTTTTCCTTATCTTCCTACAGCACATCAGTTGTTTGTAGTCAGAAATGCCTCTCCTGGGAAAGCAGTTCTACTAGAAAACAGTCTTTCATTCCCAGATTTTTTCCTGCCCTTCTGGTGTCAACCAGAATTATCATGCTTCCTCTGTTTGGATATTTAACTGCATTTCTTCCATGACTGATATCTAATTAAGGTATGTTCCTAGGTCACGTTTTTGCACAATTTCTATTGCCTTATAACCATAAAAATGGTTGTAAAACTACCCACAAAACTACCATCAAAATCAAACAGTATTTCTTTAAAGAAGAAATTCCTTCTTGGCACACTTGTTTTCCTACTAATAATAACAACATAGCTGTCTTTGCTCTGGTGCTACAAATCTATATTCTTCATTCCTACATTTCATCTAGTTGACATCCAAATAAAGAAATTTTTTTTAAAATGATGCTAATTTCATAATTAGTCACAAAATATGTTATTTTCATGATAAATCAAACTTTAGTCATCCTATACTTATTCACTATAGGGCTACAGTTTTACTGTAGAGAAACTATATTTTTGCATCTAAGAGTGACTAATTAAACAAATTATTTATTTTTATAAACTTTAATGTATAAAACAAAAAAATTGAACTAGAACATTAAAATGTTCTTGTGACGTTACAGATTGTAATAAAATGTTTTAGAAACATGTAATATGATGCATGAATACTGTTACACTTAATAACTGTTTTGCTAAAGCAGCACATTTAGGAGCAGCAATTTCAAAGTAGTTCATAAAAATATGTTTTAGCGTCTGGAAAGAAACTCACTATTACAGTATTTCTATGACATCATATCCTGTTTCTGAGCCTGAGCTGAGAATAAAGACTTTGATAAAGAGGGATGAGTGGCTGAAAGTATATAACTTGTTGAAATTTAGTTCGATTCCTGGTTGAGTCAAGGATTTCTTTTCCTATTGGGGTGATATGATGATAATCTTCTTGTCTCAATGAGGTTAGTGCAAGCTATTGCCTCTTATACTCAGGAAGGTGATGCGGCAGCCTGGAGTGACTTTCTTGATTTTACAGAAGTAGAATCTTTTCCGTCTTAAAGGTATTGCAATACTGGGTCTCCTCTATCAAAAGACACCCCAAGAACAGTGGGGTCTACGCCAATCTTCCCCTTGTTAGCCAGTCTGTTTTGACGCAGACTTTTACCGCTCTGTATGATATAAGAATCTAACTCCCATACTGCCTTTAGTCCCTCATGTAAAACCCAGACAGGCAGAGGAATTTGAATAATGCCATGTGTCTTAGAAGAAGGCTTAATTTTTTCTTTGTGGGTGCAATACTTCATGACATATCACTGAAATTATTTTTAACAATGTCTCACTGTATGCCATTTTTTAAAAAGTCATCATAATAATGTGATATTTAGTGGTTCAATAAATTGTTCACATATTGGAGCTCAATATTAAAAAACAATTTTTGTTAAGTTTTACACATTTTATTGGCAGCTTTTAACTTTTTGTTGCTGATTTATTTTGCAATGTTTGGTGTTCATAAATTTAAAGAATCAACATTTTGTTGTTTGCAGTGCAAATTTTGTGAGCTGTACTAAAAATTGAATATTATTCTGACTTTGCTATCAGTATTCATAATCTGGGATTGGATCAAACAGTGAGTGAATTAATTATTTTGTTAATACCAAATGTGACAATGTACAAAGGCTGTTTGAAAAATCTTAACCTTGATCCTTCCAGAGCCACTAGATGTCGCATAGGGCTTGTGTTTTTCGCCATCCATCTCTATTCTTGGCAAATTGTTCAATCTTACCAACTTTGCTTCGCATGTGTTTTTTTTTTAGTGTCTATCTAAGTTTTCCTCTTTTTCTGTACCCTGTGGAAGAGCCTGTTTTAAAATTTTCTTGTTGCTTCTCAACACTAGTCGATCCCTGCCCACTTGGCCAGACTAGATTGGTCAGCGTGTTTCAAGAGGCAACTCAAAGAGGTGGAATATGGTTCTGGTTCTCTGATCATGGTGCAATCCATCAGCTATATGTCACTGACAGCTTCCAGTTCTGTTGCTGTCAGGCATCGTCTCCAAATGGTGTTTGAGTAATGGAGTGCTGTTTTTCACCAAAAGTCCTTTTGTGATGAGAGACCTGTAAGTAGGGGCATTGTAATTGCTAGTCCACCACTACTCAGTAATGTTTGTGTACAGAGACATTGCAGAACTGTTTTAGACTATTCACACTCTGTCCTCTAGTGATGTACCTATAATGAAACCAGCCCATCAACTCTGACATGACATCTTTCATGTCTACTTTTATCAAGGTCATGTTATTTGCCACTGGGATGACATGTGTTTTGTTTCAGGATCACATCTGCACACACCACTTTCATCACCAGCAATTATTAAGAATATGAAGTTGGAATCACTTATGAAGTTCATGCGAATTGATAAGTGATCATCCTTCAACATCACTGTCGAAGGTGGGGCCTGAGTTCTACTGTTAGCTTCTAATTCACTGTCAGGAGGTAGGGGCCTGAGTTTTAGTGACAGCTTCTATATCACTGTTAAGAGGTGGGGCTGAAGTTTTAGTGACAGTTTCTACTTCACTGTCTGGAGGTGGGGCTGAAGTTTTAGTGACAGTTTCTACTTCACTGTCTGGAGGTGAGGCTGAAGTTTTAGTGACAGTTTCTACTTCATTGTCTGGAGGTGGGGCTGAAGTTTTAGTGACAGTTTCTACTTCACTGTCTGGAGTTGGGGCTGAAGTTTTAGTGACAGTTTCTACTTCACTGTCTGGAGTTGGGGCTGAAGTTTTAGTGACAGTTTCTACTTCACTGTCTGGAGGTGGGGCTGAAGTTTTAGTGACAGTTTCTACTTCACTGTCTGGAGTTGGGGCTGAAGTTTTAGTGACAGTTTCTACTTCACTGTCTGGAGGTGAGGCTGAAGTTTTAGTGACAGTTTCTACTTCATTGTCTGGAGGTGGGGCTGAAGTTTTAGTGACAGTTTCTACTTCACTGTCTGGAGGTGGGGCTGAAGTTTTAGTGACAGTTTCTACTTCACTGTCTGGAGTTGGGGCTGAAGTTTTAGTGACAGTTTCTACTTCACTGTCTGGAGGTGAGGCTGAAGTTTTAGTGACAGTTTCTACTTCATTGTCTGGAGGTGGTGCTGAAGTTTTAGTGACAGCTTCTACTTTACTGTCTGGAGGTGGGGCCTGAGTTTTAGTGACAGCTTCTACTTCACTGTCAAGAGGTGGGGCCTGAGTTTTAGTGACAGCTTCTACTTCACTGTCAGGAGGTGGGGAGCCTGAGTTTTAGTGACAGACCGACTCATTTACAAATCATTTAGGATTTTACAGCACATACCAACTGATATTGCAACATCCTCTGCAGTCTCGTTGACAATCAAATGATGTTTGATTTCTTGCACACTTGCTATGCTCTCATTTTGGGAGGTGTATGGTTTGTCTTGATCGAGGTCAAAATCACTCAAATACCTTGGACTGACTTAAGTGGGGACTCTGAAAATTGTGGCTGAATTTCGAAAGTTTCAGAACCAGCTTTTTTTTCCCCACATGAAAGCATACGATAAGATATCATTGAACGCATTACTAAATATGAACATGCAGCTACACATCGTTATAGGCTTCCACATAGTGCATGTGAGGATATAGTGGCTTCCAGTTTGGTGCATAGCTGTTAAGTGCACTTTCTTTGATGCCACTTCACTACACATAGTTTCCCTAAAAAAAATAAGTCCTGAGATTTTTTGAACAGCCATCGAATCAATCAAGCATAATCTTCGAAAGATTATTTATACCATCATATATGTTTGTTATAAGTGTAAAAAGTTAAGGCTATCGCTCATGTTGTGTAAGTGGAATATGGTATTCATGTCTATGTCAATATTTTTTTCATGACAATACAATTATGGGTGAAGTGGTCAGTATCATACCAGGCTGCCTTATTTTCCTAGAGAAAATATCTGGTACCCATTTACAGAAATGGGTGCAACAAACACCCCCTGCCTTTAAAAAAATAAAAATAGGTCTACAAAAAATGTGCACAGTTGAAAATTGAATCACAGCTTTCTGGTTTCACTGAACTTTTTAAGATGAGCTGAGCACCAGATATTTTATTTTGAAAAATAGGGCAGCCTGATATGCCATCACCTATAGATGTGTTGTTGGTCTTTTAAAAATATGGTCATAATTATGGTGTGATAGGAACTATTTATTTATTTACAAAAGAAAATCATCTAATGATATCTACAATAGCAGATATATACCAGATGACCTGCTCAAATCAATATTCATAGCCCCACCAAAGAAATCTGGTGCGATTGAATGCGATGATCATTGCACAATAAGCCTTATGAGCAACATGACTAAGATATTACTAAGAATCATCATGCAAAGAGTGCGAAACAAAATCAGTCCAGAAATTAGCGATGAGCAGTGTGGTTTTGTTGGAGGTAAAGGAACGAGCAATGCCATATATATCATAAGATCTTTAGTCGAAAGAGCCATAGAGGTGAAAACAGATCCATACCTATGTTTCAGAGATTATACCAAAGCATTTGACAAAGTAAAGCACCAAGAAATAATCAAAATTTTAGAAAGCATAAACGTAGACAGCAAAGATCTAAGAATAATAAAGAACATGTATTGGCAACAAACAGCAGCCATAAGAACTGGAAACCAATTGGAAATGTTTCAAGAAATAAAACAGGGTGTTAGACAAGGTTGTGTGCTGTCACCAGATTTGTTTAATATTTATAGTGAGATTATTTTAAGATCCAAAAGGGGCATGCCTGGAATAACAATTGGTCATAATATAAATAATCTAAGGTATGCTGATGATACAGTATTAATCGTTAAGAGTGAAAATGAGTTACAAGAAATGTTGGACATTATAGTGAAAGAGAGCAAAAATAAAGGACTCAGTCTTAATAGCAAAAAGACAGAAGTAATGGTAACAACAAAGAAAAGACATCACCTCAGTGCAAAATAAAGACAAGTGAAACAATCAGGTAACAAACAGGTAAATGAATTTAAATATTTGGGAACTTTGTTAACCTCAGACAGAAGATGTACAAAAGAGGTGAGATGCAGAATGGCTCAGGCAAAAGCAGCTTTCCAGAAAATGAGGAAAATACTATGCAATCCATTTTTGACAATAGAAACAAGAAAAAAGAGTTCTTAAATGTTATGTAGAGCCAGTCTTAACATATGGATGTGAATCATGGACAATAGAACAACAGACAAGAAAATCACTGGAGTCTGTAGAAATGTGGTTTTACAGAAGAATGTTGAGAATACCATGGACAGCTAAGAAGAGTAATGAAAATGTTCTGAAAGAGGTCAAAGCAAAAGAGAGCTAATTTCCAATATTAGGAAGAAACAATCATCATTGTTTGGCTATGTAATGAGAAGAGAACAACTGGAATATATTGTAACAACTGGAAAAATTGAGGGACGAAGAGATAGAGGGAAGCAAAGAGGGAAAATACCAGACAGCTTAAGAGAATGGCTTGGCAGAAGGTCAACAACAGAAATGATAAAGAACTGTTGAGATTGAAAGTTGTGGAGAGACATGATCACATACGCCAGTAGGCCCGGTACTTGATGAATGATAAAAAAAAAGTAACAGTACAGATTACAGCAAATCTTTTAAAAATAAGTTTATTTTAAACAATGAAAAAAAAAGATAAACATAGAATACAAGTAACCTTACTTATAAGTGAATGTTCTTCATTGTTTCAGGGATAAATTTTAATAAAATACAAGAAAAAAGTATCTAGGAGCATCAGTTGTAATATTGTCTAACAAGTACCAAATTGATACATGTGTTTGTCTAGCCTCAAAGTTACCTAACTGTGTCATAAATTGGGCAGGTTATATATAAACATTGAATTTGTTATGCTACATGTGATTATCTATCTTTAACTGACCAACCTTTTTTTTTTCATTCTTGAAATTTATAAAGTTTTATATGAAGTATATTATCACGTTACTTGTCAATTTTCCAGCTACCTATTCTTTATTACAATTGTTCAGTTGTGAGCAAAGGTTATGTTTTCAATTTTCCATTTAAAATAATCAACATTTTGACATTCCTGTCATTTTTGTGTGTGAACTTGTGACCTTTCCTGTTAATTTATTTTGCATTTATTATTACAAATGTTTTATATTTAGTCAACAAACTGTATTGAGCAATTACACTCACTGGTTTCAATAAGTTTAATTTTTTTAATGAGTTTGTTTGTGTGTGTGTGCATGAGAATGTGTGGAACCAAGTTAATGTAATGTTTTCCCACATAAGCAGTTAGTCACAAATGATTATAGCATCCCCTTGTCAGACTAATTCATGAATTTCAAAACTTTGATTCTCTTTATGATCATCATACAGGAATAAACAACCAACTATATAGATGGCCTATGGGCAAAAAAATAATATCAGAAAACACCCAAACTAGCGTAACATTTTCAGTTACAAACGGCTGATGTCACTCTTACCACACCTTGCTCGCAAAGGTGAAAGCGTCACGCCACTTGAGGTATATATATATCTGGCTGTGAATAAACCAACCATTAACTTCAACAATAGAAATAGATTTACATTCTGTCTGAATTAATTATAAAACTAAATAAAATTGAAAAAATGTGAAAAATCTAAAAATATCGCTTTAATTGCTGGTCTCAGTGCATAAGAACTGTTTGGAAGGTGAGAGTACTATAAAACAGACATGACATGGGGGAACACCAAATAACAAAAGCTAGCACACCACAAACATTTGCACATATACAGGGACATGCATGGAACACTCATCCATGCATGAATTTATGTACACACCCAGACACATTAGAAATTGTCTTCAATGCCCAAGTCATGACCATTGAAGTATGGTGGTCCCTTGTGGTCCTGTGGAAATCATAAAAAAAAAAAACCTGTCCATACATGCTTCTGACTCAGTCATATTTCCAATGTAAGGTTTGGGCACATCTCATGTGTCCATTACATGACTTAATGTAAACAAATTTGAAATAAAAGTAGGTTTTTTTTCCCAGTATCCTCATGACTATAAATGAATACTGTTGTGATCAATTGGGCTATCAAATTTAAGATGTGGAGATGAAAACTCAGTTTTTGTTATAAAAAAATATATTTTTTGTTGACACATTCATGAGATAACAAAAATCAAGATTTTCATTAAAAAATTCTTTTCAACTCCCTGTGGAGCATGGCAAACATTTTACAAGCTGTCTTGTTAGGTGACACATTATTAAGATCATTCAACATCTTCCTCATCTTACTTTATATTGCTCTTCTCTAGTATTTTTGGCCTTCTTTGTTTCCTCACCAAACAAAGAAACCACCAAGCAGGTAATACTCTCCGTTGGTTTCCACCAGAGTGTAATGCCATCAATAAAGAATATTGACAAATTAAAAAATAAAATAAACTGAAAACATGATTTATGCCAAAATTGTTCAGAAATTTTAAGATGCCTTCATCATATGTGCATGAATACACAATAATGATTCTGATATATAAATAAACATCTACAAGGGATACAGATTTTAAAATATTATAGTTAACAGCAAAAATGAAAATCAAAGTAATAAAAATGCAAACTGCATTCAAGAAGCTGTCATCATGGATATTATGAATGAAATGAAAGAAAAAAAAATAATAAAACATAATGTAAAGAAAATGAGAGTCTTGAATGTGAACACCGGACCAGAGAAATCACAGAAAGGATTATGGCACATAAAAAAAAAAAAAAAAACAACCTAACAGGCGCACGTAGAACAAATGTTCCATAACACTGAAGTACTAAATATAACTTGCACAAAATAAACAAAGTAAAAATAGTTTATTATAATTCTTTTAATATATTATATATAACCTTAGGGCCCATCTGATATGTCTCCTCATGGGAAACATAAAACACCAGAACTTAAGGAAAATATAACAGGAATCATGAAAAAAGGCACCCAATCAGACACAGAAAAACACATACCTACCCACAGGACTCTTGGTCCCACACATTAACAGATGGCTCTGCTACAAATGCCACCAGAAATGGAGGGGATGGTGTGTTCTTGACGCTGAATAACCAGGACGAGATCACTAAGTCAATAGCTACTAGGAAATTCTCAAACAACTTTAAAGCAGAAACTGAGGCCCTCAGAGATGCTTCAACACTGGCTACTCAACTCAAAAATAACATGCACAATAAATTGGTGATTCTGACTGATGCTCTGTCAGTACTATCAGCTCTAAAAAGCCCCAAGAACAATGAACTAGATGACTTGAGAACAACCCTGGACGACTTGAGAACAACCCTGGACCAACTATGCAATAACTTCCAAAGAGCAGTCATTCAGTGGATACCATCACACTGTAATTATTACGGGAACGAACGCGCAGACAAATTAGCTAAAGAGGGAGGGAGATTACCACAAGAGAACCATCCGCTCAGTTATGATGAAGCCAAATTCATCCTCAAAGGCCAGTACAATGAAAAATGGAAACGAGAACACCCAAAGCATAACGAGAGGGATGGATACCATCAACTATCAAGGAGGGATCAAATCATCATACTTCGCCTACGCACTGGCCACACTAGAATGAGAAATCACATCTTCAGCAAATTCAAAATAGGTACAACCAGCCTATGCCACTGTACAATATAACTACAAAACATGTTTTACAGGATTGCTCCCAGCACATAGACCTGAGAAGAGCAATGTGGTCCACACCCACCTCCCTGGAAGAAAAACTATAAGGGGTAATCGAATCACTCAAACAGACAGCTGACTTCATGAGAGAGTCTGGAATCCTACTCTGATTGAGTCTTGATCGCAGATAGAGAGAGAGATAATTCTTTTAGTACCAATTGACAAATAAATGAGTAGTCACAATAATTGTCATAAGTTAGCTAAGTAGTTACCATTCTAAGCATCTGTTTGTGCTTGTTTGCAGAACCTAGTGCCAGCTACAGATTCCGGGAACCTTACTGAGTTAAAGAGGACTGAATGATATTACAAACAAGCAAGAGAAAACTAAATTCTAAATAAAATACTTTACTGCAAAGATCATCATTTCAAAAATTATTTTAGTTAAAAATAGTAATACCAAATGAGCAGAACTAGACAAAAGATGGAACTACAATACTGGGACTTTAGACATTTTAAATGAAATCTAATACAAGCAGGATGGGATGATTAAAGGTTTGATAAAAGATGTATTTAACAAGTGTGCTACTGGAACCGTTAGCATGTATACACAATCTTTTCCATCTTCAGTAAGATGCCGGCCTCGAGACAGAGAGGTTGTGGGTTCAAATCTCAGCTACACCGGTTGGGATTTTTATTTATGATTTCTCTCTGCGGCAACCACCCCTGGTCTCAGCAGCGAGGCCCGGCTTGAAACGTCAGTTACTCATCGACAGAAAAAACATGAGTACCTCCGAAATCGGAGTTATCTGCCTGTACAGCGAGGAACCCCTGTGTACATGGCTGCCAGGAAAAATGGATAAACACACATAATTCAGTTCCTAGTCTCTAGGGACTTCGTCAGAGTTGAAAGCTGGCGAACGCAATCACAACAATCTTCAGTAAGGTAATGAGTTCATCTGTGATGGCTGGAATGCAAACTAACAAAGGTTTTTCACCTTTAAGAATTATAGTTCACTAAAATGTAATTTTACAGCACTCTGTGAAATAGAATTAGATATCAATGAAATGTGGGACTCACAGAGCAAAATACTAATGACAGCAGCAGAAGCAAGTGCCGGACTGAAGAAAATGCAAAAACGAGTTTGGATTTCAGACACCACATGGAAATACATCAAAGAAAAGAGAAGCGAAGAGAGCCATGACTAATGTAAAGACAGATCTTGGAAAGGTCCTGGCAAAAGCAACATACAAAGAATTAGACAACAAAGTGAAAAGTTCAGCAAGAAGAGATACAAGAGCTTATATAGACAATTTGGCAGAGAAAGCAGAGACAGCTGCAATTACAGGAGACAGCAGAACTCTCTATACTGTACAAAAGATGCTGACAAACACCTATACATCCAGTGGAACACCAATTCTAGACAAATCTGGATTAATGCTAACAACAAGTGCAGGCATAAAAGCCCGTTGGGTGGAACACCTCAAAGAAATTCTTAAACAAGGATGTATTTTATTGCCCTTGTTATTTGGAGTTGTTATGGACTTCATAATGAAGAAATGCTGCACTGGTAATAAAGGCATCGAATGGATACAAGGAAAGGAGACCATTTGGAGGACCTCGACTTTGCTGATGACATAGTTCTCGTTAGCAGCCAGATAAAAACGATGCAGGAAAACACAAATGAACTATCATCAATAGCCAGCAAAATTGGGCTTGAGATCAATCATGAAAAGACTAAAGCCATGAAAAGCTTAACTCCAACAGACGACAAAATATACATGGAAAACAAACCAGTGGAAGAGATCGTTCACTTTATCTATCTTGGAAGTCACATTGATCGAGAAGGGGATACAAGCAAAGAAATTAGAATCAGAATAGCTAAAGCAGCAATGTCTTTCAGAAGCCTTGAAAAGTTGTGGAAATCAAAGCTCATCAGCACAAACACAAAACTTAGACTATTCAAATCAAATGTACTATCAACCCTTAATTATGCGAGTGAAAGCTTAATTAACAACAAGAGATATAGAAACAAAGTTGAACGCATTAGAAAATAAATGTCTAAGGAAAATACTTGGTATAGCGTGGAACGAATTCACAACAAACGAGGAAATTAGAGAAATCGTCAATCAACCACCAATATCTTCAGTAATAAAGAAAAGACGATGGTCATATGTTGGACATGTGATGAGAAGAGATAATAACCGAATAGCAAAGCAAGCCCTCATGTGGGAAACAACATGTAGGAGAAAAAGAGGAAGACCCAGAGAAGAGCATTGATGAGAGAGGCAAGAGCAGCAGGATTCAGCTCCCTCAATGAGATAGAGCTGCTTGCACAGAACAGAGACAAATGGCGAGATTTGACAAAATATCTTTAAAAGAATTGAAAACTGCTAGAACAGAAATTCAGATAAGAGAAGGAGTATCTTGGTCTACGCCCTATGGGCTGGCTACGGCTCGAAAGGTCAATAGATAGATAGAAAATGTAATTCATCAAAGACCAACTGCCGCCTGGTATGGTATTTCAGTAAAATGCAAAATAATGAACTGAAATAAGAAATCAAACTTTAATTAGTAACTAAATATCTATGCAGGGCATACATGAATAGGTAATATATATTATCAAGCTGGTTCTAGCAATTGATCTTTCCTCATTAAACGCTTGCCATTTGTGATTCTTGCTCAAACTTCAGTAACCAAACTTTTGTGTTGTTTTTCTTGCCATGGGCATAGTTCCCAGGCTCACCACTTGAAGTGATCACTCTGTGGCATGGGATAAGCAAGGCCACCGGGTTTGTAGACATAGCATGTCCTGCAGCTCGACTTGCCTTCTCATTACCACACAACCTGGCAAGATCTTTGTAAGTTACAGTGGTTCCCATCGGAGCTGCTTTGGGCAATAACTGTAAAGCAGTTGCACAGAAGCTACCTGAAACAATTTACAAAAATAATTAAGTTTGAAATGCCATATAATTTCATATAACAAGTTAACAGTGTAACCCCCTTTTACAGGGAAATATTTTTTGAAAACTTGTAGGTTACTACTGTGTCACTAGTTCCTGGCAAAGCCATGATATTTTGCCATTTTGGCCTGACACATTGTCTTTGGCAGCTGAACAATGTTTTTCCCTGGGCAACTGCCATTATGGCCTATTCCTCTTTAAGACTTTTAGCTGCAAAGGTTCTTTTAACATGCATATGTGCAAATGGGACCTGTTTTTTCATCATAGTCCAAGAGAGACAGACATTTGATCTCAGGAGACTAGGGGAGGGTAAAGCCATAACATTTTAGAAGTGAAAAATTCCCAATGTCTGTAGCAGGATTTGAACCTAGGAACTTCCTGTCCAGATGTCTTACCTCTTAACTGACCCAGTTCTCTATTTTGTGTTCCTATAATTATTGTAAGTAAAATGCTTTGTTTTGTTTCACATATCCTTGACTCCAAAGTATATTATTTTAACAAATTTACACAAATTTATTTATATGAAACCCATACCTTTAATATTTTTAAAAGTCAAGTCTGTATTCAAGACCAATAAATGCAAATGGGGAAAAACTCTTACATGTTATTTTTTGTTGTCTTCTTGACAAAGCCCAAGCCTTTCCACCTCATAATATGTCTTGTAGGTTTATATTAGACTACAACTGCCATTAAAAAAAAATTGTAGCAAAAACTCATTTGGTATAATTTGATTGGCTAGGATATGTTTAGACAGAGCTATTTTTGCAATTCTGTACACATTTTTTTTCCCTTGCTGTGTAGACTGATTTTATTAAAAAAAAAAAACAAAGCAAAAAGTTGCAAAGTTGCGTTAATGATTTGTTTTTCCCCTACAAATTGCTTTGGAAAAGCTTACATGCACAATTTTAAGATACTAAGGAAAACACTTATAATTTGAAACATGAAAGCGTCTTTGTTGTCTTAGTCTACAAAAGTGCTAGAATCCATCTGTCAACACTATCTATTGTCCTTTCGAGCCGAAGACGGCACTTTTTTTTTTTGGGGGGGGGGGGGGGGGGGGGGTTTGGCATTGACATGTATTTATAACAATCTCTCCCTGTTTTCCCCATGACCTGTCCGTCCATTCAGCAAATCTTCTTCACTGTTAGAGTTTATGATTTGTTTCTTCTTCTATCCTTCCTCTGCTGCCGTTGGCGTCGAGGGGCGAAACAATCTGCGATTCTTTGCTCTTCTGTTGGCCTCTTCTGATGTTATCCCTCCTAGTGACTCTAGTATTCCCTTTATCCATCTCTTTCTCGGTCTTCCTCTTAATCTGGCGTTTTCGTAGCATTTATTTAAGGCTCTTTGAGTCATTGTTAGTTCTTTTTGTCTTGTTATGTGGCTGAACCAATTTATCTGTTGTTTCTTTATGTATTCGATGGCTGGTTCAATTTTGAGTTTCTTCCTCAGGTCAGTGTTTCTTACTCTGTCCCTTAAGTTGTTTCCTGTCATTCTTCTGACACATTTAATTTCAGTGGTCGTTATCTTTCTTATTGTTCTAGAGTCCAGCGTCCAATTCTGGCACTGATAGCACAGAGTTGGTAGAAAAATTGATTTGTAGATTGCCCTTTTTGCTTCCATGATTTGTTTCTATGGTTCCTGGCAGCCATGCTCCTATGATTTGTTTGACTGTATTTAATGAGATGTCAGTGTTACATCTTCTGTCTAGATCTTCTCTTAGCTAATGTATCTGCCTTATCATTTCCTGGTGTGTTGGAGTGTCCTAGGATTCATTGCATCTTTAGCCTTATGTCACATGTGCTAATGAGATTATCTATGTCTATGGTGAGCTGTGTGAATTCTGTCTTGTTTATGTTAGTTGGCTCAATAAATCTAATGTATGAATGCAGTAAAGTTAACAAAACATAACACAGCTTTATATATAGCTCAATAAATCTAATTGTATGTCTCTTTCTACTAAGATTTTATGATGTGTATGGCATTGTTCGTATCTTTACCTCCAACAAAACCACACTGTTCATCACTAATTTCTGGACTGATTTTGTTTCGTACTCCTCACATGATGATTCTTAGTAATATCGTAGTCATGTGACTCATAATGCTTATTGTAAGATGATCATTGCATTCAATCGTACCAGATTTCTTTGGTAGGGCTATAAATATAAAGTGAACTAAAGTTAACAAAACATAACACACCTTTTTTTTGACTTCCGGTTTCAAGATGGCACATTCATGTTTGCGTCAATGTTCACTGTTAGTGTTTTTTGCCGGAAAGATGGTTAATTCTATCTTTACTATGCAGATAAGTGTATAGATCGAAAGTTCCACTGATGGGATATTCGCAGGTGAAGCGGATTATGTGCATGTGATCTGAAATCCTCTACAGTGTGTGCAATAGTGTGTTCTGTGTTGATTGCAATATATGTCATCAATGGAATACCGGTCAATGGCAGTAAAACCATTGAGGCATAGTCTGAAAAGTGTTCCTTGTTGAAGTTTCCTCAAATTCCAAGTCCGGCTTGCTGCCGAAGCTACTGAGTTTAGTGCTCTGTGCACACCATGAGCTGTATGTTTCATCTAGTTTGTGTTTCGATATTGCGATTGCTTACGATGAGTGATGATGTCTTATGAAGAAGGACAAATTAGCTGTGTTCACTTTCAGTGCCGCTTGGCCTTATGTCTTTTGGCTTGTGCTGTAGCTGCTATGATGGGGACTGCAACTGCCTTTCTTTGTTTGGATCCTTCAATGAGATGAGGTGTTAATTCGGATGATTCCAATGGCATGGGCAGTTGAGCAATTATGGATTTGAATTCGTTTGCAGTGATACCCAGGGCTTTCGACTAACCATACCCATAACACACCTTTCTATATAGCTCAATAAATCTAATGTATGAATGCACTAAAGTTAACAAAACAGAACACACCTTTCTTCACCACTGAGCTACACAGTGGGGGCAGATCTGAGCTAGCAACTTTATTGATGAAGTAGTCTTTAAGCCAGACATAACATTTATGAGCTGGTTCACAATCAATAATGCTCCCATCTTGTTTTGGTTTCAGCAAAACAGGTCGCCTGTTGATAATACGTAATCAAGCTTTTCTATATTACAAACATAGAAATAGGATAGATTAAAAAAAAAAAATTTTAATTTTGAATAAAAAACAGAACACATTTAAAACAGAAAATAAGATGTATTAGAGATTTAATCCTTGTTTGTTTAACATGAAAATCGAAAACAGATCTGGGAAGAAAGGGCATAAAATAGTGTCCATGTTACAGATGTTTTGATCTTCTATTATTACTTTTTGATTTATTTACTCTCATAATAATTACTGCCAACTCTTGTTTTCAGTTTTAATCTGTCCTATCCTAGATAGAAGTCACAGTGGCTGAGTGGGTAATAAACTTGCCACTGACAAGAAGGGTTAAAATTCAATTTCCAGATGCTGCAAATTTTATTTGGACCAATGTGGCTAGGATTTCACCTAGCCAAAGAAAGTGGGTACTGGAGATTTTTCTGGGAAAGTAGGGCGGCTTGGTGTGGTACTGACAATATCACTCATAGAATGCGCTGTTGGTCATTTAAAAATATGGACACCAACACCATATTTTCCATGAGCCTTATGGCATAGAGGGAAGCCCTTTCTTACTACTCTTCATAAAGGTATATCGCTAGACTTGTTAATTCTATCTATCTATCTGTAGCAGGCTTTTAACCTATAATGTAACAGGTTTATTAACACAGGAAGGCGTGATCACACGAGTTGAAACGACTTCTCCCAGAAGCCTGCCCTGTACTTTATGCACTAGTGCGACATGGTGAACACCACATCAACACCCACTATGTAACCCTACACGTGGTGGACGCAGGCCTTGCCTCGCCTGTGACGCTCCTTCACTGCCGATATGGACCGTCGGAAGTGTCGTAGGCAAGTCCCCTTGCCCGCATTGACTTGACTGGTTCTCTGCTTCACTGTTGGAAGGACTTGCCACGCCTTGCCTCCGATACGCCTTACACAGAAGATGCACACAGACAGCTCACTACATTTTGAGCCATCCCCTGCTTGACTTTAAGAACACGTCACACCGCTAATGGCGGTCTGACTCTCCTTCGACTTTCCTCTGTGGATATCTGGACAGAAGCTCGTTGAGATCTGAGCCCCTTATGAATCCTACCCGCTTCTTGGACACCAGCCGGTTGCGCTGGCCAAACGACTTGACTACCTGTTGACCGTTAGAAGTACTTCGCGCTGTTCAATCTATGGGTCAGGACAACCCTAATCCGTTTGTCATCAGGACAAGACAACAAGAACACAGCTAGCATTTCCAAGCATGTTTCAACACCATGGAAATCAACAATTAAACGTTTATTAAACACTGACAATCCATTCCCAGAAATTTACAAAATGTCCACTGTCACTCTTATGGTGACCTCTCATTCCGGCTTGATTCTCGCACTGACAACACATTCAATGCACAATACTGCTCGTCTCCTCAACATGAGTGAGACCTTCACAATAATACAACAGTCTCTGCACTTGTTTAGTGCTAGCACTCACCCTTAATTCAAACATCTCTGTCTAGTGCGAATAAGACTACTCCCAATTTAATTCAACCATCTCTGCTCTATGCTAGCGAAACACTCACAGTTAATTCAACCGTCTCTGTTCTATGCTAAGTAGAACACTCATAATGATTCAAAGTCTCTGTTCTATGCTAAGTGGAACACTCATAATAATTCAACCTCTGTTCCAGGTGAAATTGAATACTCACAATGATTCAAAGGTCTCTGAGCTCTTAGAAGCTACCAGCTTCGTAGTCAAGTCTCTCCATGACTATATCTACTCTAATTCATTGAAGTTTCGGTGAGAACACTCACAATTAATATATACGTCTCTGCTCTATGCTAACTTGAACACTCACAATAATTCACATCTGTTCTAGGTGAAATGGAATACTCACAATGATTCAAAGGTCTCTGAGCTCTTAGAAGCTACCAGCTTCGTAGTCAATTCTCTCCATGACTATATCTATTCTATGTAGGCGATCACACAGGATCGGAATAACGTCTCTATACATGTGGTGAGCTCTCCAAGCTCTGCTAATGTCTCGATGGAACGATTTATATTCAATCTTCTGATGTAGGCGATCACACAGATCTCCTAAATCTCATAATGCTGTACCCACCTGATTCACAATCAAGTCCTTGCGATATTTGTAACATGAACATTTATATCTGTTATTCATAGTACAGCCCTACTGTGCCTAGCTTAACCTAGCATCACAACTAATCACATCTAACTATCCAGTCTCCAGGAAACTCACACAACTAACTTGAGTGGCTGTCGCCCTCCAACTAACATAGCTACTAACTTTCTCACTAACCTCTCTAGTTCACGGTACCGACTGTATTTCTACAGACGTCCGCATCTGAACACACTTCTGAATCGAATGTCCACAACTCTACTCTCACCAACCTGTCTTGCGCACACTGATCTCTTAACACTAACCTCTCAACTTACTCCTTTGTTCACTCACCTCTGGCTTTTTTCCTGCCCCCCCCCCGTGATTCTTGCTTACTCACTCCCTTCTCGAGCCCTTGAACACCTATCAGCTCTCCTTCCTAATTATCCCCCCTTTGTTTACATTCTGCCCTTCACTCACTAATTTCCTATCGCTGCTATCTCCTGTTTCAAACTTACTATTGCTATAGCCTGTTTCCACCATACCCCTTCTATACCCTTTTTCATATCTATTGTCCTTTCGAGCAGAAGACGGCACAAAGGGCAGAACCACAATCTCAAAAACAGAAACCTTGCATGCCAAAGTGGCACATATTGCAGAGATCACTGCTCTAAAATATATGGCGCTGTTTCCATAACAATACTTTTTACAATGACAGCTTGTCAAGCCATCGACCAACCTCCTTAGTCACCACTGACGACATGCCTGGAAGGTCACAGTGTCATTATTCTTTACCTCCCTCATAATGAGGCCCGGTAACACACAGGATACTTGTTAATTAGTGCACAAATATAACTTGACTGCAGCCTATATATTTATGTCTAGCACCCTGCCTGTTAATGGAGGCAAGGAGAAATCTAACTGTCTTCAATAATTGGCCTCACATTTTCATGGCAGTTTTCTCTCATCATAGAACTGAAACACGAGGAAGAAAATGAAGTTTCATTCTGTGAAGATCTACCATGTGAGATCTCACCTCATACTTTCCAGAGGGGCGGCCGCCCTAGAGGTAAAATGTCTGCATCTGAACAAGAAGATCCATCAATTCCCACCACAGGCAGTGCAAAATAGAAAAAAAAATCAATCAACTCAGTGGCTTTACCCTGCACTGGTGTCTGGGTAGTGAGATCTGATGTCTAGCCCTCTCTGGGTAGTGAGATTTGATATCTATCCCTCTCTGTGTAGTGAGCTTTGATGTCTAGCCCACTCTGGGTAGTCAGCTCTGATGTCTAGCCCTCTCTGGGTAGTGTGAGATCTGATGTCTAGCCCTCTTGGAAAATGGCAAAAAACTGGAGGTCCCATGTGTATTCTGCGCATGTTAAAAAACCTTTGGTAGCTGGAAATTGAAAAAGAGTAGGCTGAAAATGGCCACAACCCAGGCAAAAAATCTACCCAAAAAAAAACAGTAAAACTTTCAACAATAAAAATATGAGAGTATCAGAAGTCAGAGAATATCTGTCTATATGGTGGGAGACACCCGAGCACACAGCTACTAGTGTGAAAAATAGGAAAAATTGAATACAAAATTCAATCCATTGGGACTTTGCTAGAAATATAAAACTGGGGAAAGCAAACAAACTAACAAAACTAGCTCAGACTTTCTGAACTTCCAGATGATTAGCAGATTTGTTTTATTAATACCAATCATTGTACGTGGTATTTTAAAATGATATGTCAACAGAGCTTTAATATTGTTCCTGACACAGCTCTACCTGGCTCAGATAGCAAAAAGTAAAACTGAAGTGGTGTGGCCATATCTCCAATTTATCAGGGCTGCTTAAAAGAATCAAAGGAAAAGAATGAGAGGCATGCAAAGAGGTGGGAAGAAAATATAGAAAAAGTTAATACATATTAGGTTCATAAACTTTCTGAGAGTTGCAAAAAAACTGAGATAACCAAATTATCCTCAATGTTTAAGGGATATGTAAAGAAAAATCTTAATAATATACATGGTGTAAAGTAAAGGTTCCCTTCACACCTTGCTAGGCGTATGAGAAATATGGTGTTAGTGACCATATTTTTCCTTGATCACTGCATATTTTTGGGTGATATAAGTATCACGACAGGCCACTTTTACTTCCCCGAAAAATTTATGGTACCCATTTTTTAGGATAGTAGGTGAACCCTGGAGCACTTTTGGGAGCTGAACCAGGACCCTTCTTATCATATATGTAAAAAGTAAAGCAAAGGTTCCCTTCACGCCTTGCTAGGCGTTGGGGGAATATGGTGTTAGTGACCATATTTTTCTATAACCACGGGACATATTTGGATGATGTGGTCAGTATCACGCCAGGCCGCCTTTACTTCCCAGAAAAATCCCTGGTACCCATTTTTATAGGCTGGGTGAACCCCGGAGCCTTGTCAGTCCAAAAAAAAATCTGCCACTGCTGGGGATCGAACCCAGACCCTTCTGGTCAGGAAGCGAGCACACTAACCACTCAGCCACCGAGGCTCCCAATGGGAGCATGGCATAGGCATAAATTTGTCTACACCATTGATGTCATAAACTTTCTTCCTCTTCACTAAATTGTTGAATCTATTGATCTCACATAAAAGAGAGTGAACTGACCTTTCATCTGGTGAAAATGCACTATCATCTTCAGCACAAGGCACAACTCTATGCAGTCCATCTTCGCAGCTAGCTATTATAATGTCACCAATAGGCGAAGTCAAAACAAAGTTGGCGATCTTTCCTTGCATGGTGTGTTTCTTATCACAGTAGCCATTCTCCCTCAGATTTTTAGTCAGTTTATTTTCTGTTATAAAGAAAAATTGTTGACATAAATTTCAGCAAATGTAATTAAAGCATAATAAAACTGTGATAAAATTGTTGATACTATTAACTAGTGCGTGTGAAAGCTGGAAAACAAGAGATATAGAAACAAAGTTGAACGCATTCGAAAATAAATGTCTAAGGAAAATACTTGGTATAGCATGGAACGAATTCAAAACAAACGAGGAAATTAGAGAAATCGCCAATCAACCACTAATATCTTCAGTAATAAAGAAAAGACGATGGTCATATGTTGGACATGTGATGAGAAGAGATAATAACCGAATAGCAAAGCAAGCCCTCATATGGGAAACAACAGGTAAGAGAAAAAGAGGAAGACCCAGGGAGACACTGAGAAGAACATTGATGAGAGAGGCAAGAGCAGCAGGATTCAGCTCCCTCAATGAGATAGAGCTGCTTGCACAGAACAGAGACAGATGGCGAGATTTGATAAAATATCTTTAAAAGAAAACTGCTAGAACAAAAATTCAGATAGGAGAAGGTGTATCTTGGTCTACGCCCTATGGGCCAGCTACGGCTGGAAATGTCAATAGATTATTAGATTAACTAAACTATAACAGAATTGTAACATAACCATGAAGTAATTTGTCCTTTGTAGCATGTTGAATCCACATCAAAGGTTGGCTACCATGGAGTGCCATTTTACTATTTCTTGTCTTGATTGTGCACATTGTCATAGGTTCACCTGTTCATTTTGTTATAAGTTCCCTTTAGTATTGGTCTGCTTCTGCCTTGTCTACCTTATACTTTCACTTCCAAGATGTCCTTCAGTAAGTTATTGTGATTCAGTAAGTTATTGTGATTCAGTAAGTTATTGTGTAGCATTCCTATTTTAATTAACAAAGGTCTTTTAGCAATGATATATTTTGTTTGTTTGTTTACAGCTATGCAAAATTGTTGAGCATACTTCTTCTTTCCCTCCTGTTCCATAACTCTCAGGTTACTGGTTAAGACAACAGTGATGGCTACTACTAGCCTCTATTTGCAGTTGCCCACTATGAGATGATAAAAAAAATCAAGTCCTGATAAATTATTTTCCCATCTTTTCTTTTGTGTTCTGTGTTTGCTTAACTCAGGGCGCCACCTTGGAGACAGATGTGAACATCTGTATGACATCACTTGAGATGCAGGTACCCCAGTAGTGCCCCACTTCAACTCTAAGGGCCCTTGGGGTAAGGTGGATGTCCAAGTCACTGGCCTTTTGTTATGTTCTTCTGACAGACGTAGCCGAGTCACCTTAGAAAGTCATCTGATCACCCACATGGGTTGCCCCACCACACTGGGAATAAATCTATCTCTTTCTCAATGGTAATTAATTACCTCTCTCTCCCATTTTCCCCCCTCCCCTACCTCCCTCTATTCCCCCCTCTAATCTTTCCCCCACTTCTGTTTTGGCCTCTTACATCCTGTCGTGATTTCCCTGTCTATACTCCGGGTCAACACTACATATTTGTCGGTGTGTTGGCACCCATCAACAGGAATCATGATCCCTCTTTACCAACTGTTTTCCATGACAGTTCAGATTTTTAATGAAATAATTCACTATCCCGAAAATGTCTTTGGAACATATAATTATCCCAATTTTTTACCTGCAAAATATCTCGCCAAATCAGGCTCATTTTGAAAATCGACGGTGGGAAAATGTTAGCGTGCGAGGTATTTTTGTCAATTTTTCATTTTAATGCTCTACTCTATGATAGCAGTAAATTAAGGACAACAGAATAACACCTAATTAACAATAACAATGCGGGACTGGCTGGCTGCTTGTTGGTAGCAATGGGTTACAGATACCTCAAGGTCAACGCTATTATCTTTCCTCATATTCCTAAATCGTAGTTTGTAGAATTATAATTTCAAACTTCAAATGATCTCACTCAGACCGACCTAAATGCAGAATTTTTGCTTTAATTCTTTCTCTGAGTTTCGTCGGTTACTGTCAATTGTGATTTGTGCGACTGTAAAATTGTAATATAAGCTTTTAATTTAGCATTGTTGTGTGGATTGATTTTTATTTTGGAATACCAAAGAGAAAGTGTTCCTTCCAAGACAAATATTCAGAAGAATCGTCCTTCATAAAATAATGAAGAAGAGAGAACGAATCAGAGTGCAAAATGTGTAAATGCTATATTTCCATTGCTTACACATTGGGAAGGTGTGTGTGCGCTCATAACAGATCATATAATTATAATATATAATTAGATCATCAAGGAAAAATAGAAGACCTACAAGAACACTTAAATAAACTCAACAGCACAGGCACAAAATACAACATGAAAATCAACATCAACAAAACAGAAACCATGATTGTCACCAAAAATAAACAGAACATCAACATAACTATAGAAGGCAGGCAACTAAAATAAGTAGAGGAATTCAAATACCTAGGAAGTTTAGTGACAAACGACAATTCACAAACAGCAGAGATAGACTCAAGATGCATCAAAGCTTGTCAAATCATTGGACAGCTATCACCAATATTGTCCAACAAGGAAATAACTTTAAAACAGGCACCGTACAATACAATCTTCATCCCAACGTTGTGCTACCAATGCCAGTCCTGGACCCTTGATGCAAGAACAATAAGAAAAATAATCTTTACTACACTAGGAAACATAACAGCAGCAGAGGCGAACAGAAGCGCAAAAGATAGCAAATTATTTCTCCCCTGGATGCTGAAAGGCAAATGAGGAAGGAAAGAAGAAGAATATATAGATTGTAATTCGTGAGAACATTAATTTTTGTAGCATCTCTGAGTTTTCTTCTGCTTACAAGATGTGTCCTGGTTTTGCCTCTAAAAAACTACCTCACTTGTCCCATTTTCAGCTCTGCAGATCCTCCACAACCCTACATGGGATCGATATGAGCTGTTAGCCAAAGTATATCCCAGTAGTAGGTTTGACTGATAGCAGTGGCTTTTTTTTCCCCAAGGTGGCTGTCTATTCTAAAAATACTGCATTACTAGGTTTTCTATATCAACAGACCAAGATCCCGCTACTGCAGTGATATCTACAGTAATTTTACACCAGACTTACATCATTAGTTAGTCAGTTTGTTTTAATACAAATTCTGAAACTGTTTCCAAGGAAGGTGATGTGAGATCTTGTTCGGTTTTGAGTTAGTGACCTGACCCTGCTGTGGTGACCACAGTTCACCTAGCTCCTATCTATCTATCTATTGTCCTTTCGAGCCGAAGACGGCACATAGGGCAGAACCACAATCTCAAAAACAGAAACCTTGCGTGCCAAAGTGGCACATATTGCAGAGATCACTGCTAAAAAATATATGGCGCTGTTTCCATAACAATACTTTTTACAATGACAGCTTGTCAAGCCATCGATCAATCTCCTTAGTCGCCTCTTACGACATGCCTGGAAGGTCACAGTATCACTATTCTTTACCTCCCTCATAATGAGGCCCCGGTAACACACGGGATACCTAGCTCCTGCTCCCATATAATTTAACTAAGAACATAATCATAAGGACAAAAAAATGAAACAATAAATATGTATCATTATGTTGAATATTATATATTATGTTGTTGATATATTTTATATTATTATGAGACGGCATCTTATTGTTTAAAGCACCAGCACCACCAAAAGAAAACCAAAATGAGGAATGACATTTGACTTATTTTAAAATTAAATGACTGAGACAGTAAATTCCAGAATTGAAGACTGAAGGATGACTAATGACTGTGTTACTTGAATTAGATTAGAACTACTAAGATAAAAATAGAGTAATAAAGCACATGATGATTCAGATTGGACTAATTGATTATGATTCAGTATGACAACAATTTAATTTATCAAAGTCAAATGGGGCGGATGAATCAAAAATGATCAACGGTCCAGAAGGTGAAAACAGCAAAGTGTGTGGTACACATGAGGCATATTCAGAACACGAAAGACGAATATGGCAGACCACCGTGAAAGAGATTGGAGCCTCATCACGTAACACTCCAAAGAAAGCCATGGAGAGAAATACATAACAAGCAAAAAATATGGACTAGAAATGAATATCAAAAAGACTAAAACTATGATCATAAACAAAGAAAATTCTCAAGACCTACAATTAAATATCACAGTTGAGGGAATACATCTGGAGACAGTCCAGAGCTACAACTACCTGGGACATACTATAACCAATGATGGAAAAAGCAAAATTGAAATAAACAAAAGAATAGGTATGGCAAAAAGTAATTTTAATGCCATGAAAAATATACTAACAATAAAACAAATATCAGCAGGGCTGAAACTAAGAATGGCAAAATGTTACATCTTCTCAATATTCCTGTATGGTGCAGAAACATGGACATTAGACAAGAAAACAGAGCAGAAAATTGAAGCCTTTGAAATGTAGATTTATAGAAGAATAGGTAGAATTGGATGGAAACAAAAGATAACAAACGATGAAGTTTTAAAACAACTGAAATTAAAAAGAGAACTACTAAATACAATTAAGACGACAAATGAAATTTTTGGGGCATGTTAAAAGACACAACAGCCTACTAAAAGTAATATTGGAAGGAAAAATACAAGGTAAAAGAGGCAGAGGCAGACCAAGACTAACATGGACAAGTAACATCAAAAGATGGACAAGTCAATCTATGACAGCCTGCACCATCAAAGCAAGAAACAGAGTAGAATGGAGATCCATGGTAGCCAACCTTCGTTGCGGAGAAGGCACTCGATGATGATGATATCATTTCATTATGATTATAGGCTAGGAATATATGTTGTATTATTGCAATTTTTTGTATGACCATATGACAAATTCAGAAATATCCTGAAGGATTGTGATTATTATACTACATGATCATAGTTAGTAATGCATGGGTTGTAGTTAATTATTCGACACCATGTATGCATTATAATAATCATAATATCATTTTTTATATTATTAAATAATTTTACTCGGCGCCCATTATACTAGCAACAAAACAAATAGCAGGGCTGAAACTAAGGATGGCGAAATGTTACATCTTCTCAGTATTCCTGTATGGTGCAGAAACATGGACATCAGACAAGAAAACAGAGCAGAAAATTGAAGCCTTTGAAATGTGGATTTATAGAAGAATAGGTAGAATTGGATGGAAAGAAAAGAAAACAAACGAGGAAGTTTTAAAACGAGGAAGTTTTAAAACAACTGAAAATAAAGAGAACTACTACTACTAAATACAATTAAGACAAGAGAAATGAAATTTTGGGGGCATGTTAAAAGACACAATATGAAAGTAACTAAAAGTAATATTGGAAGGGAAAATACACGGTAAAAGAGGCAGACCAAGACTAACATGGACGAGTAACATCAAAAAATGGACAAGATAGTCAATCTATGACAACCTGCATCATCAAGCAAGAAGCAGATTAGAATGGCGATCCATGGTAGCCAACCTTCGTTGCGAAGGCACTCGATGATTCGGCGCCCAAAACACAGATTTATAAAAATAATGTATAGATTAGAAGCGTGTAAATGTAACATGAAGACTCTGAACATAACAACTCTGCAGTCTATAGTAACTTGCAGACTGAGACAGATTGAGTGAGATTCATCATGATCATTTAAATTAATTTAATTTTGAAAAAAAGAATATTAGAATACATACAAATTAATACATACAAAATCACATGGCGAAAGAAAGAAAATAAAACATTTTCTAGGGGCGCAGCAAAATCTATAGTTAACTAAGACTGACGGAGGCTTCTAAACTATTATAATTTATACAATTATAGCCAAATCAACAAAAATGACAAAATCTGAAAACGCTGAATCAGCTGCAAACAGAGAGACCCTCAAACAAAATAGACTCGAAGTCAACACAGGGAGCGAGTTTTCTCTGTTTACTAAGTTATAGAATAAATTGTCTTGAATATCATCGTCATATAGTAATTCTTCAACTCAAGCACAGAACAAACTAAACTCTTTAGCATTAATTTCTTGTTATAAACAATTTATAAGCTCATAAAGTAACAGTAGAGTGAGAGTAAATCAAAACGCACTTGCCAGCAGTAGTTTTCCTCAAGCCCATGAGAGCAAAACCGCGAAACTTGATCTATATTTAGATCAATGACCGCAAAAGTCCGCTACCGACACACGACTATCTATAATCTACAAACGGCCCATGTTGACTTGAATGAGAAGATTAATTATATTGTAGCTCAAACTCACGTAATATCATAATTGAAAAGAAACTGAAGGGAGAAACAAAACATAGAATAAGACAAATAGTTGTAAATTCCGTCCGATGTAAGCGATAATCTGGAAGAGATCAATGACGTAATGGTCGGAAGGCGTTCCTGTGTGTTGTTATTTTGTGTGTGTTGTATGCCAATTGAGAAACAAAACAAAAACACAATTAGCTTCAATGCTTTCACGAAAACAGATTACAAATATGTAACAAAAAATGTGTACAAACTAGATTAAGATACATACTGCAATATGTCTAGTGCAGTCTAGATATCTTTTAACTTGATTTTGAAAAAAATGAAAATATTTATTATATATAATTATATTAAATATATAAACTTAAGTATAAACGAAATCTGGTCTGCTCCATTTTGGATCATGGCCGATCTCTGGTTGTTGTCAACCAGTGTTCAATGCTGGAGGAAACTTGATATGAAACCCAACGATCCTATGTCTCATCAATTATGTCAAGCAATGTTATGTTGACTAATACATAATACTTGACATAATTTTTTTACGATTTCGTAAAAATTGCCAGCTTTTTCGTGTGTTAGATCTTTAATCTTACAATTTAGTGCCACTTGTCAGGATCCGGATCGACTGCTGATGAATACTCAGTACTCAGCTGACTGAGTGAATAATAAAAGAAGGCACTAGACAGCAATACCATACCGAATACCTCACCATTTTTATTTCCTATGTAAGTATACAACGATGCCACAGATAATTCCTGGTGGGAGGCCTCGATCTTCTTCTGATGGGGACATATTAGATGACGACTTGTGTGGCACTCTTGTTGTGAATTTGAACAATCGTCGTAATTATGCTGATGAACCACCTAGAAAGACATTTGCAAATATTAACAGTAGCAACACAAGCACTAGTACTAACAATTTAAACTCCAGTGATGATTCATTTGATAGTGACAACAGTAAACTAACTTCACGAAGCCAGAGTTCTTCCAGTTTGGCTCACAAAGGTTTAACATTTAAATCAGTTCGAAAAATCGGAAAGGCTGTAAGTCGAGTATTTGTGAAAGATTCGAAGTTCAATGATTCCACATTAAAAAAGTATGAGAAGTCTGCCCAAGTCAGTAGTCTGTCGAAAATGTGGACACCAGATCTTAGACATATCAACAGCAAGCTCAGAGGTAACGAACTCCTATACACTGGTACATTGTCAACTGCAAGACCATTGATTACTAAATCAAATGTGGCATTTTCAATTCCGAAGTGGAAAACAACACCAGGTGCTATTGGAATATATAATCATGGCAATAATTGCTTCATGAATACTATTCTCCAGTGCTTAAGTAACACTGACTCCTTTACAGAATATTTTATCAGAGATTTTTTCAAAAATGATTTGAAAAACAGCACAAATGGAAAGAAAGGAGTTTTTCGCTCATCACACGGGGAAGTCACAGAACAACTTGCAAACTTCTTAAAATGTTTGTGGTCGGGAAAGTATTCCAGTGATGTATCAAAGGAGTTTAAGGCTGTTGTTGGTAAATTTAACAATCAGTACAAGGGTGATGATCAAAATGATGCCCAAGAGTTTTTGCTTTGGCTTTTAGACTGTATTCATGAAGATGTTAGCACGTTCACAAAAAGAAAGCGAAACCTCAAAAAGTAAGTATTGGTTAAGTTTATGGCTTTCATCACTAGTTAACAAGTCTACCACTGAATATTTAAAAAAAAAATGTTATTATTTATTACTTAAAAAATTTTTTAATACTTTGTTTCCATCATAAGGAACATGCCTGGAATAACAATTGGAGGTCATAATATAAATAACCTAAGGTATGCTGATGATACAGTCTTAATCGCTAAGAGTGAAAATGAGTTACAAGAAATGTTGAACATTATAGTGAAAGAAAGCAAAAATAAAGGACCCAGCCTTAATAGCAAAAAGACAGAGGTAATGGTAACAACAAAGAAAAAGACATCACCTCAGTGCAAAATAAAGACAAGTGGAACAATATTAAAACAGGTAAATGAATTTAAAGATTTGGGAACTTTGTTAACCTCAGACGGAAGATGTACAAAAGAGGTGAGATGTAGAATGGCTCAGGCAAAAGAAGCTTTCCAAAAAATGAGGAAGATACTATGCAATCCATTTTTGACAATAGAAACAAGAAAAAGAGTTTTTAAATGTTATGTAGAGCCAGTCTTAACATATGGATGCGAATCATGGACAATAGGACAACAGACAATAAAATCACTGGAGTCTGTAGAAATGTGGTTTTACAGAAGAATGTTGAAAGTACCATGGCAGCTAAGAAGAGTAATGAAGATGTTCTGAGAGAGGTCAAAGCAAAAAGAGAGCTAATTTCTAATATTAGGAAGAGACAATCATTGTTTGGCCATGTAATGAGAAGAGAACAACTGGAATATATTGTAACAGCTGGAAAAATTGAGGGACGAAGTGATAGAGGGAAGAAAAGAGAAAAAATAACAGACAGCTTAAGAGAATGGCTTGGCAGAAGGTCAACAACAGAAATGATAAATAGCTGCCGAGATCGAAAGTTGTGGAGAGACATAATCACCTACACCAGTAGGCCCGGTACTTAATAATGATACTACTTTGTTTTTTCTTCTCCACTTTATTCTTCAGTTACCAGCTTTAATGCAGTCCCACATTACTTTATGCCAGTTACTACTTAATGTTATGATTATTGGAATCAACCTTACTGCACTTAGGGGAGACCAATAGGTGAATGGTCCTTTTCAGGTGCAAAGTATACATGCTGTAGCCCACTCTTTGTCTTCTTTCCTTGATGTTTGTGATTGTAGACAATTCTTCAACTACACCAAACAACGATATGAAAGATACTTCTTGATTTTGAAAAGCACCTGTCCCACCTAATGATATCTTTGTGTTCTCTCACTCAGTATCAAAACTGCTAGCGGTACATCATAGATTGTCATGTGATAACACCATTATTTAAAAAACTTAAAATAGATTGTCCTTTCCCATTGATATGATGGACACTATTCATCTTCAATCCTTTTGGAATCCCAGACAATGAAGAAGCTAGTAAGTTTAAAAACCTAAGCTAGGTGTATCACTGCCTCAGACATTACCACTCACTAGTGGCAGCACAAGCAGATTCTTAGAAGTAATCATAAACAAGAATGGTAGAGTGTATGCCACTATCAAAACTGATCACTCACTGTTCAATTATTAAAGCTAGGTTCACATTACTCAATAAAGCAGCTAAAAAGAGGAGACCAGAGTCTGACCTTTCTATTGAGAACTGGATATACCCATATCAATATAAAATAACTAAATAGACTAAACCCTTTCTGTGCAATAAACTGCAGACACTACAACCTCCAAATAGAAACAGTTATTACTCCACTACTTTTATCTGATGGATCAGTAATGCCAGTATCTTCTGGCACATCAAAACAACAATAATGCACTCTTATCATCAGCAAAACAATTGAGAAGGACTTGCATAAATCTATGAGAAAGGCTGTAAAGAACAACCGGCTGACAGTTGAACAAAATTAAATTGAGTAATTTTTTTTTATCAGTCTGATAAAGCAATCAGTGGCATCTTGTAGGGCAACAACAAAGCTCCTCCATTTCCTATAGTTTGTAACCATCTTTCTTGATTACCCACATCTTCTTCTTCTACCTTTTAGCTCCCAGTGGAGCATAGGTCTTCAACAAACACTTTCCAAGTCGTTCTGTTTTTTGCAATTCTTTTAAGATCATTCCATGTCTTCCCCATCATCTTCATCTCTGCTTCAATCTGTCTTCTCCAAGAATTCCTTGGTCTTCCTCTTTGTCTTTTCCCCTGGGGATTCCAAAAAAGGGCCTGTTGTGTAATACTCTCAGTTGGTTTCCGTAGTGTGTGTCCTATCCATCGCCATCGTCTTCGCTGTATTTCTTTATCCACTGGTATTTGACCGGTACATTTCCATAATTCCACGTTTGTGACTTTGTCCTGCCATTTCCATCCCTTTATTCTGCGCAAGCATCCATTAATGAAAGTCTGTACCTTCGTGATTGTCAATTTTGTTATTCTCCATGTTTCACAGCCATATAATAGAACCGACTTAACATTGGAGTTGAAAATTTGTATTTTTGTATTTAGCCTAATTTCTTTGGATTTCCATATGTTTCCCAGTGCAATGAAAGCTCCTCTTGCTTTTGATATCCTTATTTTGGTATCGTTTTCTGTTCCTCCCTCTTTATCTATATTACTGCCCAGATATATATAAGATTGTACGTCTAGTAGAGGTATTTCTCCTAGTTTTATTTGGTTATTGCCAACTGCATTAATTCTCATAATGTTGGTCTTATCTCTATTAATCTTTAGTCCTAGCTGTTGTGATCTCTCATCTAATATACTCATTTTATCTTGCATCTGTTGGTGGCTGTGTGATAGGAGAGCTATGTCATCAGCAAAGTCTAAATCATCAAGTTGTTTGGTCAGTGACCACTGGATCCCATTTCTGTTGTTTTGAGTTATTTTCATAATCCAATCTATGGCCAGTAGAAAGCGAAATGGAGACAGAAGGCATCCTTGCCTTACTCCTGTTCTTATTTCAAATGCTTCTGTAAGCTGTCCTTCATGCACCACACTACATTTTGTTCCTTCATACATTGTTTTTATCAGGTTAATAAACTTTATGGGGATTCCATAATGACTCAGCAACTTCCAAAGCATTCTTCTGTCTAAACTATCAAATGCCTTTTCGTAATCTATGAATCCAATATAAAGTGGGGATTTTAGTTCTAAACTTTGTTCAACTATTATACGTAGAGTAGTTATTTGATCAGCACATGATCTGTTCTTCCTAAAACCTGCTTGTTCATCTCTCAAGTGTTTCTCTATAGCCTCTTTTATTCTCTCCAGAATGATTCTGCCTAATATTTTTCCTGGCACTGATAGTAGCATAATTCCCCTATAATTTGTGCACTCCTGTAAACTTCCTTTCTTTGGTAGTTTGATCATATAACCTTCTCTCCAGTCTTTAGGTATTTCTTCCCTCTCCCAAATTTTATCCAATAGATTATGTAACATCTTGGTAGAGGTGATAATATCTGCTTTGATGGCTTCCGAAGGAATTTCATCTGGTCCTGTGGCTTTACCATCTTTTAACAGTTTGATGGCTTTCATTATTTCTTCTTTGCTTGGTTTTCCGCAGTTAACGTGTAATTCTTCTTCTGCTGGTAGTATATCTGGAGGATTATTTGAGCCAGGTCTGTTCAAAAGTTCTTCAAAGTGCTCCTTCCATCTCTCCATTTGTTCCTTTATATTACTAAGCAGATTTCCTTTCTTATCTTTGATAAAGGCGTTGATCTGTTTGTATTTTCCACCTAATTTCTTTGTGCTGTTGTACAGTTCTTTCATATTCCCTTTATTTGCTGCTTCTTCTGCCTCTTTAGCTAATTCATCTATATATTTCCTCTTATCCCTTTTAATGCATCTTCTCACTTCTTTGTTCACCTCTGTGTAAGCTTCCTGTGTCTTGGCTTTATTACTTCTTGTTTTGCTTTTATTTATGTCTGCTTTCTTGTTCTTTCTTTCTTTAATTTTATCCAGGGTCTCTGCTGTCATCCATGCCTTATTCTGGCGTTCTCTTTTCCCCAGTGTTTCTTCGCATGTCTCTTTCCATATATTTTTTACCTGTTTCCAATGATCTTCTATATTTATTGTATTTTCTAGTTGTTGGAGGACTTGGTATTTGTTTGATATTGTGACTGCGAATTTATCTTTAATTCCTTGTTCTTTAAGAAACCCTACATTGAAATACGTTCTGCCCTTATTCGTTGTAGTATACCTTTTTAATTTAATTTTAAGTTTGGCTAACAGAAGATGATGATCAGAAGCTATATCTGCCCCTCTATATACTTTTACATCCTGTAAGGATGACTTAAACTTATTATTAATACATATGTGATCAATTTGATTTTCCGTTCTATGATCTGGTGACACCCATGTAGCTTTGTGTATTCTTTTATGTTGGAATATTGTTCCTCCTAGGCTCATTTGATTAAGGGCGCAGAAATTCACAAATATCTCTCCATTCTCATTTATATCTCCAAGTCCATGTTTTCCCATAATCTCTTCAAAGCCTCTGTTGTCTGATCCTACCTTAGCATTTAGGTCTACCCACATCTGGTCCACATTAATCATCTCAGTTTCTACTGTTCTCTGCCAGGTTGCCCATTAGTCTGCTTCTCTTATGCCTTCCCTCATCTATCTCTATCTATCTATTGACCTTTCGAGCCATAGACGGCCGATAGGGTGTAGACCAAGATACTCCTTTTCTTATCTGAATTTTTGTTCTAGTTTTTAATTCTTTTAAAGATATTTTATCAAACCTCGCCATTTGTCTCTGTTCTGTGCAAGCAGCTCTATCTCATTGAGGGAGCCGATTCCTGCTGCTCTTGCCTCTCTCAACAATGTTCTTCCCAGTGTCTCTCTGGGTCTTCCTCTTTTCCTCTTACCTGTTGTTTCCCACATGAGGGCTTGCTTTGCTATTCGGTTATTATCTCTTCTCATCACATGTCCAACATATGACCATTGTCTTTTCTTTATTACTGAATATTAGTGGTTGATTGGCGATTTCTCTAATTTCCTTGTTTGTTTTGAAATCGTTCCACACTATACCAAGTATTTTCTTTAGACATTTATTTTCACATGCGTTCAACTTTGTTTCTATGTCTCTTGCTGTTTTCCAGCTTTCACACGCATACATAAGGGTTGATAGTACATTTGATTTGAATAGTCTAAGTTTTGTGTTTGTGCTAATGAGTTTCGATTTCCACAACTTTTCAATGGCTTCTGAAAGACATTGCTGCTTTAGCTATTCTGATTCTAATTTCTTTACTTGTATCCCCTTCTTGATCAATGTGACTTCCAAGATAGATTAAAGGGACCGATCTCTTCCACTGGTTTGTTTTCCATGTATATTTTGTCGTCTGTTGGAATTAAGCTTTTCATGACTTTAGTCTTTTCGTGATTGATCTCAAGCCCAATTTTGCTGGCTATTGATGATAGTTCATTTGTGTTTTCCTGCATCATTTTATCTGACTGCTGATGAGAACTATGTCATCAGCAAAGTCAGGTCCTCTAAATGGTCTCCTTGTATCCATTTGATGCCTTTATTACCAGTGCAGCATTTCTTCATTATGAAGTCCATAACAACTCCAAATAACAAGGGCGATAAAATACATCCTTGTTTAACCCCAGTTTCTATTGGAAAACATTCGCTCAGTCCTTCCTGTGTTCGAACTGCACACGTGTAACCATCATACATGTCTTTAATAATATTTATGATTTTTGACGGTTAGTCATATTGCTTCAGAATTTTCCACAAAGAATCTCTATGAATACTATCAAATGCTTTTTTGAAGTCGATGAAGTTAAGTACAAAAGGTTTTTGCTTTTCAATGTGTTCCTCCAATATGTCGTAGAGTAAAAATGTGGTCAAGACAGCTTCTCCCTTTTCTAAACCCAGCCTGTTCTTCACACATTACTGTATCTATTGAATCCTTTATTCTATTTAGGATGATTTTCCAGAATAACTTTGTGGCAACTGACAAAAGTGTCACGCCTCTCCAGTTGTTACAATCTCTAAGATTACCCTTTTTGGAATCTTAACAATGATTTCTTTTATCCATTTATGAGGCGTCTTCTCTGCTTTCCAAATGATGTTGAACATTTTCTGGAGATGTATTAGATTATGGCTATCAATTGCCTTGAGGATCTCAGCTGTTAACTTATCCTCTCCAGCAGCCTTGTTGTTGGCCATACGCTTTAAGGTGGTTTCTCTTTCGCTCAAGGTGAAGTCATCTAAATGTACATCTAATTCTGCTGCTGGTGTTTCAGCTTCAAAACCTATTAAACCGTGGGGTAGTGTACGGATAAGAAGAATTTCTTTGAAGTAAAGTAAAGTACGAGACTTGAACCGGCGTCTTAGCACGCGAGTTTACACCCATATGTGCTCGACCGTGGGGGTATTTTTTTTTTTTTTTCCAACCACGAGTACAATTCACACTGCTCCCAGCGGGAATCGAACACAGGTTGTCCGAACGTCGGTAGTCCAGTCGGGTGGTTTTCCTAACTAGGCTACCGAGGCCCCCATTTCTTTCCCCAACTGGCTTTTATGTCTGCGCTTGTTGTTAGCATTAATCCAGATTTGTCTAGAATTGGTGTTCCACTGGATGTATAGGTGTTTGTCAGCATCTTTTGTACAGTATAAAGAGTTCTACTGTCTCCTGTAATTGCAGCTGTCTCTGCTTTCTCTGCCAAATTGTCTATATAAGCTCTTGTATCTCTTCTTGCTGAACTTTTTACTTTGTTGTCTAATTCTTTGTATGTTGCTTTTGCCAGGACCTTTCCAAGATCTGTCTTTACATTAGTCATGGCTCTCTTCGCTTCTCTTCTTTCTTTGATGTATTTCCATGTAGTGTCTGAAATCCAAGCTCGTTTTTCCATTTTCTTCAGTTCGGCACTTGCTTCTGCTGCTGTCATTAGTATTTTGCTCTGTTAGTCCCACATTTCATTGATATCTTAGTCTATTTCACAGAGTGCTGCATAACAATTACTTAGCTCATGGGATCAATATATTTCAATTCTTGCGTGAGATCTCTTCTGGGCACATGATCTGTCTAACTCCTTCATCCGTGTGTGCATTTTTTGGTTGCACGTTTATTGAGTAGTTTTTGATTAATGAATTTGTTTGACCGAAATTCTGATTCTAAATTCTAAATGCTGAGTTTGAGAAACTAGCGAGACACTATGAATCATGCAAAGTCTGATGACACTGGAAGAGTAACAGCAGCAAATCCTCAACATGAAGAGTTTTTTTTAATTTCTTCACCCTGAGAACTAACTCTTCTCTAAAGCTGCCTAAATGTTATTTATTCTCTTGGCTTGGCTAATAATTTTGTTTACCCTTTGTGGAACTTATTAATTCCTTCTACTTTTGCTGTAGTCTTTGTTCTCCTGTTTCTGCTAGCATTTATTCAGTTGGTGTTTAGTTTGCAATTCACTATGTGTTCTCAGATTTTAAAATTTACATATTCTGTTGTTAGTTATATTGTTCCTGAGTTTCCTTGGTGATCTTTGGATGTATATAAAATTACTGCAGCATGTAAGTTTTTTTTTCTGTTCTTTCTTTTTTTAATCTTCTCTCTAAATTATTGTCATGTATTTGATCTCCTCACAACATATTGCAACTAAGTACTATAATCTTATTTGTTAAATTGGCATTGTGTCTTTGACGTATAAATAATTTTGTTATTTATTACAGACAATTTGGGAATTCACTTGTGTGCTTTTCGTTTATTTTTGCTGTTGGCATAGATTTTGGAAGCAGTGATCTCTGCAATATGTGACATTTTGGCACACAAGGTTTCTGTTTTTAAGATTGTTGTTCTGCCCTATGTGCCATCTCTGGCTCGAAAGGACAATAGATAGATAGATTAGATCCATCATCATTATCATGTAGCATGTTCTTTGCAGAATGTTGCATTCACTATAGCCCATCTGAAAGAATCGCTTCTCTCGCCAGATCTCCCAGTTCTTCAGTTGTCATTTTCAAAGTCTCCTTAATGTCTTGAAACTACCTTCTTCTTGGTCTATCCCTGATGCATTGCCTAGGAACAATGCCTTCCATTATTGTTCTTTCCATCCTGCTGTGTCTTTTGGCATGGCCATAATATTTTAACTTCTTTTGTAAAATGGTGTTTGTATGGCAATTCTTTTTAATGTTTAAATCTTTTAACTTTTTTTTTTTTTGGTTGCTTTTGCCAGCTTTCACCTCTGATGAAGTCCCTGGAGATTATGAACTGAATTTTGTATGTTAATCCATTTTTCCCTAGCAGCCGTGTGCACAGGGGTCCCTCGTCGCACAGGCAGATACCCATATTTTCTATCAATGACTAACTGACATTTTAAGCTGGGCCCCATTGCTGAGACCAGAGGGGTGTTTGCCGCAGAGAGAAATCACAAATAAAAATCCCAACTGGTGTAGATGGAATTTGAACTCAAAACCAGCGTTTTGCCTGGAGGACAACCAGTCCCCAAATCTTTTAATGTCTTTTTTGCTCTTTTTATTTTTCCAAAGTATCTTGAGGATTTTTCTGTAGCATTTTGTTTTAAATAAATTATTTTCTTCCTTGCTGTTTGCAAGATTGTCCATGATTCACAACCATTTGTTCTTCATTGTTGAAGATGATAATTTGTGTTGACTTTTTGTTTCGTCAGTGGATGTTATCTTAGATTTCTGTATGTTTAGATAGAGGTTTTGCTTTTCACTGTATTTTTTAACATGCTCAATTGACTCTTTTTGTTAATCCTTCTGCACTGTTTGAGAGGATGACTGTGTCATCAACATATCTGAATTCTGGAATTATGTTGCAATTTATTGTGAAAGGGTCAAACTTCACAAATCTTTCTTTTCTGACATTTCTTGAGATGTTCATGTTCTCAGCATTTTTGTTGAACAGGTATGGATAGAGGATGCATCCCTGCTTCACCCCTTTTTTTTATTTCAAACCATTTTGATGTGCCGCCCGCTATTCTGATAGCTGCTTGCTGTTCGTGAAGAGTGATTCAATAAGTTGTATTAAGTGTGTTGGAAAGCCCATATCTTTCATGATGTTCCACAGTTTCTGATGTTGTATGCAGTCAAAGGCCTTACTGTAATCTATGAAGCATGTGTACAGTTCTATGTTGTATTCCTAATACTTCTCAAGGATATTTCTCATGTAAAAGATGTGATCCTGGGTACCTCTACTATGTCTGAAGCCTGCTTGAACTATATGAAGTTCTTGTTCTATAACTTTCTTGCTCTCTTATTCTTTATGACCTGCAAGAGTATTTTGCTGGCATGGCTTATTAGGACAATAGTTCTGTAGTTGGAACACAGTTTAAAATTTCCTTTAATTGGAATGGGGATATGCACTGATCTTTTCCAGGCTTTTAGCCAGTCTAGATTTGTCCAGATCTTCACACACAGTGCATGGTAATTACGAACATGTGCCTCCCGTCCAGCTTGGATGTATTCAGCTGGAATATCCATCACTTCCTGGTGACTTCACTCTCTTCAGATTTTTTATTGTGAAACGAACTTCATCTAGTTAGGCTCCGGTTCTTTTTCTTCACTTTCTATTAATATATTTGAGTTTTTTGAAGTATCTTCATACATTGATGTACTGTAATTGCTTCATCTTTGCAATATATCCTTTTATTTAGTGTGTTGCCACTGTTATCATTAATTATTTGAACTGATGGTCTAAAATTGCCTGTTTCTCTTTAACATTTTTCTGTCTCTCCCTTGCTGATAGAGCTCTTCAATTCTGCCACAGACATTCATAATATAATTTTTATTTGACACTTCTTATCTCTGTTCTAGCTGCTTTTGTGTATTTTCTATATTCGTCACTGTTTTGCTTTGCTCTTATTTTGCTTTAGTTTTAGAATCATGACAGCCAAAATAAACGATACATACTAGGCAACTTAAAATTACAATTGTGTAGGTTATAAGATTATCATAAATTACTGGTCACTACATGGTGAATACTAAGAAGAAAAGGAGAAGACTGGTCAACAGCAAAACATTTGCTGATTCAGTGAGTTTGATTTTTCTTTATCTATTTAAGAAAAGAAATGTATACCTGACTATTGGTAAGAAAATAAAAGGCATTGTTGGAGAGAACATTGGACCACATTCCTCACTAAAGATTTGCTCAATAGAAGTAGTGGTCCTGCACATGTCCAGTGGAATTGATACTGTGGGATACCCTAAAAATATTCTAATGTGTTTACCTCTCCATTTGATTTATCAACAAAAATATGAATGTACTTCTGAAGTCGAAGAATATTTGTCTGTATGGCGGAACAATGCTGCCAGTATGAAAAATAGGAAAAAGTGATATTCACACAACATTCAGTCCCTCTGGGTTTCATCAAAGATATAAAGCTGGCAAATGCAAACAAACAATAGAACATCTTCATTAGTAGCAATTCAATTCATTCACCATTAATATTATTTTTTTCTTCACTGCTGTCTCCCTCAATTCAGCATTCTCAAATTTCGATGATATATTGTATGTCTTTATTATTCCTAGTTATAAATTTTGTCTTTCCAAATTTTTTTTTAGTGCTTTACATTTTCTTTTACAGTCAAAAATGTTTTCTCTGTAAAGCCATATATATGTAACAAGAAAGTTTTGAGAACAAGAGGTTTCTAGGTTCTAGTGCTTTTGTTTGTGATTGAGAAAACAAAGAACACCATAATGACTGATGGTATATAGGGAATATTGTGTTATTGTGCCCATATTTATTTTACTGCATATTTTGGGAATGTAAGGTGGACATAGTCATATCAATGTTTAGAAGTTTTTAAAGTTTTAAAAATGTTTATGAAACTGTAAAATTTACCAAACCATAATATAAAACAAGTTTTAAAGCTGATACAGCTGTAGTGTTAATAACTTTTAATTATTCTTGCCATTATCTTTTATACATTGTGTTACTGGATTTTTCTTCTTTCATTCTTTACAGACCTCAGTAGGAAAGACAGACAAGGAGCTGGCATTGGAAGCTGCCTCAGTTAATGGAGAGAGCTTTATACTCAGGCTATTTCAGGCATTACACAGCTCTACTTTAACCTGTCCAACTTGTGGAGAACGCAGCAGCACTTTTGACCCTTACCTCTGTGTATCACTGCCACTACCCCAGAGATGCCTTCGTGTTGTTTATGTGATTGTTGTCTACCATGATTTCAAAAATATCCAGGAAGTGAAGATGGCAGTCACATTAAACCAGAGTGATGAAATTAGGGAATTGAGAGAACTTGTGGCAGCGGATGCAAGAATTCCAAAACAACAGGTAAATATTATATGACCCACATAATAAATCTTCATCATTTTGTGTCGTCTCTGCTTCAAAGTTTGGCTACCGCATAGCACTCTGTCTCATGCCTTGATGATATACACTGTCAAAGATTCTCCTATCCATCTCGTGATATTGTCATTCCACTTTAGTATTTGTCTGCCTCTGCTTTGTTTACTTTGTATTTTCCCCCTCCAAGATGACTTTCAGCAGGTTATTATGTCTGGTTGGTTACATGTCCTAACAATTTTATTTGTCTTGTTTGAATTGTGTCAAATAATTCTTTCTTCTTTTTCAGTTGTTACAAAACTTTAGTATTTGTTTTTATTTCTGTCCATCCAATTTTCTTTATATCTGCTTTTAAAGGTCTTCAATTTTCTTCTTTCTGTTATTATTAAGTGTCCATTTTTGTGCATCATGAAGAAATGTTGAGTATATTTAGGTCTTTTTTTCCCTTAATTTTAGTTTTGGTGTTATTCAATAATAAATATAGTTACCATATCACATTCATAATTAAAAGGTCTTAAAACTATTTACTGAAAAAAAAAAAAAATGGGTGGATCATTTATATAGAAATCTCAGGCTTTCAAGGTCCTGCACCATTTTTTATCACAAAATTATTCATTGTTTCTTAGATCCAACCTAGTCACATAGAAACCAATCATGTAAAACAAGTAAAATAAACTCTAGAAAAAGAGACTAGATATGTTTGACCAAATTTGTTACACAGACAGATATGATGAAAAATAAATGTGCAAGGTAATTGTTTTTTTATAGAGATCTTAAAGAAACAGTCCTATTTTGTGTATATTTCAAAAAGAGAGTTAGTTAACAGCTTCACTGGTGAGAATTTTGTATCCTTTCCCAGCTGCTGCTTGTTCAGCTGAAAGATGATTGCTTTGGGGCAACCTATAATGATGATCAGCTTCTCTCAGATGTTCCAGAGAATGAGGTTGTGTATGGTATAGAGGCCTACCCAGACAATGCTAATATGAGCAGCTCAACACAGGAATTTGATAGTCCAAATTCTCAGGTATTGTTGATACATGTGGAGATAGCAGACAAGTCAGCACACAGGTGGGTGTGTCTTTTAACTATAGCACCTTATTTTGTCTTTGTTTTCTACATTCATGTGTACATATTTGACAGTGAGAGTGTCAAACTATCCTACAAGTGTCATAGATGTGGCTTGAGCATAATTTCATAGATTTCTTAATGTCTCAGTCTATTATTAAATTTCCTTCAAATATTTTATCTTCATGCTGGGACAGCTCCTTACTTCTTGACTTCTCAAATATTTATTTGTTGAGGGCTTATCTGCTATAATGTGTATGCAAACCGTTTCTTTTTTAGCCTGGTTTTGTATATGTAATATGTTATGTTGAATGATTTAAATTATTAGTTCTTTAACTATCTCCTGAATTATATTATTGTGTTCATTACAAGAGATGCAACTTCAAAGTAGGAAGTATTTCAACAAGTTCAAACTTATCAAAGTATAAATCAAGGATGTTGAGCAGCAATCTTCATTGCAATCTTCATCCCAACATTGTGCTACCAATGCCAGACCTGGACCCTAGATGCAAGAACAATAAGAAAAGTAACCTCTACAGAGATGAAATGTGTTAGACGAATGACAGGAAACAGTCTGAGAGATAAGATCAGAAATGAAGAACTGAGAAAAAAGCTAGGAATAGCCACCGCCATAGAATATATAAGGAAACATCAGATAAAATTGTTTGGCCACGTGACAAGGCAGAAAGAACAAAACACAACACAACAAGCCTTCAACAATAGTTGTGAGAACATCAGACCCAAGGGTCGACCATGAAAAAGATGGGTCGATGGAATATTAGAAGCACTAGGAAACATAACAGCAGCAGAGGTGAACAGAAGAGCAAAAGACCGCAAATTATATCTCCCCTCGACGCTGAAAGGCAGATGATGAAGGAAAGAAGAAGAAGTTGAACAGCATGAAAATACTTTTAATGAAACAGACTAATATATACACAAATTATGTCTGAGTCATTAAGTTAAATGTTGTCATGAAAAGCTTAATTTCAACAGATGACAAAATATACATGGAAAACAAACCAGTGGAAGAGATCGATCACTTTATCTATCTTGGAAGTCACATTGATCAAGAAGGGGATACAAGTAAAGAAATTAGAATCAGAATAGCTAAAGCAGCAATGTCTTTCAGAAGCCTTGAAAAGCTGTGGAAATCAAAACTCATCAGCACAAACACAAAACTTAGACTATTCAAATCAAATGTACTATCAACCCTTACGTATGCACGTGAAAGCTGGAAAACAACAAGAGATATAGAAACAAAGTTGAACGCATTCGAAAATAAATGTCTAAGGAAAATACTTGGTATAGCATGGAACTAATCTCGTATCGCTGTGTGCATGTTTGTGTTAGTCACATCTCATATCTTTGTGTGTGCATGTCTGTGTTAGTCACCTCTAGTGACTCGGGCAGATGGTGCTCATAAACCTGGGAGGGCTGACCATCTAAGGGCAGAATCCACCTACAGAAAAGACAATCTGCTGCCTTGCAGGAAGATTGGGGACAATCAAAGGCTAAGGAAAGCAAACCTGAATAAAATTTTGGCTGAAATCAGATGCACTGGGCCACTGGCGCAGAACACAGTGCAACGTTTTAACGGGTGTTCAATCAGAGTGGATCTGGCAGACTCTAATTGTAATGTTCTGTCTGTGGGGGCGATCAACACACTTAACCTGACAGCTGACTTCATGTGAGAGTCTGGAATCCTACTCTGACTGAGTCCTGATCGCAGACAGAGAGAGAGAGAACGAATTCAAAACTAATGAGGAAATTAGAGAAATCATCAATCAAACACTAATATCTTCAGTAAACAAAGAAAAGACGATGGTCATATGTTGGACATGTGATGAGAAGAGATAATAACTGAATAGCAAAGCAAGCCCTCATGTGGGAAACAACAGGTAAGAGAAAAAGAGGAAGACCCAGAGAGACACTGGGAAGAACATTGATGAGAGAGGCAAGAGCAGCAGGAATCAGCTCCCTCAATCAGATAGAGCTGCTTGCACAGAACAGAGACAAATGGCAAAATTTGTTAAAATATCTTTAAAAGAATTGAAAACAGCTAGAACAAAAATTCAGATTAGAGAGGGAGTATCTTGGTCTACGCCCTATGGGCCGGCTACGGCTCGAAAGGTCAATAGATAGATAGATTAAGTTAAATAATTAAATTCTTCACAATCTTCCTTGTTTACTGTTGTTTTTGTTAATATTTTTGTTTATTTTCAAACAAGCACACAGGTTATTTGTCTTATCTATAAATATTTTGCTGCAATCATGAGCAGCTTATCACTAACTGTTGAGAAGGTTCTTGTCTTTCAAGAATTGTCATTTATCATTTTTGTGGTGTTAAAGTTTTTCTTTCTTTGAATTTATTGCTATGAATAAAAGATAAGTTTGTTATTGAAACATTTCAATGAATGTACATCTTTCTGCTAGTTCTTGTATTCCAAAATACCTTGTTGACATCATCTTGTAGGCAGCAACAAAGTTCCTATATTTTACATGGGCCATGTTAATCTTTTTGGGGATGTTCTAAGTCTGATCCATACTGTTCATCCATGTTTCACTGTTCTTTGTCAGTTTGCCCTTAGTTCACTTTTTGCTTTCCCTCTGTAGTTCACAGAATGGTGGTTTTGGTGATAGTTTATGAAATTATTTATTCAGCTCAATCATGGTGTGAATGTCTTCTTGATTGTACTTCTTGAGCAGTTCATGTTTTTTTTCACCTTTGTGACTTCTGGCACCCTGACCTTGATCAGGGGAGAGATGACTAGGGTCACTGTCACCTGCCACTCATCATAAAAGATGACTAAGTAAGTTGGGGTCAAGGTCTTTGCTGGAGCTACAGAGCTGAAGCCATTGTTAGTGTGTGGCAGGAGTGTTTCGTGCTGAGGAAGGAATATAAACACTATGAAGTTGTCCATTGTGCAAAGAAGTTGATGTTTCTAGTAGACTAGACTCTTAGTTGTTTATTTTGTTAGATTAAAATGCTCAGATAATTTTCCTAAGGTAAAATGTATGAAGTGATGACAGACTTGTGTCCTTTTCCATTGTTTTCCAGCATTCATGTTCATATAAATCATTGAAAGTACACATACATTCTTACTTTAATACAAATTCATACTGTACTGGATGAATCTTCATATGTTGTTTAGATTGGGAAAAGTTATTCTAGTTTTATTTATACTTTTATTCACACCTTTGCTAGTTCCTTCATCTGGTGTCAATATGCATCCCAAAGTAAGGAAATGTGTTTTGTTGTAAACACTTGGTTCTTTTTTTGCCTAGTGGTGGGGTAACGAAGATCTTGTCTTTTTGATGTTTATGTTCAGTCCAACTTGTTTTCTGGTTTTGTGCAGTTTGTCAGTTTTTTAAAATGGTGTTCCATGTGTCAATATCAAATGCAATCAGTAATGTATAAAGTGCCCATAAATCTATTACGTATGATGTTAGTGTTCATATTGTTCCATGACCTTTGACACAGTTATGGATATGTGGTCAGTATTACACCAGGCTTCCCAACATTTCAGAGAAAATCTCTGTACCCATTTTAAGATGCTAGGTGAATGAACCCTAAACCAACTTGGTCAAAAAGAAATTCTGTCCACTTCATTGTTGCAGCTTTAAAATGATACAATATCATCTGTGTTATTTTAACTCTCACAGTACTGGGAACATTGTCTTTTTCATGATAACATATTATTATTTGTCACAAGTTATCTAACAAACTGCATGATGTTTTTACATCAGTTACAGGTTTGGTAGCCCTGCTATGCTGCAAGTGAGAAGAGATGTTACATGGAAGAGTCTACAATCAGAGATACTTAAGAAAATGGGAGATTCTGTTTCTGATGAAATTTTTTCTAAAACTCAGGTGGGGATATAAAGAAACTGTTTTTTTTTCCTGGTCATAGATATTGTGTGTGATTAGATGTGTGTTTGTAAACAATGACAAGTTTGTTTTTAAATATGTGTATGCAGTGAACAGTTTTGGAGTTTATGGTTGCCATAACCTACCTAATTGTGATCTTGATGCCCCAGATTTACTGTCCCTTTAAGAGACCCATCACCATCAGATGAAATGGTTTGAGCATCTTTTCTGCTGATTATTTCAACCCATGATTCCTTCCAATGTTCCTTCAATTGAAGGTTTTGAAATACCAGTGCTTACGTGACACCAGTAAATAATGACAGGTTTGTTAACCTATTAAGCCATGATGGTGATATGGTTTATTTGTTGTTCAGGTGGGTCTGTTCTGAATGTTAAAATATGCAAACTTTTTTAGCACAGTTGTTTGTCACGGATACTTTAGTTGATTTACTCATTTGTACTTTTCCTGGAAGGTAAAATACATTTGGTTATTTTTTATACATTCAAGTTGATTAGAAGAAACTGTTATCTTAAAATTAAAAAACTTCTGTAGTTAAAAATGTAACCTTACATTCACCGAAACTCTCAAATTTGCAGATCTTTGATCTATTTGTTTGCGAGCTGTAAAATGCTTTTAAAATAATATTTATAAATATTTACTTTAGCTATAATATTTTACTTTGTGTGTGTGTAGTGTCACAAATTGAAACCACTTCCATAAAATATCACTTTTAAGAATGAGGCAGTGTACTAGGCTCCAGACATCTTCATCAATAAATGATGCAACATTTCCAAGATTAGAATTTAAAATTGTCACTTTTAGATGAAAACAAACAGCCGTGTTAAGGACAGGCAGAGCATTTGGTTTACCCAGCTTCGTAGAAAGGGTACCAGATATTTCCTCTGGGAAATTATAAGACAGTCTGGTGTGATACTGAACACATGATTTATAAATGTTCAGCAAAAGAAGTGACAGCAAGGAGGACTCCATGTTGTAAGGCACATAGGAATTATGCCGTTATTTTATATATTTTAAAATAACCAACAGAACATTTTTTGTAAAAATGGGTGATGTGGTTAGTACTAATTCAGGCTGTGCTACTTTTCAAAGAATTATCCAGTGTCCTTTTACAGCTAGATTAACCTAGAAGCCACTATTTGGGATCTAACCAAACATCTTGTCCTTAGTAGTCCAGTTTGCTAACCACTGAGCCACCATTGCTCCAAAATGTGCAGATGGTCAAGGACAATGTGGGCATTAATAACATATTACCTATACATCAAAAGTCATAAAGTCATGGGAGGCACCTTTGTTAACATGTTCATGTATGTCCACAGAAACTGAGCAATTTATTTTCTCTGAGGGTGTACGATGGAAGATCACGCAAGTTTTATCTACCCTCAGATGTAGACATGCCACTCTACAGCCAATATGCTGAAAGGTGGGTGTTTTTAGCTCTTTCAGTGCTTATCCTATCCACATATGCACAAAAGTGTTATGGACAGTTGCAGTTATAATATGGTCCTGTGTTTGATTCTATCTGCTCTCTCAAATGCATTTTCCTGATCTACAAATACAATGTTGAATTGCCTATCATATTCATGAGTTATTTGACCTATTTGTTTTAGAAAGCATCAGCATAGTTGTTATAAATTCTTCATGTGTACCATTCAGCCAGGATTCTATGATTGGTCTATCTCTTTACTCTAATTTTACATGCATTGCTGCATTATGACTTAGTATTATCAACATGCAACTCTATTCTATCTATCTATTGACCTTTTGAGCTGTAGCTGGCCCACAGGGCATAGACCCAGATACTCTTTCTCTTATTAATTATACCTCTTGTTTAATATAATATTGGTACTGTCATGGCCTTTTCTGAGTTTGTGTGATACATGACTTTGCTAGAGGTTTATAAAAGTGGTTTCCCCTTGTCTTCTGTTGGTTTATTTCTGGTCTTAGCAAGCCTTTGACTTAAACAGTTTCACTCACAAGGTTTCGCCTGCAAGGTAGCTGGGCATCTGCAAGTTGTACTGTTTACTCCATACAGTAGCAGGTAATGTGCCTGACCTAGCTAAAAAATAATATGCAACACATCAATGGAGTTTAAGGAAAATAGTTTCTTCACTATTATATAGAGCCAGTCTTGACTTATGGAAGTGAATCTTGGACAGTCAAACTATATCATCGCCTGAAGTATTGTCTATATCTGCAATGTCATTACTTGTGTAAATTTTAGTTTTTTTGTGGTTCTTACAGAGGCCCATATAGTTTTGCATGTAGTGTTGTATCTTTTGACCAATGGGTTTTCCTTAGTGCACAATATTTAATACAGCTTTGAAGTATGTGTTCAGCAGTCTTGGGTGCCTGCCCAAATGTATATGTTGCTGAGGTGTTGATCATGAATTTTGTTTACATGTCACTTTGGAGTTGGTGGTGTTCAGTTCTGATGTGTATAGCAATAAATTGTTCCCATCTATTCATATTCTTCTTCTTCTTCTTTCCTTCCTCATCTGCCTTTCAGCGTTGAGGGGAGATATAATTTGCGGTCTTTTGCTCTTCTGTTCGCCTCTGCTGCTGTAATGTTTCCTAGTGCTTCTAATATTCCATCGACCCATCTTTTCATGGTCGACCCTTGGGTCTGGTGTTCTCACAACGTTTGTTGAAGGCTCGTTGTGTTGTGTTTTTTTTTTCTGCCTTGTCACGTGGCCAAACCATTTTATCTGTTGTTTCCTTATATATTCTATGGAATATAAAACACATGCCATCTTGTCTATTCATATTATAGAAATTATATTGATTTGGGGCTTGCGGTCTTCTGATTTATTTGATTATATGTTTCTTCTTATGGTATGTAACTGGTGCATCTGGTTGTTTGTCTACTGCACCTTCCTTTGCCTACTGGTCTGCTTTCACATCTCCTGGTATTCTACAGTAAGATGGGATCCACTGTAGGGTGACCTTGTGATGCTTGCAGAGTTCAGTCAATAGGGTCTGCAGATGTGGTGATATTCTGGACAGATAAACTAGAATCAAGAAAAGTGGAGGCCATAGGATATGTTTCACATAAAAATGTTTTATAAATCATTGACAACAAACAATAGTAATCTGGACATTCTAAAGGATGCCAAACCAATTAAAAGAAGTTAGTTGCCATCATCAGGAGAAAGTCATATGTTTTTGCCATGTTATGTGAAGAGATAACTGGAATTTATTTTGATCATCATCATCGAGTGCCATCTCCGCAAAGAAAGTTGGCTACCATGGATCACCATTCCACTCTGTTTCTTGCTTTGGTGGTGCAGGTTGTCATAGATTGACTTGTCCATCTTTTGATGTTACTCGGTTTGTTTATTTTGATAGCTGGAAAAATTTGAGGGAGGAAGAGGTAGAGGGAAACAGAAAGAAATTATTTATAACATTTATTTTAATAGACTGATTTTGTAGGATTGTAGAAGTGATGAAAAGAGGTACAGATATACGGTTGTGGAGAGACCTGATCATCTTAACTACTGTACTTGATGATGATGATGGTTTTTTTTATTGGTCTTCAGAAACTCATCTTTATGTTGTCCTGCTATAAATAATCTATACAAATATATATTGTATTCATTAATGATGTCATCTATTTTTATTATCTTTGGCAAAGCCACAAAGATGTTTGTCATTTCATGATCTATGTCATTTTGTATTTTTTAAAATAGCTTTTTTATGTTTGTGACATACATTTGTCATTTTATTTTCTATTTTATTTTTGGTACAGTTGAGTTAATATTCGGCATCTATATCACAACAGGATTTTATTTCACTTATTTCACCCAAGACTGCAGATTTGTGCAGTGGACTGTTATTTATGACTTCTTCATTCAAATGAATTTACATTTAGTTCTTCATGAGTCACTTAAGTGCATGTTAATTTTTTTAGAGCTCCTGGTGTGTTTAGAAGTTGAAAGATGTATTCTTTGTCTGGTTTTTCTTTTGTTTTAATGCCATTCTAAATTTATTAGTGTGTCTTTTTTATTGTCTTAAATATTTTGCTGCTAAAATATATTGTATTAATTTTTATAATTTAATCAATTATTGTAATTGTAATCTATTATCTTTGGTAAAGCTACAAAGGTGTTTGTAATTTTGGATTTTTTTTTTTTTTAGCTTTCTTATATTTGTGACATACATTTGTCTTTTTATTTTCTATTTTCTTTTTGGTACAGATGAGTTAATAGACATGTTGCTGGTCCATGTACATGCTGGTGTTTGAGATGATTCTACTGACAGATATTTTTGATCTTTACCTTTTTTCTTCTTCTTTTTTCCTTCCTCATTTGCTTTTCAGCATACAGACGATATACATTTTCCACCTGTTGGCCTCTGCTGCTATTATGTTTCCTAATCCTAATGTTTCTAATATTCTATCAAATCTAAATTTTTTTGGGTTGTCACTTGAGTCTGTTTATTAAAGGCTCATTGTGTCATATTTTGAATTTTCTGTCTTAAGTGACCAAACCATTTTATCTGTAATTTCTTTACACATTCTGTGGTACAAATTATTCCTAGCATTTAGTTCTTCAAATCTAATTTATCACTCAAGCAGTTTCCTGTCATTTGTCTAATACATTTCCTTTTGTTGATGGTTATTTTATTACATTACAGTAATATATCATGTATCTTTCTGATAGCAGCATATGGTTTGTGAATCATGGACAATCTTGCAAACCCTAAAGAAGAAAATTGATTCATTTGAAACAAAATACCATAGAAAAATCCTTAAGATACTTTGGATAGTGAAAAAGAGCAATGAAGACATATTAAAAGATTTAAACATTAAAAAGAACCATTCTACAGAGAGAATTAAAATACTATGGGCACAACAAAAGACACGGCAGGTTGGAAAGAATAATAATGGAAGGCATGGTTCCTGGACGACACATCATGGTCAGACCAAGAAGAAGGTGGTTTTGATACATCATGGAGACCTTGAACATGACAACAGAATAAGTGGGAGATCTGACTAGAGATAAGAGATTTTTTCAGACAGGCTCTAGTGAATGCAATGTTCTGCAAAGGGCATGTGTCCTGATGATGATGATAATACTGTAATATATATATCAAAATATATGGCACTGTTTCAATAATGTTATGAAAAATAAACATTTATAGCATTGCCACTACTGGCAGTCACATAAGTTGTCTATAACTGGAAACAAATGATATTGGAGATTAACCCTCACATTCAATAATTAAAGTAGGCAGTTGGATCACATTTTCAAAATAGTTTTTTTTAAGTTTTGCATAAGCTCTTGTCATGATTCATATCCATGTACCTATTATTTTAAACTGTTATGAATTTGTAAGTGACACACTTGCATGTTTTATTGTTTACATGGCATAATTGGGCATAGCAAATTGGATTTTGACACTGTAAATGCTGAAAAAAACAATGTAGATCACTGGGGTTATTCGTCATGGCATAAGTAAAATAAAAAGGCACTTTTATGACCATTTATAGTGGAGGTCATCTTGTTCGTAATTCTAAAGAATTTTTAAAAAGTATGTTTTAATTATAATTTTCACTGAACTACATAAATTACAAAGTGGCAGAATGATAGCTGCCTGATATAGGTGAGTTCCCTGCACAAACTTGTACTAAAATTATTTGGTTTAAACAGCAGAAAATTAATTACAGGCTTGTAATTTTGGAAAACCCACAATCCAACTGGTTTGAATCCATGTCTAATAAGTTGTATTGTATCTTTTCCCTCTATCTCTTCCTCTTTCAATATTTCCAATCATCACAGTATGTCCCCACTGGTCCCTTCTTATAAAATAGTAATTTTAACAAATGTATGGTTATTTCTTTTTATGTTGGCAATACATACACAAATTTTTTTTTTAATTACTACACTGTTTAGCTGTCTGTGGTGTTTTCAATGATCATTTGTACATTTCTGTGACCACAAGGAATGTTCTTGATTGTTTATCCAGGAATAACTTCCATAAGTCAGACTTGGCTTTATACAGGATGTCTTTAATGTCTGGACACAGGCAAAAATACATATTTTAAAGGAATGAAATCTATTAACAAAATTTTATTTAATTGGAATATTAAATATTGTCTTCAATATGATTTCCATCATTTGCAATGCAGAGGTTGAAGGGCTTTGCAAAATTCATGTGAACTCGATGTCATAAATCCACATTGTCATCAATTTTAGCACATTCACCCTTTATGCGTTCAATCAAGTGCGTTACGTCTGTGATTTTCATTGAGTCCACCTTCTCCTTTAGCATACCCCATAAAAGAAAGTCAAAGGGGCTACAGTCAGGTGAATGAAGTGACCACTCCACATGACCACATCTTCCAATCTAGTTAGGGAAATTGTCATTCAGCCAATCTCTTATATATTTTTGCCTATGTGCCTAGACTTTTAGGAACACCCTGTATAACTTTGAAGAACTATTTTAAACTATGGTTAGTTATCAAGTGGAGATTCAATAAGTACTCCTACTTTGTTATAGTTGTTTTTGTATATTATTTGATTTCTCTCAGATTGATTATCCTGACTGTAATGTTGGATCATTTTAAATTGTTTATTATTTCCATAAATAACCAAACTTTGTGTTATGATATTTGTTTTTACCACTTTAGTCTACAAAGGAACTGTCTTTGAATATATCCATGTATATGAAGTACATCCACATTGAAGCTTAATATTGATTGTCAAGGTAATCCAGGGTATTTACCATAGAAATGGATGCAGTGTCTGGGATTCTATTTTCAATGTCTAGATTAGTAGTCTTTGTTAGTGTTGCAGTTGTGGGATTTAACCTGTTTCCATTCATTTTGCGTTGTTGAGATTATGTCGTTGTTTGCAACCTTTAGTTGTTTTGACAAGTTGTTTAAACCTGATTTGGTTCTGTAAAGGAAGAAAACTATACTTTTTTCTGGCATGGCCTAAGCCCCGAAAAACCACGTATACATGGAGTAGGCTTTGCTGTACATAACAAACACATAAACTCCATAACCACACCAAAAGGAGTGTCTGAACGCTTGATGATACTCCAGCTACATACGAAGAGTGGATTAATAAATATCATTAGTGCCTATGTACCAACGTTGGCTGCATCAGACGAAGAGAAAGACAACTTCTACCAACAACTGCAAATGACCATTGACTCACTTCCAAAAGAGGAACTATTATACTTACTCGGTGATTTCAATGCACGCACAGGATCTGATCAGCAATATTGGCCAACATGTCTAGGTCACCACGGCATTGGAAAAATCAACGGAAATGGCCAGCGACTCCTAGAATTCTGCTCAAATAATCACCTGTGTGTAACAAATACCTACTTTAATGTGAAACACAAGCATAAAGTAACATGGCGTCATGCTAGAAGTGGTCACTGGCACCAACTAGACCTAGTTCTTACACGTAGGCAGTCTTTAAATAACATCAGAATAACACGAACATATCACAGTGCAGACTGCAACACAGACCACGCTCTAGTCATTAGTAAGATCAAAGCCAGAAGTAGTCGTATCTACAAATCAAGAGAGCCTGCAGCAGCCAAGATCAACATCACAGCGACAAAAACCACACCAACCAAAGACATTTTTAGATCCAAGTTTGATGAACTGGTAGAAGAAGTAGAAGATTCATCAAGTGTGGATGACAACTGGTGCTCCCTGAGAACACACATCTATAACTGCGCTCTATCTACCTACGGCCAAAAGCGGTTCTCAAAGAACGACTGGATCGAAGAAAATGCAGCAAGACTAGACCCACTAATAGCTAATAAGAAAAAGGCTCTACTGAACTTCAATAATAATCCCAATCAAATCACCAAGCTCAAACATGCGCAAGCCACCCTACAACGCGAAGCAAGAAGATGCGCAAACGAATACTGGAACAACCTATGCTCTGAAATACAGAAAGCCTCAGACAGGGGCGACTCAAAAACCATGCATGACAATATAAAAAAGGCCCTTGGACCAAAAATAACAAAATCAGCCCCCCTAAAATCCAAGTTTGGAGAACCTATTACTGACAAGGGACAACAGATGCAAAGATGGGTTGAACACTACTCTAATCTATACAGTGACGACAGACCAGCAAACACAGCTCTAGCACAATCAATACCCAAATATCCTACAATGTTTGAACTGGATGTTGAGCCTACTATGAACGAACTTGCTGACGCTATAAATGCCCTCTCAAGAGGAAAAGCTGCTGGAAATGACAACATTCCCACAGATGTACTAAAGGACAACCTAAACGTACTACTTCCACACCTATACAAACTGCTAATTAAATGCTGGAGAAACGGAGAAATACCTCATGATATGAGAAATGCCAAGATTATAACGCTGTACAAGAATAAAGGAGACAGGGGCGACTACAATAATTACAGAGGCATTTCTCTCCTTAGCACAACAGGCAAAGCTTTTGCTAGAGTCGTACTTAATCGTCTGCATAGACTTGCAGAACGGGTGCTTCCCGAGTCCCAATGCGGTTTCAGACCCGGGAGATCAACCATAGATATGATCTTCACTCTTAGACAACTGCAGGAAAAATGTCGGGAACAAAATATGCCGCTCTATATTGCCTTTGTGGATCTCACAAAGGCATTCGACACAGTAAACAGAGATGGTCTCTACAAGGTGTTAGAAGGCATAGGCTGCCCTCCTAAATTACTTAGACTGATAATTTCCATCCATGAAGACATGAATGGCAAAGTCCATTTTGATGGGAGTCCATCAGAGAATTTCAAAGTCAACAAAGGAGTGAAACAGGGATGTGTCCTCACCCCCACCCTTTTTGGTATATTTTTTGCTGCCCTCCTAAATTACGCCTTTGAAAACAGCTCAGGAGATATTTACATTCGCACTAGACCAGATGGCTCACTGTTCAACCTAGCACGACTAAGAGCAAAAACCAAAACAAATGTTTCCCTACTTAAAGAATGTTTATTTGCTGACGATGCAGCCCTAGTCGCTCATAGTGAGGCCACCCTACAGTCGCTGATCAACAACCTGGATAAAGCATGCGACCTTTTTTCACTGTCAATTAATGTTCAGAAGACAGTAATACTAAATCAAGGTGACTTCAAACCTCTATCTTTTACTCTAAAAGACTGCCCACTAGAATCAGTACAGAAATTTACATATCTTGGATCCACAGTTACGCAAACCATCTCTCTTGATGAAGAAATAAACTGTCGAATTGGTAAGGCAGCTACGACCTTCGGCAAACTCAAAAAAAGGGCATGGAACAACACGAAACTAACTCGAAAGACTAAACTCATAATATATCAAACATGTGTGCTTAGCACACTACTATATGGATCCGAAACCTGGACAACATACTCAAACCAGGAAAAAAGACTAAATGTCTTCCACATGCGATGTCTCTGCAAAATAATGCACATCAAATGGCAGGACAAAATAACCAACTTAACTGTCCTGCAACGTGCTAAGACCCTAACAATCATGTCGATGCTCAGAAGTCGAAGGCTAAGATGGCTGGGGCATGTTCAACGGATGGAAGAAAAACGCATTCCTAGGCAAATACTGTATGGTGAGCTAAAACACGGAAAAAGACAAATCGGCAGACCTAAACTACGATATAGAGATATCTGCAAATCATCTCTGAAAGACTTCTCCATCTGTGAAAACGACTGGCAACATCTGGCAAGTGATCGCACATCATGGAGAGCATGTATAAGGAACGGTATAACAACATTTGAGACTGTGCTAAGACAGGACTTAGAAGAGAAGAGACTCATGAAAAAGGATGGTAAACCCTGTGGATCAGCGAGCCTGACCTGTTCATTATGTGACCGCGTGTGTTTGTCAAACATTGGTAGAATTAGCCACGAGAGAAGCTGTTCGGCAAAAACAATACCTCAAAAAAATACGCAATAGCCTCCACTAGACCGTCTGACAAGATGAAAAGGGCCATATATATATTAAACCTGATTCTATTTCAGGTGCTTTATGGTATATTCCTATATTTTTCTTATGCATAAGCAATAAGTAAAGTAAAGAGCCCCGTCACACCAAGTGGCTTATAGGGAATATGGTGTTAGTGACCATAATTTTATAGACCTTTAGCACATGATTTTTAGGACAATGGGCCGCTTTACTTTCCCAGAAAAAATCCGGTACCCATTTAAAGCTGGCTGAACCCAGAAGCTGTCGATCAGGAATTCCATCTACACCAGTTGGGATTTTTATTTGTGATTTCTCTCTGCGGCAACCACCCTTGGTCTCAGCAACGAGGCCCGGCTTAAAATGTAAATTAGTCATCAATAGGAAACATATGAGTCGCCTGTGCGACGAGGGACTCCAGTGCACACAGCTGCTAGGGAAAAATGGATTCTTCTTCTTCTTCTATCCTTCCTCCATTGCCATTGGCGTCGAGGGGAGATACAATCTGCAATTCTTTGCTCTTCTGTTGGCCTCTTCTGGTGTTATCCCTCCTTGTGACTCTAGTATTCCCTTTATCCATCTCTTTCTCGGTCTTCCTCTTAATCTGGCATTTTCGTAGTGTTTGTTTATGGCTCTTTGAGTCATTGTTAGTTCTTTTTGCCTTGTTATGTGGCCGAACCAATTTATCTGTTGTTTCTTTATGTTTAAGATGGCTGGTTCAATTTTGAGTTTCTTCCTCAGGTCGGTGTTTCTTACTCTGTTCCTTAAGCTGTTTCCTGTCATTCTTCTGACACATTTAATTTCGGTGGTCATTATCTTTCTTATTGTTCTAGAGTCCAGCGTCCAATTCTGGCACTGATAGCACAGTGTTGGTAGAAAAATTGATTTGTATATTGCCCTTTTTGCTTCCGTAGTTATTGCTTTGGTTTTCAATAGTGTTGATACTTGACCTATAACTTGGTATGCTTTGTTACACCTTATATCTATCTCTGTCTCTTGGTTATTGTCTTGTGTTAACATGCTACCCAGATATTTAAAATTGTCTACTTGCTTCAGAGTCGTATTGTCTATTATGATGTTCAGTTTTTCTTTCTTTCTCGCTATTGCCATTACTTCGGTTTTGTTTTTGTTGATCTTCATGTTGTATTGTTTACAAGTGTTGTTTAGCCTGTTGATATGTTCTTGCAGGTCGTCAGTTGTTTCAAATTGTGTCAGAACTTGGTCGTCTGCAAATAGTATTTCATTTATTTCTTCCTCTCTTCTGTTGTTTTCTGGTATGTATATTTCGTTCTTTTGTGTTATCACTTGTTATCATCCTTGTTGGTATACTTCCTTTGATTGGGCATGCTAATTTGCATATATTGTCCATACATGTGATGAAAAGTAAAGGGGAAAGCACGCAGCCTTGTCTTACTCCAGAGTTAATGGTGAAATGTGAAAAATTGATTAACATACAAAATTCAGTTCCTAGTCTCCAGGAACTTCAACTGAGGTGAAAGCTGGGAAAAAAAAAAAATTAATTAAAACATTTAAACGTTAAAAAGAACTGCCTTATAAACTTCATTCTACAAAGGAAGTTAAAAAACTATGGCCATGTCAAAAGAATGGAAAGAACAATAATGGAAGGCATTGTTCCTGGGCAATGCATCAGGGATAAACCAAGAAGACGGGTCGTTTCAAGACATTAAAGACACCTTGAAAATGACAACAGAAGAACTGGGAGAACTGGCTAGAGAAGAGATTCTTTCAGATGGGCTAAGTGAATGGGTACAAGGAGACTCATTATGAAGACATGCTGCACTGGTAATAAAGGCATCGAATGGATACAAGGAGACCATTTGGAGGACCTCGACTTTGCTGATGACATAGTTCTCATCAGCAGTCAGATAAAAACGATGCAGGAAAACATAAATGAATTATCATCAATAGCCAGCAAAATTGGGCTTGAGACCAATCACAAAAGACTAAAGTCATGAAAAGCTTAATTCCAACAGATGACAGAATATACATGGAAAACAAACCAGTGGAAGAGATCGATCACTTTATCTATCTTGGAAGTCACATTGATCAGGAAGGGGATACAAGTAAAGAAATTAGAATCAGAATAGCTAAAGCAGCAATGTCTTTCAGAAGCCTTGAAAAGTTGTGGAAATCAAAACTCATCAGCACAAACACAAAACTTAGACTATTCAAATCAAACATACTATCAACCCTTATGTATGCATGTGAAAGCTGGAAAACAACAAGAAATACACAAACAAAGTTGAACACATTCGAAAGTAAATGTCTAATGAAAATACTTGGTATAGCATGAAACGAATTCAAAACAAACGAGAAAATTAGAGAAATCATTACTACTATATATCTTCACTAATCCACTAATATCTTCAGTAATCAAGAAAAGACGATGGTCATATGTTGGACTTGTGATGAGGAGAGATAATAACCAAATAACAAAGTAAGCCCTTGTTTGGGAAACAACAGGTAAGAGGAAAAGAGGCCAACCTAGAGAGACACTGAGAAGAACATTGATCAGAGAGGCAAGAGCAGCAGGAATAGACTCCCTCAATGAGATAGAGTTGCTTGCACAAGACAGAGACAAATGACGAGATTTGATAAAAGATCTTTGCAAGGATTGAAAACTGCTAGAATTAAAATTTAGATAAGAGAAAGAGTATCTGGGTCTATGACCTATGGGCTGGCTACAGCTCGAAAGGTCAATAGATAGATAGATAGTTGTGTAGCTCATGGGTGAGTGGCTGTATCAAGGTGTGGAATCCTTCTTAGAATATGTGAAAACTAGGAATATCATGGTGGGATCTCAGGTGGCTAATCACTTGAGGCAGATGGAGGTTGGGTGAGTTCCAAAGATGTCTTATACCTTAGAGAAGGCCACTGGCAAAAAAAGAAACAAAAAACAACCTTTTCCTTGCTTCAAAGACTGATGTAAATGTGACATAACATAACTAGACATGAACATAACTGACTGGGGGCTGTGTAGTCTAGAGGTATAATGTTGGCCTTTGGGTAGGAAGGACCTAGATTCAAAGAATACCACACCACATACGGTGGAGATTTTTATAAAATAGGAACAATTAATTCGTTTTTTCTTCCTGGCTTTACCCTCTCCTAATCTCTTGAGTGGTGAAATCCAACACCTATTGACAGTTAACAGGAGGTCCTGTGTGCACACACAAGAACTCTTGGCGCAGTTAAAATAAATAAGTGTAGACCTTAACATTTGGCCACTGCTGAGGTAAAATTGTCAGCAAAATCCTCTGTGTACTGTGGATCACAGGCAGTGCTGTGAAGTATTATAAGGTTGGCCAGGGTTCTCCTTGGATTTTCTCGAGGAGGATATCGGAGCATATATGGATACATCCAATGATGATCCTAACAATAATGACATAACTGACTGTGATAAGCTTACCAATGACAGATCCACCTTGAGGCAGGTTGTAAATGCTGGCCTGAAATCAAGAGATTTGAAATTGAGACAGACCGTCAATTCTGGATGAACATAAAGAATGAAGCTATAGACTCTGAAAAAGTCCTTAAACTGACACTAAATCATCATGCAGTCATATTTATAATAGCTTATTGCTGCCTTTAATTAGATTGATCATTTATAGCATTTTAAAAAACTGCAGTAGTTTAATGGCTAGTGAACTCGACTACTAAGGATAAGTGGTCTAGATTTGGCTCGATTGATAACTTCCAGGTGCATCAGCCATAAAGAGGTATACTGGATTTTTCTAGAAGAGAAAGAGAGCATTGGTGTGATATCAACATTACTCAAGAATATTATGCCAAGGGTCAATAAAAAAATATTGGCACAAACATCATATTCCTTATACACCGCTATGTTGCATGACCAGGTTCTTTCTTTTCTCCTTATAATTTTTGAATTGTTTTATTTTTTGTTTTAATCTTACCAGAGCCTACACTATAAAGAATGACAACTCTGGCCCATCTCACATTAAAGTAATAGCTGAATGGGACCCAAAGACCAAATCAAGGTAAGTAAATTATTCTGTATACGGTCCTTCATTGGATGTCTCGGCATGCATGGCAATTTTTCTGCCTGTATCAGCACCTTTGTGTCCCTCAGTTCTCTCGGTGCTGGTATTCTCTACAATTTCTCCATCTCCAATATTGGTTTTGATTTCATTGCTCCTGTGATGACCCTAAGTGCTTGGTTTTGTACTAAATACTTTATCCAGCTCTTGCAGTGTGGTGTTTGATGCTGAGCCAGATGATCCATATTCTAGATGTGGGCGTATTCTCTATTGGTAAATTTTATTGAGTATTTTCCCACTCACACCCCACGTAAAGTAAAAAGTAAAGTACCCCCCGTCACGCCAAGTAATAGGGAAATATGGTGTTAGTGACCCTATATTTTACAGACCTTCAGCACATGACTTTTGGGGTAATGTGGTCGGTATTACGCCCGTGCTGCTTTTACTTTCCCAGAAAAAATCTGGTACCCATTTAAGGCTGGGTGAACCCGGAGCCGTCGGTTGGGATCGAACCCTACCCCTTGTCCGTAGTAGTCCAGTTCACTAACCACTGAGCTATCGCGGCTCCCACTAATTTTTAGGGAATTAGTAAAACCCAGGTGTCCTCGCCAGGGTACGAACCCCGGCTGTTGCCGTGGTAAGCCAACCACCTATCGATTGCGCTAACCGGACAACACCCCACGTGGTTCCACACAATTTTCTTAGAATAGCTAACTTCCTTCTTGCTTTCTGAGTTGCCTTATTTATCTGCTGTTTTCAAGATAGTTTGTTGTCAAATGTAATTCTGAGATAAGTAGCCTTGTATGTCTTCTTTCACAGGCTCATTGTTTATGTAGATGGCTCCTGCTTTTTGTTTTGGAGAGAGAGTGAAAAGTGTAGTACTGCATTTATCTATATTGATGCTAATACACCATCTATTTGTCCACGAGTTCAATGCATTCATAGCTCTTTGCATCAATTTGGAGGCCACTGTTGCATACTCCTCTGTGCACCACATTACCAGGTCATCTGCATATATTGCCACTTTGATACCTTGTTGGTAGTTCAGTAACTAGGTTGTTGATGTAGAGTTAGTTAGGTTGATATCCATAACTGACAATTACTCCTCTTAGTTGTCTGCTCTAACATTTTGTGGTGTACAACACATTCAAACAAACACATCCACTTTAGCATGTCAGTTTTGGGTACTTGATTGCCTTCCCTTTTTATCCATACTCACTTGACTAGACTGGCTAGTTTGTTTTTAGAGTTACACAAATGCAAGAAGGTGAAGTATGTTCTTGATCAGCTGTTGGTTGCTGCTCCTGATGCAGTTGGTCAACTATGAGTCAAAGACAACTTCCAGTTCAGGTGCTGTCTGACCTCCTGGACCTATTAATTTATAAATCTGATATTTATTTACTTTTGTAAATGTTGTGAGCTAGAAACTTTGATCTATGTGTTATTTTAAAGTTTTGCAATATCGTTAATCATTTTCAGATATGTTGTCGATGACCAAGAACATGTAGAGAATTCACCATCTATCACCAAAGTGCAGAACTGTCCTCCAGGTCAAGGCAAAGTTTCTCTAGAGGAATGCTTCAAGCTGTATACTCAAGAAGAAAAGGTGGGCTTTGGATGGAAAGAAATAGTTAATGTTGTGTTTGATATTTTAAAGAAGTTAAATCATTATATTGTTCTTGTTATTGTTCCTGATCTCGATGCTTTCAGGCTGCTAGACGTCGCATAGGGCTGGTAGTGTTTTTTGCCTTCTGTCATTTTATTGTTACCACTTAGAAAAAGAACTAGAATCATTTATGAATTGAAGATTTCTGAGACAAAGGCAGATTAACTTCATATGTACCTGTAAAAAAAAACACAATAATGTATGGTCAAAGGTACACCAGAACATCACTCATATCTTAGTTTTAATAACCTACATTGTAAAATTCCATGATAGTTCAAGGTCATGTTGCCTGATCAATTTTTATAAAGGAAGGCCTTCTATACAGGTTTTTGCTAAGTAAAGTTTTCACAGCAGGGTTTCACATTTTTATTGTAATTAAAATAAAACAATAATTGTTTTAGGTAGAACGATAATCTTAACAAGTAGATCAATGACTTGCTTATGATATGGCGCTAAAATGTAGACATTATTGTCACTGTTTTTATCAGTTTGTGCTGATTTGATAAAATAACATGCCTAGCTCAAATTTTGGGAGCCGCGATAGCTCAGTGGTTAGTGAACTGGACTACAAAGGACAAGATGTAGGGTTTGATCCCAACTGACGGCTTCCGGGTTCACCCAGCCTTTAATGAGTACCTGATTTTTTTCAGGGAAAGTGAAGCGGCACGGGCGTAATACCGACCACATTACCCCAAAAATCATGTGCCGAAGGTCTGTAAAATATATGGTCACTAACACCATATTCCCTATACGCCACTTGGCGTGACTGGGGCACTTTTCTACTTTCTTTTTTACTAGCTCAAATTTTGCGCTGTTACAAGCCAACACTTTATTATTATTTATTGGGTGCAGTCTTCACAGTGAAGGTTGGCTATCATGGAGCGCCATTTTACTCTGTCTCTTGTCTTGACAGTGCATGTTTGTCATAGGTTTCACCTGTCTATCTTTTGATGTTATCTGTCCACTTTATTCTTGGTCTACCTCTGTCTCGTCTACCCTGTACCTTCCCTTCCAAGATGACTTTTAGTAGGGTATTGTGTCTCTTCATATGTCCAAAAAAAAAATTCAGTTGTCTTTTACAAATTGTATTAAATAGTTTTTTTTTTCATTTTCATCTGTTTCAGAACTTCCTTGTTTGTCTTCTTTTCCTTCCATCCAATTCTCCCCATTCTCATATAGGTCCATATTTCAAAGGCTTCAATTTTCTGTAATGTTTTCTTATTTAATGTCCACATTTCTGCACCATACAGGAATGTTGAGTAAATATAGCATTTTGCAATCATAGTTTTAGTTCTGATGTTATTTGCTTTGATATGAGCATATTTTTCCTGTTATTAAAAATTGCTTTTTGTCATTTCTCTTCTTTTGTTTATTTCTGTCTTACATTTTCTATCATTTGTTATAGTATGTCCAAGATAGCTATATTCATGAACTCTTTCTGGGTTATTTCCATCTACTTCAATATCCACTTGTATATTTTGTGTGTTTTTGTCCGCTAATTATCATAGTTTAAGTCTTTTTAATATTTATATCCAAACCATATTCTTTGCTTGTCTTGTTTATTTTGTTCATTAGTTGTACATCTTCTGGATTATCTGCCCTTAATATGGTATCATCAGCATATCTGAGATTATTATTTATGTATCCATAGATGCACTTTCGCCTGACTGAGATTACTGCCAGTTATGGGTTCTTTGTGCAGTACACAGCCTGCCATGACACTTATTAACACATTATTGTTGACCTGTTACCTTCATATCAACATTATTGTTTTTGCCATAAATTAAAAATGCCATACACAATATTGGCATTTTTTTCTTAGACTTTTACCTATCATCATGAAGAGACATACTGTACAGAGTATGTTCATTTCCTCTTGTGCTATCAGTATCAAACATTGTTGCTCATGAATAAACATAATAGGAGGCTAATTAACACAGAGATGAGATGTTTGAGAAAAGCATAGAGACAGATGAGATAGAATTAGAAATTATGTCATAAGAGAGAGAGATTGAACTACATACAAAGGCAGAATATGAGATGTTTAATTATCTGGAAAGAATGTCAAGAGATTCTATACCATTCTTCTTCTTCTACCTTTCAGCTCCCTGTGGAGCATAGGTCTTCAACAAACGCTTGCCAAGCTGTTCTGTTTCTTGCCATTCTTTTAAAATCATTCCATGTATTCCTCATCATCTTCATCTCTGCTTCCATCTGTCTTCTCATAGAGTATTTTGGTCTTCCTTTTTGTCTTTTACCTTGGGGATTCCAAAAAAGGGCCTGTTGTGTAATACTCTCAGTTGGCTTCCGCAGAGTGTGTCCTATCCAGCGTCTTCGTCTTTGCTGTATCTCTTTATCCACAGATATTTGAGTGATATATTTCCATAATTCTATGTTAGTGATTTTGTCCTGCCATTTCCATCCTTTTATTCTCTATAAGCATCCATTAATGAAGGTCTGTATGTTCATGATTGTCATTTTTGTTGTTCTTCATGTTTCAAAATTTTTGTGAAGTTTTTTTGTCTTATTTTTTTTTTACAGTACAGGATAGCCAGTCCCATGCCCAACCTGCCTTAGTTGCCTCTTATGAACATGCCTGATAGGGAACAGTGCCAAAATTCTTTACTCTCCTTTCGGACCCATGCAGCGCATGGATTCTGTACTATACAGAACAAATATTGAAAGAGGAGATAAAAGAATAAGATGAACCGACAAAACCGAGAAATGCTGCAATGTAATTGACAGTGATTAAGGCTGCCAGAAGGGCAAGGACTAGAACTTTATATCTCCCTTAACGCCCGAAGTGGTATAAATGATAGTAGATAGAGAGAGAGTTCTTGAGCTTTTCTGTTGTGATTAATTTTCATCATCTAAAATTCCTATACATAAATTGTTCATGCATTTCATCTGGCTTTCAAGATTGTACTCCATATTAAAAATTTATTTCAAGAAAACCATATACCAATCTAAAAGACCTTACTTATGCACACACACAAACTGTGTATAACTTTTTAATGCTGTATTTGTTTAACTTATATTTACACCAGTTGATATTACTTTGGTTGGTTTCTATATCTGGACCACAATAAGTAATGAATAAAAAAAAGTAAATTAAAATATCTTTGCTGATGTAGGTCTACTAAAACACAAATAGTATTAGACAGCTAAAGTAATAGAGAGATGAGACAAACTACAACGTTTCAACAAAAGCCTTCATCAAGTACTAAACAAAAAGTATACAAAAGTCAACAAGTAAAAAAAAAAGTATGCCAAGTGGCGTATAGGGAATATGGTGTTAGTGACCATAAATTTTACAGACCTTTGGCACATGATTTTTGGGGTAAAAAATAAACACGGAAATGTGAACACTAATGTAAAAAACTGGTCTGAAAAATGTTCATCAGTGTTTAACTTTAGTGTTCATATTTCTTCAATTATTTTAGAATAGTATTTTTCGATCTTTGGGCATTTGTTTTGTACTTGATGATGGTTTTTGTCGCAATGTTGTAGTTTGTCTTGTCTCTATACTAGTTTAACTGCATAATACCATTTTATGTTTATTTTATATCTGTACTTAATTCCATTTAAACCATGTGAAACTTCTAAACTTCCACTTTTAGTAAATGAAATTATACTTTTGCTTTATAAAAGTAAAAGTAAAGTACCCCCCGTCACGCCAAGTGGCGTATAGGGAAATATGGTGTTAGTGACCCTATATTTTACAGACCTTCAGCACATGATTTTTTGGGGTAATGTGGTCAGTATTACGCCCGTGCTGCTTTTACTTTCCCAGAAAAAATCCGGTACCCATTTAAGGCTGGGTGAACCCGGAGCCGTCGGTTGGGATCGAACCCTACCCCTTGTCCGTAGTAGTCTAGTTCACTAACCACTGAGCTATCACGGCTCCTACTAATTTTTAGGGAATTAGTAAAACCCAGGTGTCCTCGCCAGGATTACGAACCCCGGCTGTTGCCGTGGTAAGCCAACCGCCTATCGATTGCGCTAACCGGACACCCACTTTTGCTTTATAACAAATCAAAATGTGTTAACAAGAAAGTTAAATCATTAATGTATAAGATCCCCATATTTTGTTATATTGACAGTAATTAACAGTGAGTGATAAATACAGACCTAATAAAAGTACAAAAATCATTTTAAAAAGTCATCAAGGAGGTTTCAAACTTTGACATTTACTCACAGAAATAATGAAATTTTATTGTTGCTTTAACAAATCTATTTGTGCCAGTTAAAAATGAGAGTTTAAACTTCATAAAATTTGTGGAAACCAGTATAAGCTATATGGACACTGAAACGAAATATAAAAATGAGAGTTTAACTTTATAGAATATGTGGAAACCAGTATAAGCTATATGGACACTGAAACAATTATAAAAATGAGAGTTTAACTTTATAGAATATGTGGAAACCAGTATAATCTATATGGACACTGAAACGATTATAAAAATGAGAGTTTAACTTTATAGAATATGTGGAAACCAGTATAAGTAATATGGACACTGAAACGATTATAAGTGTGATGGGCAAGAAAAAAATGTAGACCAGCACATTTCCATGTTGTAACAGGTAGAAACTTCCAATTATGATGTCATGACTGCCTTAAAATAGCTATATCTAGGATGATCACGATATATAGACTACAACGTGCTGTTAGGGAGATCTACTGATGCTACTAAAGGAATGACATGCTATTTAGATGAGAACTCTTCTTTGTTTTCTTATTAGTGGATTGTGTAGCACTATGTTTAACACCGCGGGGTCCAGTGCATCTGTTTAGATGAACTCTAGATTACTTTACCTATCCATGAATCACGTTTTTACCACAGCTTCGTTAAATTTACAAACAATAAACTAAATATTACATTTGAGTTCTAAAAATAGTATTGTCTTTGAACTTTTGCTACGTAGTTGTGTGTTTACACTAGGAGAGATACAGGAATCCAATATCGTAATCATTTCCTGGTTTATGCTTGATTTGTGGCATGAAATCTGAACTCACGGCTACCAGTGGTGTTACATTATCTATTCACACGTTAGTCATCAGTCCATCGTTTGAGCTGTTTGTTCGTTTCCTCTTAGCATTGTTCGTTGCCTATCCCATGTTACTAAGGTTTGTTTGATGTCTCACTGATTTCACCCGTCATAAAAAAAAATAGAAAGGAAAAAAAACAGAATTTCTTGAAAATTGCCAAAATTTATATATAAACAACTGCATTTTTAAGATATCTTCGTAAATTTTATGAAACGCACGTTGTGTTTTGAAAAAAAAAAATCCAATATCCAAGAAAACAAATCAAACACACAGAGGTCACCAGAAGCAATAATTATAAAGGTATAAGGAGGGAGGAAATGTTTGCCAGCGGCAAACTATTGAATTCCAAGAATTTGTATTTTGAGTTCCTAAATTTTACAAAAGTGTCGTAATCTATGGTTAATGATGTGTCACAAGTTAGAAGGGTCAACTAAAGGGACAGATAAGTATGTTTAATTAGCTTATCGGGGTCTGGTTGGTCTCGAGGCAAGACGCCGGCCTTAAGACAGAGAGGATGTGGTTCAAATCCCGGCTGCACCAGTTGGGATTTTTATTTATGTTTTCTCTCTGCGGTAACCATCCCTGGTCTCAGCAGCGAGGCCCGGCTTGAAACGTCAATTGCTCATCGACGAAAAAAATATGAGTACCTCCGATGTCGGAGTTATCTGCCTGTGCGGTGAGAGACCACTGTGCACACGGATGCCAAGGAAAAATGGATTAACATGCACAAATTCAGATCCTTGTCTCTAGGGACTTTGTCAGAGGTTAAAGCTGGCGAACGCGAAAAAAATAAAAAAGCTTACTTCAGAAGCCATCAATTTCTATACCCTTTGCTATGTACCTGCTGCCTTAGGGGTTGCCATTTTCATTCTGTAATAACTAATTTTTATATTTTAGGATTAAGCGAAATGCGCTGGCCTGGAACAGGTAGGAGATCTATTGATAATAAAATAGTAGTTTTTTCTGGAAGGGAAGATGGAAAACACCGTGAAGGAGTAGGCATAATGATGACAGACAAAGCTGCAAGAAGTTTATTAGAATGGGAACCGGTAAATAGCCGTCTGATACGAACACGATACAAAACAAAACATGGAAGACTTTCAATTATTCAATGTTATGCGCCTACTAACGAAGCTGATGATGAAGTTAAGGATGATTTTTATAACCAACTGCAACAACTTATAAACAAAATACCAAAACACGATCTTTTAATTGTAATGGGAGACTTCAACGCCAAAGTAGGACAAGATAACGCAGGAGTGGAACATGTGATGGGGAGAGAAGGCTGTAATACAACAAGTCAGAATGGAGAAAGATTAATAGAATTATGTTTAATAGAAAATTTAGTTATAGGTGGGACATTATTTCCACATAAAAATATCCACAAAACAACATGGATATCTCCTGATGATAGAACATCAAATCAAATTGACCACCTATGTATTAAACAACAATTCAGATCATCATTAATAGATGTAAGAGCATACAGAGGTGCTGATGTTAATAGTGACCACAACCTGTGCATTGGGAAAATAAGATTAAAATTTAGAAACCAACAGAAGAGGTCAATTACACATAAAATTGATAGTCATAAACTGAAAGATGAAGCAATAAAGGAAAAGTTTAACATAGAGCTAAGTAATTGTTATTCAGCACTTGGTGAAATAGACTTAGATATCAATGAAATGTGGGACTCACAGAGCAAAATACTAATGACAGCAGCAGAAGCAAGTGCTGGACTGAAGAAAATGGAAAAACGAGCTTGGATCTCAGACACCACATGGAAATACATCAAAGAAAGAAGAGAAGCGAAGAGAGCCATGACTAATGTAAAGACAGATCTTGGAAAGGTTCTGGCAAAAGCAACATACAAAGAATTAGACAACAAAGTGAAAAGTTCGGCAAGAAGAGATACAAGAGCTTATATAGACAACTTGGCAGAGAAAGCAGAGACAGCTGCAATTACAGGAGACAGCAGAACTCTTTATACTGTACAAAAGATGCTGACAAACACCTATACATCCAGTGGAACACCAATTCTAGACAAATCTGGATTAATGCTAACAACAAGCGCAGACATAAAAGCCCGTTGGGCGGAACACTTCAAAGAAATTCTTAACCGTCCACTACCTCACAGTTTAATAGATTTTGAAGCTGAAACACCAGCAGCAGAATTAGATGTAAATTTAGATGACTTCACCTTGAGTGAAATAGAAACCACCTTAAAGCTAATGACCAATAACAAGGCTGCTGGAGAGGATAAGTTAACAGCTGAGATCCTCAAGGCAATTGATAGCCATAATTTAATACATCTCCAAAAAATGTTCTACATCATTTGGAAAACAGAGAAGACGCCTCATAAATGGAAAAAAGGAATCATTGTTAAGATCCCAAAAAAGGGCAATCTTAGAGATTGTAACAATTGGAGAGGCGTGACACTTTTGTCAGTTGCCTCAAAATTATTCTGTAAAATCATCCTAAATAGAATAAAGGATTCAATAGATACAGTAATGCGTGAAGAACAGGCTGGGTTTAGAAAAGGGAGAAGCTGTCTTGACCACATTTTCACTCTACGACTTATATTGGAGGAACACATTGAAAAGCAAAAACCTTTTGTACTTAACTTCATCGACTTCAAAAAAGCATTTGATAGTATTCATAGAGATTCTTTGTGGAAAATTCTGAAGCAATATGGCTTACCATCAAAAATCATAAATATTATCAAAGACATGTATGATGGTTACACATGTGCAGTTCGAACAGAGGAAGGACTGAGCGAATGTTTCCCAATAGAAACTGGGGTTAAACAAGGATGTATTTTATCGCCCTTGTTATTTGGAATTGTTATGGACTTCATAATGAAGAAATGCTGCACTGGTAATAAAGGCATCGAATGGATACAAGGAGACCATTTGGAGGACCTGGACTTTGCTGATGACATAGTTCTCATCAGCAATCAGATAAAAACGATGCAGGAAAACACAAATGAACTATCATCAATAGCCAGCAAAATTGGGCTTGAGGTCAATCATGAAAAGACTAAAGTCATGAAAAGTTTAATTCCAACAAGTGACAAAATATACATGGAAAACAAACCAGTAGAAGAGATCGATCACTTCATCTATCTTGGAAGTCACATTGATCGAGAAGGGGATACGAGCAAAGAAATTAGAATCAGACTGGCTAAAGCAGCAATGTCTTTCAGAAGCCTTGAAAAGTTGTGGAAATCAAAACTCATTAGCACAAACACAAAACTTAGGCTATTCAAATCAAATGTACTATCAACCCTTACGTATGCGTGTGAAAGCTGGAAAACAACAAGAGATATAGAAACAAAGTTGAACGCATTCGAAAATAAATGTCTAAGGAAAATACTTGGTATAGAATGGAACGAATTCAAAACAAACGAGGAAATTAGAAAAATCGCCAATCAACCACTAATATCTTCAGTAATAAAGAAAAGACGATGGTCATACGTTGGACATGTGATGAGAAGAGATAATAATCGAATAGCAAAGCAAGCCCTCATATGGGAAACAACAGGTAAAAGAAAAAGAGGAAGACCCAGGGAGACACTGAGAAGAACATTGATGAGAGAGGCAAGAGCAGCAGGAATCGGCTCCCTCAATGAGATAGAACTGCTTGCACAGAACAGAGACAGATGGCGAGATTTGATAAAATATCTTTAAAAGAAAACTGCTAGAACAAAAATTCATATAGGAGAAGGTGTATCTTGGTCTACGCCCTATGGGCCGGTTACGGCTCGAAAGGTCAATAGATAGATAGAATAACTAATTTAATTTGACGTATGCATAAAAACATGCAATAGAATTTAAAATTCACAGTAATAACATACTTTTACCAATCTTTAGTCATGTATGTTTTGATGTCTGTGCATCTTACATATTTTTGGTTTAACAGTAAAATAATTCTGTCATTCTCAGCTGATTGGAGATGATGCCTGGTTGTGCCCTCACTGTAAAAGACAGCAACAAGGCACCATTAAAGCTCTGAGTCTGTGGTCTTTGCCAGAGATTCTAGTGCTCCATTTGAAGAGATTTAAACAGGTTGGAAGCTTTGCGATTTTTTAAAAAAAAATAACCTTAATTGAGTATCCAGTGATAGAATTTATTGGTTTTATTTGGTATAACTTGAGATTTATTGTTATAAATTGGGTTATTGATGAATTTATTGGTGTAAATTGAGTTTTATTGGCATCAGCTGAGTTTTAATTGGTATAACTTGAGATTTATTGTTATAAATTGGGTTATTGATATAAATTGAATTTATTGGTGTAATTTGAGTTTTATTGGCATCAGCTGAGTTTTAATTGGTATAACTTGAGATTTATTGTTATAAATTGGGTTATTGTTATAAATCGAATTTATTGGTGTAAATTGAGTTTTATTGGCGTCAGTTGAGTTTTAATTGGTATAATTTGAGATTTATTGTTATAAACTGAGTTATTGGTGCAAATTGAGTTTTATTGGTATAAATTGAGTAATGGTTAACTGGTGTAAAGTTTTTTTTACATAAACCTTAGAACAAGAACTAAGTAGCTTAACTAGCAGATTTACATGAACATATAACAGAAATGCAAAATAATATGATGGTCACAGATTTATTCTTTTGTTCATAATTTTATTCTTTTGCTAATTGTCTTTGTGTTTTTTGTTGTATCTAATGTAAACAACTAGTAGTCTTTCATTCATTGTGGTTTAATTTATGTCATACTACTTTTGAATTCAAAAAGCTCTACAGTGAGATGTGTTGCCTTGTGAACCTATACTAAATTTAGCAAGAATTTTCTGTTGTTGTCCCCTTAGTTTATTTACTGTGCTTGTTTCTTGGTGACTATGTATCTGAGTTCCCTCTGTGTATAATTGGTAAACATATAGTTGTGTGAAAAGTTCAAAGAAAGTACTATTTTTAGTGTTCCTAATGTTACAAGTAGGTGGTAGTAATTTGTACTACAGAATGTAACAAAGCGCACCACAGGTAGGTATCATAATTAAGGGTTAAGTGAAGCTGATAATTATCAATGTCTTAATGATTTGGCTTTTTAACTTGTTTGTATATCTACAGACTGGTCCTCGCAGGAGTAAGCTGAATACATTGATAGATTTCCCCATAGATGGTTTGGATATGTCCAGTCATCTATCGCCCAGGAGTCATGGACATTCCCTCAGGGCTGATGATTACATCTATGATCTCATGGGTGTCAGCAACCATTATGGAAACATGATGGGAGGTCATTACACTGCATATTGTCGCAACCCGATTGATGGGAAATGGAGGGAATATAATGATGCCAAAGTTCGAAATCTGGAAGGTCCAGTAGCTACAAGGGAGGCCTACATACTATTTTACCAGCGTCGATCTTTAAGCAAAAATGTGAACCAGCGACTGTTTATGGGAGACCACTGGGTATACTCACTTCCCTTAGCCACTTCAGACAGAAGTGGGGAGAATTCTACTTTAGGTAAATCAACGAATGTGAGCCTTGAACACACTCGTCAAACACAGTTTGCTCGTTCTAGATCAGCATCCCCATCAACACGTCGGCAGATTAACAAAGGCTGGAATGCAAAATGTCTCCCCACATTGCTGACCCCACAGCCCATCAGACGCTCTATAATGCCATATACTAATGGCAAGAACTCTAATGATGATTCTAGCACCACAAGTTCTCCATCACTTCAGAATGGGAAATCAAATCAAAGATCTCGTTCCAAACAAAGACAGTTATCAGATTCTCCTTCAGAAAGCACGCATGAGGAAAATTCTAGAGATTCCTTATATACAAGTCTCAGAGACTCTACAAGATCACACTATAATAGAAGAAGTTCTGATGAAGATAAAGAAGACTTTGTTGGTAAAAGCACACTCAAATCAAATCCAAAAAGCAACATCATTCGGAGTCAACCTCAAACCTTCAGCAGAACAACAACAGATGCAGCAATGACTCCATCATTGACAGCCAACAGACATAACCAATCAGCAAGTAATGAATTGAGTTCTAATAATTCAAAAACTTTCATTCATCAGTCACCAGTCAGCAATGCAACACTCAAGCCTCATATTGCAAGTCCTCAATCTTCTAGTGTTTTTCTAACAAAACAAGATGGTAGGAATCTCAGCCACTCTTCAAAATTGAGCCATGACTCCCCGCCACTTTCTGATGCTGAGAATGCTGGTAGAAAATTGGCACACATAATGAAACAAGACATTATGAGCAGGGCAAACACAAAAGCAAACACAATTGAAAGAAGCCATGCTTTAAACTTTGGCACACACAACAACAGAGACATAGTCAGAAACAGACATGTCAACAAGGAAAATCTTATTGATGTATCTCTTTCACAAACAAGCACTAATGACCACAGTTATAATTTTGACAGTTTCACCTCTGACACAAAAAGCAGAGGTGACGACTTCAAGCGTAATAATCTGCAATCATTTTCAAAGCGGTTTGGCCACAGAAATACTGGCAATTTACTTACCAACAAAGACAGCATTGCTGATCCAAGTCTATTGGTTCAGTCAGAATTGAATCAGAAGTTGCAAAATGAAGCACAGTTGCACAAGTTTCGCCAGCAACTTGAAGAACACTCTCAAGAGAAAAATGGTTTGTTGGAACAGAGAATGGACAGACATGGCTACAGATTTGCAGATGACACAGCCATTTGGAACTCAGGTTTGTTGCATAGATTCTTGTGGGACTATGTTCTTTGGGTTGGGAGGGGGCAGCTTAAAATAGAGGGTTGGCCAATTAATACTTCTCATACTAGACAAAAGGGAAGTTGATATCTGTGTGATTCAAATACAATCGAAATGCTTCTTGATAGTTTTCATATACATTCTAATTGTATTAAATCATGAATGAATGTGCCAAATTTACAGGACTTTAGATGCATAATTCATAAACTGATAACAGACAGTAACTTACAGTAGACTACTGGTATCAAAGTCAGTGAACTAGAGTTGGCCTTGGTGGTTTCAGAAACAAGTAACTTATCCTGACCAAGAGAGTAGAAAAGGGGGAGGCAACCTTCAAAGTGCCATGACAGAGTAAGCTGAATGTGTCAAGCTGACTAATTAATATTGCAGTACAATGAAAAATGTAAAATGGCATCTTGAGGAAGATGGGTGCCGAAGAAAGTGTTAGTGATTGGATGGATTATTCTCATTGAACAACAGTCTATGAGTGCTCAGATCTCCTCCCAAGCAAGACTCACAGTGTGAAATGATAAACTGATTCATAAGTCTACCCCTGATCTCCTCATCATCATCATCATCAAGTACCAGGCTTGCTGGTGCGGGTGATCATATCCCTCCATAACTTTTGATCTCGACAGTTATTTATCATTTCTGTTGTTGACTTTCTGCCAAGCCATTCTCTTAAGCTGTCTAGTATCTTTTCTCTTTGCTTCCCTCTATCTATTTGTCCCTCAATTTTCCCAGTTGTTACAATATATTCCTTCTGTTCTCTTCTGCAGCATCCCTCCTAGCATGAAAAGTTGGGAGTTCTTGAACAAAACTCTTATCATTTCACCCTTCATTACTAGTGTACAGTCAGTTTAGGGATAGGTTTGCTGAAGAAGCATATTGTCTACATACTCATGGTCTGAATTAATATAACCCAAGTTTAATTTTGTATTTATTTGTGCTGTTGCTGAAAATTGTGAGTTCATATTCAGGTGACAAAAATAGGCAAGAGGTGAAGCACCACTGTATCTGTCAGTGTGCAACCTTCTTTTCCATGGCCACAGACTGCAATGGCATCTTTAGTACAGCAACAAAGTTACAATCTCTGGTCATACTTTGCAGAGTACTTTGTAACCTATAAGATCGATTTTAAACAATATTTATTATTATCTCTTATAAATGATAACTTTAATCTATCTATTGTCCTTTCGAGCCGAAGATGGCCCATAGGGCAGAACCACAATCTCAAAAACAGAAACCTTGCGTGCCAATATGGCACATATTGCAGAGATCACTGCTCTAAAATATATGGCGCTGTTTCCATAACAATACTTTTTACAATGACAGCTTGTCAAGCCATCAATCAACCTCCTTAGTCGCCTCTTACGACATGCCTGGAAGGTCAGTGTCACTATTCTTTACTTCCCTCATAATGAGGCCCCGGTAACACACGGGAAAATAACTTTAATGGTCTTTGTTTTTTCATATATTAAATTGATACACAACATTTACAGTTATTTCAAGAAAGATTGTTGATATTTTCTTTGTATTTTTGTAATTGTTACCCATCCAAGAATGTTATTATAAAAATATTTGTTTTTCAGAATCTTCCTCACCATATCTGGCACATGATGTACCACACTCAAGCAAACGTGCAACAATCGGTCGGACTCACAACGAATCACAGACAGGCAGATCTGAACGAACAAGTATTCCTCATTCAAACACTGATCATGATATTCACTACAGTAGCTCCAGTTTTGGGCCTCCTCCTTCACCCACACCTCCTCACAGTCTTAGAGAGGAACAGACATTCAGCCATGCTGATGCTTCATCATCACTATCATCTTCAACGAGTGATTATTTTGCCTCAAATCAACTGACTAGTAGAGAGGCACATTCCACACAAAGCTCACAGTTTTCAAGGCAGCACTCAAGTGGTTATCAGAGCAGTCTGGCATCATCATCTGTGGCCCACACTCTGCCCAGACAACTTTCGGGTAACCAGAAGAGCAGATACAACTTTCGTCCTCCTAGGGAAGTGTGTGTCAAGGTTGAGCCAGTTCAAAAAAACAGTGCAAACATTTACACCCCCTGTGTAAGAGAGTCTTCAGTATGAGGTCTGTCTAAACATAAATATATTTTCATTAGCTACCAGGTCTGTGGAACAAAACCTTCGACCCTTGTACTATTGGACACCAACTCCTTTGTAGTTTAAGCCTGCTAATTCTTAAAGAGTGCCAATGTTCATGTTCTTGCCAAAAACAAAAGACTTTGTATGGAGAAAGGGAGGACTAAAAAAAAATTAGGAGTCTATATATTTCTTTAGACTGAAATATTCCACAATCGTGTTCAATGCTGGTAGGGTTATCAACAGTTGTAATATATAGATAGGATTACTATAATTGAAATGGTTTCAATATTTTATAAAAATCAAAACTATTGAAATTATCTACATTATGTTGGAAGGAAAACTAATTGTTTTTTTTTTTAAACATATATTTAAAGACGTTTGATATGTGTACCCTTGGCCACACAGCAGATATTGAGGTAGAAATTCCACTATGTGAAACATCCATTGATGTTGAATTCTACGTGTGGCAAGATACATAGTGGGTCCTGTGCAAAGTGTGGCGCTTGATAGCAAAGATTGTCAAACATGGAGTCTAGAATTTCTGCCCTGTGTGCCGCCTTCGGCTCAAAATGACAATAGATGGATTATTATTCTCAAATTTGCTGCAGCATGTCCATGTACCTTTTCCTTGATAAATAAGTAAGAGATAGAAAGCTGCAGTGGTTAATGAACTGGGCTGCTAAGAACAAGATGTCAGGTTTGATCCTGATCGGCTGTTCTTTTTTTTTTTTTGGGGGGGGGGGGGGGGTCTTCTTTTTTTTAAGTAAAGGGTGTCCAATATGGCTTGTGGGTAATATAGACTTAGTCTTCATCACACATTTGTGTTGTTGCTATCATGTGTGGTCATTCTACTTTCTCAGAGAAAATTTCTGGTACCCATCTTCAGAGGTTGCTTTGAGTGAACCCTAAAGCCATTTTGGTCTAAATAAAGACTTGCCACATGGGAATTGAGCCCAAGTCTACCTAAATTATCAGTAGACAAGCATGATAACTGCTTCATGACCATGACTTCCATTTTTTTTTAAAATAAAACTAAAAATATGCTCACAACAATTATTATTGTCTAGTTGACATCATCATGGACATTATAACTTCCAGAGTTTCTCAACATTAAAATTGGCTAGACATATCTTCAGCAGTTTAGGTTATATGAAATTGAAACTGTCTATTTCATTGATAGTATTTCTGTATAATGCCCTACACTACCTAGGATGATTTCAGACAACACTACATTAAACACACATAGATCACAACTGTTTATCACTGATACTTTAGTTGAATTTCTTATTTATGTCTATCCAATAAGATAAAATACACATGCTTCTTCTATTAAACATTCAAAGTGATTAATGGAAGCTGTGTCTTAAAGTTAAAAAAAAACTTTTGTAGTTAAAAATTGAACATTGCATCCCCTGAAGCTATCATATTTGCCATTCTTTGATATTTTTGTTATGAACATTAACTACTAGAGTATAAATCATAGATACATATTGACTTTAGCTAAAAGGTTTCAAGTTTTAGGTCTGGTGTTACAATTTAAATCACTTACATGAAATATCAATCTTAAGAATGAGGAGAATGTATTAGGCTCCAAATATCTTCAACCACAATTGTTGCAAAATTTTCAGGATTATAACTAAGATACCAATTTTATAGATAATTTTTAAGATAAAAAAACAGCTGTAGTTGCAGATATGTCAAAGCAGTTTTTGCATGTCTTGCAGAATGGAGTAAAGTTGTAAATGAGTACTTGACTATAATGAAGATTTCCAAAGCTCATCATTTTGTCAGTTAGTTCAAAATAAAACAAAAAAAAAATTGCAAGTAAATTTGCGGTATTCTGAAGTATTTTTTAAACTGAAAGAAAAATATAATTTTTTTTGGGTTAAGAAATACTTTAGTGGTGAACCAAGGTAATACTGGAGTAAACTGTAATAGTGTCATTTTTTAAAATTTGGATTCACCAATGTAGTACAGAAATGAAAGGAAATGTGTCAAGTATTATACTTGTAACTTTCTGAATTTTAAAGTGTACTAAATGCCTTTGAAAACAACTGCTGATGATTACTTGAAATTAACAGAAAAGATTGCAAATAAGTAGAACAATATGGGAAGAGACTAATCAAATATTATATTTCAATCATCATAAAGTAAGGATGATAGGCATTATAATAATTGGTCTTATACTCAAAGTGAATGAAAATAGAATTTTTCACTTACTAAAAGGTAACAGAAAAAGAGCAAGACTAAACGAGACCTTATGTAAACCAAATTTGGCTCAGGAGAAACATAACATAACAAGGGGGAATATATATGAAGGGACATATTACAGCAAAGGATCATCTAAAAAAAAAAACATGCAAAAGACAAAACTTTATGAATTGCATATTGAACTGATTAGAGCTCATTCTTTTTCTTCAGCACATGCCCAGTGATTACACTTCTTATTATCTGCCCTTGAAAAAAATGTTTATGTGGGCTGTAGATACATTGTGATTTACAGCAAACTGCTACATCTGTACCTTTTGGCACAGCATCTGACTCAGCCTGGCATGTTTCAGGTACTGGGTTGCCTTACCTCAAAGTTAATTCAATATGTAGTGAAGTGGGAAGGATTTTGCATTTAATAAATAACTTAATGAGTAAATAAATAACAAAATGATTATATATAGAGATATGTTGCTCAACTGTTGCAGGGTTTATTTGTAACTAGCCAGTGCTGTTTTCAGGACTGTATGTATCTGGGGGCTTGAAAGTCTACAGGGTTATAGTAAGACTAAATGACAAAATATTATTTTAAAACTCTGTTTAAGAAACAGTTTTACAAAACCTTAATTTTGACATAACCAGGGAAACAGAGTAATGATACCACAGACAACTTCAGATGATTTCAGGGTAGGAAATCAACAGTACATGATTTGGTAAAGAACTGTGGAGACAGAAAGTTGTTGACAGATGATCAAGGAGAATTGAAAAAAAAAAATAGAAAAAATTTTATGATTCAAGCTTTATGTAATAGATAGACGACACAAATTTGACCAACGTTTCAGCTCAATAGGCCTTCTGCAGGAACAAACAAACAACACACATGCAGATAAGTAAGTGAATAAAACTAATCCTACATCATCATCAAGTACCGGGCCTACTGGCGTAGGTGATCATGTCTCTCCACAACTTTCGATCTCGGCAGCTATTTATCATTTCTGTTGTTGACCTTCTGCCAAGCCATTCTCTTAAGCTGTCTGTTATTTTTTCTCTTTGCTTCCCTCTATCTCTTCGTCCCTAAATTATTCCAGTTGTTCTCTTCTCATTACATGGCCAAAAAATGATGATTGTTTCTTCCTAATATTGGAAATTAGCTCTTTTTGCTTTGACCTCTCTCAGAACATCTTCATTACTCTTCTTAGCTGTCCATGGTGCTCTCAACATTCTTCTGTAAAACCACTTTTCTACAGACTCCAGTGATTTTCTTGTCTGTTGTCCTATTGTCCATGATTCGCATCCATATGTTAAGACTGGCTCTACATAACATTTAAGAACTCTTTTTCTTGTTTCTATTGTCAAAAATGGATTGCATAGTACCTTCCTCATTTTTTGGAAAGCTGCTTTTGCCTGAGCCATTCAGCATCTCACCTCTTTTGTACATCTTCCATCTGAGGTTAACAAAGTTCCCAAATATTTAAATTCATTTACCTGTTTTAATATTGTTCCACTTGTCTTTATTTTGCACAGAGGTGATGTCTTTTTCTTTGTTGTTACCATTACCTCTGTTTTTTGCTATTAAGGCTGAGTCCTTTATTTTTGCTTTCTTTCACTATATAATGTCCAACATTTCTTGTAACTCATTTTCTTCTCAATCCTACATAGGTAAGTAGTAATGAAACAACCAAAACAAAATAATCAGTTTAAAAAAACAAAAAATTTCTTCCCTGTGTCGTGGACCAATATAAAAAGAAGGATTCGCGGGTGTGCACTATAATTAACCAGCTGGTGGTAGGGTCAACAATGTGAAAAGGGTTCTAAAAATATGTAAGTGGGGGGGAACACTGACTAGGTTGGCTCAAATACATCACCACTGATAATATCTATAAGCATCTATGAGCCCACACATACATGTATATACCTACATATATACCTACACCCATATATATGAGCATATGTGTGTGTATATACATGTATGTGTGGACTCATAGATGCGTATAGACATTATCAGTGGTGATGTATTTGAGGCAACCTAGACAATGTTCCCCCCACTCACATATTTTTAGAACTCTTTACACGTTTTTGACCCTCCCACCGGCATGGTAATTACAGCGCACACCCGCGAATCCTTCTTTCTCCTTCTGGCCACGGTCCACGACACAGGGAAGAAATTTGTTGTTCCTTAAAGCAGTTTTGATTATTTTGTTTTGGTTGTTTCATTACTAGTTTGCTGTGTAGGATTAGTTTTATTCACTTATCTGTGTGTGAGTTGTTTGTTTGTTCCTGCTGAAGGGCTATTGAGCTGGAATGTCGTTCAAATTTGTGTCGTGTATCTATTACGTAAAGCTTTAACCATACCATTTTTTTCTATTTTTTTTTTCAATTCTCCTTCACATTTAGCTTTACTGCAGCTTTGCGTTTTTTATGCATTCATTTGCATTTCTTTGCCTTGACCCCAGACAGATGATCACCTATACCAGTAGATCTAGTACTTGATGATGAAGTAGCATTTAGCATATGAAATATTTTTGTACATCCAATCAAACATCTAGCCAGTAAAATACACTGACAGTTCTTTAGAAAACAGGACAAGCATGTTAAATTTAAAATACAATCTTTGTGTTAAATGCATTATCATATGAAAGATCCAGACATATCATACTTTGATTGACTTAACCAAGTACAGAGTGATTGTAATAAAAGTTATTATAAATAGTGAATGAAAGTGTTCAGACCAACCGAAAGATACAATAATGAAGATCTTCATCAGCTCAGAAAGTACTGTTTAGGGGAAACTTTTAGCTCTTATACATTGATAGTTATTCACTTTCACTTAGTGCTACAAGGGGTTAGTCTTGCAGAAAGGTTTATGAAAACTGAAGGCCAGAGAAGCAGTCCCAGATAAAAACAAATTGAGGATGGATACACTGTACAACAGGGTGGGGGTTGCTTACAGCAAACTCAAATTTCAAGAATTTGTATTTTGGGGCGGTAATTTTTATTATGGAATCATAATGTAAGGTTAAAGAGGAGAGACCTCTAGGCTGTTGGATCAATAATCAACATACTTAGCCTGTATGTTATCACTATCAGATATGACAAAATATGGACATAAAATTGTATGCAAGTAATGATGAGGATAGGAGTTGATAAATCAGTTCATCAGTGTTGAAGTCTTTGGATCCTGTGAGTTTTATGTGCTGTCCAGTTGCCATGATGTAAGATAAGTCAGTCATATAATCAAAACTTCTGTTTGCATGTGTGCCCTGATTTTATTTTGTTACCTTAAGCCTGTGCTGTGGCTGACACGTAGTCAGAATCTAGACGCCATTTCAATTCTTATTAGGGTAAAGGTATTCTTTTTTTTTCTGTTGAAGGTGAAATAATAACCCTAATCTGTTGACTGAACTGCAACAACACAGGCCAAGAGGTCTTCATTTAGAGCTTTCAGGCAGCAATAATTGTCATTATTTTTTGTGTTAACTTTATTGCTGTTATCTTCATGTATTTTCCACAAGACTCTCATAGTAAGTCTTCAATGTTTAGTGCAGCAGGAGGTTGACACCTGGGGCCCTGAATCAGGCAGGTCCACCTCCCATATCTAAAAGTTAAAGGGAGGGCCGACACAGTTGCTCGACAGTTCTACTTCTGAGATCAGATTGCTGCCTGCTGCGAAGCTCAGTGTAAAGAGTTTCCTATTACTAGGTCTAAGGTCATCCTTGGATGTGCTGTACAAACCTTTATTGTGATATTTATTTTCCATTTTCAAGATATCTTTTTAAAGATGTCTCAAACAGAAAATTATATTATTGGTAACAAGGCTGGCCAGGGAATTAAATGAATATGAGTTCAATCCCAATCTGATGCTCTCTGTTTTGCCAAGCTAGAAAAATAGGCACCTGATTCATTGGATTAGGGAAGATAATTACTGCAAGAAAGAGCATAGCCTCTCACTTCTAAATGGTTTGGCCAAATTGGTGAAGTTTAGTGCTTAACTTTGATGAAATTATGTGTTAAGGAATCCATTATCTTTTTTTATGTTTAATTTTATTTACACATGAAAGCTTAGAATAAAGGTAGAATCATATTTTTTTGACTGAAAAAAAAAGATTGTAAAAACAGAAAAATAAATATTGCAACATGTATGTTATCAGGAACAGCAAGTTTGCAATGATCACTAATACATGATAGGATGTTGTATACAACACGAAGAAGAAATTGAAACAACTGCAGCTGAAAATTTAATGACATACAACATGTTATTGTTGAGTTGAAGTTTTTAAAAAAATACTTTCTTATAGATTCTACTGTAATAAGGTATGATGTCAATAATTTGGCATAGATGAATCTGTTTTGGTTTCATTTACCTATTGATAAATCTGTATTGATTTAATGTTTTGGTAAATCTATGTTTAATTTAATTTACTTATTTTGAAATGTCTTTTATTATTTTTTTAGAAGATTTATTTGTAAAGTAGATTTTACAGTTGAGCTTTCTATGTTTTGCCTTGTGCTTGAGACAATTGTTTGATATTTTATTTGTTAGACTTCCAACATTCCAGGTGTTGATTGTATGCTTTGTTTATCTTTACATTCAGGCCTCTTTCAATTATTTTTGTGATAAATGTTGCTGTTATAATTTATTCATGATGTGGAGCTATTGTGATGAATCTGGGGCCAGGAGTCATCAGTGTTATTGTACTAACGGTTCACTATGATGAAATTGATGTCTGGGAACAATTATTATGTGCTCAGCTTCTTCGTGTTAAATATACATTTTTGTGCAAACTGTTTGGTGTATGAAGCATCTATTTAATGAGTTTTCAACAAGTCTGTAAAGTTTGTGAGGAAAGAAAACAAATTGGCAAAAGCTTTCTGAGCATAATTGATTAGATGCTTCATATTCTGAGAAATAATGTTGGAGTTGTGTTTTGCATATTTTCTCCATTGTTTCTTACAAGGGCCATAAATTATTAAGTGTCAGAAACCAGTTGTACATTCTCAATTTGATTACACATCTGAGTATATACCAGCATTTGTGGCAGCAAAAGAACATTTTAATTGTAACCCTTTATTTATGTCCTAAAACTTTCCATGACATGTTTTTTATTTTCACTTATTTTTTGCAGAGATATTTTTACAAGATGTAAAATTTGTGTTGTGAGCATTTTCTTGTTTGCTAACTTCCCATGTGCCACTTTTTTATAAACTTAATTTTTGTATGTGTTTTAATTCCATGCCAGTTGCATAAGTATCCCCAGTTTGGTTCAGCTAATGTACGTTCATTCACCTAAGATGGAGACCAGTGGATAAAGTAATTAATTGAATGGCACCAAATAACTCACACCGTAATTTAGTATACATATCTGTATAGGTCAAATGTGATAAAAACAAACAAGAAATGATATTATGGTAAAATCTTGAAGACTGATTTAGTACTATCTTGAAATGAAAAAGTGAGATGGGTGTAAAATGTCAAATGAACAAATAAAAATAAATGCTTAAAGGATATCTTTTACTAATGTAAACTGTTATGGTTTACCCACAGTATGAGATATATAGAGTCAGCTATTTACACACATACAAGGTGCTTCTTATTCTTCTTCTATCCTTCCTCCATTGCCATTGGCGTCCAGGGGAGATACAATCTGCGATTCTTTGCTCTTCTGTTAGCCTCTTCTAGTGTTGTTATTGTTATTGGTTATGGAAGGCCTCGGTCTCACAGCAAACGAATTAAAATCCATAATTGCTCAACCGCCCGTGCCAGTGGAATCATCCGAATTACCAACTCATCTCCCAAACAAAGAAAGGTAACTGTAGTCCCCATCGCAGCAGTCTCAGCACACGCCAAAAGACATAAGGCGAAACTGCGCAGAAAGTGAACACAGCCAACTGTTCCCCGTCATACGATATCATTATTAATCGCAAACAAGCGGGATATCGAAGCAGGATCAAAACGGATGAGACACACAGCTCACGGTGTGCACAGAACACTTAACTCAGTAGCTCCTGCAACAAGCCGGACTTGGAATATGAGGAAACTGCAAGAAGGAACACTTTTCAGACATAGCCCTCAATGGTTCCCGCCGCCTATCCACCACACACCATGGGAGTTTACGTCCTCCTGAAAACGATGATCGTCGTAGCACCTGATGATGTTAGGCCATCGCTGATGACTCCAATTCAAAGAATTTAGACACACAGTGGTGGTAAGTTATCATTTCCAATCCAACAGAAGCCACATGACCTGTAGTTAGTAAAAACACAATTGATGATGTTCTCCGCTCCCTTCTTGTAGCTGCCGCCACACAATTCTGATGTCTCATTATCTTGGACATCATTCAAGAACAATGTCAGATGAACATTCCATAGATATGGCTTTGCTGATGAAGTGCTTGGTGCAACAGTTGTATCAATCATACTGGAGGCTCCTGGTCTGTGGTCATTAATATCACAGAAGGCACATGATGTTGTTATATTCAGAATTTCTTTCTGTGGTGTAAATATGTGGCACACACATGGAGAGTGGTTTGTGGTCACAGTAATCCCATTAAAGGCAATTCTAGGGTAGCATGACATAGCTGTTTTGAGAACAGCACAATCCTGTGATGTTTTCTGTGTTCGCTATAAAGCTGCTGCTGCTACCCAATCCTGATCAATTATAGGTGTGGACATTATTCACTTGCAATGACAAAACTGCTTTGTTTACATCATAAACCTCTGGAAGCGAATCATTTATGGGATTAATAGTACAATTTATTCTTCCATCGGGGATATCTTCATTGAGTCCCAAAAAAAAGTCTTTGGTTAAAAAGCACATATGCTTTTGAGTTAAACACAAAATGAGCCCACTTCATAGATTCAAAATGATCCTTGCCAATGCCATCCATTTGCACAAGTTAGGTCCTTAGCAACCAAGGTCACAAACTAAGCTATCAATTTAACGACTTTATCTACAGCGAAGGTTAACGAACTGTGAACAAACATTTATGTTCAAACCCCTGAATACATTTTCAAAAATCTGCCAACTCGCTGCAATAATATATATCGTGGTATTCAAAGTAAACATTGCTTAGTCCATAGCTCGAATGTAAATAAGCTGCCATTTTGGTGCGTCCCCCTCTTCTAGTGTTATCTCTCCTAGTGACTCTAGTATTCCCTTTATCCATCTCTTTCTCGGTCTTCTTCTTAATCTGGCGTTTTCATAGTGTTTGTTTATGGCTCTTTGAGTCATTGTTAGTTCTTTTTGCCTTGTTATGTGGCTGAACCAATTTATCTGTTGTTTCTTTATGTATTCGATGGCTGGTCCAATTTCGAGTTTCTTCCTCAGGTCGGTGTTTCTTACTCTGTCCCTTAAGCTGTTTCATGTCATTCTTCTGACACATTTAATTTCGGTGGTCGTTATCTTTCTTATTGTTCTAGAGTCCAGCGTCCAGTTCTGGCACTGATAGCACAGAGTTGGTAGAAAAATTGATTTGTATATTGCCTTTTTTGCTTCCGTAGTTATTGCTTTGTTTTTCAATAGTGTTGATACTTGGCCTATAACTTGGTATGCTTTGTTACACCTTATATCTATCTCTGTCTCTTGGTTATTGTCTTGTGTTAACATGCTACCCAGATATTTAAAATTGTCTACTTGCTTCAGAGTCGTATTGTCTATTATGATGTTCAGTTTTTCTTTATTTCTCGCTATTGCCATTACTTCGGTTTTGTTTATGTTGATCTTCATGTTGTATTGTTTACAAGTGTTGTTTAGCCTGTTGATATGTTCTTGCAGGTCGTCAGTTGTTTCAAGTTGTTTCAGAACTTGGTCGTCTGCAAATAGTATTTCATTTATTTCTTCCTCTCTTCTGCTGTTTTCTGGTACGTATATTTCCATACAAGGTGCGTTCACTGGAAAACCATATTTTTTTTGCTTGCAGATTATTTATTGCAAACACTGAAATAATTGCATATCACAGTTCAACAAAACCCAACTCTAGTTCCTTTGCACTTGCACCAGCATTTGACAAACACACAGATATAGTGGGAAAATAATTATTTCAGATAGATACACAGCCACTCATGCCTTGCAGCTTGTGTACACATTTTGCTCACTTTTTGGAACTTCAGTTTGTTATAAATGATATATGCTGATCCAACACTAATGTCCAATAGTAATGTCTCCTTGACTGAAGTGCACTGAATTTTCCTGTATCAGGCTCTCCACAGCTGTAGTGTCATCTTCCGTGATTGCCACATGAGTGTTTTCTTCTGTGATTGCCCCATGAGTTATTTGGTTATGAAGGCCCCAGTATCACTGCAAACGAATTAAAATCCATAATTGCTCAACCGCCCGTGCCAGCGGAATCATCCAAATTAATGTCTCATCTCCCAAACAAAGAAAGGTAACTGTAGTCCCCATCGTAGCAGTCTCAGCACTCGCCAAAAGACATAAGGCGAAACTGCGTAGAAAGTGAACACAACCAACTGTTCCCTGTCATACGATATCATCATTCATCGTAAACAATTGGAATATCGAAACATGATCAAAATGGATGAGACATAGCTCACGGTATGCACAGAGCACTTAGTAGCTCCTGCAATAAGCTGGACTTGGAATATGAGGAAACTGCAACAAGGAACACTTTTCAACATAGCCTTCAATTGTTCCCGCCACCTATCCACCATATACCGGAAGTTCACATCCTCTTGAAATTGATGATCGTCGTATTTTTAAAAAATGTATAGCGCTTGATGATGTTAGGTCATCGTTGTTGACTCCAATTCCGAACATATAGACACACAGTTAGTCGTCAGATTATCACCGTCGCACACCAAACATCAGACCCAAGATTAGCGTATGGCCGGTCTACAGATGTACGATAAGCCATTACGATGACGTAGCACACAACATCGTACACACAACATTTTCACTCCCTTAAGAATCCTGATTACTCTAGTGAAAGCAGCCTACAACGAACAAAACACGGTGCAAATTCCCTAAAGAGATAAAACTGCGGTTGACGAAGTAGTTTACATTAATGAGTGGAAATAACTTGCGTCAAGGAATTCCAACAATGGTCATGAACAGCACCAATGTGACGTAAAGCGCAGATCAAGTCTAGACGGTGGAAGGTCGCATTCACAACACTTGATTTGTCAAAAAGGGGACTGTTGCTGGCATACGACTTCGCTTTAGCGGCGCAGATGTAATAAGTAGATCATCATTTTTACTTTAACGCAGAAAAGTGCAATGGAGAACCGAAATTAATCAGACCCCGAATGCACTTTCTGCAGCGATCGAGAGAACGTGACCTAGATCCACCATCTTTACAACGGAAGTCCTGCCCCATGAGTGTTTTCTTCTATGATTGCCCCGTGAGTGTTGTCTTCTATGATTGCTCCATGAGTGTTGTCTTCTGTGATTGCCCCTTGAGTGTTGTCTTCTATGAGTGCCCCATGAGTGTTTTCTATGATTGTCTCATGAATGTTGTCTTTTATGATTGCCCCATGAGTGTTTTCTTCTGATTGCCCCATGAATGTTGTCTTCTATTATTGACCATGAGTGTTGTCTTCTATTATTGTCCATGAGTGTTGTCTTCTATGATTGTCCCATGAATGTTATCTTTTATGATTGCCCCATGAGTGTTGTCTTCTATGATTGATCCATGAGTGTTTTCTTCTATGATTCTATCTATTGACCTTTCGAGTCGTAGCTGGCCCATAGGGCGTAGACCAAGGTACTCCTTCTCTTATCTGAATTTTTGTTCTAGCAGTTTTCAATTCTTTTAAAGATATTTTATCAAATCTCGCCATTTGTCTCTGTTCTGTGCAAGCAGCTCTATCTCATTGAGGGAGCCGAATCCTGCTGCTCTTGCCTCTCTCATCAATGTTCTTCTCAGTGTCTCTCTGGGTCTTCCTCTTTTCTTCTTACCTGTTGTTTCCCATATGAGGGCTTGCTTTGCTATTCGGTTATTATCTCTTCTTATCACATGTCCAACATATGACCATCGTCTTTTCTTTTTTACTGAAGATATTAGTGGTTGATTGGCGATTTCTCTAATTTCCTCGTTTGTTTTGAATTCATTTCATGCTATACCAAGTATTTTCCTTAGACATTTATTTTCGAATGCATTCAACTTTGTTTCTATATCTGTTGTTGTTTTCCAGCTTTCACATGCATACATAAGGGTTGATAGTACATTTGATTTGAATAGTTCTTCTATGATTGCCCCATGAGTGTTGTCTTCTATGATTGCCCCATGAGTGTTGTCTTCTATGATTGCCCCATGAGTGTTGGATCTAGAGAGGAGAATTCTCCACTCTAGTGATGCCATTCTTCAACTTGAGTATGACTCAAACACCTATCACCGAACTGAGTTCTCACCAGATGATGAATCTCCACAGGTTTGACACCCTCACTAAATAAAAATCTTACAACATCTCTCTACTCTTACCTGTGAACTGTTGCAAGAGAGCCACCAATTTATCAAACTGTTTCTCAAGTTACTATACATTCCACAGGCATGCCAATGTCATCTATTGATAGTTCAAGGTCAACACCTCAACATATTAAATACACAATAATATAATTTGTACACATGATTTTTAATACAACTTATCTGGTCTCCCAATGATCAACCCTTATGCATGCATGTATTTTACCCCCATCACGCCAAGTGGCGTATAGGGAAATATGGTGTTAGTGACCCTATATTTTACAGACCTTCAGCACATGATTTTTGGGGTAATGTGGTCGGTATTACGCCTGTGCTGCTTTACTTTCCCAGAAAAAAATCCGGTACCTATTTAAGGCTGGGTGAACCCGGAAGCCATCGGTTGGGATCGAACCCTACCCTTGTCCTTTGTAGTCCAGTTCACTAACCACTGAGCTATCGCAGCTCCCGTATGCATGTATGCATAAATATATATATTCCACTAAACACTCACCCCTCCAGAGTATACAACACATTTTCCAGCTATCATGTGTGAACTCACATGTACTGTACACTGACACTCATGAACAGCCATATTTGTGTGGGCTCCCTCACCCAAATTACAAAGGTTATCTGAGAAGTGCATCAGGAAGGCTGTGCTATTCAGTGTCACAACATTAACACCATACACTACAGTGTGTACTTTATACATATTTCTTTTCATTTCTCACACAATGAACACACTCATGTTCAGATTTAATTGTCATATCTTCATTACTGTTAGAATTATTAAGGAAATGCTGAGTCTTGTAATAAGTGAGACACCCTGTGCCCATGTCTTCACAGATGGTTGGAAACTGGCAGATGATGGTCTACAGTAGTAACTGCCCATCAATCTTTTGTCGAGCATCTTCTCTCATGCCTGACCTTGCTTCTTGATATTGGAATGGCAGTTATTGTTGCAGAACGAAGGCAGTTTTATTTTGAGGGGTCTTGTCTCTTTCCACCTGTGTCTATTTTTCTTCTGAATGACCTCATTTCATTTTCAAATGTTATGCCAATTTTTTTAATGCATCTTCTTTATATTCTACGATAATGTGCAAACATTTCCCATTTTTGACACTAATGGAGTATTCCACCAGGGATGCCTTGCAAACATCTTTATATCTCAGTTTTGGTCTGTCCACAGACAGCTTCCCATCCATAAGCTCCCCATACAATATTTGTTTGGGGATGCTCTCCATTCTTCTAAAAGAACGCAGCCACTTTAATTTTTGACACATGAGTGTTGTCATAAAAGATGGAAACATAGAGTGTTGCAGGATGTTGAGTTGATCAATAAAGAGAATATGAAAATGTTAAAAAAAAATGAGAAAAACCAAGTGTGCAAGTTTAGTTTAGTTAAACCTTAGGCTGATATTGATTGAACTAAAGACAGCAGGGAATAATGGAAAGATATGACTTAAACATAACTTAAAATCTGTCATTCTATTGACCAATCAGATTATGGTGAATAATTATATTTAGATTTGTGAAATTGTAAGAATGTGTAAATATATATATATTTTGTTATTGATAAATATATATATATTTTTTTTATTGATGAAAATGGATTGTGAAACAAAGTAATTTACATGCTGACACCAAGTCTGACTGGTGTAAACTGACTGATCTCATGTTATATCTTTTTTTTAATGTTTATGAAATGTAGATATTTACAAAGGTTTTAGGCAAAAACCTTAGGATGCTGTAAAGAACCCTGTCTATCTCACATATAAATAGACCACTTCATTAACAATGATATCCTTGACAGAATTCATGAAATCAATTGAACAACATGATGATCTTACTTCTGTAAAGTAAAGGTCTTCTCCACAAATCTCTAGGCTTCAGTAGACCAGTTCCACTAACTATTGTTCTACTGTGGCTATCTGTGATATAAGATCAAATGAAGTGCCTGCTCATTACAAGATCAGGAATGAAGATATCTGGGAAAGGTACAAACAAGGGTCAATCGAGCAATAGACTGTGAATAGAAAGTGAAGATCGATCACACACACACACACACACTGAGAAAACCTAGAGCCAGCATAACAGGACAGGCATTGTCATGGAACCAATAAGGAAAGAAAAAGCCAAGAAGATGCAGGATACATGTAGAAGGGAAGTCATGGAAACCCTCAAAAGTATTGAACTAGACTGGAGAAAAGTAGAGAAAAAGTCCAAGAATAGGGATGGATGGAGCATGGATAGGCCTTGTCCATGGTCAGTGCTCCAATAAGGGGTCTAAAGGGCTTTGATTGATTTATGCTTGTCTTGTCAGATTGTACCTCATCTTATCCTAAGTATTCACAAATAAATGTGAGTTGTATAACTTCCTGATATAATAAGCATACACAGTGTTGGGTTTTGCAGAAATTTAATATGGCAAGCAGGACAGCAGTAACATATACCTTCAGTTTTGTTTGAAGCATAATGTTACGTCTATCCCATGCTTTTATGGGTGTTGAGTTTGAATTCATTCAGTGACACCTGTAAATTGAACTTCAGTGAGGGAGTATTTGCATAACATTTGGCATCATTTAATCATGCTCAGCTTGGTCCGGTGGTGTAAGTGTCAAGATAACAGAAATGGGAAATACTTTCTTTCTGGGGTTCACCCGATGACTACTAAACAACTGAATCATCAAGGATGTCAAGTGGGCTTAGATGCATTATGTTGTACTTTACAACTAGACTGTGATATCTGCACTTTTCAGCACAACACACTGACTTCAGCATTGCATTTTTACTGAGTTGCCTTCCTTCTTGATTCCTACTCACTTGGCATGACTAGACAGGTTAATGTTTTCTAGGGGCTCTGTGAAGAGGTAGAGTAGGATCTGGATAGCTCTGCTTCATTGATCATGATGCAAGTGATGAGCTATGTGTCACTGACAGCTTGCAGCCCTTTTGGTCAGTGCCATTAGTGATCCGGTTTCTTCCTGATCTAACCATAAGGTAGCGCACAAAGTCTGTAACACAAGCAAGACTCATTGGGATCATTTCTGAAAGTTGATCATTTCAATATGGTAGAAATTTTACTTGATTTAAAATTTATCACACTCAGTGATATACAGCACATTTTTTTTTCCATTTTTAACTGTCATGGATTCTTTTGTCCAGTTAGCTCTTTCTCACGGGATCTGTGTTTTAATATCTGTCTCCTCTTATAGGATTAGGTACTCATTTACATAGAGATCAGAAGTCACTGCACAAAACCTGATCATGTGATTCAACAACTCTCTCCAATCACAAATTGACCAACATTTTTTTCATCTCATTTGTAGGTACCTTTCTAAACATATTTGGATTTAAATCTTATCAGATGTTGTCCTCATCACTATCTTCATGTGATTCAACAACTCTCTCCAATCACAAATTGACCAACATTTTTTTCATCTCATTTGTAGGTACCTTTCTAAACAAATTTGGATTTAAATCTTATCAGTTGTTGTCCTCGTCACTATCTTCATGTGATTCAACAACTCTCTCCAATCACAAATTGACCAACATTTTTTTCATCTCATTTGTAGGTACCTTTCTAAACAAATTTGGATTTAAATCTTATCAGATGTTGTTCTCATATGGGAAACAACAGGTAAAAGAAAAAGAGGAAGACCCAGGGAGACACTGAGAAGAACATTGATGAGAGAGGCAAGAGCAGCAGGAATCGGCTCCCTCAATGAGATAGAACTGCTTGCACAGAACAGAGACAGATGGCGAGATTTGATAAAATATCTTTAAAAGAAAACTGCTAGAACAAAAATTCATATAGGAGAAGGTGTATCTTGGTCTACGCCCTATGGGCCGGTTACGGCTCGAAAGGTCAATAGATAGATAGATAGATAGATGTTGTCCTCATCACTATCTTCATGTGATTCAACAACTATCTCCAATCACAAATTGACCAACATTTTTTTCATCTCATTTGTAGGTACCTTTCTAAACAAATTTGGATTTAAATTTTATCAGTTGTTGTCCTCGTCACTATCTTCATGTTATTCAACAACTCTCTCCAATCACAAATTGACCAACATTTTTTTCATCTCATTTGTAGGTACCTTTCTAAACAAATTTGGATTTAAATCTTATCAGATGTTGTCCTCATCACTATCTTCATGTGATTCAACAACTCTCTCCAATCACAAATTGACCAACATTTTTTTCATCTCATTTGTAGGTACCTTTCTAAACAAATTGGATTTAAATCTTATCAGATGTCCTCATCACTATCTTCATGTGATTCAACGACTCTCTCCAATCACAAATTGACCAACATTTTTTTCATCTCATTTGTAGATACCTTTCTAAACAAATTTGGATTTAAATCTTATCAGTTGTTGTCCTCATCACTATCTTCATGTTGAAGGTTGGCTGCCATTTATTTCCCTGTCTCTTAACTTTGTTAGTACACATTCTCATAGTGTCCATCTCTTAATACTGTCAGTCAGCTTTACTTTTTATATGCACCTTTTCATTTACCTTGTATGTTTTCCTTCAAGGTGACTTCATTAGGTTATTGCATGTCTAAAGAATTTTGTTTCTTCTTCTTCTACCTTTTAGCTCCCAGTGGAGCATAGGTCTTCAACAAACACTTTCCAAGTCGTTCTGTTTTTTGCAATTCTTTTAAGATCATTCCATGTCTTCCCCATCATCTTCATCTCTGCTTCAATCTGTCTTCTCCAAGAATTCCTTGGTCTTTCTCTTTGTCTTTTCCCCTGGGGATTCCAAAAAAGGGCCTGTTGTGTAATACTCTCAGTTGGTTTCCGTAGTGTGTGTCCTATCCATCGCCATCGTCTTCGCTGTATTTCTTTATCCACTGGTATTTGACCGGTACATTTCCATAATTCCACGTTTGTGACTTTGTCCTGCCATTTCCATCCCTTTATTCTGCGCAAGCATCCATTAATGAAAGTCTGTACCTTCGTGATTGTCAATTTTGTTATTCTCCATGTTTCACAGCCATATAATAGAACCGACTTAACATTGGAGTTGAAAATTTGTATTTTTGTATTTAGCCTAATTTCTTTGGATTTCCATATGTTTCCCAGTGCAATGAAAGCTCCTCTTGCTTTTGATATCCTTATTTTGGTATCGTTTTCTGTTCCTCCCTCTTTATCTATATTACTGCCCAGATATATATAAGATTGTACGTCTAGTAGAGGTATTTCTCCTAGTTTTATTTGGTTATTGCCAACTGCATTAATTCTCATAATGTTGGTCTTATCTCTATTAATCTTTAGTCCTAGCTGTTGTGATCTCTCATCTAATATACTCATTTTATCTTGCATCTGTTGGTGGCTGTGTGATAGGAGAGCTATGTCATCAGCAAAGTCTAAATCCTCAAGTTGTTTGGTCAGTGACCACTGGATCCCATTTCTGTTGTTTTGAGTTATTTTCATAATCCAATCTATGGCCAGTAGAAAGAGAAATGGAGACAGAAGGCATCCTTGCCTTACTCCTGTTCTTATTTCAAATGCTTCTGTAAGCTGTCCTTCATGCACCACACTACATTTTGTTCCTTCATACATTGTTTTTATCAGGTTAATAAACTTTATGGGGATTCCATAATGACTCAGCAACTTCCAAAGCATTCTTCTGTCTAAACTATCAAATGCCTTTTCGTAATCTATGAATCCAATATAAAGTGGGGATTTTAGTTCTAAACTTTGTTCAACTATTATACGTAGAGTAGTTATTTGATCAGCACATGATCTGTTCTTCCTAAAACCTGCTTGTTCATCTCTCAAGTGTTTCTCTATAGCCTCTTTTATTCTCTCCAGAATGATTCTGCCTAATATTTTTCCTGGCACTGATAGTAGCATAATTCCCCTATAATTTGTGCACTCCTGTAAACTTCCTTTCTTTGGTAGTTTGATCATATAACCTTCTCTCCAGTCTTTAGGTATTTCTTCCCTCTCCCAAATTTTATCCAATAGATTATGTAACATCTTGGTAGAGGTGATAATATCTGCTTTGATGGCTTCCGAAGGAATTTCATCTGGTCCTGTGGCTTTACCATCTTTTAACAGTTTGATGGCTTTCATTATTTCTTCTTTGCTTGGTTTTCCGCAGTTAACGTGTAATTCTTCTTCTGCTGGTAGTATATCTGGAGGATTATTTGAGCCAGGTCTGTTCAAAAGTTCTTCAAAGTGCTCCTTCCATCTCTCCATTTGTTCCTTTATATTACTAAGCAGATTTCCTTTCTTATCTTTGATAAAGGCGTTGATCTGTTTGTATTTTCCACCTAATTTCTTTGTGCTGTTGTACAGTTCTTTCATATTCCCTTTATTTGCTGCTTCTTCTGCCTCTTTAGCTAATTCATCTATATATTTCCTCTTATCCCTTTTAATGCATCTTCTCACTTCTTTGTTCACCTCTGTGTAAGCTTCCTGTGTCTTGGCTTTATTACTTCTTGTTTTGCTTTTATTTATGTCTGCTTTCTTGTTCTTTCTTTCTTTAATTTTATCCAGGGTCTCTGCTGTCATCCATGCCTTATTCTGGCGTTCTCTTTTCCCCAGTGTTTCTTCGCATGTCTCTTTCCATATATTTTTTACCTGTTTCCAATGATCTTCTATATTTATTGTATTTTCTAGTTGTTGGAGGACTTGGTATTTGTTTGATATTGTGACTGCGAATTTATCTTTAATTCCTTGTTCTTTAAGAAACCCTACATTGAAATACGTTCTGCCCTTATTCGTTGTAGTATACCTTTTTAATTTAATTTTAAGTTTGGCTAACAGAAGATGATGATCAGAAGCTATATCTGCCCCTCTATATACTTTTACATCCTGTAAGGATGACTTAAACTTATTATTAATACATATGTGATCAATTTGATTTTCCGTTCTATGATCTGGTGACACCCATGTAGCTTTGTGTATTCTTTTATGTTGGAATATTGTTCCTCCTAGGCTCATTTGATTAAGGGCGCAGAAATTCACAAATATCTCTCCATTCTCATTTATATCTCCAAGTCCATGTTTTCCCATAATCTCTTCAAAGCCTCTGTTGTCTGATCCTACCTTAGCATTTAGGTCTCCCATCAAGATTATAATATCCTTGGCTCGTCTTGCATCCATCTGGCATTGTAGCTGTTTATAAAAATCATCTTTAACTGAGTCATCTTTATCGTTGGTTGGTGCATAGCATTGTATAATGTGTAATTTTATTTTGTTTTTGTTCATGTTGAAGGTTGGCTGCCATTTATTTCCCTGTCTCTTAACTTTGTTAGTACACATTCTCATAGTGTCCATCTCTTAATACTGTCAGTCAGCTTTACTTTTTATATGCACCTTTTCATTTACCTTGTATGTTTTCCTTCAAGGTGACTTCATTAGGTTATTGCATGTCTAAAGAATTTTGTTTGTCTTGTTCAAATTGTGTTCAGTAGTTCTTTCTTCATTTTAAAAACCTTTGTTTTATTCTTGTCTACTCAATCAATTCTTCCCATTCTTTTTTTAAGTCCACAATTCAAGGGCTTCATTTTTTTTGTTTTCTTATTTAAAATCCATGTTTCTGCATCATACAGAAATATTGAGTATGTAATGTTTTATTATTTTCAGTTATATTCTTGATGTTTTTTTTTTTTGGCTTGCTGTTATGCTATTATATTGCTCATTCAGATAAAGGGAAATAATCCATATTTAGTTTTATTATATATATTCTTGTATTTTATTTGAGTAAATAACACAAACACAAGATATCCTGAAGGCTAGACCTTGTTGCGAGAACTAATTTTCAGAAATGATGGCTATTGTGTCATCTGTATTTTGAATTTAAGCACAGAAGATTATTTTATTTTTCTCTATTATATATAGAAAAGAAACAAATTATAAACTTCTTTCAGAAATAAGGAACTAAACAAATCGGAGATAACAAGTATTTAGAAAGCATAGTATCATTGAACAGGCTATTCTATTCTCTTCATTGAATAAATCTATTTGCAATTGGGACATCCCTGTATCCGCTCCACTGTTCATTCTAGCATTTCCTAAGGTGTGTTTGGACTGGTTGTCTCAGTCAGATGTTGATTGTACACACATATTGCCCTTAAAATTCCTCAGGGAGGAAGAAAATGAGTGAAACAAGGATGTATAACATTGATAGGCTGATAAGTTTAGGGATAAAAAAATGGAACAGGTTAATCCGCTGTGATTAGTGAAAGAAGATGAACAGACTAAAATAGAAAACAGATGTAAGAGAGGACAGACTAGCTAATTGACAATGGACATCTAATTTTAGAAAATAAACATATATATACAAGCAAACAAAAATAATAATTTCACCACAAATCTTTCTGCCATTATTGTGCTATTAATGTCAAACATACAGTAACACTTATAACAAGACAATAACTAACAAAAGAAAGTGTCTTAGAATCCTAAATGCAACAAAAATATACTAAACCAAGAATGAATATAACTCATACTTGTGTAGAAATGATTCGTACAGATGGTGAATGTTTTTTTTCATAGTCACGCTGACCCATGTACTGAATAATTAGAAACTCTGTCAGAGTGAAATTCTTCTTAATACATTCCATACCACAAGCTGCACAATGCAACTGTAGTAACCGACGTGAGAAACCCAGGAACAGCATTTTGCTGCTTTTACTTTATTGGGGTTTCTGCGTTTATTTCCACAAAAACCTTGTAATTTTCTTATTTAAACCTCTTTTCTGACTTCCTGAGCAAAATTTCCAAACAAACTTGTGTGTTAGATCAATTTTAATTTATTTTCTCTCTTGTTATTTCAAATAACAATTTTTTTTATTAAAAGCGGCCTGACCACAGCGTGTTAAGCCCTTGATAGCGATTGATGAACAGGTACCTGCATCCACAAAGTTAATTAATATAAAAATCCGATATATATGAGAACATATCTAGATTTTATTACCAAGTTAACCTGCTCACATCACCATGCTTCTTTTTAAAGAAATCTGTTCTTTCCAGATCAGTCACCATTTTCTTCCATATGTAAAGCAGCCGGAAGATTAATATTTATTTTTCTAAATTGTCCCATTTATTCAGTAAAATGTTCTATTGTCAAATGTCAATATTGTTCAACTGCATAGGTGCACCTTTTTGTTTTGTAAAATGTGGTGTATTTATGCTTGATTGATGGCATCTTTTTTATGCTCTTTCCAGAAGTGGGATAATGCTGTTGTAGTTTTCTTAGATGTTTTTTTTTATTATTATTTATGTACTTGTAATTTGTAAATTGTTAATTATTTTTTTGTTACTATGGTTCAATAATTAAAAATAAAGTAGTATTAATTGTAATCTCTGTACATTGGTATACAGTACCAGTATAGAGTAGTATAATTATTTTTTTTGGTGTGCTCAATCTTTGTGGTATTAATTAGCAAACTTCTGCCATGTTCAAACTATATGGTGTGAATATGTGCTTCATTTAAGGTATGGAAAGGGTTGGGGGAGTGACATATGTCAAGCCATTGGGAATATAAAGAATATGGTGTTGGTGTCCATATTTTTCTGTGACCATCAGCACCTTGGTGTATGGCATATGGTCAGCACCATTCTGGACCTCCTGTTCTTTGAGAGTAAAGTTCTGGTACCAATTTTTAGAGTTTAGGTGAGATGGCAGGGTGGTCTAGAGGTAAGATGTTTGCCTCTGGACAAGAAGGTCCAGATTCAATTTCCATTACAGGCAGTGGAAACATTAAAAAAAAAAAAAATTTAATAAAATCTGAGGTTTCATTGTGGCCTTACCTTCCCTTAGTCTCTGGGTAGTGAGATCCGATGTCTAGCCTGCTCAGATAACTGCAAAAAAAACAGGAGGTCCTTTGTGCATTCTGTATTGTAAAAGCACCCTTGGCAGATGAAAATCGAAAAGAGTAGGCCAAAACCGGCCGCTGTCGGGACAAAATTAATAGGTAAAAAAAAAATATAACCAAAGCTTTAAAACTCTCTACGATAAAAATGAGAGTACCTCTCAAGTCAGAGAATATCTGCCTGTATGGCAGGGGACAACTGAGCACACAGCTGCTGGTGTGAAAAAATAGGAAAAAGTGATATTGATGCAAAATTCAGTCCTTTGGGACTTTGCTAGAGATATATATATAAAGCTAGTGAACACAAACAACAAAAGTTTAGGTCAATACTCTAATGCCATATTGATATTTTTTTTTATAATGGATGCATCACTGAGTATTGAAACCCCCAACTGCCAGGTCAGCAACGAAGGGCACTGACTACATCTTTCTTCATAACGAGTAACATAATTGACAGTAGTAATACAAAGTGTTATATTTACATTAAATAATCGCCTTTTTGTAGGTAGAATGTGTAATCCAAAGAATTTCTAAGTATTAGTTTAAGCTCTTAGATATACACAATGGAAAGGATGAGAAGAAATAGGCAGAGTACCTATTTAAAGACATTTATGGATAATTCTTAAATATGGTACTTACCTTACTACATAAAAAAAAAAAATGTAGTTTTCACTACAGTTGTTTTATAGTACTTGTGGTAGAATATAATCTAGAAGACACAGACGGAGGTTGAACAAAGTGTTTCTTGCCAAGAAGAAACCAACAGTTTTGTAAGTAACCATCTTCAACATGCTTTTTATCTTTTGAAAACGCTTGTACCAGCACCACTTAGGGCTGCATGGTGGTTGATCTTGTCAACAGAACATGCCTATTTGCTTTGGCGGGAGCTGTGACATGAGTGGAGCAGATATGTGGAAATTCCCGGCTGCAGTAAAAATTATTCCATGAACAGAAAATGTTCAAGGTACCTGACACACTTTCGGTGTGTGGGGAACATGATGTTAGTGCCCATATTTTCCTTAGTGCACATTTATGGTTTATATATATATGTCATGCCAAACTGCCCTAATTTTACCTAGAAAATCTCTGGTACCAATTTTTAGAGGCTGGGTGAACTGCAAGGCTATTCTGATTGGGAACAAAATTTGTGCCACATTTAGGAACTGAACCCAGACCACTTAGTCAGAATGAGTGCATTAACCACCACAAACTCTATTTTTAATTTTGTAGCAAAAAATCTCCTTAGTTGGTAATGATTCGTTTGGTATGAGCAGACAATCTTTGAAAGTAAAAATGAAAGTGTTTCAAATTTGTCTCTCATCATCATTCTCTTCTTGACTGAATTGAATTGCTGAAGGATAAGACAGATTAGAGATTATATTTCTCTGAGACTTTCTACATACTGAAAAACAGCAGAGGAAATCATATTAGTCTCCATACCCTAATCTAGGTTTTTAAAATATTAAAAAAATATATATGGAGGCGCAGTTAAAGCTATAACCGGTACGCTGCAGGGTGACTGCATTGAGCATGCAGCTGATACTCTCAATCTGTCTGTTAAACCCTTTATAAGATTTTTATTGTTATGGAAGGCCCGGGTATCACTGCAAACGAATTAAAATTCATAATTGCTCAACCGCCCATGCCAGTCCCGAATTACTATCTCATCTTCCAAACAAAGAAAGGTAGCTGTAGTCCCCATCATAGCAGTCTCAGCACACGCCAAAAGACATAAGGTGAAACCGCGCAGAAAGTGAACACAGCCAACTGTTCCTTGTCATACAGACTTGGAGGCCTCGGTAGCCGAGTTGGGAAAACCACCCGACTGGACTACCGCAGTTCGGACAACCCGTGTTCGATTCACACTGGGAGCAGTGTGAATTGTACTCGTGGTAGGGGAAAAAAAAAAAATACCCCCATGGTCGACCCAGCCGTTGGCAGAAATGGGTACCAGGGTATTACCCTGGGAAGGTGAGGAATGTTGCCTCGCATTTGAGTTTCGATGCTTGAGTTGACACTATACAGAAATTTCCGAACATTTCTGGATAGGCGGCCGAGCACATATGGGTGTAAACTCGCGTGCTAAGACTCCGGTTCAAGTCTCGTACTTTACTTTTAATTTACCTTTACAGACATGGAATATGAGGAAACTGCAACAAGGAACACTTCAGACATAGCCTTCAATGGTTCCTGCCGCCTATCCACCATATTCCCTTTAGAAGATGTGGGAGTATATATTGAGAAGTTTTAATTTTTTTAAGTTTCATTCCTAAATGCCGTAGCATAAAAATGATCTTATAAATAAACTATTTCTATTTCTTGATTACTTCCAATCATTCCATTTTTACTGGTTTGGTAGGAGACCAATGATTAGTGAGCTGGTCTACTGTGGACTAGAGTTTAGATCAATCCCACACTGGCTTCTATTGTTCTGTTCATGGAATCAGTTTCACTGCAGTGTCAGGAATATATCTGCTCCACCACATATTACCAACATACCGCCAAAGCATGTTGACAAGGTCGACTTCAGTGCAGCCCTAATCTGTGGCACAGGTTATGATTCACATATTCCATAGAAAAGAGATGCTTCTATGTTCACTTACCAAGGCAGCAGGAATCGGCTCCCTCAATAAGATCAAGATGCTTGCACAGAACAAAGACAAATGGCGAGATTTGATAAAATATATTTAAAAGTACTGAAAACTGCTAGAACAAAAATTTAGATAAGAGAAAGAGTATCTGGGTCTATGCCCTATGGGCCGGCTCGAAAGGTCAATAGATAGATGTTCACTTAAATGGGTTCTATATTTTTGGGGAAAAGAAGACAGCTTGGCCTGGTGCTAACTTCACAAAAATGTGGTTTAAAAAAAAATACACTAACACCATATTCCCTTGATGCCACGAAGGAGCTCTTTCTGCATCATCTTCACAACTCTGTTGGTGTGGTTCTATAGGGTGTGCCAAAATTATGTTAAATGTCAAGGACAGTAATTATAAACGTGTATTCTTTTTCCAAGAGAATTGTGCGTAGGGTGTTAAATGCTACTTTTGATTGTCTCTTGTTGTGTGTTAACAATGGATAAAATGAAAACATACATAACCCCAAAATATAATTTGTGTTAAATGTCCATTAATGTTGAATAAATGTTTTCTTTCCATTTTAGTGTTACATAATTTTGATGTACCTTTTATTATCTACAAATCTACCAATAATTATACAGTAAACTATTTGAATGATTGCCTATGTCTTTATTTGGCAACATTAATGACCAGTTTTAAAAGACCAGACTTAATATTCATTCTCATTTTGGCAAGTGTGACTAGACTGTGAATATTTTATTTATAAGAAAGTTAAAGATCACAAACATCTGCTTGTAGCTTCAAGGTTGACTCAGATCTTAAATGTTTCTTGGGCACACAGATTTTAAGACAAGTTTCTTTTATTAGTTAATTTTAGTTTGGCCTTCCATGATGTGATTGATTTTATTGAAAAATTTGGATTTGATTGATTCTGCAAGTGTAAATATGAATGACCATTTATGATCACACAGAACAGATTTGTACTGTTTGTGTTTTGAGGGTCCATGACTTTCTGACGAAAAAAAAACATCATCTAAAATATGTGTCTTTTGACCCTTATGTAAACTCATGTCCCCATAACTTAACTGGCAATGGATGTGTCACTTTCTATCAAAATATGAACTTAGGTGCTGACTTGTTGAACAACAGAATTATAAACTTACCTCTCTCTAGAAACTGTATAAATTCCATTCTTCAAGAATAAAACAGGCTCAAACAGTCAATATTTACTTTATTGTTATGTAATTTGACTCTCTTTTTTATATCTAATATTGTGCTAATATATTTTTAAAGTGTTTTGTTTAAACTATTCATTTCCGGTGACAGATGCACAAAATAGTTCAGGCAAAGGCTGCAGTTCAAATAATGAAAATGATATTATGCTACCCATTTTTGACAATGAAGATCAGAAAAAAATGTCCAAAAGATGGAAAGTCATCTGGACCAGATCCTTCTTCTTCTTCTGCATCCACTATTAAAAGGATTACTCAAAGAAGAGAATGAAGCTATGGGAGAATTTGGAATAGTATTGAATTACATCTACAACAGCAGATATACTAAAGTCTTTATTTATAGTTGTACCAAAAAAAACCTGGCGCCTGATGATCATTATGCAATAAATCCTGTAAGTCACATGACCAAAATATTACTAGCAATTTTCATGCTGACTCTGAATCATTGCAGACTTATTGAAGCTAAGGTATTTAAATTCTTCCTCTTGTTTTAATTGTCTGTCATCTATTGTTATGTTGGTATTCTGTTTTTCTTTTACAATGTTTATAATTGCTGCCTAAGTGCACAATTAAAGCAAATGAGACAGTATTAAGCAGGTCAATGAATTCAAATCCAATGTATTTGAACAATGTTAACTTCAGATGAAGTTGTTTTCTATGCTGTTACTCAACAGATTATACAGGTAATTGTTACCTTTATTCAACAGCTTATACAGAGAACTGTTTTCTATGCTCATCAGTCTATATAAGAAGCTGTTTTCTATGCTTTTGGTATTTTAAACTAAAAATTAAAACTTAACAATATTCTCCCTCATATTCTCTTAACAGGAAGCTGTTTCCAACATTCAAAAGACTATACAATGGAACATTTTTAAAAATCTATTTGTTTCGATTTCGAAATGCCAAGGGTTCATTGTGTCTAGAATGCACGTGTGACCCTGTTTTTCGCCATTGTCCAAGAGAGCTAGACATCAGATCTCACTACCCAGAGGAGGGTAAAGTGATGGATTCAATTTTTTAAATTTATTTTTAAATTTTTTTCACACCCTGTGGTGGGAATCAAACCCAGGACTTTCTTGTCTAGATGTTGATGTCTTACCTCAAGACCACTCATTCTCCAGATGGGTATTGTTCAGTAAAGTGGAAGAGAACAGAAGTAGTGAATTAAGGCAGGCTTCTTTAATCAAGAGCTAGGAAAACCATCAGTATGAGGGATAGAAGCATAAAAAGGAGCAGACATCAAGGCCAAGGAGACAGTACAGAGTGAAGGAGAGTGAAACAAAGATGCTGAGAATATGATTAGTGTCCTTAACTTAGGATGGAAGACTCATATTGGCTGAAAGTATTGACAAGTCTGATAAGTGTGTTGTGGGGCATGCACAGGCAGAAACTATGTGTCTCCAAGGGAAGTCTGTGAATCTTATAAGATTATAAGAGATATAGAATGATACAGATAACTACTATTGGAGATTATACTGGGAGTTGTTTCCTATGCTCGGCAGATTCTATAAGCTTCTGTTTCCTATGCTCCGTTCATATGTTGTCAAAACATATTCTGGAGTCTAGACCAGCTTGATGTTTATTTAATATTGACTTCTCAGTAATCATAATTGTTTCTCCAGTCAGCTTTCTATGCCCATCACATAGAAAAATACCTGTCTTCATGAACCTTGTTATTAGCTAGAGGTCTGTGTAAGTATCCCATTGCTTGTCTGTCTGTCACCTAGTGTTCATGACGCCAGGTTTCTATTCAACTCCACAAATAAATCAAATTATCCTACCTAGTTTTTCCAAACCTGTTTTATTTGTTTGCATTTAATTCAAGAGATATGTCCTATTTTTATTAATCTATCTATTGACCTTTCGAGCCGTAGCCGGCCCATAGGACATACTCCTTCTCTTATCTAAATTTTTATTCTTTTAAAAGATATTTTATCAAATCTCACCATTTGTCTCTGTTCTGTGCAAGCAGCTCTATTTCATTGAGGGAGCCGATTCCTGCTGCTCTTGCCTCTCTCATCAATGTTCTTCTCAGTGTCTCTCTGGGTCTTCCTCTTACCTGTTGTTTCCCACATGAGGGCTTGCTTTGCTATTCGGTTATTATCTCTTCTCATCACATGTACAACATATGACCATCATCTTTTCTTTATTACTGAAGATAGTGGTTGATTGGCAATTTCTCTAATTTCCTTGTTATTTTTATTAATAGATATAGTAAATCTTAACTATCTTTGAAACTTAAATTATTTCTCTAACTCGTGAAAATAAAATTCAACGACAAATTTGCGAAACAAAATGAGAAGAGATTCACAAAGTGAAACAAAAAAATTTAAATATATTAGACTGGAGACAAAAGCTGGGGAAACAAATAATAAAATAAACAAAATCAGTAAATAGAACAATATCAAATGAACTAAAAAAAATGTGTTTAAAATATAAATACAATATCTAAAAAACATTAACTTCACAGTGCGCAATTTATGAATAATATTAATATACAGAACAAATTGTAACGTTAAAAATGATCACAAAACTATTAATTTTATGGAAAAATAAAATGTACTGGCAAATCTAATTTGTTTAGGGAAAAATATTCAGGAATAAATTATTTCAAACAAAATAGAGAAAGAAACAGACCAATATATTATGCAATTTTATTTTAGCTGCACTGTAGGGATGAAGGCGTCAGTGAGCATTAGGAGTAAAGCAGCCAGCAGTTATTAGAAGACTGCTTGCAACTGGATCAGAGAACCAGAACTATTCTAATCCTACTTTTCTTCTTGGGCCAAAGGGCATCAGCTCACAGGCTTCTGGATCTATAATAACAACATCCTACTCTTCTTAGTTGTTCAAGTCTTATGATCACGCAAATTTGACTCTTTGTCCTGTTTCATGATGGAAGGGTAAGGACTTCATCATTACACATGATGAGCTGGTCACACGGTCAGTACTCGTATATGCATGTGTGTCCTGATTATTTCACTAAACCTGTGCAGTAGCTGACACATTCCATCTTGGTTGATCCAGCTCAATTTTTAAACAATGCCAATAGACACAAGCTGACCAGTCTGGTCAAGTGAGCAGAGATTGAGAGGACAGATAAACCTGTTATTTAAAAATGCATTGGGCCAAGAGGTGCAGATATAGCAGCTTGCAGTAAACCACAACACAAAGCATCCATGCTCAATTAACATCCTTTTAAAGACAGATGATAAAGAGGGGTAGATGTCAGGTGAACACAACCGAAGTAGAGGGGTCCATACTTTATACACAACATTCAACCAGAGTTATACTTGAACCTGTTGTAATTTACATGAACTTGTGGGCTTAATTTTCTCATGCTATTGTACAACAGACACAATGCTCTACTCTGTATTTCCGTCATGAAAGATGTATTATTTCTTTATGCATTAGCTCTACTTGGACACAAAGTTCTAATTCAATTGTACTTTAGACACAAAGTCCTACTTCATGCTTTAGTCATGATTAGTTATCGTAGCTATACTTTTGACATAAAATGATGCTCTGTGCTTAAACTAAAAGTCTCAACATCAGCTGTATTTTTGACAAATAATTCATTTTTTATTTATACAGCAAAAACAGCATTCAGAAAAGATGACAGAACACAAAATTTGTACATTGCTTTCATTGACCAGGAAAAAGCATTTGACTGAGCAAACAGAGAACAACTGTGGGAGATACTAACAACTTACAGAGTAAGTCAACATCAACCAAACCTAATTAAAAGTCTCTACATCAACAACAGCTGCACAGTCAGAACAGCAGCAGGCTAAACAGACCACTTCGGGTCTGAGACAGGGGTGCATACCATTCCCCACTACTGTTCATTATAAACATGGATTATATATGTAAATTAGTCAACCTATCAGAGACAGAGGAGATCAACGATTGTCTATTTGCAGATGATCAGGCACTAATACATTGAAAAATAGAAGACCTAGAAGAACACTTAAATAGACTCAACAGCCCGGGCACAAAATACAACATGAAAATCAACATCTACAAAATAGAAGTCATGAATCTCGCAAAAGAGAAACAAAACATCAATATAACTATAGACGCAGACAACTAAAACAAGTAAAGACGCCAAGTGGCGCATAGGGAATATGGTGTTAGTGACCATAAATTTTATAGACCTTTGGCATATGATTTTGGGGTAATGTGGTCAGTATTACGCCCGTGCTGCTTTACCATCCCAGAAAAAAATCAGGTACCCATTTAAGGCTGGGTGAACCCAGAAGCCATCGATCAGGATAAAAATCAACCTCTTTTCCTTAACTAAAACAAGTAGAGGAATTTAAATACCTAGGAAGTCTAGTGACAAATGACAATTCACCAACAGCAGAAATAGACTCAAGATGCAACAAAGCTTGTCAAATCGTTGGGCAACTATCATCACTATTGTTCAACAAGGAAATAACTCTTCAGGCAAAACGGGCACTCTACAATACAATCTTCATTCCAACATTGTGCTACCAATGTCAGTCCTGGAACCTAGATGCAAGAACAATAAGAAAAATAAATACCGAGATGAAATGTGTTAGACGAATGACAAGAAACAGCCTGAGAGATAAGATCAGAAATGAAGAACTGAGAAAAAAGCTAGAAATAACCCCTGCCACAGAATAAAAATAAGCAACAGATAAAATTGTTTGGCTACATAAGGCAGAATGATCAAAACATAACACAACGAGCCTTCAACAAATGTTGCGAGAACATCATATCCAACCACTTAAAAAGATGGATTGACGGAATATTAGAAACACTAGAAAACATAACAGCAGCAGAGGCAAACAGAAGAACAAAAGACTGCAAGTTATATCTCTCCTCAATGCTGAAAGACACGTGAGGAAGGAAAGAAGTAGTAGAAGAAGATATTTAAACAGGGCATTACCAAAGTCAGTGACATGAAAAATATTTTTGAAATTACATCACAGATTGATGAACTTTATGTCATGATATTCTGTGTCCACAATCCCATCTGCAGCATAACACAACAAGCCATTGTCATATTCACGGTTTCATTGCTGAAAGGAAATGGCATTAAACATTGAAAACAGGGTATTTTTGGTTGAACATGTCTTCAGTAATGGTGGCAAATATACTGAAGAATATTCAACAATTTGTGATTAAATCTCCAGACTCACAGGTTCCCTATGTAATACGGTTAAAAATTTGATTGACAGGTTTCATGCTATGGGTAGTGTGGTAGATTCATATTGATCTGGAAGGCCTGAAACTTCAGAAGACACAGTGCTTGCTATCCAGACCAGAATTACAATGAGCCCTAATAAATCTTTAAGGTGGTTGTATCAACAAATTACCAATGAGTATCATCCACAAAGTTCTGAAGAGTAAGTTGTACTTTCATCCTTATGAATTAACTGAATTGTCTCAACTCCATGAAAGAAATTGACAATCCCAACTGAACTACTGCATATGGTTTTAGAACTTTATTTCTCAATAAGGTGATGAAATCTGTGACTTGACTTTCTTCACTGATCAGGCATTGTTTCATCTCTCTGATTACATCAACAGTCAGAACAATCACGTGTGGAGCAGAAAAAACCCTCATGAATTACAAGTGCCGCTTCATGATCAGAAAGTTGGAGCATGGTGCACCATAAGTCGTATGCGAATAATAAGGCTAATATTTTTTAATGTAACAATCAAAGCAAAACGTTACTGTACTTTATGATTAAACCATTATTATAAAACCATTCATATCCCACCATACAGAGCGGGAAATTAAAGAAGCCTAGTTTCAGCTGGATGGGGCAACAGCCCACACAGCCGCAACATCACTTAATTTAGAAAGCATATTTGCAAATCACATTATATTTCACATAGAATCTGGCCTGCTCATTCACCAGACTTAACTCTACCTGACTATTATCTGTGGCGTGCGCTGAAAGGAAAAGTTTAAATAATCTGCAAACAGTTAATGACCTGAAGGCAGAAATCGTCACCCAGATCCAACAAATATCACCAGTCATTATCCAGAAGGTTTTCGAAAAAATGAAGAGGAGAGTCAACTATTTCTTGAGGCCAATGGTGGACAATGAGGCAATAGCAGAAGGAAAGAAGCAGAAGAAGAAGAAGAATGGCGGACATTTTGAACACATGCTGTAGACAGAAAGAACTTCATCGTGTGAACAACCACTTTACCCAATACAAGCCAGCCAAGAGCAATAGTGTATAGAAGAATAATAAAATTTAAGTTACAAATTCCCGTAATTTCAAAAAATATTTTCACTGCACAGCAACTTTATAAACAACCTGTACTTTGTAGACTCAAATTTTTATTTTAGCTGTATTTGAAACACAAAGTTGTATTCTAACTGTACTTTAGACTCAAAGCTTTATTCTAACTGTACTTTAGACTCAAAGCTTTATTCTAACTGTACTTTAGACTCAAAGCTTTATTCTAACTGTACTTTAGACTCAAAGCTTTATTCTAACTGTACTTTAGACTGAAAACATTATTCTAACTACTTTAGACTCAAAGCTTTACTTTACCTGTATTTATGTGACTCAGACACACAATCTAATTCTACTTTAGACTCAAAGCTTTATTATAACTGTACTTTACACTCACATTCTAAATCTACTTTAGACTCAAAGCTTTATTTTACATGTAGTTAGACTCAAAGATTTATTCAACCTGTAAGTTAGACTCAAAGTTATGAAGAAGAAGATGATAAAGATATTCCATATAATTACTGCCATCGCATAGTGGAGTGTAGAGCTCCTAACTCTGTAAAATCTTTTGGAGAGCCGCCTAGTGCACTCAACAGAATGGCTTTCTTCTCCTGACCTTGTGCTACCCATTTTACTTCCTATTCAGGTTGATTGAATTATGTGTTTCAAATCCACCACTTCACCAATTTATGCTTAAATTCAAGACAGGCAACTTTTCCTTCATGCAACATCTTGTTATTCAATAAAGTTCTACCTAAATTTTCTGCAATGTTCAGGAACTTTAATCATGATATACCAACATTGTAGAGTGTATGATGGAAATATCAAAAACAATGTAGAACAATCAAAACAAACTAAAAAAAATGTGTGTGAATCAGCAACAGCATATATTAAAGCTTACCATAAGTTAATTCTTTAGTTTTAAAAAAAATGAAGAAAATGAAAAAAAAAGGTAAAACAATATAAAAGAATGATGCCTGGTAGCACAGGTGATGCTTCAGTGGCTGTGTGGTTATTGTGCTCACTACTAACCAGAAGGTTCCAGGTTCAGTTCCCACATGTGGCTAATTTTTTAATCAACACAGCTTTGCGGTTCACCTATCCTGTGATAATGGGTACCAGAGCTGGGAAAATAGGTCATCTGGCGTCAGAACCAACCACATCACCCATAAAATTTGGAAAAAAACTTTTTTGCCTGTATAAGTACATGTTCTAAATAGTTGTACATGTTATGTTAAGATCATCATCGTTGCACTTCAGATACATTCATAGATGTTCAAATCTTCTCAGTATGAGAATCTGACCGACATGCATAAAATCACTGTGTGTCTTGGTATTAGTTGTACATGCTACGTCCTACTAATGTATTTCTCATCAATTTTTTTGTCTCTCATTACATTTTTCTTTCCACATATACCTCTCTTTTCTCATCACCTCCTCAAATTTCTTTCCCCTGCTCATCATCTATTTCAACTCACCTCTCTCTTCTCATCACTCCTCAAATTATTCTTCTCCTCACCGCCTATTCCACTCATCTCTCTTTCTTCACCCCATATGGCTAACAGGGCCCCCGCAGTGAGAAGAGAAAAGAATAAAGTCACTGTCACCTGCCATGCATGTCATAAGAGGTGACTAAAGAGGTTTGGAGTTGTCGCCTGTGCAGTCGAATTGGACATGCAAATAGCGACCTTGTCAATGGAATTTACCAATGCATTTTGGAACATGATGTGACAAGTGGTGGAGCGGATATGGGGGATTTCCTGACTGCAATGAAACTGGTTCCATGGATTGAATATAATATCTCTCTTCACTAACTCTTCAAATAAATTTGTTCATTCCACTTTCAATTTTATTTTCTCCTCACATTCTTTTTTCCCTACAATCTCTCCTCACATTTTTTTCATCTACCATTGTCTTTAAATCTATCTCAATCTTCTCATCAAATCACAAATTATGCTTACCCCTATTTTTCTATCCATTTTCTTCTCCTATCCTATTAATTTTTTTTTTTTCACATTCCCTAGCTACCAAAATAATTAAATTCTGTCTTGCCTACAGTGGCCAGGAAAGCCATAGACACTAGCTAAAAAAAAAGAATAAAACTTAAAGGCAAGCACATTGGCTGCTGGGTCATTAATTAATCATCTCAAACGATAAATACTCTCACACAACTATTATGTAGCTTGAAACAGTTACAAATGTTTCCAAATCATGCTCCTACACACAGACATTCTTCAGTCTTTAAAACAATTTAATCATCTATTTAATTAAAAACAAAAAGTTGGATAAGATTAACTCTTTCAGGACTATTATCCGACACGTCAGTTCGATAAAAACTGCTGATTTCCAACTATTCACTGAAAATTCAGTTCTGACGAGTGTAGCTTAATATTTGTTTCGTTTTCACTGATTTTTGGTTTTTATTTCAACCAATACTTGATTTCCGGATGTAGAAGAGTTCTCACAGAAATTCCAGTTTATATCATGGAGTTTCGTTCGTTCGTTCGTTCGCTTTCGTCAGCTTTGACCTCTGACGAAGTCCCACCCACTCAATTTTGTGGGACTGAATTTTGCGTGTAAAGTCTGTTTTATCCCATTACAGGATGCCCCTCGCCATGCAGGCAGATTTACTCTGACTTCAGAGGTAAACGTTCGTTCGTCAGCTTTGACCTCTGACGAAGTCCCACCCACTCAATTTTGTGGGACTGAATTTTGCGTGTAAAGTCTGTTTTATCCCATTACAGGATGCCCCTCGCCATGCAGGCAGATTTACTCCGACTTCAGAGGTACTAATTTTTAGGGAATTAGTAAAACCCAGGTGTCCTCGCCAGGGTACGAACCCCGGCTGTTGCCGTGGTAAGCCAACCGCCTATCGATTGCGCTAACCGGACACCCTTCATGGAGTTTCAAAGTTTGAACGTTAGAAAATTGTTAATTTATATTCATTGTTTTTTTCCTCAAATTTCTGTCACATAATGCCCACTGCTGGTACTTCTTGCTGTCGAGCAAAACGATATAGTATAGAACAAGCTAGATCTATGTTCGAAACCTTGTTATTGAGTGATTCAGAAATTGAGTATTCATAATATTTAGACTCGGACAATAATTTTGATTTTGTGATAATGGGTCATAATATTTGTAGTAGTCATGCTAAAAAACGAAGATGACCTGGCTTAGGTTTAGCTAGTGGATGCCTCTATTCAGCACTATCAGTGCCTCAGAGGAATCGAGTGGTAGTGATTCTTGATAACGAAACTGGTATTTTAAGGCATATCACACAAAATAAACGAGGCCGCAATAGCTCAGTCGTTAGTGAACTGGACTACAAAGGACAAGAGGTAGGGTTCGATCTCAACCGATGGCTTCCGGGTTCACCCAGCCTTTAATGGGTACCGGATTTTTTCTTGGAAAGTAAAGCGGCATGGGTGTAATACTGATCTCATTACCCCAAAAATCATGTGCCGAAGGTCTGTAAAATTTATGGTCACTAACATCATATTACCTTTACGCCTCTTGGCGTGACGGGGGTACTTTACTTTTACTTACTTACACAAAATAAACTCAGTTGTGCAAATAAAAATAATAAACTTAACTTGTAAATAATAATGTTGTGATGTCACATAATTTTATCATATTTTTCATTCTGGGATCATTTACAAAAATGTGCATAATTTCGTTATTTGTGGACATAAATTAATCAAATAAACTGTATTTTGGAGGATTTGGATTATGTTGTGTAATATTTAAAGACAAATGGATAGCAATACTTCTAACTATGGAAAAAGGTAACTGAATTACAATATTTTGAATCAAAAATTACCTTTCTTGAATATTTTATATAAAAAAAAATATATTTATTGCTTTAAATAATCACATATGACAATATGGGGGACTGGTGTTGGTCTCGATGCAAGACGTCGGCCTCGAGACAGAGAGGTTGTGGGTTCAAATCCCGGCTGCACCATTTGGGATTTTTAAAATTTATAATTTCTCTCTGTGGCAACCACCCCTGGTCTCAGCAGCGAGGCCCGGCTTGAAACGTCAATGACGGAAAAAATATTAGTACCTCCGAAGATGGAGTTATCTGCCTGTGCAGTGAGCGACCCCTGTGCACATGGCTGTCAGGGAAAAATGGATTAACACTCAAAATTCAGTTCCTAGTCTCTAGGGACTTTGTCAGAGGAAAAAGCTGGTGAACGCAAAACAAACAAAAAAAAAAAAATCATAAATATATTGCTATTTGCATTTTCTGTATCCATTTTCCTTTTCCAGTGATGTATATATAACATGTACCACATTTATCTAAATTATTGTGTGAAGTAGTCAAAGGAAAAAGGTATATGGTGAAAATTTTTGAAACAAGAAAATTAGGTCAGAACCTAAAAATACTGTGTTTCCTGCTCTGGTCCTGAAATAATTAATACTGTGAAAATTTCTATGAATGTCAAAAATCGCTGAAAAAAAAAAAAAATAAGTAAAACAACTGGGCTATAAAGGATTCATATTGTATCTACTGAAATTTGAGCATATAAATACAAAATAAAATTGATAATTTCAACATAAAGTATGATTGCAGATCCCATGGATATAGTTTATTAACGTAATAAAACTGAGAAATATAAATTTACAAATTAAAAAAAAAAACATTTGCAAAGGAAACATCTAGAATTTAGCAAGGGATATGCTTATTTACCATTGGGTCTTCACAAAATTAGTCTCATTGGTAAAAAAGACAGAAGTAATGGTCATCTCTAAGAGAGAGATCTCTCAAATATGAATCATCAAAGAGACAACCCTGAAGCAGGTACAGAGGTCATATTTGGAGATTGTAAAAACACTATCACGATGAAGATATAATATAGAAATAAACAGTGAGTCATCCTTGCTATAACTATGTTACTTATTTTTTAACCATTATATATAATCCAAAAAAGGTTACCTATTCCTGATGTAAGCAGGTAATAGATAAGAAAATCTTTCTATCTATCTATTGACCTTTTGAGCCGTAACCGGCCCATAGGGCGTAGACCAAGATACACCTTCTCCTATATGAATTTTTGTTCTAGCAGTTTTCTTTTAAAGATATTTTATCAAATCTCGCCATCTGTCTCTGTTCTGTGCAAGCAGTTCTATCTCATTGAGGGAGCCGATTCCTGCTGCTCTTGCCTCTCTCATCAATGTTCTTCTCAGTGTCTCCCTGGGTCTTCCTCTTTTTCTTTTACCTGTTGTTTCCCATATGAGGGCTTGCTTTGCTATTCGATTATTATCTCTTCTCATCACATGTCCAACGTATGACCATCGTCTTTTCTTTATTACTGAAGATATTAGTGGTTGATTGGCGATTTCTCTAATTTCCTCGTTTGTTTTGAATTCGTTCCATTCTATACCAAGTATTTTCCTTAGACATTTATTTTCGAATGCGTTCAACTTTGTTTCTATATCTCTTGTTGTTTTCCAGCTTTCACACGCATACGTAAGGGTTGATAGTACATTTGATTTGAATAGCCTAAGTTTTGTGTTTGTGCTAATGAGTTTTGATTTCCACAACTTTTCAAGGCTTCTGAAAGACATTGCTGCTTTAGCCAGTCTGATTCTAATTTCTTTGCTCGTATCCCCTTCTCGATCAATGTGACTTCCAAGATAGATGAAGTGATCGATCTCTTCTACTGGTTTGTTTTCCATGTATATTTTGTCACTTGTTGGAATTAAACTTTTCATGACTTTAGTCTTTTCATGATTGACCTCAAGCCCAATTTTGCTGGCTATTGATGATAGTTCATTTGTGTTTTCCTGCATCGTTTTTATCTGATTGCTGATGAGAACTATGTCATCAGCAAAGTCCAGGTCCTCCAAATGGTCTCCTTGTATCCATTCGATGCCTTTATTACCAGTGCAGCATTTCTTCATTATGAAGTCCATAACAATTCCAAATAACAAGGGCGATAAAATACATCCTTGTTTAACCCCAGTTTCTATTGGGAAACATTCGCTCAGTCCTTCCTCTGTTCGAACTGCACATGTGTAACCATCATACATGTCTTTGATAATATTTATGATTTTTGATGGTAAGCCATATTGCTTCAGAAAATCTTTGGAGCCTACAAAAATGTGGTTTTACAGTATAATTTTTAGACAGATAAAAGAAATAACAGGGATGCTCTAAAAGACGTACAGATAAAAAATAAAGTTTATTATCAACATCTGGAGGAAACAATCATCAATTTTTGGCCATGGGATAAAGAAGGAACCAGGTGCAACTAAAAGACCAATGGGAAAAATACAAGGGAGAAAAAGACGGAATAAAGATATCACAGACAGTTTGAGAGAATGGGGGGGGGGGGGGTGTGTATCTCAAGCAGATCTGATAAACAACTATAAAGACAAAGTTGTGGAGAAAAATTATATTGACAGTCGGTGATCCTTCATGTAATTTAAGTGAAGCAACAGCTTAAGCTAAACTCTTCTAAAAAAAAATATTTAAAAACAGCTTGACTAACAAGATCTCAACAGACTTCACTCATATCAACGTAACACTTGCACCAATAGAATAAATAAAAAAAAATTGTAAATCATAAATTGTTTTGAAATCCTTCTGTTAAAGAAAACTCCTATGTTAAAATGATAAAAATGTTGATTTAACTTAAAAGTTTGGAGCAAATAAAAAATAAATAAATAAAAAATAAATAAATAAAAACTAAATTATTTGAGTGTAACAACAATATGAGATATAAATAATTTTAAAAATTGAATACTACTTATTTTGTATTTTCTTATCAGTATTAGGACATACACATTTGCCAGAATAAAAAACGAACTATCTTGTCATTCACACGTCTTGATTCAAGAGATCAGGGTACCTTTAACATCATTCCTCCCATATGATTATTTTTTAGTCTTCTCAGGGATGGATAATGGGGAGGGTGTTTGGTTCAAACAATTTTAGATGGTTGTTCCATTCTAATGACATGGTCAAACTTCCTTAGTTGTAAATTTTGTGCTTATGTTTTTGTAAGGTCTGTACTTCAAAGAAATCTATTCAACAATAATACTGAAACAAAAACTCAAACAAAAAAGAACTAGAAAGCATTTGCTTTAATTTAACATCTGGTCCAAGATAGGAGGTCCAGCACTGTAGCTGTTGTAGCACGTAGGGCAGGTCAGAAAGTGTCTTACTATTTTGATGTGAAAAGCTGTGAAATATGATATCTTAGTAGTAGTTTGGTCAAGGTCAGTGCATGAGAGAAAATGGTGCCCTACACAAGCCCAAAACCCTCTGTTTGTTGTATAGCCAGCAGAAGTTTTAACTTCAATCTTTCCTTGGTGCTATATTTAGGGAGGTCAAGGATGTTAAAACAGGTGTGAGCAACAGGCAGAAATTCTTCTCCTCCACAGGTTGGTTGAATGATCATCTGGTCAAATAATGAAAACAAATTTGTTACATCCTAATTGATGACAGTTATCATTTCTACCTTAAAAGTGCAGTTTTGTAATTAGACATTTAATAATCTACAATTTCTCCATAAAGCATAGCTTCAATCCTCTTCTTCTGTGATCAACTTCTTTACATCAAAGCCAACAAGGGTTATTTCCTTCTTTCTGGCATTCACCTGATGAATACTAAAGGAATTGATTAACCTCTTCATCAACCATCGTTAAAGAATACTATGTCTACATAGATGCGCTGTGTTGAGGTTTGCAGTAAAACTACATTTGGGACTTTTGGCCCAACACATCCAACTTCAGCACTGTATTTTTGAGTACAGCGTTGCCTTCCTTTGTCGTTTCCTACTTGCTTGGTCAGACTAGACTGGTTAGTCTGTTTCTAGAGGGACCATGAAGAGGTGGAGTAGGGTCTGGATGGTTCTGGTTCATCTACTCTGGCCCAAACCATCAGCTATGAAACAGCTTCAAGATCTGTGTTGTCAAGCACCTTACCTCCAACAAGGGTTATATATTCAACATTGTGCTTGAATAATTTACCACTAGTTAGTTTCCTTTTGAGTTGAAGACGGTACATAGGGCAGATTTATTTAAAAAAAAAAAAACTTTATGTCATGTGATTTACTGCTGTTATCTTTCTAGTGGCATTTGACTTTTCATAGATCTTGTAATTGTGCAGGAACTATATTTTCATCCTTTGGATGTCTACAGTGACAAGTCCAGCAGAATAAGTTCAGGAATCTATATAAGTACTCAGAACATTTTGGTCTGCTCATATCTACTGAGCTTGCTTACACAACCCAGTTCTGGTTAATATTCTTCATTCAATTCTCTCCATTCCATTTTGACAGCTTGTTCTGAGAGCATAGTTAACTTCTTTAACTCTTTGCGTACGTTTCGCCACACTGTGCGCCATGTCGATTTCAGCCGCACTGTCCGCCACTTTCATATTGATTAGTGTGAACTGTCATCAAATCATATTCATTTACATGTGTTGTATCTTATTGGTATTGGTGAAATCATTGGTTAAAATGCATATATAATATGTTCTAAGTTAGATAAATATAAATATGTAGATTGATTCTTAAAACCATGAAAAATTATGTCTCTGAAATTCTTCAGTGGCATTGATAAAAAGTTACTGTACGGAAAGAGTTATGAGCCCTGTTAGGGAAGTGTCTTCTTCTTCTTTTATTCCTCATTTGCCTTTCAGCAAGGATATATATCTCCTTATATGGGGAGATATAATTTGCAGTCTTTTGCTCTTCTGTTCACCTCTGCTGCTGTTATGTTTCCTAGTGCTTCTAATATTCTATTGATCCATCTTTTTTCGTGGCCGACCCTTGGGTCTGGTATTCTCACAACATTTAATGAGGGCTCGTTGTGTTGTGTTTTGATTACTCTGCCTTGTCACATGGCCAAACCATTTTATCTGTTGTTTCTTTATATATTCTATGGCGGGGGCTATTCCTAGTTTTTTCTCAGTTCTTCATTTCTGATCTTATCTCTCGGACTGTTTTCTGCCATTTGTCTGACACATTTCATCTCAGTAGAGGTTATTCTAGGAAGGGTTGATTGTTCTAAATTTCCTTCTATGTTTGCAAGTTCATCTGCCTTTTCATTTCCAAGGAAGCCATAAGAACTGTATATATGTTCACAACATAGTTTTGTAATAATTTTGCACAAATTCGAACACCCAACTGTTTCATTCATGCCATATTAGCTTCATCTGCTTAAATTAAAAAAAATTTTGCAACTGAAATATCAATTCTTTATTTGTATGGAGAGTGATATTAATATTTTATGACAAAAAAATGTAAACAATATTTACTCAATAAGTCAATGTGAATGATCAACATTGTTGGTAGCTATCTCCACATCCAAGGTTGGCTACCATGGAGCGCCAATTTTACTCGTCTTGATAATGCATGCTGTCATAGATTCACCTGTCCATCTTTTGATATTATCAGTCTACTTTAGTATTGGTCTACCTCTGCCTCATCTACCTTGTACCTTCCAAGAATGACCTTCAGTAGAACATTGTGTCTCTTCACGTGTACCAACAATTTCAGTCAATATAAACAGACAATCATATTAGCTGTCAAAAAATATATTGAATATCATCATCATATGTACCCTGCCGGTTGGCGTAGGCGATCATGTCCCTCCACAATCTTCTATCTACAGTGCATCGTATCAGTTCTGTTGTTGACTGTTTTCCATGCCATGACACCAAGCTATCCAGTATTTTCTCTCTTTGTCGTCCGCAATCTCTCTTTCCTTTTATTTTGCCAGTTATAACCAAGTATTCCAACTTTCCTCTTCTCATGATGTGCCCAAAAAATGTTGATTGCTTCTTTCTGATGTTTTTTAAGAGCTCCCTTTTTGTGTTGGCCTCTTTGAGAACTTCCTCATTGGTCTTTTTATCTGTCCAGGGAACTTTCAACATTCTTCTGAGAAATCCCATCTCTGTGGCCTCTAATCGTCTTTTCATTTGTTTGTCTACTGTCCATGATTCACTTCCATAGGTCAGAATTGGTTCTATATAGCATTGATGAACTCTCTTTCTCATTTTTATTGACATAGATTTGTTGCATAAGATATTTTTCATTTTCTTAAATGCTATTTTGACCTGAGCTATTCTGCTTTTTATTTCTGTGGTGCATCTCCCATCTGATGTTATTATTGTGCCCAAGTATTTGAAACGTTGCACTTGTTTTAGATTATCTGATGTGTCATGATTATTCAAGGCAATTTAAGAAGGTAGTTTGCCATTCCTTTCCTTCTTGGCAGTGACTGTACTAGTCGGTGATCGCAGCCATTGTCTCTATACATGAGATCCTCTGCCTGCCATCGCGGTGTGGGGACCATAACCGGCACTACTTGTCGGCTGCTCCCACAACACCATCCACCACCTGCATGAATATGAATATACAGGTAGCAATTGCAAGCTTTTCCCTATATATGTGTCAAGGTAAAGAGAAAGTAAGGAGCACCCATAATGCCCTGAGAAGTAAAGAAAATAGGACATCACTGTCCATTTTTTTCCCTAACTCTGACAGTTCAGGGTGATGTAGTTCAATGTTATTTATGAAAAGCAATAAAAGATATTATGTTCTTCTTTTCAAATATTGCAATGAAGAAGTATCATATATATATATATATATATATATATATATATATATATATATAAAATCAACATGAAACATTCTAAAACACATATATGTGAAACAATATTCATATTCAGTGACCTATCGTGTTTAACCTATCATTGATAGGGCTAATCTATGTTCACAGTTCTACAGGCAACAATCTATCAACATTATGACAACAATGGCGCCTTCCGGGAATGTCCATCCCACATGTAGAATGTCTGTGATGGTCGATGAGACTGAAGAATCAGAATTGATCAACAGCTCAAAAAGCTAAAACAACATAGTGTGTGGTACACAAGAGGCATATTCAGGGCACGAAAGACGAATATGGCTGACCACTGTGAAAGAGATTGGAATCTCAACACGTACTATTCCAAAGAAAGCCATGGAGAGAAATTCTAACTTTGGAGAGAAATTCTAACTTATGTCAGACAAATGAGATTTTTGGGCCACATTAAAAGACACAACAGCCTACTAAAAGTAATCTTGGAAGGGAAAATACAAGGTAAAAGAGTCAAAGACAGACCAAGGCTAACATGGATGAGTAACATCAAAATATAGACAATTCAGCCTATGACAACCTGCACCATCAAAGCAAGTGACAGAGCGAAGTGACCACCCATGGTAGCCAATCTTCGATGTGGAAACGGCACTTAATGATGATGGTGATATTCAGTCAAATGAATGCAATACAAATATTTTAAATTCATAATTGTGAATATATTTTTAATTTATAAGCATCACTTAAATTACTCTTAACTTACAGACTCTAATTAAAAGATATTAGGAATATAGACAACAAATTGAAAAGATGAGCACTTGAGATTGTGCTCAAACCAATATAAAGTAACCTACATAATGATTGTGGTTCACTTCCAACTTGCTATTCAACAACTGCCCAAGTTGAAAAAAAGACTCATCTTGTGACTTTGTTATCTATATATCTAGTTTCATCTCACTACAGTGTATAAATTAAAAATTATTTCAGTCACACTTAAAATATCTTCACAATTATAAATTGAAAAATATTTATATTGCTTTCATTTTACTGAATATTGTTTCACACAATTTTTATTTTTGACAGATAGATTGCTTCACATTGATATCAATATATTTAATATTTTTTCACTGTATTATTCATTTCCAGCTATCCCCTATAATTCATCACAAAGAAATACCTATTACAACCAAGGAACATCTTATACAGAATATATTCATTCCAACATTGTGCTGACAATGTCAAACATGGTCACTTATGTCTAAGCATTAAAGAAAGCTTATCACCGCAGAGATGCGATATTTGAGAAAAGTGCTTGGTGTAACCAGAAAAGACAGAATCAGAAATGATATGATAAGAGAATAGTAGACATTGAACCAATTCTAAGCTATGTACAGAAACAACAAATAAACTGGTTTGCACATCAAGAAAGAATGCAGTTTGCTTCCTTACTATACAAAGCATATATTAAAATAGAAAAAGGGAGAAGAGCAGGAGGCAGACCCAGAGTAAGATGGACAGAAAACACCACAACAAAATCAACTGACATTGAGTGAGGTCGTCAAAAGGGCGAGAACTAGAACTTTGTATTTCCTTCGACGTTCGAACGGATATAAGAGGAAGTGAATTAAGAAAGATTCAACTCCAACCTGGTATTTAATCCGGTTGAAAAAAGAATGAGCACTTGGCTCAATGAGTTAAGGAATATATTAACAGCTAGGAGGAGCACTGGCTCCTTCACTTCAACAATTTTAATAGTCTAAAGAGATGAAGTTTAAACAAAGACCTACCTATTGATATATATTAGAGGATAATCATCATCTTTTATTTACACATGTTAAACATAAAGACACTGCACTCTGATGTATAGCAAAAACTTACTTTTACATATTTCATGCCAAAGACAGGAATGCGGTCACTGCCTGTCAGGAACACTAGCAATAAAAACAAAATTAAGTTCATTTTATTACCTGAAATAAATATTCTTAAGACATACCAAAATTAATACAAATGCAAATAATTAACAATGTTTTATAAAAAAAAAATTCCTCAACTTCTTCACTTTCACGCATAACCTTTCAGGTTAGAAGGTAACTTCAATGTTCAAGCTTTCAGAATTTAGCATCCTCAACCAATGTTGAGGATGCTAATCCATTTCAATATGTTAAGTTTCTTGATATTGCTGCTCCATCTTACTCTAGGTCTTCCTTGGACTCTGCTTACTTCTATTCTTATTTTATATGCCACATCTTGGACTTCTATTCTTATTTTATATGCCATATCTTGGACTTCTCTACTTATTTTATATGCCACATCTTGGACTTCTCTTCTTATTTGAAATGCCATATATGGTATGGAATTAAAAGACATTTTCTCCAGGTGGACAAACCATTTTATTTGTTGTCTTTGTATCAATTTCAAGATTATTTCTATGTCTATTCTATCTAGGTCTCACTTCTAATTTGATCTCTTCCGGTCACTCCAGATGCTTTCATTAACCAACTCATTTCTGAGGTGACTACTTCAGACCTGTTGTGAGTGACCATGTTTGACACTGGTAACAAGGAGGAAGGAAAAATTCTTTGTATGAGATGGTTATTGGTGCTGTTTAGAAATATCAAATATTAAATACAACATGGTGTTAAATATATGACCCTTATTTAGTTATCTAATTGTTGAGACTAACAAACAAGGGCAATCTTGAGGCATTAGCACTTGATTAACATGTGCACACCATCCTTTCTCTTTTCATAATGCCCTTGTTGCGCTCTGACTCAACACCTTGTTGAAAATGCAATATTGGTATTGCATCAGTCAACAGAGGCCCATTTTTGAAAGCCTTGTGTATAATGGGCAGAAATTGTAGGTCTACAATATAAACACCCGGGTAGTGATGGATTGCTATGTATGTTTGTTTCTATTGTTATTAAAAGATACATCACCACATAAGTATTGTGTATTTTAGCTTTTTTCTTTCTTCTTAGTTTATCACTAACCGTATCTCACAAAGTGGTACAGCAAAGTCTTCATGATTCAACAATGCCAGCTGGTTTTATCACTTGACACTCTTCAGTAGATCCATCATCACCAGGTCACAAGTCCTCTGCAGAATGTTACATTCATCACAGCCTGTCTAAAAGAATCTCTGTCTCTAGCCAGATCTCTCACTTCTTCTGTTGTCATCTCCAAGGTCTCCTTGATGTCTTGAAACCACTTTCTTCTTGGTCTACCCCTGATGTGTTGCCCAGGAACCATGCCTTCCATTATTGTTCCTTCAAGGCCAGTCTTTTGACGTGGCCATAGCATTTACATTTTTTTTGTAGAACGGTGTTTATAAGCCAGTTCTTTTTAATGTTTAAATCTTTTAATGTGTCTTCATTGCTCTTTTTCATTATCCTAGGTATCTTAAGGATTTTTCTGTAGCATTTTGTTTTGAATGAAATGATTATCTTCCTTGCTGTTTGTGAGATTGTCCATGAATTCACAACTGTATGTTGCTATCGGGAAAACACATGCCTTTAATAATTTTAATATTACTGCCTTGCTGTTATTGTGCCACATGTTCTCCATGGCGTTTAATTATTTTTTTTTTTACTTATTGCTAATCTTCTTTTGATCTCTTCCAGTAGATCCGGCTTTCAAAAATATGGTGTAGTCATGCGTAGTTAGGAAAAGTAATAACAGCAACAACTCATCAACTCCAAGTACTGCAGCTGAGAAGACAAAGCTAAATCTATTCACACACCCCATAACATGATATTTTATGAAAAAAGGGATAGGGGATGGTGATCTAGAGCAAAGATGTCGACCTCTGGACAATGAGGAGATGTTTGCACATGACAAACTGTCAGATTTCAAGAATTTGTATTTTGAGGTGATAGTTTTTACAACAGTATCATAATGTAGGGTTGAAAGATACTTCACAAATGAGATACTCACATAAAAATTTCTTCTTGTCCTCTAAACTCATCTCATGAAACACTTCCCAGAAAATACTGATAGTTGAGTGATACCTGTGATACTCTCCCTTGTAATCTGTGTTCTGCGAGACCAAAATGTATACAACTTTATATAAGTGTGTAAACACTTTGATGAAAAGGCTAAATATAATGGTTGGAAAGTAATATATAAGATATATAACAATTGTTATGTAAATGAAATCTAAAATGAAACATCACAAGATTTGCTTTTAAATCTCACCACTTAAAATGGAAGTCAAACTCTAGCTAGCACAAGTGGGATAATTCAGATGATAATAGGCCATTTAATAAGCAACATTGACTAATTATAATAAGACATTTTTTAAGCAACTTTCACTCTTTGTGTACCAATTGACTGACCTTTTCAAGCTCATGGAAATCATAATCCTCATTACCAATCACCATGGCCTGCAATTCTTGGGGGTGAAACAAGTCCTGCAAATACGTGTAACCGTAATTAAAGGTTAATGTGTATATTTATATGGACATATATGGTGCAAAATTGAAGATTGCACTGCAGGAATAAGTTGTAAAATGTTAATTAAATAGAATATAATAATTAATATATAGCACAGAATAGAAACACAGCAGTTAACAGATTAATAGGGATTAATAGATTAATACAGTGCACTAGCAGGACTAGAAATATAGAAAGTGGAGAGCTTTTGCATGTAAGATTCAATATGGAATTGGCATTTTATATACTCAGTGCCTATATTCAGTCATCAAACAATTTAAAAAATTCAAGATAAAGAAAATATAAAACTAATAAACATGAGACTGTAACAATTCTCTGAGAAATTTGATTAAAATGATGTGATCACTCACCAAGACCAGTCCTCCACAAACATTATGAAAACCTTCACTGAAGGCATCAAACTGTGTTGCCACCGATTTATTGAGGATATAATCTACATATAAATTAATGTACTCCAGTCTGAAAAAAAAATAATAAATCACACATCCACAATTAAGAATGAAATTGTCCTAGAGTAAATTGATTTATCGTAATTTGCTAACTCTCTCTTCTTCTTCTTCTTCAGCATTTATCCGTTAATGGATGTGGATGTGTTTTTTCACTAGTTTATAGCAAGCTTTGATTTTTATGCATTTTGGCCTGACACATCTGCTGCCATCAATACAATTAGATTTTTTTCTTTTTTCTCTTTTTGACATTCACCTGATGACTTCTAAAGAAAAGAGTAATTCTTGTCATCATCCTTGGATCTTCTTCTTGGGAGTTGCCATAGATGTCAAATAACCATTATCATCATCATCGAGTGCCGTCTCCACAACGGAGGTTGGCTACCATGGAGTGCCATTCTGCTCTATCTTTTGCTTTGATGGTGCAGGTTGTCATTGGCTGATTTGTCCATCTTTTGATGTTACTCGTCCATGTTAATCTTGGTCTGCCTCTGCCTCTTTTACCTTGTATTTTCCCCTCCAGAATTACTTTCAGTAGGCTGCTTTGTCTTTTAACATGGCCCAAGAATCAAATAACCATTATAAATATGAAAATTTACAAAGTATATATAAGAAATTGATGAGCCAAACGGAATATCAATTTAGCTATGGAGAGTGGAAAAAAAACATTCGACCGAGTAAACAGAGAACAACTATACTAACATAATACAGAGTTAGCCAACATCTATCCAACCTAATTAAATGTCTCTACATCAACAATTTCTAATCTTAGAAATGTTGCAACATTTTAGGGTTAAGGTGTCCGTAGACTAATACATTCCCCTCATCATAAAATTGATATTTTATGAAAGTGGTTTCAACTTGTAACACCACACTCAAAATGTAATATTTTAGCTAAAGTAAATATTTATCCATGAATGATATTTTAGTAGTCAGTGCTTGTAACAAAAAAATCAAATACTTGCAAAATTATGAGTTATGGGGGGGATGCACTAATCAATTTATAACACAAAAGTTTTAAAAATTTAAAATACATCTTCATCTAATCTCTTGCAATGTATAATAGAAGAAGAATGTGTATTTTATCTTCCTGGAAAGACACAAATAAGTAAATCAACTAAAGTACCAGGGACAAACAACTATGAATGATATACAAGAATATTTAGTAATAACATTTCATGTACTTATGATATTAACATTATTATTATACTTATGCTATTATTGGGGAGTCGCGATAGCTCAGTTGTTAGTGAACTGGACTACAAAGGACAAGGGGTAGGGTTCGATCCCAACGGACGGCTTCCGGGTTCACCCAGCCTTAAATGGGTACCGGATTTTTTTCTGGGAAAGTAAAGCAGCACTGGCGTAATACCGACCACATTACCCCAAAAATCATGTGCTGAAGGTCTGTAAAATATAGGGTCACTAACACCATATTTCCCTATAAGCCACTTGGCGTGACGGGGGTACTTTACTTTCTTTATGCTATTATTACTCTAATATAGATCAAGAAGGTGAAACAGAAAGAGATCAGAATCAGGATAGCAAAAGGAGCAGCTAATTTTAAAAACCTGGACAAAATACAGAAATAAAAAATTCTAAGTAGGAAAACTAAACTTAGAATATTGAACTAAAATGTATTGTTTATCCTTACTTATACATATGAAAGCTGGAAAAGAAACAATATAGATTGAGAGAAATCTAAACACGTTTGAAGACAAATGCCCAAGTAGAATACTCTGTGTACAATGGAATGAAATCAAGACTAATATAGAGATAAGAGAAATGACTATACAGCCATTGATCTCATCTACCATTAGAAAGAGAAGAAGGACATAAGTCAGACATGTTTTGAGAAGAGACAACAAGAGAATTCCAAAATAGGCTGTTCTATGGGAAACATCATCATCATCAAGTATCATGCCTGCTGGCATAAGTGATCATGTCTCTCCACAACTTTTGATCTTGACAGTCATTTATCATTATTGTTGTTGACCTTCTGCCAAGCCATTCTCTTATGCTGTCAGGTATCTTAACTCTTTGCTTCCCTCTATCTCTTCATCCCTCAATTTTCCCGGTTGTTACAACATATTCCAGTTGTTCCCTTCTCATTACATGGCCAAAAAATGATGATTGTTTCTTCCTAATATTATTAGCTCTTTTTTTTTATTTTGGCCTCTCTCAGAACCTTTTCATTACTCTTCTGAGCTGTCTATGGTATTCTCAACATTCTTCTGTAAAACCACATTTCTACAGATTCCAGGGATTTTCTTATCAGTTGTCCTATTGTCCATGATTCACATCCATATATTAAGACTGGCTCTACATATCATTTCGGTATCTCTTTTTCTAGTTTCTATTGTCAAAAGTGGATCTTCCTCATCTTTTGGAACTTTACTTTTGCCTGAGCCATTCTGCATCTCATCTCTGTTGTACATCTACTATCTGAGGTTAACAATGTTCCCAGATATTTAAATTCATTTCATCATCATCATTGAGTGCCGTCTCCGCAACGAAGGTTGGCTACCATGGAGCGCCATTTTGCTCTATCTCTTGCTTTGATGGTGCAGGTTGTCATCGGTTGATTTGTCCATCTTTTGATGTTACTCGTCCATGTTAATCTTGGTCTGCCTCTGCCTCTTTTACCTTGTATTTTCCCCTCCAGGATCACTTTCAGTAGGCTGTTGTGTCTTTTAACATGGCCTAAGAATCGCATTTGTCTTGTTCTAATTGTGTTCAGAAGTTCTCTTTTCATTTTTAGTTGTTTTAAGACTTTGTCATTTGTTTTCTTTTCCTTCCATCCAATTCTACCTATTCTTCTATATATCCACATTTCAAAGGCTTCAATTCTCTGTTCTGTTTTCTTGTCTAATGTCCATGTTTCAGCACCATATAGGAATATTGAGAAGATGTAACATTTTGCTATTCTTAGTTTTAGTTCTGGTGTTATTTGTTTTGATGTTAGTATGTCCTTCATGACATTAAAATTACTTTTTGCCATTCCTATTCTTTTGTTTATTTCAGTTGTACATTTTCCATCACTGGTTATAGTATGTCCAAGGTAGTTATAGTTCTGAACTGTCTCAAGGTCTATTCCTTCAATTTTGATATCCACTTGTGGGTTTTGAGTATTTTCTTTGTTTATGATCATAGTTTTAGTCTTTTTGATATTCATATCTAGTCCATATTTTTTGCTTGTCGTGTTTATTTCATTAAGTAATTGTTGTAGGTCTTTAGGATTTTCTGCTAGTAGTACAGTATCGTCAGCATATCTTAGGTTATTGATTATCTTTCCATTAATTTGTAGGCCTGGCATCTCTATGATGTTTTTAAAGATTTGCTCAGTGTATAGATTGAACAAGCTTGGTGATAGGATGCATCCTTGTCTTACTCCTCTTTTTATATCAATGGGTGTAGAGAACTCTTTGTTATATTTTATTATTGCTGTTTGCTCCCAGTATAGATTGCATATTAGTCGTATATCCATGTCATCTAGATGTATCTCTTTTAGGCATTCTATAAGTTGTTTGTGGTGTACTCTATCAAAAGCTTTGGTGTAGTCTATGAAGCAGGCATATATTGGTTTGTTTACTTCTGTGTATTTTTCGATTAATGTTCTCATGCAGAATATGGCTTCTTTTGTCCCGCTATTTTTCCTAAATCCAAATTGCTGCTCATCTAATTCAGTATTGATTTTATTCTGAATCCTTCCTTGTATAACTTTTAGCAAGATTTTTGTAACATGGCTCATTAGGCTTATTGTTCTAAAGTCACTGCATTCAACTGCACCATTCTTTTTAGGCAATGCAATGAAAGTTGATGTTTTTAGTTCATTTGGTATGTATCCTGTGTGGTATATGTCGTTGCATATGTCTGTAATCACTTCAATGCCAAAATCTTCAAGTGCCTGTATCATCTCTATCTGTATGCTTTCAGGTCCTGCTGCTTTTCCCCTTTTCATTGTTTTTATAGCTTTTTCCACCTCAGATTTTAAGATTTTATAGCCTGATGTACATTTTATAACTGGTTTCTTGTCCCTTTGATCATGAAATAGTTCTGTTATATATTCCTGCCATCTATCTATGATATCCTTATTGTCTGTTAGCATTTTTCCTTTTTTGTCTGCAATGCATCCACCTTCTGTGGCTTTTTTATTTTTATTAGTCATTCTCTTTATTTCTGTGTGCATTCCTCTTAGGTCTTGTTTGCTTTCCATAGTTTCTATTTCTCTACATTTTTGGCTGAGCCAGTCTTCTTTTGCCTTTTTGCACATTTTGCGTATCTCATTATCTATTTTATTGTATTGGGCAGTGTTCTTCGCTTGTCTCCTTTCTTCCATTTTTTCTAAGATGGTGTTAGTTATCCATTTTTGTTTTTTGTTCTTTTCTCTTTTGGGTAAGGTGTCGCAGGCTTTTTGTATGCTTTTCTTTATGCATTGCCATTTGGTTGTTACTTTTTCATCAGGATTTTCTCTTCTGTATTGTTCAATTCCTTCCTCTAGCAGCTTCTGGTATGTGTTCTTTACTTGTATTGTATAGGTATCTTTAATATCTTTTTGATTTAAAGCTGTTATGTCGAGTGGGTTTGTTGATGAATCAGATTTTTGCTTGTTTCTCTTTAGTTTGATTTTCATTTTAATCATTACAGGATTGTGATCAGAATTAATATCTGCTCCTGGGTAGGTTTTGGCTTTCTTTACGCTGTTACGGAACCTTTCTTTTATCATTATGTAATCTATTTGATTCCTCTTCCTATCTCCAGGGCTTTTCCATGTGTATAGTTTCCTTTTCTCTTGCTCAAAGTAGGTGTTACATATTATCAGCCTGTTTTCTTCACAGAATTGTATTAATCTTTCTCCTCTGTCATTTCTTTTTCCTAAACCATGATTTCCTATAATTGTCTTATATCTAACTTTTCCTACTTTAGCGTTCATGTCACCCATTACAATCAAGATGTCTGAAGATTTCACTTGCTTCATAACTTTATTTAGGTCTTCATAGTATGCCTCTATTTGTTCATCTGTGTAGTCTTGAGTAGGTGCATATGTCTGTATTATTGCTATGTCGAATGGTTTTGCTTTCAACTTGAGTAGTATAATCCTATCACTGTATGTCCAGTGGGTACTTATATATTTTTGTAGCTCTCTTTTTATCAGTATTCCTACCCCCCTTTGATGTTCTGTTGTGTTTCCTGAGTATATAAATGTATATTTTTCGTCTTCAATGTACCCACATTCCTTCCATCTAGTCTCTGATATGCCTAAAATATCTATATTTATTCGTTCTGCTTCTTGAATTAGATTTTCCAATTTCCCTTGTTGATATAGAGTCCTAACATTCCAAGTACTTATTTTAAGATCTTTCCTCCGACATAAGTTCGAATTTCTCCGACTCTCCATGGCTTCCTCTGGACTGGTACGTGATGAGGCTCCAATCTCTTTCACGGTGGTCAGCCATGTTCGTCTTTCGTGTTCTGAACATGCCTCTTGTGTACCACACACTTTGCTGTTTTCGCTTTCTGGGCCGTTGATCTCATGAGTTAAATTCATTTACCTGTTTTAAATTTGTTCCACTTGTCTTTATTGTGCATTGCGGTGATGTCTTTTTCTTTGTTGTTACCATTAGTTCTGTATTTTTGCTATTACTGCTGAGTCCTTTATTTTTGCTTTCCTTCACTATAATGTCTAACATTTCTTGTAACTCGTTTTCACTCTTATCGACTAAGACTGTATCATCAGCATACCTCAGATTATTTATATTATGACCTCCAATGGGAAACATCAGGAAACAGAAAAGGAGGAAAACCTAGAGAGACACTAGAAAAAACACTTAAAAGACAAACAAAGTTGGCAGACATAGACTCATTAGACAAGATTGAACATTTTGCCAAGAATAGAGATGATGAAAAACACTGCGAGCTCTATGCGACATCTAGTTGTGCTGGAAGGATCAAGATCAGGAACAATATATCATGTACTTATGCTATTAATATACTTTACAAAAGTTAAAAAAAATGATAGAAAAAATATCTGTTTACACCAGTTTGTCACAATGAAGTACTTCATGAAACAAGCAACAAAACTAAAAACAAGATATGAAACTTACTTGTTACTTTGGTTCACCACCTTGTTAGCGCCATCATCGCATAATGCCACTGACCTTGTCTCTCCATACTGCTCCTGCATTACCTGCAAAAAAAACAAAACAACCTACACATCTTTTCCTATATCAAGCTTAATTTTGTTTATACTCATTTACTATAATGTTTTATGTTTTTCTACTGTATTGTTTTCTATTTAGTTGCTTCTTGTATTGTCTAAAAAATAATATTATTAGTCATTTTTGTTTGCTTTGTTTTTCATTTATTCTGTTGCCTTTAAAAAAATTTTTTTGTGGTCGGTCTTTATAGTTGTTTTGTTTCCTATATTATTACTTCTCATATCATATTCCATGCCTAGCCATTTTTAGTTGTAATGTGTTCCATTTATTTTACTTGTCTAAGTTTAGTCATTTTGTTATTTTTCACTTTGATACTTCCCAACTTATTTTCTTATGTGTTTAGTCAGTTCTGAAATAGGTGTCATTGTGGAAATACTTTAATGCACTATTAAAACAATATCATCATCATCATCATCATCATCATCATCATCATCATCATCATCATCATCATCATCATCATCCTTGTCCTCAACATCATCCTTCTTCCTAACACATGACTACCTTCTTTTCTTTATCATAGATTATATTGTTGCTTGCATTACTATTTCTCTGATTTCTGCAAATGTACACAGTTCTATCTATGGGTGATTGGGTTAGCCTGTGTCAGAACACCCAGGTTGAAATAAGAGTAAATGAGTGAATGGGAGGGAGGAAGGATGGAAGGAAGGGAGGAAGGGAGGGAGGGAAGGAGGGAGGGAGGGAGGGGGGGGAGGAAGGAAGGAAGGAAGGAAGGAAGGAAGGAAGGAAGGAAGGAAGGAAGGAAGGAAGGAAGGAAGGAAGGAAGGAAGGAAGGAAGGAAGGAAGGAAGGAAGGAAGGAAGGAATATGAATACAATATTTTTTTTCTGGGAAAGGATATCAGCTCAATACCTAAAACCAATATTACCTAAAAATAAAGTGTCAAAAGTGTATAAAATATTTTAGCACTATCACCATATTTTGTAAGCGTCAATGGCATGATGGTGCTCTTTTCTTTTTTTCCCCCCTCTACTAGACCACAACATTTGGAGGTCAGAGTTGGCCAATACTTTTGCTCACTGCTACTATCTTCCCCAACTCATATATCATGACGTCCATTATTTTTTCAGCTGAACTGACAGAAGATTATCCGGCTGTTATTAAACCCATGGCCAGAACTCTACTACACTACAGATGCTCTATTTTTAATATGAAAGGTGTAATTTTGGAAATAAAGATAAGATGGAAAACATAAAATACAGACTAATCAAGAAACATTCAATATGAACATAAAATACAGACAAATAAGAAACATTCAATAAGAACATAAAATACAGACAAATCAAGAAACATTCAATAAGAACATAAAATACAGACAAATCAAGAACATTCAATAAGGACATAAAATACAGACAAATCAGGAAACATTCAATAAGGACTAAAATACAGACAAATCAAGAAACATTCAATAAGAACATAAAATACAGACAAATCAAGAAACATTCAATAAGAACATAAAATACAGACAAATCAAGAAACATTCAATAAGGAATGACATTTGCCTACCTCGAATGTTAGCCAGAATACATCAGAGAACTCATTTCCCTCAAAATCTATCAAATCTTGCAAACTTCTAAAAACAAAAGAAATTTTAATTTACAGAAAACATTCCGATTTTATCAAACCGAGTCTATGTAATCTAATGCTGCCAACAATTCTAGCTTTTGTTCCAACCATCTAATTTTTCTTTAAATGCTTTCATATAATTGTACAATTATTTTATTTGTTGCTCAGGTTTCTAATGTCATTATGTAGTTTCTAACTGTGAAGGATAAGAAAAGCTATGATCATTCTTCTTCTTCTTTGCCCCATATGAACCCCGGGGTTGTTGGGGCACCACTGACAGACTTCTCCATTTCTATCTTCAGTCATTCTTTAGGACTCTGCAAAGTCGAGGCCTGTCCATTCTTTGAAATTTTCCCATCTCTTTCTCTGCCTATTTCTCCTTCAAGCGTCTTTCACAGTTCCTTGCAGAAATTGAGATACGTGGCCAAACCATTTCATTTTGTGTTTCTTCACAACAGTCAAGGGAATTGCTGCTCATAGGACTGCCTAACAAACTCTGTCAATTGCTTTTTTGAAGTCTAAGAACACATGACATAAATCATTATGCACCTTTTGTGAAGATGAAAGCCATAGAAACATGGGCTAAAAAAAAATACAAACATAAACTATCAGACCAACCAACACCTAAAAAAAAAAAAGACATTGCTTCAAAGAAACATTGCAAAAAGGAAAAAAAAATGAAGCTGAAAAGAAGCTTTAGACAAGTCAAATTCATGACACGAATGTGTCTGTTAATTTAAAAATCAAGATGCAAACAAAAGAAAAAAACAATATTTATTGAGTTTTTTTTGTCAGTGAAAAGAAATAACTGATGTTGCTCCATGGCCCATCAGATTAGCCGCAGTGCTACAGTATAAATGAGAGAATAAGATCATCATCATTAAGTCACATGCCCTTTGCAGAACACTGCATTCACCACAGTTCATATGAAAAGATTCTGTCTCTAACCAAATCTCCCACTCCTCCGGTTGTCATCTTCAAGGTTTCCTTGATTTCATGAAACCACCTTCTTTTTGGTCTGTCCCTGAAGCATTGCCCAGGAACCACACCCTTCATTATTGCTCTTTCCAGCCCACCAAGGTCTTTGTCGTGACCAAAGTATTTTAATTTCATCTGCAGAATGGTGTTTAAAGCCAGTCCTTTTTAATGTTTAAATCTTTTAATATGTCTTCACTGCTCTTTTTCATTATTCGATGTATCTTAAGTATTTTTCTGTAGCATTTTGTCATGAATGAATCAATTTTCCTCCTTGCTGTTTGCAAGATTGTCCATGATTCACAACCATATATTGCTATCGGGAAGATAAATGCCATAATAATTTTACTGCCTTGCTGGTGTTGTGCTGCATGTTCTTTGAAAGCTTTAAATTTATGTGTAGCTATTGCTCACATTGTTCTTTTGATCTCTTTCTGGTAATCTCCACTGTTAGTTACTACAGCTACCAGATATTCATAGTTTGTTACAATTTCAAGTTCTTCATTGTTGATGATGATTTGGAGTTGTCTTTTTGTTTAAACAATGGACAATATCTTAGTTGTTTGTATGTTTAGATAGAGGTTTTGCTCGTCACAGAACTTTTTAACACATTCAATTGTATTTTTTAATTCTTCTGCACTGTTTGAGAGGAGGACTGTGTCATCAGCATATCTGAGTTCTGGAATTATGTTGCCATTTATTGTGAAAAGGTCGAATTTCACAAATCTCTCATCATTTCTGACATTTCTTATATGTTTCATATGTTCTCAGCATAGATGTTAAACAGGTACGGAGAGAGGATGCATCCCTGCCTCATCCCTTTTTGTACTCGAGGATAAGATGCGAATATAGCATAAGACTTCATAAATCAGTTCTAACCATGCCCTTTTTTACTATTTAATGAACGAATTCTCAAGTCCTTTCATCTCTGCCCCTGGCTAATTCTTCTAATATTTTCCAGGTGTAATTCATCTTTGTGATTTCTATTTCAAGGTTTTGCCATCATGTATTTTCCAGGTCTTTCTGGTTATTATATTTCCATGTGGGTTTCAGATGAGAGCTTGACCAGTAATGCTTGTGGTTGGCTTTCAAAGTTCAAAGTGTGTGTCCTATACATCTCCATCATCTTTTATCAGTCTAATTTACATCTCCATCATCTTTTATCAGTCTAATTCCCCATTGGGGGATGATTGTTCTTGTCCCCCAATTCATTATTTCTAATGGCATCTGGCCTGACCCGTTCTCCTTAAGCAGATGTTAATAGAAGTCTGCATTATACTTGTATCCCTGTTTATTATTGAATATGTAGTGTTGTTATTCCTGTCTGAAGCATAAGACTCTTGGATTCAAAACACTGCAAACCTCAAAAAGAACCCAAGAACAGCAACCATGACTGACCACAATAAATCAGGTTTAGAAAATCATCAACAGTGACCCCCTCAATGCTGAAAGGTAAACAGGAAGAAAAGAAGAACAGTGACTCAGAGGCCAACTGCTAAAAAAGTGAGAACCAATGTCAAAGTATCCTGTCCAAGTAACAAACTTGTGTCTGTGCTTTTGTGGCACACTGTGTAATGCAAATTGTGCAAGCAGGCTCTAGGTAGTAAAGAATGGGTACCGATAGCATAAACCTTGAGTTCCAGATTTAAGATTAAGACTAGTTTGATGGTTGAAACTGGGGGGGGGTGGGGGGGGGATATAAAGAGATAAATGTCATCCAGATTTAAGATACTGAACTTGATTCTTGACCAACATTGAGTCTGAAGAAACTTCCTGGACTGGTACAAAAGTTCTAAAACCATAACCCCAAATAAATAAAGTCGGAGAACATCTGTCTCCTCAACTGTCTGATATTGGATTTTCCACAAGAACCTTCTAGAAATTCTACCCACAGTGAACTAATAATGGGTATTGAGATGAATGTGTATGATTCTCTGCCCGTCACATGGCAAAATGGATGGAGACTTGTAACCATGGAACTGGTAAACAAACAAAAACAAACTGTTTTCATTATTACATTTTACAATAACAAGACCTCATTAAATCACATCTCCCATCAATGTAACAATATTAAAAATTATTGTGCATTTGAAAAAAGATCAAAATGATTGAAGTGTACATACTTGCCAACATCTGGCATCAACTCTTTCACATCATCTAGAGAAACGTTCCTGTTATTCAAAAAGAATTCAAATGTAAATCATCTCAAAACAAACATTAACAATTATTTGAATTAGTTACGTTTTAACTTTTGGAAAATAATTGGTCAATACATACTACAAACTGAGACTAAAGAGAGAAGGTGTAACATTTTCAGATGACAAGTAAACAAAACAAGACACAATCTTGCCTGAAACTACAGAGTTGGTTGTGTGTAAACAATCCAAAAATAAGGTGAATTTTAGGGGCAGCTAACAGACAACAAAAACTATGAGTTGAAAAGGTTAAAGAATGAAATATGAAAAAAGAATAAAAATAGGGAAATCTTCGTCAATTTCTGTCATTTTAACCAGTCTTCATTTTCCACACACCAAAACAAACATAAGGTTATAGGTGCTCAACATAAGGGCACATAGAAAATGTAATTGATTATTTCATAACTAATGGCCAAAGAAAAAGAACCCATAGACTAAGGGAACAATAACCAAATATCCAATTATTAAAAGAAATAGTAATAATAATAAAACTGCTATTATGGTATTTTCCTATTTCAGAGGTCTGCCAAGGGGTTTTTGTGAAGTTGGGAAATAAAGGTGAAAAGTGGGTCAGAGTTTTAATTCATCTCTGATTAGGGTTACCAGACATCAAGACTTCATTGGACATGTTCGTTTATAGTGTGAGTCTTGCATCCGGCCAGCTTTCATTTTATTATATAAAGTATTCAAGTTAGCTCAAAAATGTCATATCCTGCTTTTTTTTTTTTTAATAAAAAAAATTATTATCTTTTTCAATAAAATGTCCTGCTTTTTTATTTTATCATCTGGTAACATAATCTTACTGGTTGGGCTCATTGGCAGTGGTTAGAGCCTCTGGGGAGTCTAGTCTAACAAATGTCTGATTCAATTTTCATGCCATAGCATGAATAAAAAGGCATTGAGCGTGCTAACAGACTTGCCAGTTTGACTGATGTTAAGTGCAGAAGGGCAATGGACCGCACTGACATTCTGAAAACCTTAGGGATACTGGATGAAAAAAACAACTTAAAAAATGACCCACAATCCACAATCAAGAACAGACTGCATGAATATCATATCAAGGTGGGAGATGCCAGAAGCGAATGCAATCCAGGAATCCAAAGACTTGTCAATCAACACAATATCAGTGTTGATAGTTGCTAAACATTGAGGGATACTCTTCAAAGGAGATCTGAGCACTTATGGACTTGTCTTATGTGCTATGAAGATAACTTGTCAACTAAACATAACTAAACTGAGCTTTACCGCTGATAGAAAAATCCCTTCAGAATTTATTCAACATGGTCACTTGCTCTTCCAAAAGGAAGAAGAAACAACATAGCCATGTCTGAGACATACAGGAAATATGATATTAAAGCTCATATTTTTTAAACCACTGCCACATTTTTGGGTAATGTGGTCAGCATTATAATAACAATGATGTGTCTACTCTCCCCCCAAAAAAATCTGATATGTTACATTAAATTAGGATCATCATCACTCACATTCATCATTATCAACATCCATAGGTGCTCTGATCTTCTCATCAAAATGTTCATCAGTACACAGTGTCTAATTGTGCCAGTTCAGCAATGGTTAACAAATGCTTCATTCATCCTGAATATCACTTTTTTTGTTCTGGCAACACCGGTCTTTACTCCCAATTCACACAATCTAGATAGCCATGTATTTGTACTCCTATTAAAGTTCTTTGTTCAAACTACCTATCATAGATTGTTAATGGTATCTATCGAATTCAATGGCTGTCAAGCAGCTAATATTGCAGAACCAGTTTGTCTGCTTTGTCAATGCCCTCAAAAAAAAGCATGCCAGGGACATACATGAAAGTGAATGATACTGCAAATCTTGAGTCTCTGTATTCATCCCAGTCATTGTCAATGAATTAAGCCTGACTTTACTTCATAGATCATATTCATTGTGTCACTAGGCACATACACATTAATATACTCTTGAATCTCCAACCAAAAAAAAACCGTCATCACTGCTAATCTGATACACTCCTTGAAGGCTGGATGAACCTAGAAGTCGTCTGTTGGTGTCAAATCTTACTGGCTTTTAATCTGACCACTGTCTTCAGCCAAAGAAGAAAAGTCTTAAGTCAAAAAGGAAAATTAAAATACTAAGATTAGCGGACAATGGGTTAGTGATAGCTCAGTGGTTAGTGAATTGGACTACAAAGAACAAGAGGTAGAGTTCGATCCCAACCGACGGCTTCCAGATTCACCCAGCCTTTAATGGGTACCTGATTTTTTTCTGGGAAAGTAAAGCGGTACGGGCATGATACTGACCACATTATCCTAAAGATCATGTGCTGAAGGTTGGTAAAATTTATGGTCACTAACACCATATTCCCTATATGCCACTTGGCATGATGGGGGGCACTTTACGTTTTTATAAGCGGACACCAGAGTAAAAGAACAGATTATAAAAAACACACATGAATTACACTATAATATTCTCAGGAGTTGACAACACAGAAAGAGCAACACATTGAGTAGGATTTATCATCAATCCAGAACAGGCAAAAAACATTCTTGAAATACAATACTACTCAGAAAGAATTATCACAACCAGAGTACTAGAAGACGATCAAAAAAACAACTTACATACAGATTTATACACCATGCAACAACAAGGAAAAAAAACAGTGAAGAATTCTATGACACATTGAATGAAATTATTAACAAGATTGACGAAAGCGACGACATGATAGTGATCAGAAATTTCAATGGAAACTAGGGAAACACAACAGCGAGAACAGAGATATCTTGGGACCCTTTGGCGATAAGACAGCAGAGTTAAATGAAAATGGACGCAGACTGTTGGAAATATGTAATCAAAATGATTTATTTACCACCAACACATTTTTCAAACACAGAGAGTCACAATTATACACCTGGTACAAGTGGAATGACACAACATGCAGAAGCCAGATATATTTTATACTAACAAAACAATAGAACAAGAAAAGAGTAACCGACAGCAGAGCAACCCCTAATATCACAGACAACACGGACTACAAAATGGTTATGATTACACTCAGACAGCCAAAAACAAAGAGAACAAACAAAAACAAACAAAAGAATAAAAAAGAACAGAGAATAAAAATAATACAATTAAAAGATCAAGAATCAAGAAAAATCCTACAAGAAAAACTAACAGAGGAATTCAAGAAATTCTCTAACGTAGTATGCACAGTTGAAGAAGAGTGGAAACGATTTAAGAAAACAATAACCAACATCTCTAAAGCAGTTTGTGGAACGAAGCTAAGAACAAAACAAGGGAAAAAGAGCACCAAGTAGATCGAAGCAACCAGAGAAGCAATTAAAGAAAAGAAGAAACTGTTTAAAAATTGAAGGGAGAATAAGAATCAAGAAAAATATGCCATAATTCAAAAAAGAGTTAAAATTTTGATCAAAGAAGCTAAGCAAAAGAATTGGACAGAATTCGCACAAAATATAAGCAGGGACTTCAAAACCCACAAGAGATTTCTACAAAGCAGTAAAAGCCACAAGAGCGAGAAAAGAAAACCATGATCCTACTGAGCTCATAAATGACAAAGACGGACAGCCAATATCAAATAACCAACATATGCAACAGAGATGGAAAGAATATTCTGAAGACCTATTAAACATGACAACAACTACCAATATGACAACAAAAACCATGCAAGAACGCACAAATACTGAACCCAACATTATGAAAGAGGAAATCAAAGATGTAATCATATATGCACTAAGAAATAAAGCACCAGGGATAGATAACATACCAAAAGGAATAATAGCAGCAGCAGTAGAAACAGGAGTGACATGGCTGCACAGAATAGTCAATGCAGCATGGCACCAACAAAAAGCCCCAGAAGACTGGCAACAGGCAATCATTGTGCCAATATGGAAAAAGAAAGGTAGCAAAAGAGACTGCAATCAATATAGAGGTAAACTCTATGCCAAAATTGTGGAAAAAAGGCTGAGACCAGTAATAGAACTACAGTTAAGGGATTCTCAAATGGGGTTCCGAAAAAAACAAGAGAATGTATTGACGCTCTATTCACCTTAAAACAGCTAGCAGAAAAAACGACAGAACACAATCAAAATTTGTACATAGACTGGTCATTTGTCATTGACTAGGAAAAAGCATTAGACAGAGTAAATAGAGAACAACTGTGGAAGATACTAACAACATACGGAGTAAGCCAACATCTAACCAACCTAATTAAGTCTCTACACCAGCAGCAGGCTACACGGACCACTTCAAAGTTGGATCAGGTGTAAGACATGGGTGCGTACTATCCCCCCTACTGTTTATTACATACATGGGCTACATATGCAAGTTAGCCAACCCATCAGAGACAGAGTAGATCAACGAGCCTGTATTTGCAGATGATCAGGCACTCATACATGAAACAATAGAAGATCTACAAGAACACTTAAACTAACTCAACAGCCACAGGCACAAAATACAATATGAAAATCCGCATCAACACAACAGAAATGATGAATGTCGCAAAAGAAAAACAGTACATTAGCTGCCTATAGAAGGCAGGCAACTAAAACAGGTAGAGGAATTAAAATACCTAGACAGTTTAATGACAAATGACAATTCACAAACAGCAGAGATAGCCTCAAGATGCATCAAAGCTTGTCAAATCATTGGACAATTATCACCACTATTATCCAACAAGGAAATAACACTACAGGCAAAACGGGCACTGTACAATACAATCTTTATCCCAACGTTGTGTTACCAATGCCAGACCTGGACCCTAGATGCAAGAATATAAGTAAAATAACCTCTACTGAGATGAAATATATTAGACAAATGACAAGAAATAGCCTGAGAGACAAGATCAGAAATGACGAACTGAGAAAAAAGCTAGGAATAGCACCGGTCATAGAATATATAAAGAAACAACATATAAAATAGTTTGGCCACGTGACAACTCAGAGTGATCAAAACACAACACAATGAACCTTCAATAAGCATTGTGAGAACACCAGACCCAAGGGTTGACCACGGAAAAAGATGGAATATTAGAAGCACTAGGAAACATAACAGCAGCAGAAGCGAACAGAAGAGCAAAAGACCGCAAATTATATCTCCCCTCGGAGGCGAAGGCACGCCTCACAGCACCAGAGCTGGAAGTTGTTAGCGACACACAGCTGATGGCTTGCACCAGGATCGGTGAACCATCCAGACCCTGCTCCACCTCTCCGTGGTGCCTCTAGTAACAGACTAACCTGTCTAGTCTGGCCAAGCGAGTAGGGAAGACAACCCGGTACTCAAAAATGTCATGCTAAAGTCGAATGTGTTGGGCCGAAAGGCGCAAATATCACAGTTATACTGTAAACCACAACATAACGCAGAAACACCCACTTAACGTCCTTTTAAGGGCGGATGATAAATAGGCACACTCCTTTAGTCATCTGGCGAACTCAAGCAAGCCTATCTCCCCTTGATTCTGAAAGGCAAATGAAGAAGGAAAGAAGAAGAAGAAGAAGAATAAGAAGAATAAGAAGAAGACTATCTTCAGCATACCTGCTCTTTCAACTAACCATAAAACATACATTCTCACAAATCAACAACAAAAAAAAAAAAAAAAAGATTGAATTGAAGACCAGATCATGAATGAAATAATAAAGGATTTAGGAAACACAGTAAGAACAAGTCTCAGGTATAACAATGACACCTGCAAGTTCTTTAATATTTAGTTTCCACTTGGGGGGCCTTGATAGCCCAGTTGGAAAAACCACTCGACTAGGCTACCGATGTTCTGACAACCTGTGTTCGATTCCCACTGGAAGCAGTGTGAATTTTACTCGTTGGAAAAAAAAAAACCACCGCTGACGACTCAGTCGCTGGCAGAAATCGGTACTATGGTTGTACTTTGGGAAGGTGAGGAATGCCGCCTTCTTTCATGAGTTTCGATGCTTGAAGCGACACTGTTCAGAAGTCTCTGAACACTTCTGGATAGGTGGCTGAGAACTGGTTGAAAACTCGCATGCTAAGATGCCAATTCAAGTCTCGTACTTTACCTTTAGTTTCCACTTCATTCTACATTTTTGCTAACTTTATAAACATAATTTTTAAGATTAAATGATTTTGTTACTTGCCTTTTTAGCAATTTTTTATAAAGAGCTAATGGAAAATGCAAGTCTATGATCGTGAAGTTGTAGATTGCGAGACCACAGAGAGTACCAATCATATGGAACATATGAGGCTCTTCAAATGTCTGGGAAATACACAAAATAAAAATACACATAAACATCTGATTTCTGCCCAAGTGACGAAAACTAAAGTGTAAATAAAATTAGTAAATTTAACCCTAGATTATGATACCTATCTTTAAGGCAAATTGCTACAATAAATTCATAATTATTGTGACTCACACCCGGTGTAATTTAAAGAAATAATATTTTCATTGAACTTTTGCTACAAATCTTTGCAGGAATTGGATGCAGTCGCCATGGCTATCGAATGGCACTTTGTCTATTGACAAGTCAGTTGTCTGCTTGTATGTTTACTTTATCTTTGTGGTTGTTTATTGCTTATCTCATGTTTACAAAGGTTTCTTTGATGTCTTGCTGGCAGCCGAAAAGAATTTCCCAGTCAGAAGTAAAAAATGTATTGCTCATATGGCCAAATTTATATTTAAAAAAAAGTAGCAATTTAACAATGGCATTTCTTACTAAACATGTGGTGTATGAAAACAAAATTCCACCTGCAATGACTTGTCAGGAGTCACTGGGAGTAATTAGGGAGGCATAAGACAGGGACAAATTTTCATGCATGGCAAACTGTCAAAATTCAAGAATTTCTATTTTTGAGAGCGCCATTTTTATTCTGTGATTATTAAGTTTAATATAAAGTGTTAATATAAAATAAGCTAAGGTAATCCATGAAATATAATTATATTGTGAAATGTTTTAACCTAAATGAATGTTACAGAATTTTGAGAGTAGATGTTTTTTCTTTCTCATTAAAATTAAAAAAAAAATTATTATCTACCACAGCATTTTCCAACATATAGTTTCTGGATTCTCGATCCTTCCGACATCTCCGTTAGACATCGCATAGGACTTTTAGAGTTTTTCACCACCCATTTTTATTGTGGGCGAGACATTCAATCTTACCTAATGAGTCTATGCCTGCCAACTTTGCTTCTCTTATAAGTGTTCTTGTTAATATCTCTTTTTTTCTTCTTTTTTTTTGCATCCTGATGTTTCACATTTAGAATTAATTAGAATCAGACTGGCTAAAGCAGCAATGTCTTTCAGAAGCCTTGAAAAGTTGTGGAAATCAAAACTCATTAGCACAAACACAAAACTTAGGCTATTCAAATCAAATGTACTATCAACCCTTACGTATGCGTGTGAAAGCTGGAAAACAACAAGAGATATAGAAACAAAGTTGAACGCATTCGAAAATAAATGTCTAAGGAAAATACTTGGTATAGAATGGAACGAATTCAAAACAAACGAGGAAATTAGAGAAATCGCCAATCAACCACTAATATCTTCAGTAATAAAGAAAAGACGATGGTCATACGTTGGACATGTGATGAGAAGAGATAATAATCGAATAGCAAAGCAAGCCCTCATATGGGAAACAACAGGTAAATGAAAAAGAGGAAGACCCAGGGAGACACTGAGAAGAACATTGATGAGAGAGGCAAGAGCAGCAGGAATCGGCTCCCTCAATGAGATAGAACTGCTTGCACAGAACAGAGACAGATGGCGAGATTTGATAAAATATCTTTAAAAGAAAACTGCTAGAACAAAAATTCATATAGGAGAAGGTGTATCTTGGTCTACGCCCTATGGGCCGGTTACGGCTCGAAAGGTCAATAGATAGATAGATAGATGTTTCACATAGACGAGCCTGTTTTGGTAGATGAGCCTGTTTTGGAAATCTCTTGTCTCTTCTCAGCACATGTCTGACATATGTCCATCTTCTTTCCTTAACTCTACCAGACCTGAGGCCCTGAACCTAACTGTCCCATATACCTGGGCTCCTAAGCATTAAAGAGAAAAAACTAACATGATATAGAAAAATGTTCAAGAGATCTATAAAGTTCAAGATTCTCCTATCACTCGAACTCTCACTGTGTGTCACTTGAACTGGAAATGTATTTTTTATGAAAATCTGACTTCTCAAAGTCTGAATCAAGTATTGATCTCCAGTTGGAATGTGGAAAGCCTAGACCTACTTCGCTTTCCTGTTGAAGTGCTTGGTTCATCAGCCGCTCGTTTCATTGTCAATTTTCATAATTTTTTCACATCAAACCACACAAAGTCAATTCATACACACGGGGGTAGACATCTGCAATGGCTAACCATGAGGTCTGACCATGATTGGTTGGTTATTTTTAGGTTGTGACATATGTTTTCACATACTAGGCAAAGTACCGAAAATTAGGGACAGCTGCATAGCGGCAGATTCAGAAATTACCAGAAACTAGAGACAGCGGTCTGGTAAGGTTAATCGTAGATGAGACATTTGGTTGCATGGCTATTTCTCTTATTTCAATATTAGCCTTGAATTCATTCCATTGTACACAAAGTATTTTTCTTAGGTATTTGTCCTAAAAAGTGTTTAGTTTTTAACTCAATCTCTTTTGGTGTTTTCCAGCTTTCACATGCATAAGTGTTGATAATACTTTTGAGCTGAATATTCTAAGTTTGGCTTTCTTTCATAGTATTTTAAATTCCATATTGTGTCCAGGTTTTTAAAATTTGTTGCTGCTTTTGCTATCCTGCTTCCGATCTTTTTCCAACCTTCTTGATCTATATTACTATACTACTACCAAGTTATATATAGTGGTCTACTCTTTCCAATGCCTGGTGATTGAGATATATATATTGCCCTCTGGGGTATTGTTACTTTTTATTATATTTGTTTTATCCCTGTTGATTTCGAGTCCTATTTTTTCTGCCATGAATGATAAGGTATCTGTGATATTTTGCATTTTGGTGATATTGTCATTTAGGAACACTATATCATCTGGTCATAAGATAATACAAACACTATACATCTTACTCACAGAAGGGTTAAACCACTGAAAGTTGGATATATCATGTGTTCGAAACATGCCATATTTGGGGTCCATCACTTCTCGCAGCAACAACATGAAGAATTCCTGTCAGATAAATGTTCAACAATAATAAGAAAAACCATTAAAACAATAGATAAGTAAGCAAAAGGACTTCAATATAAGTATAAAATAAGGATAACTCAGTGTATTCCTCTACTTCTTCTATAAGGTATGACAATGAATATTCATTTTACATATAAAATCAGTCTCCTAAAACATATACTTCAGAACTGACCAACCTACAATGATCTACAACATCAGATATGATCAAGTGGTACAAATGTGAGGCTAACTATGTGGGTAGCTAACCAGATTAAATCAAAACATAACTATGAACTTCAATATAATAATCGACCTATATATCTAGCATAATCACCACTACAAGTATATGAAACAAGAGCATTAACAACAAAAAAATCATTATCGTCGAGTTGCATGTCCTTTGCAGAATGTTGCATTCACCACAGCCCATTTTAAAGAATCTCTGTCTCTAGCCAGATCTCCCACTTCTTCTGTTGTTATGTTCAAAGTCTCCTAAATGTCTTGAAACCACCTTCTTCTTGGTTTGCCCCTGATGATTCATCAGGAACCATGCCTTTCATTATTGTTCTTTCCAGCCGCTGTGTCTTTTGACATGGCCATAGTATTTTAATCTCCACTGTAGAATGGTGTTTATAAGTTAATTCTTTTTAATGTTTAATTTTCAAAAAATAATAAGCAAAATGTAAAAAAATTAAGATGTCAATCAATGCTGGTAAGCAAAATATCTACAGCGAAAGGGAAGAATTGAAAAAGGCAGCAAACAGCTTATCATATAGGTAGCCCAAAGGCTCCCTAGAGTTCTAAGGGATCAGTCAAATGAGCAGACAGGCATCTGTTATCACCTCTAGCAATAACTGTGGCTATGATGCTGAACTTGAGAGCTCCAATGTCTAAACAAATACACCACATTAGTTTGTTTCTGAAACTTTTAAAGATTATAAAGAAACTGAAAAAGTATACACCAGGTGACAAGATTAAATTATTCATACTTCTGTTACATTGTACTGTCAATGCTAAACATGGTCACTTATGACTAAGCATAAAAAAAAGCTTGTCACCACAGAGATGAGATGTCTGAGTACAAGCGGAAGTGAAGACAGAGAGAAACCTCGTTTAACCTATATCAAGTACAGTACCACCCCCATTGGGGTTATAAAAACAACTGTAATACCAACCTTCCTGACACCACCCTCATCAACAGCTTCCTCTCCTTGAAAGATAACCTAGAATAGTCAATTTATTATATATTTGAAATGTGGCCAAAAAAAAAACACTACATTCTTCTTCTTTTCTCTGATACCTAAAAGGTGTCGTGGTTTATATCATTTGTTGTTCTTGAGCTGCTTGAACTGTCTGAATTAGTGATTTTCCTTTGTTGTTACATGTCTCTGTCACTGCGTCTATCCATCTTCTTCTGGGTCTTCCTCTTGGTCTTTTTCCGTGCATTCTCAAGAAGAATGCCCTTGATGGTGATTGGTAAGAGTTCATTCTGACCAGGTGGCCAAACCATTTAAGTTGTTGTTGTTCTATATATTCTTGGCAGGGTTTTGTTCCTACTATTTTTCTTATGGTTTCATTTGGTATTCTATCTCTTCTTGTGTTGTTTGTTACTTTTCTCAAGCATCGCATCTCACATGTATTGATCTTTCTTAAATGGGATTTAGAAAGGGTCCATGTTTGACTTTCATAGCACAAAGTTGGTATGAAAATGCTATTTATTATTTGTTATTTAGCTGGCATAGAAATGTTTGGATGTCTTAGCGATGGTGAAAGCTGGTATGTGACAGCATTTGCTTTTTGTATTCTCATGTCAATTTCTCTGTCTAGTTTTCCATCATCTGTGAACATTGTGCCTAAATACTTGAATTCCTCTACTTGTTTTATTTCTTTATCTTTGATCTTAATGTTTAATGGGTGTCTTAATTTGCTTATTCTTATAACATCTGTTTTTGCTGTAACATCGATGTAATTTCCGATGGGTGTCAAATTTAAGTTATAAGTGAATTTCAATGCCCGTAGTAAAAGAAATTCAAGCGCTCTTGTGTTATTTCGAACGGATTCATTTGTAATGCATTCTTACAGTTTGTTTTAATTACCATCCATTGTGCTTTTACGAGCACGAACGAAAATGCAAAATGAAAGCAGGAAACTACAACAGTACATTAACTAATAATAATCTATATATAGGCTGGCTAGCTGTGCTGTTGTTGAAGATAGTCAACCAATGGATCAGGCGACAACATTAATGCCCTTCGAGATGGGGGAAAGGGCACAGTACTTCGAAAACTGTAAGTCCACATCACTCCTTCAGATGAAAGTAAAAATGAGTACATCCAGAAATGAGAGGCTTATTGGGCGCTTAAAAGTACCTACCAACCAACACAGAGCTGGAGTCGTCAGTCACTGGACACTGTAGGACATGCTGAAGAGCCTGAGGTCCGAGCACCTATGGACATGTTCGGAGTGCAATGATGATAACCCACAAATAACTCAATAACTGGATCCCATTAATGTGTGTGCCATTGCGTATGGACAGTAGATTCAAATAGAAGTGTTTTGCAGAATAAATGTAGTTATTATATGTTGAATAGAGCACGAGTCTTCAAGTTCAATGCAGCAATAGGTTGATGTTTGTGGGGTCATAATCCAGGTGTGCCCACCTTCCTTAGAGTGTCAAGAAGCTAAGGGGATGAAACACTTGCTCGACGGAGAGAGGGGGGGTGTTGCCCCTCATCTAATAATCAGATTGCTTCCTGTTATGAAGCTTGGTATAAAGCGTGAGCTGTTACTGAATTGATTAAAAAAATAAAAATTATAATCAGCATTATAATATTTGATGAGCTCTGTAATGTCTTTTTGGTCTTGAAGAGTTCAGATATTTCAATATGTCTTAACCATGGATTACGATACCATCGTAAATATGACGACCTCAGAATACACATTTATTTTAACTCAATAGTTTGACTCCTCCATATACCTTCCTAATTTATTACTTTCGGTGACCCCTGAGTGTTAGATTTGTTTCCTTTGATGTTGGATCAAATACCAACGTGTGCTTTGTAAAAGGTACAACATCTATTGTAAAAATAGGGCTGTTTTTTTCTTATAAATTTGGTCAATTTTCAAGAAATTTGTTTCTTTTCTTTTTCTTCTGATGGGGAAATCTCTTTGGTTGTGGGCAAGACATGAAAACCTGTGTAACATGGGATACGCAGCGAATGACGCTAAGAGAAAGCCAAACATATGGACTGGACTGATAATCAATGTGTGAATAGACAAAGTAACACCTCCAGGGTTTCAGGCCATAAATTGAACCTAAGCCCAAAATGATCACCACATCCAATTTCTGTGTCTCTCCTTGTGTAAACACACGGTTGTGCAGCAAAAATTCAAAGAAAATATTTTCTGAACTTCAAATGTAACAATTAGTTGGTTGTAATTTTTACAAAGGTCTCGTAAAAACATGACTCATGGATTTGTATTTTAAACCTGGGTTAATGTTGCTTAACGTGTCCTTCATAAAGGAATGATGACTCTTATACTGAAATTGTCTGTAGGAATCAAAAGAACTGAACTGAAACTAAATCAGATAATTCATGAAAGTGAATGATTCAGCAACTTTCCAACACAACTGCACTTCTGCTGATTGAGGATCATCTCAGATAATCATCCCTTACATAACCATGTTTAAAAAGTTTACATCACTCTTAACCACCCCGTATCATGCAAATTGCGGCTCTAGTAACTGATGCGAGAAACCCAGGAGCTGGAGTATGTGGCTTTTCATTTCATGTTTCTGCAATCATTTTTACTCAAACCTTGTAATTCTTCATTGTACCTCTTTCCTGACTCTGAACAAATTGTCTGGACATTCTTGTGTTTTTGATCAATTACAATTTTTTTTCTCAATTTTATTTCAAATTATTTTACAATTCAGAAAAACAGCCTGGCCACAGTATGTTAAACTGTTTGGTAGGAAATGTGCTACCTTTTGTATACGTGTCAAATATACATTTCCATAATCTGTCTGTGACATTAAATATGTCTTTACATGATCTGCTGTTAACTTTTGTATACATCTCAAACGTACAGTCCCATGTGTCTGTGACATTACATATGTGTCTTTACATGATCTGCTGTTAACTTTTGTATACACCTCAAACATACAGTCCCATGTGTCTTTACATGATCTGCTGTTAACTTTTGTATGTCTGAAACATATGTTCCCATAATGTTTCTGTGACATTAAATATGTCATCACATGGTCTGCTATTAACTTTTGTATATGTCTCAAACACACATTCCCATAAGTGTCCGTGACATAAAAATGTGTCTTTACATGATCTGCTAACTGTTTTAAAAATCTGATACAAAATGAGCTGATACATTCTTTCCCCCACCAACCTCCCCCTCCATAACAAATGTAATCTTTACTGTTCACACATGTAAGAACAAAGCATCACTATAAACAAACTAGACAAGCAGGTGGGATGTGATCAATGCTACAAGCATCATAGATTCAACAGTTAATGTATGCTTAGCATCTGATGATTGTGTTGCTTGATTTCTGACTTATACTTTCTTATCCTGATTATTTTTCTAAATCACACCTTGTACACTTTATCAAACTGCCTAAGAAACTAATGACAAGATTTATTTTGTCTATATCTATCTAAAGAAGTGAAGATCTATCTAACCTTCAAGGGTTTCTTGAAATCTGCACTGTGTTTCCCATGAAGTTGTCTCAGGGTGTCCTGGACCAGGTTTTGTCGAGTAACTGATAAAACAAGACAAGGGTTTACTGGATCAAAGGGTTGCATTTGCACGGCCAGTCCAGAGAGGAATCCCAGCAGGTTGATATGCTGTGCATTCTCAAAGGCATTCTGAGAAGTGATAGCTTTGTTATAATAAAAATATAAAGTCAGGCAGGCTCTACAGGTTGTAATTGAAATATGTTACAAATTATTTAGCAAATTATTAGCAAGTTAAAGCATGCTAGATATGACTTAGCTTAACCCCCTACAGTTGTGAGCTGATTCTCTTTACAGCTCTTGCCACTAAGTTAGATATTAAATTAATATTTGTTTTAAATATTTGAGTATTTATTTATAAATCTCTAGAGATCATAAATTTTCATTTTTTTGTCCTCTCTGTCGGAGAGTTGATAATACATACCCTTTGTAGTTCATGATTCAGTAAGTGCTTGCGATCTGCTAACAGCAACCACCTTAGTAAGCCTTTCCTTTCAGAAATTTGAGGTAATAATTATGAAGCTTCCTAAAAGACCAAGATGACTGATCTTATCTCACCTGGAACTGTGTAGTTAAGTAAATGTTCTAAGTTGTCTCATGCATGGGGCTCACCATGATGTCCATTATTTTAATGATTTATTGTTCTTCAGGTTTGTCTTTATTTCTTTTCCCATCGATTCTGAGAGATAATTCCCTTTCAGAAATTGTGTGTGTGAGGTGATGATTATGCTACACATCCAAACTATTTTATTTATTTCCTAATAAGCTCCTGTAAAGACCTAACTCCAACTTTTGCTTATATTGGCATTTCTGATGCCGATTCTTCAGGTGACTTAGCGGAGTTTTCTTCTCAGGCATCTCATGTGTGTTGTGATCATTTTGTTTATCGGCTGTCAATGTCCATGTTTACCATTTATAGCAGATATAATATTGTGTTATAGGTGCTCTCTCTGCTTTTTGAAGTTACACATTTGTATGTTAAATACATATTTGCATATTTTTGAATTGAAACATGAACCAATTCAGCAATTCAAAAGTAGTAGGCCAGCCCATAAAATAAAATGAATATGCGGGTCTTGTTCTTCTTCCGCATTTGCCGGATGTCTATTCCTCTACAACACCTCCTCCTAGGATATTTTATCGTCATAGATGTGCTGTGTTGTTTTAACAGTGAGCTGAAATATTTTGTTTCTTTTGGGAAATCAACACATCACCATCATGACATTTTTTGGTACTGGTTTGCCTTCCATCTTGGATCCCTACTTGGTTGGTCAGATTAGTTTGTTTCCTGAGATATTCTGTACAAGTATGGAGTATAATCATGATCAGTTCTATCTCACTGATCCTGCTGTAAACAATCAGCTATGAGTTGCTAACCACTTTCAAGTCAGGTGCTGCTGGGTCCCTTGGTTCCAATTTCATTGTTGTTCTTCTTAGCCCATGTGGTAGACTGCTTGTATTGTGTTTTACAATTTGTGGTCAAGTGAATCCGTCTTCAGGATACAATTATTTTGAGTTTTGTCTTAATATTCCATTCTCTGTTGAGGAGTAAGAGATCACTACATTTATGTATTTGAAAATAAAAACTAATGCCAGGATAAAATAATGAAAAATATACAAACAAAAAACAACTTAGTCTAAAATAATATGTAATTGTGCTACCTGCATTTGCAATGCAGCATCTGTTTGCAAAAGAACACTCTTGGCTGCTCCATCAAATAGAAAAGGATAGTTACAGAAGTACAGACCCTGTAACACAAAATAAAATAAAATAAAATTTTATATATATACAGTCGAACCTGGTCTTAGGACCACCTGTTTAAAGCGTTTCCCTGGTTATAGGACCGGGTCTACAATTTCCCCGAGTTTTTTACTATATGCTAACACTGATTACGGCGCTCACCGTATGACGCGACCAGAGACCAGGCTAATTAACCGCCGCCAATGTTATTTATCCCGTTTACGACGACCAGCCAGTCCTTCGTCTCGCTGAGAGCTATAAACGATCGACACAGGTGTCTACAGGTGTTGATGTTTTCCCGTATTTAGTGAGTCCCAGATTACAGTGGGACGTGTTACGTTTATCAGTCAATACTGGTGCAGACACAGATCTATGATTCGTGAAGTGACATCACTTCGCGGTTCCGTCTAGACCAGAGTAGACCATTGCGTGGCCCGTATAAATTACAGGAATTAACTAAAGAATTAGTCATGCCCGCTTAGAGTGTATTCATGTACATGTACAGTATCTCAGTGAATTATTTTTGTGGATTTTAAAAGTGTTACACACAATATAGGAAATGGCCAGTGTCAAAAGTGTAAAACCAAAAGCATTAACGCTGGAAGAACGAATATCAGTGATTCGACAAAATCAGCAAGGTAAATGTTCGCGATTATTGGCAGAACAGTTTGGAGTGGGAAAGACACAGATTTTACGTACGTTAAAGAGAAAAGCCGAGTATATGAATGACTTTGAAAATAATGCACCAAGTATGAAAAGAAGGAATAGCAGGAAAACGGGAAATGAAGACATAAATACACTTTGTTGGAAATGGTGTCAATCAGCACTTGCACGAAAAATTCCGTTATCTGGGCCGATGATCAAAGAACGAGCTTTACAGTTTGCAAAAGAATTGGAAAACTCAGTCTTTAAAGCATCGAACGGCTGGTTAGAGGCCTTCATTAAAAGACACAATCTTGTGTTTGGTAAGCAATGTGGCGAAGTCGGTGATTCAGATATGAGTGCTGCGGCTGACTGGACTTCTAAATTATCCGAGATATGCTATGGTTACGCTGCTCAAGACATTTTTAATTTAGATGAAACCGGGTTATTTTTCAAAGCGACTACGGACAAAACATTTTTTGTCAAAGGAGAAAAATGCGCTGGGGGTAAAAAAAGCAAAGAGCGAATAACAGTGATGCTATGCACTAACATGTTGGGGGAACGAGAACCGGCTTTAGTGATTGGGAAAGCAGCTAACCCTAGGATTTTTAAAAACATCAACATAAACACACTGCCAGTGATTTACAGAAACAACAAAAAGGCATGGATGACTGCAGCTATATTTGAAGATTGGCTGAAAAGTTTTGACCGTAAGATGCAGAAAAAAAAGCGCCACATTATTTTATTTGTTGACAACGCTACCTGTCATCCCAAGATCGAACTAAAGAATGTTAAGCTGCAGTTTCTGCCACCCAACACAACTGCATTAGTTCAACCCCTAGACCAGGGTGTCATTCAGACATTTAAATTAAAGTTTAGACAAAAACAGCTTCTACATCTTATCACAGTCATGGAATCAAACAAGGATGCTTCCGGAACCGAACTCATGAAACAGGTCAATTTACTGGACGTAGTCTACTGGATTGCTGCAGCATGGAAAGAAGTGGACAACTCAACCATCCTTAAGTGTTTCTGTAAAGCAGGTTTTCATTGTCCTGCTGAAACACACGCATATTCTCTGACGCACATGGAATCTGCATCAAAGACCGACGTGCAAATTGTTTCTACTGCAATTTCTACTGCTTTGGATAACCTTTCAAAAGAATTGTTTGGATACCAATTGACAGACATCTCCATGATTGATTCAGGGCTCCAAACTTGCAACACAATAGAAACAAACTGGGATCTTCCTGCCACTGCAATTTTAGCTGCTGAGGATGTGAATAGTGAATCAGACAACGAACAAGATTCTACTGACATTGAGAAAACATACACTATCGCAGATGCACAAAATGCTTTGGAGCTTCTGCGCACCTATTCAATAACAAACGGGAGATCTGACATACTAGACGTTATCATGGACTTGAGAGAAAAATTGAACTTATCGTTTATTTCATCTGTCAAACAACAGACTACCATATTGGATTTTTTTTCAAGTCAAAAGTGATACATGTACAGTATAAGTGGAATCTGTGTATGTGTGTTTTATTTTTGTGTGTTTAACTATCGTGTTTTATGAAAAGTGTCCAACCAGTGGCTATTGTAGACCGACATGTGCACTATGTTCTACTCATGGATTACGCTGATTTGCAGGTTAGTTTTCATAGTGCTTAGGATAAAATTTTTTTTATCGCTCTATTTATTATGTGAAACCTGTGAGGCAGGACCACCTGTCCTATGGGACCAGTTTTTGAAAGTCCCGTGAATGGTCGCCTTAGACAGGTTCGACTGTATATGTGTGTGTGTGTGATAGTGTGACTGACCCAGAGAATAGAAGAAGAATACGAAGAACGTGAGAATAAGAATAAGTTGAGATCAGCGTAGAATGACAAAGGAAACTTAAGAAGAATTAGCAAGAGTAAGTTAATCCACTGAACTCAAGACGCTAAGGCGTAACAGCTATCAGATTGCGCAGAAGGTATGAACTGGTGTTCAATCTGAATGTTGATATCTGTTGATATGAGATCGCTATCTCTAGTCCAGCTCTGAAATATTCTGAGTTAAGCCACTGACAAGGGACATAATCAAGAGACTCACAGACACCGGGACATCTTGATGTTCAGCGATGGGAAACACTTTTGAGTTCTCTCTGACTTGGAGATCAAAGAAAACTCTGAAGAATTCTGACAGAGAAATCACCGCACTTGGTCAAGGGCCAATGAAAGCTTTAGTTGTTAGGGAGGCGAAGTTTAGGAGGATCGACAGGTGTCGGCAGGACTCCTCAAGTAATGAGACTATGGACATAATTAGAAGGCGGAGTTAATGAAATAGTTATTGGACACAGACGAATGATAAGGAGACTATAGATTGGATTCTCATAATCCTTAAGCCAGGTTGCAGTGGCTAAGATGGACACAAAAAGAAACAGAGAAGACTGATTAGAGAACTCGGCACCCACGAAGCGGAGGGGTACACATCATAGAGGATGTAGTAGAAGAGACTAGATACCGCCCTCAAGGCAGAAGATAGAATTGGGAGTTAGAGCTTATCGCCCACGAAGCTCAAGGGAGACACACTAGACAGAAATAGTAGACGAGAGTTTGTGATGTTTTGGATCTAGAACTTTAAGATCACAAGCTATAACTATATATATACATAGATTAAAAAATAACTTGATTATGATCATGAGAATTACCTGTGATAAACACCACCGACAGGCTCCACCAAGTAACTTGAAAGTAACGTCAAGATATATAATAGAATATTAGAACTTGTTGATTGTACCAGAGACATGTTGTCAAACCATTTGTGGATGTCGGTAATAAAGACTGTGTTATTTTTGTTCAAAAACTATGATGACGAGTTATATATGTGTCTACATAGATGAAATGAAAGTAGCAAGATAGAATCAGTCACAGAAGATGTTCAACAAGATAACTAACTAATAATAGATTCATTAACGAACAAGAACTACTGCCACACAAATAAATAAATAAATAAAGTAAGTGAGATTATAAAAAGATTGAATGTGACACCTAATCATCATGCACGTGGGGAAACATCTGCAGGGCCGGTCCCAATGCATGTTTTTAAGTTAAGCCCTTAACTTATGAAAGATTAGCAAGTCAATAAGGGATAAACTCAGTGAAGAATTTTATGCGAACCTAAATGAAATTATTCAAGACTGATAAAAACATGTTAGTGATTTTTTTTTTTTTTTGAGTTCGCCAGTTTTTTTTACCTCTGACGAAGTCCCTAAAGACTAGGAACTGAATTTTGCGTGTTAATCCATTTTTCCCTGGCAGTCATGTGCACAGAGGTCCCTCGCCACACAGGTAGATATGTAACCCTTTTTTTTCCTCTTTTTTATTTGTAATCTCTTATACGTTTATTTGTTTATTGTAGTTTCTTGTAGCCTGTGTTTCTTGACTTCCACAAGTGGTAAGGGTCTTTAATATTTCAAAAGTCAACAGTTTATTAAATCAATTGACTACACAAATCGTCTATGAACAATCCTATAATGACGTTTATATCAACAGTAGAGAATCTCAGGATCTCTGGCCTCACGAGTCCTCCACGCACACTTCATTCAAGGTGAACAGTTTATCAAATCACTTTACAACACAAATCGTCTATGAACAATCCTATAATAATGTTTATATCAATGGTAGGGGGATCTCTGGCCTCACGAGTCCTCCACGCACACTTCATTCAAGATGAACAGTTTATCAAATCACTTTACAATACAAATCATCTATGAACTCACTAAACAATCCTATGAATAATGTTCATTTCAACAGTAGGGGGACCTCTGGCAGCCCGGGTCTTCCATGCACGACTCGCTCAAGTGATCACTGATCAGCTGCCCTTTTCCATGTTCATCTCTGGCCAGCAGTCTCCAACTGTCAACCCACTCTCTCTTGGCCAACTTTCTTAACTGTCCTCAAACTACGTCATCGTATTTTACGTCACTTTTCACTCTCTGCGCACTGTACTGCACTGCCTATTGTGGCGTGCAAACAGTTTATCAATTCCATCCTCAATTCCATCTCTTCACCTTTTAGTACGCAATTTCGCGTCTATAGATAACTCTATCTTCAGAGGTATTCATATTTTTTCCATGAGTAATTGACGTTTCAAGTTGGGCCTCAGTGCTGAGACCAGGGGTGGTTGCCGCAGAGAGAAATCATAAATAAAAATCCCAACTGGTGAAGCTGGGATTTGAACCCACAACCTCTCTGTCTCGAGACTGGCATCTTGCCTCGAGACCAGCCAATCTTCATATGTTAGTGATGGGAGATTTTAATGTAAGGCATGGGAAATGCAACAGCAAGAACAGAGATATCCTGGGACCCTTTGGCAATAAGACAGCTGAAAGAAATTAAAATGAAAGAAAACTGCTGGAATTATGTAACCAAAATGATTTGTTTATTTGTTTATGGAAAAATAGAAGACCTACAAAAACATTTAAATAGACTTAACAGCACAGGCACTCAATACAACATGAAAATCAACATCAACAAAACAAAAGTCATGAATATTACAAAAGAGAAACAGAACATCAGTATAATGATTGACTACAGACAACTATGGATAGCTGACAACTAATGCAGCAAAGCTTGTCAAATCATCAGACAGCTGTCACCACTATTGTCCAACAAAAGAATAACTCTAGAGGCAAAACGGGCAATACAATCTTTATTCCAAAGTTGTGCTACCAATACCTGACTTTGACCCTAGATACAAGAACAATAGGAAAAATAACCAATTCTGAGATTAAATGTGTTAGATGAATGACAGGAAATAGCCTGAGAGATAATATCAGAAATAAAGAACTGAGAAAAAAGCTAGGAATAATTCCTGCTATAGAATACATAAAGAATCAACAGATAAAATGGTTTGGCTGCATGATAAGGCAGAAAGATCAAAGCACAACACAACAAACCTTCTATAAACATTGCATGAACACAAGATCCAAGGGCAGATCACAAAAAAGATGGATTGATGATATATTAGAAACACTAGGAAACACAACAGCAGGAGAGGCCAACAGAAAAGCAAAAGATTGCAAATTATATCTCCCTTCGATGCTGAAATGCAAATGAGGGATGAAAGAAGAAGGAGTGAGCATGTGTACATGGAAGATAAAGCTGTCAAAAATGTAACAAGATTCTCAAGAAAAATAGGGAGCCGCGATAGCTCAGTGGTTAGTGAACTGGACTACAAAGGACAAGGGGTAGGGTTCGATCCCAACTGACGGCTTCCGGGTTCACCCAGCCTTAAATGGGTACCGGATTTTTTTCTGGGAAAGTAAAGCAGCACGGGCGCAATACCAACCACATTACCCCAAAAATCATGTGCTGAAGGTCTTTAAAATATAGGGTCACTAACACCATATTTCCCTATATGCCACTTGGCGTGACGGGGGTACTTTACTTTTCTTACTTTTACTCAAGAAAAATAATTACATAAAAACTGTATGTTACATGTTGATAGATCTAAGATAGAACAAAATAAGAAATGTTCCGCTTATAAAGATTCTCAAACTGGCCCAAAATCAAATTTCTCTTGAGGCTGACAGGGTCCATCACTAGTGAAATGACAATATGGAAATAAAAATAACATAGGCAGCAAGTTTCTGTTATATTTCATGGCTAGTCCCAACCAACCTGATTTCTGTGTTGCGTCTGCTGCACCCAGCTGATGTAGTCCTCGCGGATGTTGACTTTATCTTTCAACTCTGGCACATAGAACTTGTAGTAAGGGATGATCTGGTTGTTGGTTTCATTCACCTGGCGATGTGTCAAATGTGTGACAGACTTTAAAAATTTAAGATGTTTAGCATCATCAAAATAAAACAAATGACACTGAGACATATAAAATAGGTGCCATGAAGAAAATAAATAATAATTATTTTCTTCCAAACATGACAAGTCAAAAAAGGAAAGTGACAAAGATCAGTCTGATTTTGTGTACACAGCTCCATATTTCTGTTACATAAATTTTAAAATCTATGAACTATTTTTTAAAATATCTCTTTGTAATCATTTGGAGACAAAGTATTCCAGACTAGAGTTAAACTTCCTACAAATTTAGGAGATAATGGAAGAATAATGAAAGAAAATCCTTAAAAAGAAATGAGTAAACAATTTTCAAACTATTGCTCTCATTGGAGTACAAAGATTGCCATTATAAATAAGATCCAAATTTGGGGACTAGTTGGTCTCGAGGCAAGATGCCGGTCTTGAGACAGAGAGGTTGTGAGTTCAAATCCTGACTGAAACAGTTAAGATTTTTATTTATGACTTCTTTCTGCAGCAACCCCTGAGCACTGAGGCCTGGCTTGAAACATTAATTACTTATTGACAGAAGAAATATGCATATCCCCAAAGTTTGAGTTATCTGCCTGTACGGCAAGGGATCCCTGTGCACACGGCTGCCAGGGAAAAATGGAATAATATGCAAAATTCAGTTCCTAGACTCTAGGGACTTTACTACAGGTGAAAGTAGACGAACAAAGGGGAACATAGAAATCCAAACAACAAATGTTTGCTAATTGTACCGCATTAAGTTTCTGCAGCATTTCCATGGAAGTGAAGAGACCTGCTTGTCGCTTGTTCACCTGAAATGAATAGAAATGTTGTTGTGAAGAAGAGCATTCCAAAAAAAATAATAAATTAATAAACAGAAATCTAATTATAGTCATTTGTGCGTTACATTGTTTCTGAGAAATATATCAAGCCAACCTCCCTCTCATCAAAATCTTTATTCACCATACTTCTTGGAAGTGCATAATAAGTAAAAAAGTAAAGTACCCCTGTCACGCCAAGTGGTGTATAGGGAATATGGTGTTAGTGACCATAAATTTTACAGACCCCCTCGGCACATGATCTTTAGGGTAATGTGGTTGGTATTGCGTCCGTGCCGCTTTACTTTCCCAGAAAAAAAATCTGGTACCCATTAAAGGCTGGGTGAACTGGAAGCCATCGGTTGGGATCGAACCCTACCTCGTCTTTTGTAGTCCAGTTCACTAACCACTGAGCTATCGCAGCTCCTGGAAGTGCATAATACTGACCTTTATTTTTCTTGGAAAGAAATATGGCTCTGGCATAATACTGACCTTTATTTTTCTTGGAAAGAAATATGGCTCTGGCATAATACTGACCTTTAATCTTCAGGGAAGGAAATGAGGCAATGGCATCATACTGACCATATTACTCAAATGATATGTGCGGCGGATAAAAAAAAGTATGGGAAATAGCACATATTCCCTATACGACACAGTGTGTTAGGGTTTCTTTCTTTTCTTTTTCTAACAGATTTAACAATGGCACCACTGTAGGAGTGTCATCAGCGAAGTGGTTAGTGTGCTAGCTTAATAATAAAGTAAATGTGGGTTCATATTCTCTCGCTGTGTTAGGAATGGTATAGAAGCAAGGAAAACTTTCCCAATCACATGAAATCCTTTGATGCATGACAGAAAAACCTAAAAGAAAAGATCAGAAGCAAAGAATTGAGAAGATAGAAAGCTCCAAATTATGCTAATGCTAACAAACTAGTTCAGACACCTGATAAGACAAAATGAATCAAATGAGAGCCAATAAGCCTAAAACAAGATTGACCACACAAAGAATGAATTGATGGAATATTACAGACACTAGGAAACAGCAGCAGGAGTGGCCAACAGCAGAGCATAAGACCACAAACTATATCTCCCCTTGACTCTGAAAGGCAAAGGAGGAAGGATAGAAGAAGATGTTTCATCGCCATTATTAATGTGTGACTTTACCATCATTGTATATTTCCACATAAGTCTAAATTTGGTGACTACAGTAAACTAAAATATTTCATTTGACACAGTCTTACTACATAATTACCTACCTCTAGGGGGTTAGTTGTGTCTGGTAATTGCAGCAGATACTCAATGCACTGCTTATATAACTGAAACATGAAACAAAAGAAGCTTTGTGCCCATCATAATAAAAAGTTATAACGCAAACAAAGTTAACATTTCTAGTTATTGGTTTAAGCTTAATTTGCCTCACTGTGCACTCCAGGCTGACCCAAAGGTGTGCTGTTATTTCAATAGATGACAAAGGGTATGTATGCTAAAGGTTATGTTGATCAGGATTGCTTTCAAGAATGCAGGCACCTGTCAGCACCAAGACTGAAAGGCAGGCTGTAACTCATAGATCCTACTCCACCTATATGTGGTGCTCCTAGTAATGTATTAATAAGTCTGGTCAAGTTGAGTTACGGCCAAGACAGAGAGACCAATCTGGTTCTCAAATATGTCTGTTAAAGACAGGTGTTTTGTACCTAACGACACACTAATGTCACAGCTTGCTGTAAACCATAACCCAGTGCACCTATGTCCACTTGTGCACCTATGTCCATTTGTGCACATATGTCCATTTGTGCACCTATGTTATTGAGTTATTTGCGGGTCATCATCATTGTACTCCGAACATGTCCATAGGTGCTCAGATCCCCTCCTCAGCAATTCCCTCAGTGTCCAGCGACTGACGACTCCAGTTCTATGTTGGTTGATAAGTCTTCTTACACAGCCACTAAGTTTCTCATTTCTGGCTGTGCCCATCTTAACTCCCAGTTTCCATCAACCGAAGAAGTGACGTGGATCTGTGTTTGTTGAAGTCCTGTGCTCTTCCCACATCTCGGAGGGCATTGATGATGTCCGCCCGATCCATTGGTTGCCCGACCTCAACGACAGCGCAGCTAGCCAACCTGTCCGCTCTTTCATTTCCTCGTACTCCCGCATGTCCAGGGACATAGACAAAGGTGACCTTACGTATTTTGGATTTCTGCAACGACTCTACCTATGTCCACTTGTGCACCTATGTCCACTTAAAGTTCTTGTAAGGGCAGACAATGAAAAGGAGTAGTTGTTTGAGTGTACACAGTAGAAGAAGAAGGAGGTTTGCTCTTTTAGTCTTTGGTTTTACATGAACTTCCAGCAAGGAAGGTGCTGTTTGTAGCTGCTGCTTCCTCTAGGAAAGTAATCTAAAAAATATCTGGTATGCAATAGTCAATTAGATAAGAAAATATGGAAGATAAAAAAGGACCGAAAGGCAAAATCAGAGAGGCCATGACTTCATCAACTCATAATGTGCAGAAGCAATTTGAAAGGAGTGGATAAAACTGGTTTCAATAGAGGCGAAGGCACGCCTCACAGCATCAGAGCTGGAAGTTGTCAGTGACACACAGCTGATGGTTTATGCCAAGATCGGTGAACTAGAACCATCCAGACCCTGCTCCACCTCTCCGTGGTGCCTCCAGTAACAGACTAACCTGTCTAGTCAAGTGAGTAGGGATGGAAGAGGGAAGGCAACCCAGTACTCAAAAATGTGCTGAAGTCAGATGTGTTGGGCCGAAAGTCACAAATATCATAATTATACTGCAAATCACAACACAACGCAGACATGCACATTTAACATCCTTTTAAGGGCGAATGATGAAGAGGTGTACTTCTTTAGTCATCGGGCAAATGCAAGCAAGCACTGGTTGCAATGATCAATACTTCAACAACCCAGAAAATTATGAAGCTTGAAGAAAGGAAAATTAAACTTCAGTTCCATAAATGACCAGTATACAAAATATTTATCACAATTTATTTTTTTCTCTCTCCAAAATGTAAACACTTCTATAAGGAATTATGCTATAAGTTGTTATAAGTGTCAGTGATATACAAACTAAAATTATTATTCCTTAGTTTTCTTTAAGCACAGAAGGACAACTAAACTAGTTAGATGCCATGTAGGAAGATTACAAAATGGTCACATACCACTACTAATCTGTTGAAAAAAGATGGCTGGTTGGATGGCCACCAATAATCTGCAACAAAGAATACAAAACTGTAGCATATTGACATTTTATTAGCAAAAAAAAAATATTGATAAGTAGTAGAAACTATTATTTATACACTATTTTTCAATGTTTTAAAGCAAGGAATCAAATTAATTTAAAAAAAAAAAATATGTAAAGCATGACAAAGATACAAGTAGTTGACTTATTTAAGAGGAAAAGAGGAAGACCCAGAGAGACACTGAGAAGAACATTAATGAGAGAGTCAAGAGCAGCAGGAATCGGCTCCTCAATGAGATAAAGCTGCTTGCACAGAACAGAGACAAATGGCAAGATTTGATAAAAGATCTTTAAAAGAAAACTGCTAGAATAAAAATTTAGATAAGAGAGGAGTATCTTGGTCTACGCCCTATGGGCCGGCTACGGCTCGAAAGGTCAATGGGTGGGTGGATGGATGGATGGGTGGATGGATGGATGGATGGATAGATAGATAGTTGCACTTATTATATTAATAACTTCTATAATGGGTCATGAACTTCCATATTTTCTAGGGAAATACATAGTGGTTTCCGCTTCCCTGCCTTAAGATTTGTGTACAGCTTATTCCTCTAATAGTTGACCCTAAACAAGGTATAACATACAAGGAAGCAAGTGTTTGAAATAAGTTTTTAGAGGTAAAAATTATACAATTTTTAATAAGATGAGAGATCTATGATAAACAGGTTGTACAACAAGTCAATGATATTTAGAATTAGAAAAAAAAATTTCCAGTTCTGATTTATGGCTGTGAATCATGAACAATAAACAAAGAGAAAGGACATTGGGCAGAGTCAGCAGAGATATGACTTTTTAGAAGGGTGCTAAAAGTATCGAGGACTGCTAAAAAATTTAATGAGGAGGTACTAAAAGACTGGTTAGTGAACTCGCTTCCTGATCAGAAGTGGTAGATTTTATTTTGGACCCACAGGGTTTATCCAGCCTCTAAAAATGGGTACCTGAGATTTGCATGGAAGCAAAGCCTGCCTGGTATTACACCGACCATATCGCCCAAAAATGTGCTGCGGTCATAGAAAAATATGATCACTAACACCATATTCCCCATATGCCTAGCAAGGGAGGGGAGGGAACCTTTACTTTACTCAAAGAGACAGGTGTAAAGAAGATTTTAACACAAATTATGGAAAGTAGTCCAGATTTGTGAGGCATGTGCGAAGAAAACGTGCTTTAGAATATTTAATAACAACGGGAAAAAATAGAAGATTAGAGGGATAGAGGTAGACAAAGGAAAAAAGATACTAGATGGTTTGATGACGTGGAATGAGAAAAGATCAACAGCAGAGTTATTGCATAACACGACAAGATTAAGGGTTATGGAGAGACATGATATCCAATGCCCCCAAGCATGAACCATGAATGAATGAAGTAGTAAACAGATTTTATAACAGATACTATAAGACATTTTTATCAATAACATACAAATAGTAAAATTATAAGAAAATGGTAAAAATTATAATAATTGAGTTATTTGCATGTCATCATCATTGCACTCCGAACATGTCCATAGGTGCTCAGATCCCCTCCCCAGTAAGTCCCGCAATGTCCAGCAACTGACAACTCCAGTTCTGTGTTGGTTGATAACTCTTCTTACATGCCCAATAAGTTTCTCATTTCTGGCTGTGCCCATTTTAACTCCCATCTCTATCATCAATCATAATAAACATACAGGTAGTAATATTTATAACAAAGACATAAGTAGCATCATTTATATTAAAAGACAAGTATTATTTATGAAAATTAGGTATAGAGTAGTAAAGAGTAATAGATAATAAAGGAGATAATACATTATAACAAAAAAGTTAAGCAGTGTAGTATATAATAAAGAGATAGGAGGTGCATAGACAGAGCTCTCATTAAGCTTCAGTCATTACAAGTATTTTCCTTTTTAATCAACCCCTTTATGAAGACTAAATCATTGTTATTGCATTTTAATCAAGTAGTATAACATGTTCTCTATATCTTGATGATGAATTATAAACTTGTATAATTTCATATAATTTATATATAATTTCTCAATCAAGTTTCTTTCCTTCCTTATTTTCCCCTTCCTTCTTTCTTTCCACTGACCACTTTGTTGGTCTGTCACTAAGGAATAGAAGAAAAAGGGTGCCATAAAGTAATAATCTTGCAACTTTAAGCAGTCAGGAATTCAACTGATGCTGTAATGCTTTTCTGGATGTTTGTTTCTGCTAGAATAGTTGAAGCTGTTAATCCTAGTGATAGTGTTATACGTGTTGTGGGACTCCTGTCTGAGAAATAAAAACCCTTGTCAATGTTCTACATGAAGAAGGGTTTTCATTTCTCTGACAGAACCCCAACACTATTACAGTAAATTAAAGTAAAGAGCCCTGTCACGCCAAGTGGCGTATAGGGAATATAGTGTAAGTGACCATCATGACCTTCAGCACATGGTTTTTGGAGTAATGTGGCCGGTATTACACCCGAGCCATTTTACTTTTCCCCAGAAAAAAATCCAGTTCCCATTTTAGGTGAACCTGAACCATTTCTAGGTGAACCTGGAAGCCGCCGATGAGGATCGAACCTGACCTCCTGTTCTTAACACTATTACAGTGACAAAGCATAATTAGATCTTCTAAACCAACAGTTCTCATCACAGCAGAAGATTACCGTGATCCTCATCTTTCAAGCCATTTTGCTTTGACAAAGATTGATTTAAAAATAACACATAGAAGAGGTATAGCAATGCTTTAATCAACTCTCAATTCTGATACTTGTCGTCAACCACAATGTTTCTCTTCTCTTATGAAGTTAGTTGAGGAAGATACTATGCTATCCATTTTTGACAATAGAAACAAGAAAAAAGAGTTCTTAAATGTTAACGTAGAGCCAGTCTTAACATTTGGATGTGAATCATGGACAATAGGACAACAGACAAGAAAATCACTGGAGGCTGTAGAAATGTGGTTTTACAGAAGAATGTTGAGAATACCATGGACAGTAAGGTGAGTAATGAAAATGTTCTGAGAGAGGTCAAAGCAAAAAGAGAGCTAATTTCCAATATTAGGAAGAAACAATCATCATTTTTTGGCCATGTAATGAGAAGAGAACAACTGGAATATATTGTAACTGGAAAAATTTAAGGATGAAGAGATAGAGGGAAGCAAAGAGAAAAGATACAAGACAGCTTAAGAGAATGGCTTGGCAGAAGGTCAACAACAGAAATGATAAATAACTGTTGAGATCAAAAGTTGTGGAGAGACATGTTTACCTATGCCAGCAGGCTCGTTACTTGATGATGATGAAGTTAATATAAAAATGTGGCTGTGGAACAAATTTATCTACATAAACATAATATAAGTTGAGTTTCTTTAAATGAGTAATTTACCAGAGTTATCGATTTTCAAGCATCGCTGGACAATAAGAAATGATCAATAAACAAAAATATTATTTCCTTCCTATTTCCAAATTTTTACCAAAAACTTTTAGAGCCACTTTGTCCAGAGAAAGCAGATTCTTGGCAAATGGGCAAATGATAGAGTTGTACAACTTGGGCTGATCAAAAAGATGGCACTCTGGCAACATTAAGTACAGGCGTAGAGCCTCTATGTCTGGAGGTGAGACTGGCAACATTGGGATTAAATGTTGCTCAATGTCTGTACTGATCTAGAGTACACGAAAGGGAAAAAAACATGCAAGTTAGAAATGGACATGTATGTTCAGTATACTCAGGGAGCATATAGAAGATGTTGTCAGCAAGTTTGCATGTCTATTATTTTTTTAATATATATATATATATGACCTATATGACCTTTGGCGCCATTGTTGGTGGAAAATCAATTATAATTTATCAGTAGTTTGGTAATATATTATTGTCTTATGCTGGATGCTATTTTACTCAGCAGCTTCTCTCATAACTCTGTCAATATTTACTACAACTTTAAAGTATCATATTTATTATTGCATTTAGGAAACTGTGGTGGCTGAATGGTTAGATCATTCATTACTGACCATAAGGGTCCAGGTTCAATTTCTACATTTGGCAAATTGTTTTCAGACTGACATGGCATTGGAGTTCACCCAGCCTATGAAAATGGGACAAAATAAGGTAACCTAGGCATGATACCAACCATACCATCCCTAAAATGTGCCATCATTCATAGAAAAATACAGGCACTAACACCATTTTCCCCCATACATCTAAAGGTGTGGAAGGAACCGTTCCTCTTTTTTTTTTATTCATTGAAACATTAACTACTCCTTTAAGTAATCAAAAATAGACTAATAGCATTATTAATTTTTTTTCAAACAATATATTAATAGTAGTTTGAACATTATCTTTAAATCCAAACAAATTATTCATAAAGATTGTAACATTGTCTATTATACTGAACACTCCAATCATCCCAATTTTGACTATCAAATACTTGACTAACTAGGATGAGTTATCATCTTTAGATTTAAACTCGTAAATGTGGTTCGTTAGTCAAAAACTCAACATTACAAATAAAAAGCTGTGAGTGTATGGAGCAATTGTCCAACTTATCATGAATACTTGTGTAACTGTGAAAATATTACGTTAAAAACATAAGAAAAATAAGAAGACCACTTGAGAATACTTGTTAACACACTTTCAACTTTGTATAAAGCACAAACCTTTGAACTAGATTTTTCTGACTTTATTTATGTTCCTACCTTCAATTTTCTTCTCATATTTTGTTATATCTTAGAAGCTGGATGAACATAAACAACTGTTTAACATGCACTGATCAATAAGCCTTCTAAACAAAATATGATGGTAGAGAACAGAGAATAAGATCCCTTTTGATTGCTCCCTCAGCCTAGAACAACTTGCATTTATGTAAGGTAAAGGGTGCACAGACTCTATATTCATTCTGTGTCAAATAAGTGAAAAAAAATGATAGAACATCAAGAGGAAATAAATGTTGACTTGTAGACCAAGGGAGCCACGATAGCTCAGTGGTTAGTGAACTGGACTACCACGGACAAGGGGTAGGGTTCGATCCCAACTGACGGCTTCCGGGTTCACCCAGCCTTAAATGGGTACCGGATTTTTTTCTGGGAAAGTAAAGCAGCACGGGCGTAATACTGACCACATTACCCCAAAAATCATGTGCTGAAGGTCTGTAAAATATAGGGTCACTAACACCATATTTCCCTATACGCCACTTGGCATGACGGGGGTACTTTACTTTTTTTACTTGTAGACCAAGGCATTCGATAGAGTAAACAGGGAAATAGTATGAAGAATCATGGAGAAATTTGGAGTTAAAGGACCACTGTTAGATCTTTGCATAGTAATTGTGAAAAAGTTAAGTTAGAACAAATGCTGGTCTACCAAAATGGTTTCGAGAGACATCTGGAGTCAAGACAGGGATGTGTTTTATCCTCCTTACTGTTCATTATATACATGGACTCATCATCATTATCATCGAGTGCCTTCTCCGCAACGAAGGTTGGCTACCATGGAGCGCCATTCTGCTCTGTCTCTTGCTTTGATGGTGCAGGTTATCATAGGCTGATTTGTCCATCTTTTGATGTTACTCGTCCATGTTAGCCTTGGTCTGCCTCTGCCTCTTTTACCTTGTATTTTCCCCTCCAGGATTACTTTTAGTAGGTTGTCGTGTCTTTTAACATGCCCCAAAAATCGCATTTGTCTTGTTTGAATTGTGATTAGTAGTTCTCTTTTCATTTTTAGCTGTTTTAAGACTTCATCGTTTGTTTTCTTTTCCTTCCATCCAACTCTACTTATTTTTCTATATATCCACATTTCAAAGGCTTCAATTCTCTGTTCTGTTTTCTTGTCTAATGACCATGTTTCTGCACCATATAGGAATATTGAGAAGATGTAACATTTTGCTATTCTTAGTTTTAGCCCTGGTGTTATTTGTTTTGATGTTAGTATGTTCTTCATGACATTAAAATTACTTTTTGCCATACCTATTCTTTTGTTTATTTCAGTTGTACATTTTCGATCACTGGTTATAGTATGTCCAAGGTAGTTGTAGTTCTGAACTGTCTCCAGGTCTATTCCTTCTATTTTGATATCCACTTGTGGGTTTTGGGTATCTTCTTTGTTCATGATCATAGTTTTAGTCTTTTTGATATTCATATCTAGTCCATATTTTTTGCTTGTCATGTTTATTTCATTAAGTAATTGTTGTAGATCTTTAGGATTTTCTGCTAGTAGTACAGTATCGTCAGCATATCTTAGGTTATTGATTATCTTTCCATTAATTTGTAGGCCTGGCATCTCTATGATCCATGGACTACATCACTAAAATAGAGTTAACTCCAGCGACAGAAAATATACATTATGAAATAAATGAACTGCTCTTTGCTGAAGATCAATACCTGATATACAAAACAGAACATCTACAATAGCACATAAATTTGCTGCAAAAAAAAAACTGCTATCAGCACGATATGAAGATAAACATAGACAAAAGTGAAATCATGAACAAAAGTAGAACACCAAGAAACATTAACATCTCAACAGATGATTACAAATTAAAGCAAGTACAGTCGAACCTGTCTAAGGCGACCATTCACGGGACTTTCAAAAACTGGTCCCATAGGACAGGTGGTCCTGCCTCACAGGTTTCACATAATAAATAGAGCGATAAAAAAAATTTTATCCTAAGCACTATGAAAACTAACCTGCAAATCAGCGTAATCCATGAGTAGAACATAGTGCACATGTCGGTCTACAATAGCCACTGGTTGGACACTTTTCATAAAACACGATAGTTAAACACACAAAAATAAAACACACATACACAGATTCCACTTATACTGTACATGTACATGAATACACTCTAAGCGGGCATGACTAATTCTTTAGTTAATTCCTGTAATTTATACGGGCCACGCAATGGTCTACTCTGGTCTAGACGGAACCGCGAAGTGATGTCACTTCACGAATCATAGATCTGTGTCTGCACCAGTATTGACTGATAAACGTAACACGTCCCACTGTAATCTGGGACTCACTAAATACGGGAAAACATCAACACCTGTAGACACCTGTGTCGATCGTTTATAGCTCTCAGCGAGACGAAGGACTGGCTGGTCGTCGTAAACGGGATAAATAACATTGGCGGCGGTTAATTAGCCTGGTCTCTGGTCGCGTCATACGGTGAGCGCCGTAATCAGTGTTAGCATATAGTAAAAAACTCGGGGAAATTGTAGACCCGGTCCTATAACCAGGGAAACGCTTTAAACAGGTGGTCCTAAGACCAGGTTCGACTGTACAAGAAATCAAATATCTTGGTAGCATTTTTACAGAGGATGGAAGGCTTAACAGAGAGATTGAAGCAAAAAATTCAAAGTGCTAAGAAAGTTACAGACCAAATTTTGCCAATTTTAAAGCATCTTGCTATCTCAATGGAAACAAAGAAGAACTTGATAAACTCTATCTTTATTCCAACTCTTTGCTATCAATGTCAAACATGGACTCAGACTAACGATCAAGAAAGAAAACTAACAACATATGAGATGAGATGAGATGTCCCAGAAAAGCTGAGAACAAAACATGAAGAGATCATGTAAAGAGCGATGAAATCAGAAACAACATTAGAATTCGACCAATAATCAAAAACATAGAGAGACAAAGATTATAGTGGTTTGAACATTTAATGCTCATGAACCCCTTAGCACCAGCATCAAGAGCTTATAGCAAAAAAATGGAACAAACTAGACCAAGAAGAAGATGGATTGAGGAAATTTACAACATAATAAAACAATATAATATCACTATATACACCAAGCCACAAAAAGTGCTCTTGATAGAAAACACATCATTGACTTTAACCTGCGACACCTACCAGCAAAAAGCAGAACAGGATAAAAGAAGAAAGGGCAGACAACCAAGAGAAGTATTCATTGGACACACAATAAGGGGATGACAACTAACTGTGTGTCTATATGTTCGGAATTGGAGTCAACAACGATGGCCTAACATCATCAAGTGCTCTACATTTAAAAAAAAAAATGATGATCATCATTTTCAAGAGGACGTGAACTCCCTGTATATGGTGGATAGGCGGTGGGAACAATTGAAGGCTATGCATGAAAAGTGTTCTTTGTTGCAGTTTCCTCATATTCCAAGTCCGGCTTGTTGCAGGAGCTACTGAGTTAAGTGCTCTGTGCACACTGTGAGCTGTGTGTCTCATCCGTTTTGATCCTGTTTCGATATTCCAATTGCTTTCGATGAATGATATCGTATGACAGGGAACAGTTGGCTGTGTTCACTTTCTGTGCGGTTTCGCCTGATGTCTTTTGGCGTGTGCTGACTGCTATGATGGGGACTACAGTCAGCTTTCTTTGTTTGGGAGATGAGATTCGGATGATTACGCTGGCACTGGCAGTCGAGCAATTATGGATTTTAATTCGTTTGCAGTGATACCGGGGCCTTCCATAACCAAAAACCAACTAACAATAAGGGGGGGTTAATCAGTTTTGCTGCAGTTCAACATATCATAGTGGTCTCAAAACAAGCATTGCATTATGTTTTGTGTCTTCATGACAGTATACATGTTTATTTGTTAATGTTATGGGATCCGAGATGCCAGTAGCTAGGCTGAAAGTGATCAGTGACTCATAGCTCACTGCTTGTACCAGAATCAGTGGCAACAGATGATCAAGATCCTACTCCCTGCAGTGCCTCAGATAACATACTAACCAGGTCTGGGGACCAAAGAAGAAAGGCAACCTGATACTCAGAAATGTTGTGCTGAGGTCAGATGCGTTATACAAAAAAATAAACAAATATCACAACTTGCTGCAAACCATGATTTCTCTCTCTTCATTTCTTCTTATACCCCTTCAGATGGGGACTGGTTGATCTCGAGGCAAGACGCCGGCCTCAAGACAGAGGGTTCAAATCCCGACTGCACCAGTTGGGATTTTTATTTATGATTTCTCTCTGTGGCAACCACCCTGGTCTCAGCAGTGAGGCTCGGCTTGAAATGTCAATTACTCATCGACGGAAAAAATATGAGTACCTCCGAAGATGGAGTTATCTGCTTGTGTGGCGAGGGACCCCTGTGCACACGGCTGCCAGGGAAAAATGGATTAACACTCAAAATTCAGTTCCTAGTCTCTAGGGACTTCGTCAGAGGTAAAAGCTGGCAAATTAAAAAAATAATACCCTTTCAGGTGTCGAGGGAGAAACAAAGTTCTAGTTCTTGCCCCTCTGGCAGCCTCCACCATTGTCAATGATTACTGTTGTAGCGATTCTCGAATATTATCAGTCCGTCTTACTCTCTGGGTCTACCACTGGCTCTTCTGCCATCTCCTCTTTTAATATATGCATTATATGGTATAGAATCTCTTGACATTCTTTCCATATGAACAAACCACTTCAGTTGTTGCCTCTGTATGTAGATTAGGATTGATTGTATGACCAATCTCTCTCTTATGACATAGTTCCAAATTCTATCACTTCTAGTCACTCCAAGCCCTTTTCTTAAACATCTCATCTTTGTGGTGATTAGCTTTTTTTTATGTTATGATTATGATTATAGAAGGCCCCGGTATCACTGCAAAGAAATTAAAATCTATAATTGTTCAACCACCCGTGCCAGTGGAATCATCCAAATTACTATCTCATCTGCCAAACAAAGAAAGGTAGCTGTAGTCCCCATCATAGCAGTCTCAGCACACACCAAAAGACATAAGGCGAAACCGCACAGAAAGTGAACACAGCCATCTGTTCCTTGTCATATGATATCATCATTCATCGTAAGCAATCAGAACATCGAAACACGATCAAAACTGATGAAACACACAGCTCACGGTGTACACAGAGCACTTAACTCTTCCTTTTATGTTTATTTGTCAACTACCATGTTTGGCACTGATAGCACAAGATGGGAATGAATATACTCTCTATAAGATGTTTCTTTGTGCTGACAGGTTCTGTCTTATGTTGAAGTATAGGGGCTAGCTGTCCCAATGTAAACCATGACACCAATGTAATTATGCCTACAAAATGTCCTTTTAGGGGTGGATGATGAAGGGTAGCCATCTGGTGAATGCAGAAGCAGAACTGTTATTGTTCTATTTTCTGAGTTCACTGATTTCAAAATAAAATTATGTATCAATATGGTTAATATTCAGTGTAATTTCATTTACTTAAATATGTGAGAAACTTAATTGCTTACATGTTGCATAGTAATTATATTAGAAACAGTAGTTAGATCTTGAAAAAATGTTCGAACTGCATTCATATCCACACCATGTTTTTTGCTACTACTACCATAGTGCTCATCATTTCTGGAAAAAAAAAAGAGAGTTTGTAACCAAATATGAAAAAAAGATAAAACATGCTACAAAAGTAAATGAAAGAATAGCCAGTAATCATCATAAACTTGTCTCAGAAAAAAAAATAATTTGTTGTCATGTTCTTAACTTCAGATTACGATAGTTGTATAAATTATGATCTAAAAATACAAATTATTAACAGTTTAATGCAGATGAGTACTCTTTCCCACCATGCCATGTACCTTCCTAACTGATCACACCAGTGATCTATGATGCATCATTGCACCCAGATATTTGTACAAATTTACATCAGAGGTGTCGTACAAAAATACAATAGAATCATAACAATGTGGTTTTTAAAAAAATTAACAGTAAGTGGAAGAGAATTTGTTTTATTTTTTTCTTGTTTTGTGTGTTCTAATGATGCTGGAAAAGAGTGTTGGCTTTTTTTTTTTTTGGTCCCTCACATATACTACATTTATTTGTTAATATCTGACATAAGATACTACATATAGTTCTTGATTTCTAACATAAGATACTACATATATTTGTTGATTTCTAACATAAAATACTACATATATTTGTTGATTTATAACTTAAGATACTACAAGCGAAAACAGCAAAGTGTGTGGTACACATCAGGCATATTCAGAACACGAAAGACGAATATGGCAGACCACCGTGAAAGAGATTAGAGCCTCATCACGTACTAGTCCAGAGGCAGCCATTGAGAGGAATTCAAAACAGAATAGAGAATTGAAGCCTTTGAAATGTGGATGTATAGAAGAATAGGTAGAATTGGATGGAAGGAAAAGAAAACAAACGATGAAGTCTTTAAACAACTAAAAATAAAAAGAGAACTACTAAGCACAATTCAAATTCAAAACAAGACAAATGCGATTTTTGGGCCATGTTAAAAGACACAACAGATTACTATAAGTAATCCTGGAGGGGAAAGTACAAGGTAAAAGAGGCAGAGGCAGACCAAGACTAACATGGACGAGTAACATCAAAAGATGGACAAATCAGCCTATGACAACCTGCACCATCAAAGCAAGAGACAGAGCAGAATGACGCTCCATGGTAGCCAACCTTCATTGTGGAGACGGCACTCGATGATGATCTAACATGAGATACTACAGATTTTTGCTAATATCTAACACAAAATACTACAGATATTTGTTAATACCTAACATAATACTACTGATATTTGCTAGTAAGTTACTATAGATATTTGTTAATATCTAGCATGTTAAGATAATTTCAACAGAAGCACTCTCTCACATAATTAGAGGCATTTCAGTGAGTTGTGCATCCTTAAAAAAACTTATTTATTATGGTATTATCATATAAAATGAATTTAATAACAAGAAATCTTGGAAAAAAAATATCATTTTGGCTCTGGGTTAGTACTTGGCGCACACAGTCTAAATACTTACAGTAACAAAAATGAGCCATTGAGACAAGAAGCATTGGAGAATATCTTGTCCAATTCACTGTGAACATAAAAAAATAGTAATTTATGCATGTGCACAAAATCAAATTTGTATCTTCCATGATTCCCACTGATAAACATAAAAAGAAATAAAGAGAGGAAGCAGGCACAAAACTATTATATAGAATTTAGATAAATGGAAACATTGACTGATCATCTCTAAAACTAGTTGAAAAAGATTAAATGGTAGACAAGATTAACCCTAGATTATGATACCGTAATATACCGATATTACAATGCTGATCTGTGAGTGACATGTTTACGATACAGTAGTAAAAATTACTACTACTTAAATTTAACACTAGCTCTAAAAATAGTATTTTCTTTGAACTTTTCAACCAGATGTGTGTTTACACTAAGCAAGACACAGGGACTTGGATTTCCTAGCTCAGGTTGATTTATAACATGAAATTTGAAAGCACGGACTGGATGTGTTACAGTGTCTATCAGTACAGTAGCCAAAAGTCTGTCAGTATGTTAAGCTACCTCATAGCGCTATTCACTGTGTTTCCCAAGTCACAAAGTGTTGTTTTATGTCATCCAACGTCCAAGGAAATTTCCATGATCACAGCAACAAAAAAAAGAAAAAAATAACCAAAAATTGCTTAATTTTTTTTTCAACATTATACGATCGCATCTCCCATGAAATTAAAAAAATTAATTCTCTACATCAATAGAAACAAATCCAACACTAAGAGTCTCAGAGGTCACAGGAAGTAGTAATTATGAAGGTATAATGGGGAGGGAGGGAGGTGATGGATGTTTGATAGACCATGGCAAACTGTCAACAAATTTTGAAGAATTCATGTTTTGATGGGGTAATTTTTATGATGGTATCTTAATCTAAGGTTAAAGAGATCACACAAAGCTCATTTTATTGACAAACATATATTGCAAATTTTTCTCTATTTCCTCCCTCCAAGAATAACAAAGGCATTCTTTTGTCTGGCTATGCTTGTGTTTTTAAAGTATAGGAACAACTCACCTTCAGCCACATAATATTTTTGAGGTATAGAACCAACTCACCTTCGGCCACATCATGTTTTTGAGGTATAGGAACAACTCACCTTCGGCCACATAATGTTTTTGAGGTATAGGAACAACTCACCTTCAGCCACATAATGTTTTTGAGGTATAGAAACAACTCACCTTCGGCCACATAATGTTTTTGAGGTATAGGAACAACTCACCTTCGGCCACATAATGTTTTTGAGGTATAGAAACAACTCACCTTCGGCCACATAATGTTTTTGAGGTATAGAAACAACTCACCTTCGGCCACATAATGTTTTTGAGATATAGAAACAACTCACCTTCGGCCACATAATGTATTTGAGGTATAGAAACAACTCACCTTCGGCCACATAATGTTTTTGAGGTATAGGAACAACACACCTTCAGCCACATAATGTTTTTGAGGTATAGGAACAACTCACCTTCAGCCACATAATGTTTTTGAGGTATAGAAACAACTCACCTTCGGCCACATAATGTTTTTGAGGTATAGGAACAACTCACCTTCGGCCACATAATGTTTTTGAGGTATAGAAACAACTCACCTTCGGCCACATAATGTTTTTGAGGTATAGGAACAACTCACCTTCGGCCACATAATGTTTTTGAGGTATAGGAACAACTCACCTTCAGTCACATAATGTTTTTGAGGTATAGGAACAACTCACCTTTAGTCACATAATGTGTATCAGTCAAGCACAGATCTCAACAAACACAGAAATTGGTAGGGAACAGAAAATGGCAGTAACATCAGGTATCATCAACAACATGTGCCATACCAGTTGGCACAGGTAATCATGCCCTTCCACAATTCTCTGTCCTCCGTGCATTGTATCAATTCTGTTAACTATTTACTGTACAACAATACCAATCTATTTAGTAGCTACTATGTCGTCCACAATATCTCTTCTGTATCTTGTCAGTTGTAACCAAATATTCCAACTTTGCTCTTCTGACGTGCCTAAAAAATGTTGACTGCTTCTTTGTGGTGTTTTTTAGGAGCTCTCCTTTTTGTGTTGGCCTCTTTTGAGAATTTCCTCTTTGGCCTTTTTAGCTGCCCAGGGAAATCTCAACATTCTTATGTAAAACCATCTTTTCATTCATCTCTGTGGCCCATAATCATCTTTTTATTTGTTTTTCTACTGTCCCTGATTCACTTTCATAGGTCAGAATTGGCTCTATATAGCAATAATGAAGTTATTTCTTCCTTCTATTGACATAGACTTGCACAAGATGCTTTTCATTTTTTTAAATGTTAATCTGACCTGCACAATTTTGCTTTTTATTTCTGTGATGCATATTCCATTAAGGAGGTTATAGGGATGGTCTCTAGGTAATAAGTTAGCCTCTTCACTGGAAGGTTCAGATTCTAATCCCACCATAGACATTGATAATTTTTCACTTTGAATCCATGGTTTCTTCGTGGCTTTACCGTTTCCTGGTCTCTGGGTTGTGAGATTATGTTCTCTCTTGGATATGTACCCTCTTGGATATTATGTACCCTCATGGATAACAGTGAAAAACAGATCATGTTTTACTCACATAAAAGAATCCTTGGTAGTTAAATGTTAAAAGGAACAGCTTAAAAATGGCCATTCCCCTGGAAAAAAATTGTTACACAAATCTCCAAATACCGAAGATGGATGTGTCGGGCCAAATGGCATAGATATCACAGCTTTGCTATAAACTTAAAAACTACATATCCAAGCCCATAATGGGTGAAAGCTAAACAGAAAAAGAAGAGAGCCCATATTATATCTTATTAACAGTACGCTTTGTAATATGACTCAATTGGGAGGAGACAAAATCTTATAAAGAAGTTTGAATATGGTGAGGTACTGAAAAGAATATCCAAGATAATTCTCAGTTGAATTATATTAAACCAGGGATCAATGCTTGCACTAACATATACAGACTTAGCACAGGTCATTGTGGCTTCAGAGCACATCTACACAAGATAGGACTCAGAGACTTTGCAACATGTAACTGCAGAGTAGCCATACAAACTCCAGAGCATACACTACAGGACTGCATTACTCTAAACACCCTAAAAACACAAATATGGGCCACATAAACAACCCTACATGACACTATGGGGAACCGATGATGACCTCAAATGCACTGTCTTGTTCATGACCCAGGCTGGTCTAAATGTCTAAATGCATAGCAATAGCTAATTGTGGAAGAAGAAGAAACTTGAACTAATAAATGTATAACAAAATATATTATGCTATGTGATCAAGAAAAAGAACTACCTGTGCTAAAGAACATTGTCTGAATACAAAATTGATAGTCCAATACACATATTTTAAAAATTTGTAACGATAGTAATTATTGACTTACTCAGTGAGTTCATGTGATGGTGTATCAGATGCACCTAGCGGACGCAACATCTCGATCCTACCCTTAGAGAGTGTGAGAATCTGTCTTGTTGGGTCCTCTATTCTGAAGTCATCGGAGGCACATTTCTAAGAAGATTAGGATTGTTTCTGGTCAAGAAATGGATTAAATGCAACAAAAATTACCCTTTTAACCCTATCATTCAACTTGCAAAAACTGTCTGAGGAGTTAGAAGGAAAACTATCGCAACCAAATACAAGAACTAATGGAGAATTCGATCAATTTGTCAGGAGCAAATGCATACACAATTTAAATACATAATAGAGTTAAAAACAGAACACAAGAGTAGTCAGAAAGATTAGGCATATCACCAGTTCAAGAGACAAGAACAGTGCCGATACACAACCTTTGTGACGCCAGATTAAGGAGCCATTATAATTATTTTAAAGGAAAGGAACTTAGATAACTGTAGTTGTAGAACAGGTAACATGATTTCCAAACACTTTTTATGAGATGCCCAGCTTACAATGAACAAAAAAGCATCATGTGGGCCATCACAATGACACTCAGGACAAGCTGAATGGTGATGTCACTAACCATAGGTAGACCAATGCTCTATCTGAGCTCCTGAACATTGACATCTTAAAGTATATCAAATAGATTTCTAGGGCTTACTGCTAATTAATCAGTACAACTTGTATCTTGTCCCTGCTGACTTGTGGGAGTTTTGGGAGAAGCAAAGAGCAGGGGAGCAAATCCCAAACAGAAAATACAGTTGGGAGACCCTAAACAAAAAAAGTGCTAAGTTTTTTTTTTGTTTTGTGTAGCCAGCTTTTTTTCCCTAGAAAAGTTCTGGAAGACTAAATTTTGCCTGAATGTAAGTTTTTTTTCCTACTTTTTCGCACTGGCAGCTGTGTGCCAAGGTGTCCCTCACCATACAGGCAGATATTCTCTGAATTCACAGAGATATTCTTAAATTTCAATATTGAGAGTTTTGACATTTTTGGATATATTTTTAAAAATAAATTTTGCTCAAGTAGTAGACCTATTGGTGTACTCTTTTTGATTTTACAGTGACAAGAGTTCTTTGACATTCCTAGAGTAAACACATGACCTCCTGTTTTTCAATTAGACACCTGGTACAAATGGAATGACACAACATGCAGAAGCCAGATAGATTTTATACTAACAAGAAAAGAGTAACCGACAGCAGAGCAATCCCTAATATCACAGATGACACGGACCACAAGATGGTTATGAACACATTCAAACAGCCAAAAATAAAGAGAATATATGAAAACAAACAAAAGAAGCAAAAAGAACAGAGAATAAAAATAAAACAATGAAAAGATTAAGAATCAAGAAAAACCCTATAAGAAAAACTAACAGAGGAATTCAAGAAAATCCCTAATGAAGTATGCACAATAGAAGAAGAGTGGAAGCAATTTAAAGAAACAGTAACCAACATCTCTAAAACAGTATGTGGAACAAAGTTAAGGACAAAAGAAGGGAAAAAGAGCACCAGTGGATTGAAGCATTTAAAGAAAAGAAGAAACTTTTCAAAAATTGGAGGGAGAATAAAAACAAAGAATAATATAAAAAATATGCCCTAGTTCAAAAAAGAGTTAAAATTTTGATCAAAGAAGCTAAGAGCAAGAAAAGAAAACCATGATTCTACTGAGCTCATAAATGACAAAGTCGGACAGCCAATATCAAATAACCAACATATGCAACAGAGATGGAAAGAATACTTTGAAGACCTGTTAAACATGACAACTACCAATAAGACAACAAAAACCATGCAAAGAATGCACAAATACTGAACCCAACATAATGAAAGAGGAAATTGAAGAAGTAATCAAATATGCACCAAAAAATAAAGAACCGGGGATAGATAACATACCAATAGAAATAATAGCAGCACGAGAAACAGGAGTGACATGGCTGCACAGAATATTTAATGCAGCATGGCACCAACAAAAAGTCCCTGAAGACTGGCAACAGGCAATCAATGTATCAATATGGAAAAAGAAAGGTAGCAAAAGAGATTGCAACCAATATAGAGGTATATCTCTTCTCAACCATGTAGGAAAGCTAAACACCAAAATTGTGGAAAAAAGGCTGAGACCAATAATAGAACTAGTTAAGCGATTCTCAAATGGGGTTCCGAAAAAACAGAGAATGTACTGACACTCTATTCACATTAAAACAGCTTGCAGAAAAAAAACGACAGAACACAATAAAAATGTATACATAGTTTTCATTGACTAGGAAAAAGCATTTGACAGAGTAAATAGAGAAAAACTGTGGGAGATACTAACAACATACAGATATGCCAACATCTAATGAACTTAATTAAAAGTCTCTACATCAACAGCAGCTGCACAGTCAGAACAGCAGCAGGCTACACAGACCACTTTGAACTTAGATGAGGTGTAAGACAGGTGTGCGTACTATCCCCCCTACTGTTTATTACATGCATGGACTATATATGCAAGTTAGCCAACCCATCAGAGACAGAGGAGATCAACGAGCTTTTATTTGCAGACAATCCGGCACTAATACATGAAACAATAGAAGACCTACAAGAACATTTAATGAACTCAACAACACAGGCACAGAATAAATACAACATGAAAATGAACAGAACAGAAATCACGAATGTCGCCAAAAATAAACAGAAAATCAACATAACTATAGAAGGCAGGCAACTAAGACAAGTAGAGGAACTAAAATACCTAGGAAGTTTAGTGACAAACGATAATTCAGAAACAGCAGAGATAGAATCAAGATGCAACAAAGCTTGTCAAATCATTGGACAGTTATCACCACCATTGTCCAACAAGGAAATAACTCTAGAGGCAAAACGAGCACTATACAATACAATCTTTATCCCAACGTTGTGCTACCAATGTCAGACCTGGACCCTAGATGCAAAAACAATTAAAAAAATAACCTCTACTGAGATTAAATGTGTAAGATGAATGACAGAAAACAGTCTGAGAGATAAGATCAGAAATGAAGAACTGAGAAAAAAGCTAGGAATAGCCCCTGCCATAGAATATATAAAGAAACAACAGATTAAATGGTTTGGCCATGTGACAAGGCAGAAAGATCAAAACACAACGCAACGAGCCTTCAATAAATGTTGTGGGAATACCAGACCCAAGGGTCGACCACAAAAAAGATGGATCGATGGAATATTAGAAGCACTAGGAAACATAACAGCAGCAGAGGCAAACAGAAGAGCAAAAAACCGCAAATTATATCTCCCCTCGATGCTGAAAGGCAGATGAGGAAGGAAAGAAGAAGAAAATCCAAGAAGGCTAGACATTGAATCTCACTATACACAGATCACGGGAGGGTAAAGCCATAAAGAAACTATGTATTCTTCGTCTTTCCTCCCTGATTTGCCTTTCAGCATTGAGGGGAGATATAATTTGCAGTCTCTTGCTCTTCTGTTCGCCTCTGTTACTCTTATGTTTCCTAGCGCTTCTAATATTCCATCAATCCATCTTTTTCATGGTCGACCCTTGGGTCTGGTGATCTCGCAACATTTATTGAGGGCTTGTTGTGTTGTGTTTTGATCTTTCTGTCCTGTCACGTGGCCAAACCATTTTATCTGTTGTTTCTTTATATATTCTATGATGGGGCTATTCTTAGCTTTTTTCTCAGTTCTTCATTTCTGATATTGTCTCTCAGGCTGTTTCCTGTCATTCGTCTAACACATTTAAACTCAGTAGAGGTTGTTTTTCTTATTGTTCTTGCATCTAGGGTCCAAGACTGTCATTGGTAGCACAACATTGGGATGAAGATTGTATTGTAGAGTGCCCATTTTGCCTCTAGAGCTATTTCCTTGTTGGACAATAGTGGTGATATCAGTCCAATGATTTGATAAGCTTTGTTGCATCTTGAGCAGCTATGTATTCAAAGTGAGAAATTCCCACTGTCAGTGGTGAGATCAAAACCAAGGACCATCTTGTCCAGAGGGTAACATCCTACCTCTAGACCACACAGCACACCCTAAGGCAGTTTATGATCTGTTACAGATTCTTTCATGCACTTTCAACGGTCACATAGGTACCAAGTGTAGCACAAATGTGTTCCAACGGAACGAATTAATGAGATCAAAAGAGGGATTCTGAGACATGGGCAAAACTGAATCACTTCATGGATTGCTTGTATTATGAAAAGGTCATCTCTTTGTTCTGTTTGTTCTTGACTGGCCTACTATGATACATAACTCTAGAGACAGAAAGTCTATTACTGTTAATTAAAAACAATAATAATTTTTGAAAGATTTCCTGTCATTCTTTATTATAAGCAAAGGGTGACAGTTATAAATAGATTTTAAGGTGTCAGCATGTGTGTCACAGCTGTTTGTTTACATCTCAAAGTAGCATTTTAGTTCAAAACTTGTAAATTTTGCCAAATTTATGGATGATGTCTTGAGCCTAATAGACTCAACTTATTTTTAAATTATTATTTTATGGAAGTGGTTTGAATTTGTAACACCAGGCACAAAATGTAACATTTTTAGCTAAAGTAGATATTTATGTATGAATTATATTTTAGTAGTTAATGCTTTAACAAATAAAGATCAAAGATTAGCAAATCTGAGAGTTTTGGGGTATGCAATATTCATATTTTAACCACAAAAGTTTTTTTTTAATTTTGAGATAACCTTTTTCTAATCACTTGGAATGAATAATAGAAAAAAAAAAAAAACAGGTGTATTTTCATGGAAAAACAAATTAGAAAATGAACTAAATTATCAGTAACAACCAACTGAGGTGTTTGCCAGTAGAATAGGTTCTTTAACACTACTTACGTCTGCATCATCAGCAACAACAAAAGACTGATCCCCACCAGCGTGAATACCCCTGACCCTGAGTTCTGAATCATGGTTGTCAACCTGCATTGAGGAATGTGATGAGTGAGGGCCAATACCTGCAGCAAAATGTACTGGCACAGAAACTGGGCTGTTTTTATTTTCCATTCCTGACAGCCCAAGCTGCCCACTCCCTCCAAGCCCAAAAGAATAGAGCTTACCAGATTTTGGAACATATGCCAGTGTGTGGCCTCTGATGACAAAGAAACATAAATTTACTACTTAATTAGGGATATGAATTAATGAGTTTTTATTTTATTAGAATTTACATTTATAACTTCTTACACTAACAGACTTAAATATTGAAAAGAATTGGCTTATAAATACTATCCTACAGAGGAAATTAAAATACTATCTTTTATATTTTTTTTCTTCACTTCCTCTAGTACCCCTTTGGGTGTCGAGGAAGATACAAAGTTCTGGTTCTTGCCCTTTTGGCAGCTTCACTCATTGTCAATTGATTTTGTTGTAGTGTTTCTTTGATGTTGTCTGTCCATCTTACTCTGGGCCTGCCTCTTGCTCTTCTTCCTTCTCCTCTTTTAATATATGCTTAATATGGTAAGGAAGCACAAGACATTCTTTCTAGATGTGTAAACCAGTTTCTGTATGTAGCTTAGAATTGGTTCAACACCTACTCTTTCTCTTATAATATCATTTTTTATTCTGTCTTTTCTGGTTACTCCAAGCGCTTTTCTCAGACATTGCATATCTGTGGTGACAAACTTACTTTTATGCTTAGACCTAGTGACCATGTTTGTCATTGGTAGCACAATGTTGGAATGAATATACCCTGTTTCTGGGTGGTAATAGGTATTGCTTTGTGTTGAAGTATAAGGGGTAGCTGTCCCAATATTTAGTTTACCCTATTGCATTGTATATCTTTTTTTTATCAATTTTAACATCTGAGAACGTAAAATACTACGGCCACACCAAAAGACACAGTGGGCTGGAAATAAAAATAATGGAAGGCATAGTTCCAGGATGGTGAGACGGGCAGATCTTGCAAGAAGAAGGTGATTTCAAGACATCAAAGAAAACCTTGAACATGACAATAGAAGAAGTGTGTGATCTGGCTAGTGGCAGGGATTCTTTCAGATGGGCTGTGGTGAATGCAACGTTCTGTAAAGGACATGCGACCTGATGATGAACTTCTTACACAAACTTATTACAAGAATCATCATCATCTAGCTGTACGTCCCTTTTTCAAACTTGGTCTCATGATTACTACTTCGAAGCTTTCTCTGTTGCAACTTGGCTCTCATGACAGCTACTTCGAAATTTTCTGTACTGCACAAGATTTGTAGCTTCTGTGGCAGTCATTCTCAGCTCGTGTGAGATAACTTGCACACACGTCCTTCTAGGTTTTCCTCTCTCTCTCTCTCTCATTTACCTAGAACCATACGTTCCATTATCTTCTCTATGTCATTTTAAATTGACCAAAATATTTTATTTTCCTTGTTTATATGTTCTTTATCAACCAGATTTCTACAATTTTAAGTTCTTGTAAAACTAACATGTTTGATCTTTTCCCCATGCAAGGGTATTTATAGTATTGATAACCTTACTACACTCTTGGCAGATCTACTCATTTAGATATATAGGAAGAATATTTCCCTTTAGAAATATGGAAAGAATCCATCCCACTGGAATATATGGAAAGAATACACATCCTGTTAGTTACCTTGTCCATGGCCTGTGATTCAATAAGGGGTCTAAAGGGTTATTATTGATTAATGTCTGTCTGAGCTAGTTTACTTAAAATGGTATGATCATCAACATCATGTACCTGCTTAGATGAAAATGTCTTCCCACAACTTTCTGTCTCTACAGCTGTTTTTTTTAACTCTGTTGCTGATTTCCAATCAAACCATTCTCTTAAAGTGTCTTCTTCTTCTTATCATTCACCTGTTAAGTGGGTGTTGATGCGTTATGTTGCTAGTTTATGACATAGTCACAATATCTGCACCTTTTCGCCTGACATATCCATCTTTGGCAAGGATGGGTAGATTTGCTTAACAATTTTCGCCTGGATAGCAGCTATTTTGGCCTGCTATTTTTTTACTTTAAACTGCCAAGGGTTCTGTAGCGTGTGTGAGTGCACATGGGACCTCCTCTTTTTCGCTGTTTACAGAGAGGGATACACATCGGATGTCACTACCCAGAGACCGGGGAAGGGTAAAGCCACAAAGAAACACATGGGTTAGATTTTTTTAAAATTCCCACTACCTGTGGTGGAAATCAAACCCAGGTCCTTCTTGTCCAGAGGTTGATGTCTTACCTCTTGACCACCTAGTTCCCCTAAACTGTTTTGAATCTCTTGTCTCTGATGTTAGGTTAGGGTGTAAAAACAGAAATGCTTGCATGGCCCAGAAACACAGAATGTTTACAAACCATAGCTGGATATGTGGCCAACAGTCTGTTTCAGTGATTAGGTTGATCTGTAGAATTTCTCTTCTAGGGAGATCGACATGGGCCACATTGACCTCCTCAAGTCTGTATACTGGGGGGGCAATCTGTAGAACATGTTTTGTTGTCATGTCATCCAGGGTTAAGTGGCATTGGTTGGTAGTTCCTATTTTGCGTTAAGCGAAAATGTGATTTCTCATTCTGTGGTGGCCAGGGCATAGGTATGATGACTTGATTCCGCCTTGATAGTTGCAGGTGTTCGTCCCTCTCGTTATACTTCGGGTGTTCTTGTTTGCATTTTTCACAATACTGCCCTTTAATGAGGGATTTGGCTTCATTGTAGCTGACCAGATGGTTCTCTTATGGTAATTCCCCTCCATCCTTGGCTAGTTTGTCTGCATATTTTTTCCTTGTATATTACAGTGTGATGGTATCCACTGGATGACCACTCTCTAGAAGTTATAAGTAATGGTTCAACAACATACTTCAGACATACTCCTTCCTCTTTAGGGCTAGAGGGCTTGGGTGCGTTGTATTGTTAGTTTATGGCACGCTGTGCTCCACGGCCCGACACATTTGCCTTTGGTGTGAATCAGATGTCACTAAAATACTGTTGTTTTGGTACTGATGATTAAGAGAGTGGTTCTACCACTAAATCTAGTGCTTTACAAGACTGCTGGTGGTGTTTTGGGGAAAACAATGATGCCATGCAGAAATAATTGACTCAGACTGGGGTCCTCTCAACCATCTCCAAACCCATTCTAACAGAGAATGAGGATATATTCTTTACCAATACTAATGGACAAACAATACAGCATCTATTATAGAAATATAAAATGGTAATTCTAAATCCTTATCAAATGGTTAAAAAAAAAAACACAAGATTAGTATTCTGAACAAAATATTAATTTTTCATTCACACTCTATTCCTGTAATTGTTCAAACATTTTGTCTGTCTTCTGGTCTACTACCATTTACTGCATCCATTCCCTGCTGCAGATGTCTTGGTATTGCCATGTCACTAAATAGAGTTGAAAACTGAAGAAAGTGTGGTTGACATTGCCCCACTCTCATCTACTAAATTACAAAAATATCCATGCTAAACCACTCTGTCATCGAATAAATCTCTAATCATCATCTATCAAAAAGTTCTGCAATGAGTAAGCTGCAAAGTGGTTGGCATAGAAACAAAGGCAACCTTAGTGACAAACATGCACAAAGACAACTTGGACTATTATGGCTAAACAGTTGTCCATCAGTGAACTGAAGCATTGGGAGAACACCTCTCACAGGATGGTGACAAGGAAGCTGAGGATAATGCACATGCGAAAGGAATGTTGGAACATGAAGGGCGGAAGCAGGAATTGCATCCTCAGCTGAAAAGAACACAACACAGTCGATCAATGCAGTAGATGAAGACTTCAATGGTAGTTGGAACAGGTGGCAGAGCAGATACAGGAATGTCTTGACTGCAGTGATGCCAGTCTGAATTGAAGGCTAAAAAGTTGGGAGATGCTGTCTGGGGGACTAAGCAGAACTTATAGAAACAGTTCTGTTCACTTCCAAAATTGGGAGGTTAGAAAAAGTGATCAAAAAATTATTATTTATTACTTTTTATATTAAATACATATCTGTGTTTGTGTTGTATGTTTGTTCCTTCTGAAGGCCTATGGAGCCAAAACGCTGTTCTAATTTGTGTTGTCCACCACTTATTAAGTAAAGCTTTAACTCAACCATTTTTTATTTTTTTTTTATATATATTTTTTCTAATTTCTCATGATCCAAAAATTACTTCTTTCTCATCCACACACATTTACTTGTTTTCTTGTGTATTTTCTGCGAGCCTGCTTGAAGTATTCTGACCAACATCAAAACATCCATGTCCTTCTCATCACAGCAGCCAATGCTGGACAGCAGACTGCATTACATTGCTCAGACTGGCCTTTCTTGTGCTCACATATTGGTGTTTACACTGTAAGTCTTTGGGTCAGTACATCCTTGTTAGCTCAACAAATATGGGATAATCATATAGGGAGCCATGATAGTTTAGTGGTTAGTGAACTGGATAGCTAAGGACAAGAGCTCAGGTTCAATCCTAATCAACAGCTTCCAGGTTCCCTGCCTTAAATGGGTAAAAAAAAAAGTAAAGTACCCCCGTCACGCCAAGTGGCGTATAGGGAAATATGGTGTTAGTGACCCTATATTTTACAGACCTTCAGCACATGATTTTTGGGGTAATGTGGTCAGTATTACGCCCGTGCTGCTTTACTTTCCCAGAAAAAAATCCGGTACCCATTTAAGGCTGGGTGAACCCGGAGCCGTCGGTTGGGATCGAACCCTACCCCTTGTCCGTGGTAGTCCAGTTCACTAACCACTGAGCTATTGCGGCTCCCTTAAATGGGTACCAGCATTTTTTTTCTGGGAAAGTAAAGCAGCAAGGGCATAATCCTGACCACATTACCTCAAAATAATGTGTTGAAGCTTTATAAAAAAAATATGGGCACTAACACCATATTCCCTATATGCATGTGGCATGTTTGGGCCATATAAGTTGGTGAAAATCCAAGATGGCGGGTGTTTTTATATTCGGAGTGTAGACTGTGTGATTAATGTGATTAAATATAGTGTTTCCAGCGGGATATAATTTTCAGAAAGTTGTGTAAAGTGTTCTACCAAGGAGGAGGATAAGAACTGATAAGTACTTTTTTAAATGTAACCAACTAAAGTTTTATATTTAGACCGTAAAAGATCGCATGTGAGACCTTAGCGATCACACACGTGGGGGGAAACATCAGCCGGGCTAAACCCCCATCGTGTGTTTCTCTTAAACTAAGCCCTTAACTTACGACTGACTTAGCAGGTCGGTAAGGGATAATTGTATTTATGCTCAGAGAAATACATAGAATATGGAGATCAAAGTAGCAACGATAAACATATGCGGGATAAAAAATAAAGAAATCGAACTTATAGAAGAAATGACAAAAAGGAAAATTAAAATACTAGGATTAGCGGACACCAGAGTAAAAGGACGGGTGTCCGGTTAGCGCAATCGATAGGCGGTTGGCTTACCACGGCAACAGCCGGGGTTCGTAATCCTGGCGAGGACACCTGGGTTTTACTAATTCCCTAAAAATTAGTAGGAGCCGCGATAGCTCAGTGGTTAGTGAACTGGACTACTACGGACAAGGGGTAGGGTTCGATCCCAACCGACGGCTCCGGGTTCACCCAGCCTTAAATGGGTACCGGATTTTTTCTGGGAAAGTAAAAGCAGCACGGGCGTAATACCGACCACATTACCCCAAAAATCATGTGCTGAAGGTCTGTAAAATATAGGGTCACTAACACCATATTTCCCTATACGCCACTTGGCGTGACGGGGGGTACTTTACTTTTTTACTTAGAGTAAAAGGACAACAGATAAAGAAAACACACATGAACTACACGAAAATATTCTCGGGAGTCGACAACACAGAAAGAGCAACACATGGAGTAGGTTTTATCATCGACCCAGAACACGCAAAGAACATTCTAGAAATAAAATACTATTCAGAAAGAATTATCTCAATTAAACTACTAGAAGACGACCGAAAAACAAATTACATTCAAATCTATGCACCATGCAACAACAATGTAAAAGACAGCGAAGAATTCTACGACACATTGAGTGAAATTATTAACAAGATTGACGAAAGCGACGACATGATAGTGATGGGAGATTTTAATGGAAGGCTTGGGAAACGCAACAGTGAGAACAGTGACATCTTAGGACCCTTTGGCGATAAAACAGCTGAAATAAACGAAAACGGAAGCAGACTGCTGGAACTATGCAATCAAAACAATTTATTTATCACCAACACATTCTTCAAACACAGAGAGTCGCAAGTATACACCTGGTACAAATGGAATGACACAACATGCAGAAGTCAGATAGATTTTATACTAACAAGAAAAGAGAACAAGAAAAGAGTAACCGACAGTAGAGCAATCCCAAATATTACAGACGACACGGATCACAAGATGGTTATGATCACACTAAGACAGCCAAAAATAAAGAGAAAACACGAAAACAAACAAAAGAAGCGAAAAGAACAGACAATAAAAATAAAACAATTAAACGATCAAGAAACAAGGAAAACCCTAGAAGAAAAACTCAGAGAGGAATTCAAGAAACTCCCTAACGAAGTATGCACAGTAGAAGAAGAGTGGAAACAATTTAAGGAAACAGTAACTAACATCTCTAAAACAGTTTGTGGAACGAAGCTAAGAACAAGAGAAGGGAAAAAGAGCACCCCGTGGTGGAACGAAACAATCAGAGAAGCAATTAAAGAAAAGAAGAAACTGTTTAAAAATTGGAGGGAGAACAAGAACCAAGAAAAATATGAAAGATATGCCTTAGTTCGAAAAAGAGTTAAAATGCTGATCAAAGAAGCTAAGCAAAGGAATTGGACAGAATTCGGACAAAACATGAGCAGGGACTTCAAGACAGCCACAAGAGATTTCTACAAAGCAGTAAAAGCCACAAGAGCGAGAAAAGAAAACCATGATCCTACTGAGCTGATAAATGACAAAGACGGACAACCAATATCAAACAACCAATGTATGCAACAGAGATGGAAAGAATATTTTGAAGACCTGTTAAACATACCAACTACCAACAAGACAACAAAAACCACACTAGAACTCACAAATACTGAACCCAACATCATGAAAGAGGAAATAGAAGAAGTAATCAAATATGCACCAAGAAACAAAGCACCAGGGATAGATAACATTCCAATAGAAATAATAGCAGCAGCGGGAGAAACAGGAATGCAATGGCTGCACAGAATATTTAATGCAGCATGGCACCAACAACAAGCCCCAGAAGACTGGCAACAGGCAATCATCATACCAATATGGAAAAAGAAAGGTAGCAAAAGAGACTGCAATCAATATAGAGGTATATCTCTGCTCAGCCATGTAGGAAAGCTATACGCCAAAATCTTGGAAAAAAGACTGAGACCAATAATAGAACTACAGTTAAGCGATTCTCAAATGGGGTTCCGAAAAAACAGAGGATGTACCGACGCACTATTCACACTAAAACAGCTTGCAGAAAAAACGACAGAACACAACCAAAACTTATACATAGCCTTCATTGACCAGGAAAAAGCATTCGACAGAGTAAACAGAGAACAACTGTGGGAGATACTAACAACATACGGAGTAAGCCAACATCTAACCAACATTATTAAAAGTCTCTACGCCAACAGCAGCTGCAGGGTCAGAACAGCAACAGGCTACACAGACCACTTCGAAGTTAGATCAGGTGTAAGACAGGGGTGCGTACTATCCCCCCTACTGTTTATTACATACATGGACCATATATGCAAGCTAGCCAACCCATCAGAGACAGAGGAGATCAACGAGCTTCTATTTGCAGATGACCAGGCACTAATACATGAAACAATAGAAGACCTACAAGAACACTTAAACAAACTCAACATCTTAGGAACAAAATACAACATGAAAATCAACATCAACAAAACAGAAGTCATGAATGTCGCCAAAAATAAACAGAACATCAACATAACTATAGAAGGCAGACAACTAAAACAAGTAGAGGAATTCAAATACCTAGGAAGTCTAATGACAAACGACAATTCCCAAACAGCAGAGATAGAATCAAGATGCAACAAAGCTTGTCAAATCATCGGACAGTTATCACCACTATTGTCCAACAAGGAAATAACTCTGGAGGCAAAACGAGCACTATACAATACAATCTTCATTCCAACGTTGTGCTACCAATGCCAGACCTGGACTCTAGATGCAAGAACAATAAGAAAAATAACCTCTACAGAGATGAAATGTGTTAGACGAATGACAGGAAACAGTCTGAGAGATAAGATCAGAAATGTAGAACTGAGAAAAAAGCTAGGAATAGCCCCAGCCATAGAATATATAAGGAAACAACAGATAAAATGGTTCGGCCACGTGACAAGGCAGAAAGAACAAAACACAACACAACGAGCCTTCAACAAACGTTGTGAGAACAACAGACCCAAGGGTCGACCACGAAAAAGATGGATCGATGGAATATTAGAAGCACTAGGAAACATAACAGCAGCAGAGGCGAACAGAAGAGCAAAAGACCGCAAATTATATCTCCCTCGACGCTGAAAGGCAGATGAGGAAGGAAAGAAGAAGAAGAAGAAGAAGATGTTTGGGCTTTTATCGGTTTTTTTTTACATGTAGCACATGCTCATTAGTTTGATTATTTTAACCTACACCTGAAGTGGTGTATCTGACAGGCAACATAGGTTTTTATTCAGCTTGTTATGACCTGTTTTACTGACATAAATCATCATCATCGAGTGCCATCTCCACAACGAAGGTTGGCTGCCATGGGTCACCATTCTAATCTGTTTCTTGCTTTGATGGTGCAGGCTGTCATAGATTGACTTGTCCATCTTTTGATATTACTCGTCCATGTTAGTCTTGGTCTGCCTCTTTTACCTTGTGTATTTTCCCTTCCAATATTACATTTAGTAGGCTGTTGTGTCTTTTAACATGGCCCAAAAATTTCATTTGTCTTGTCTTAATTGTATTTAGTAGTTCTATTTTTATTTCCAGTTGTTTTAAAACTTCATTGTTTGTTTTCTTTTCTTTCCATCCAATTCTACCTATTCTTCTATAAATCCACATTTCAAAGGCTTCAATTTTCTGTTGTTTTCTTGTCTAATGTCCATGTTTCTGCACTATACAGGAATATTGAAAAGATGTAACATTTTGTCATTCTTAGTTTCAGCCCTGCTGATATTTGTTTTGTTGTTAGTATATTTTTCACGGCATTAAAATTACATTTTGCCATACCTATTCTTTTGTTTATTTCAATTTTACATTTTCCATCATTGGTTATAGTACGTCCCAGGTATTTGTAGCTCTGGACTGTCTTAAATTACATCAATAGCCATTTCTTAACCCACAGAGAAAGTTGATAGTATTCACTAACTCTAGTGGATAATTGTACATACATTAGTCTAGATATTACATAACACCATATAGAAAATAAAACACATAGAAACTGTAATAGGCAACACACAAAACTTCTACCTTCCACAAGCAATCTGAGATACTATGCTGCCTGACAACTCTATGACTTGCCGTGGCAAGACCTCATTGTTATTGCTGTTGTGACCAAGCTGCCCATAGCTGCCTGACCCAAATGTAAACACACGGCCATCCTGATAAACAAATAAATTACAGCTTTTCAAGAAACTACCTACTGAACACAAACACAGAATATTATTTTCTTTACTTTACATCAAATATATGTATATAAACTCATCCAAGTATTTCATGTTTTTATAGAACCATAATCTAGTAACCATATTCTAGCACTAGGAGTTTGTCTTGTTCATACTGAGGTTATGGTGTTGAAAATTTTTCTTTTACTTTTTAAAAACATTTCTATAAGCAACATAATCCATCACTGGCGTGCTTGGCCAGTTATGGTTTAGGCCAAAGATAAATTAATCCAGATAATGTGTTCAGTCCTTCTGATTTTAGACCACACCATAGCCAATTTCTCTCCAAAATACAAATGCTCATCTCAATCATGTAACATAGAACCTGTAACGGTAAAGGTACGAGACGTGACTTGGCATCTTAGCACGAGGATTTTTACCCATATGTGCTCGGCCTGCTATCCAGAAGTGTTCGGAGACTCCTGTATAGTGTCGCCTCAAGCATTGAAACTCACAAACGGTGAGGTGCCATTCCTCACCTTCCCAGAGTATGAACCCCGGTACCCATTTCTGCCAGCGGTTGGGTCGACCGCAGGGGTATTTTTTCCAACCATGAGTACAATTCACACTGCTTCCAGTGAGAATCAAACACAGGTTGTCCAAATGGTGGTAGCTAGTGGAGTGGTTTTCCTAACTAGGCTACCAAGGCCCCATAAAGCTTGTATAAGTTATTTCCAGTCTGGAAGGTCTTATAACATGCATGTACCAACATACATTCTCTTTTGTTATCAATGTAAGAAGCTCTTTATGTGACTATATGTTTTAGGCAATGACTGTGCACATTTTCTCATTTATGGTGTGCCTCTCTACGAGATGCCTTGGATTTTACAGCAATACCTAATTTCTGTAGCTTGTATTTTACTTTCTAATTCTGCATTTAGGGTTTATGTCTTGCAGGCTTAAAAGAATATTGATTTTTTCAGTGTGTGCTAGTCAAATCTTGTATTTTTAGTCTTAATATAGTTGTGGGACTGATTAGCACAGAGTTCGAAGCTCACTTGTCCCGTTTATGAAAGCCTTGTTGTGTTGTGTTTTGATCTTCCTGTCTTATCACGAGACCAAATAATTTTATCCGTATTTATTTTTGTATTTAGCTGCAGGAATTATTACTAGCTTTCTTCTCAGTTCCTCATTTCTTATCTTATCTCTCAGGCTGCTTCCTGTCAGTGTCTAACACATTTTATCTCGATAGTAGTTATTTTTCTTATTGTTCTTGAGTCTGAGTCCAGGTCTGGCATTGCTAAACACAATTTTGGGATAAAGATTGTATTTGCTTGCTTGCGTTCGCCCGATGACTAAAGTATTCTAGAGTATTCGTAGCCTGTAGAATTCCTGTTCATCATCCGCCCTTAAAAGGATGTTAAGTGGACATGTCTGCGTTGTGTTGTGGTTTGCAGAATAACTGTTATATTTGCGCCTTTCGGCCCAACACATCTGACTTCAGCATGACATTTTTGAGTACCGGGTTGTATTCCCTCTTCGATCCCTGCACGCTTGGCCAGACTAGACAAGTTAGTCTGTTACTGGAGCCACCACGGAGAGGTGGAGCAGGGTCTGGATGGTTTTGGTTCACCAATCCTGGCGCAAGCCATCAGCTGTGGGTCGCTGACAACTTCCAGCTCTGGATGCTGGGAGGCACGCCTTCGCCTCCAGATTGTATTTAATAAATATTAATAGTTGGGATAAAGATTGTATTTAATAAATATTAATAGTTTGGATAAAGATTGTATTTAATAAATATTAATAGTTGGGATAAAGATTGTCTTTAAGAAATATTAATAGTTGGGATAAAGATTGTCTTTAATAAATATTAATAGTTGGGATAAAGATTGTCTTTAAGAAATACTAGTATTCTAAATATGCAAAAAAAGAAACCTAAATTCTTACTTTGGTAAGACAAGCAGTGTGATTCTCCCCACAGCAAATATACTTGATTCTCTGGCTTCTTAAAGGCCTGCATTGTCGTGGTTGATAACAATCTAGGGCACAGAGATGTTTGTATACAAAACAGTAAATATCATGGTTGAATTACTGGAGACACATTTCAAACATAAGTGTCAATGACTTTTGTTTCATGTCTCACTTACTCTTGCCATGATTTGAACATTTTTCTTTAGTCAAATGTCTTGCATTAGTTTTAGGATGCAGGATTTATATTCTATTGTTTATTCACTAACCTCCAAGTTGTATTTCTGTATAGTAGAGTTGGTTCATCAGTCATAATGGAGCTAATTATTTATATAATTCATACACATAAAGCTAGTAAAAGATGCGTAAAAAGTAAAAGTAAAGTACCCCCGTCACGCCAAGTGGCGTATAGGGAATATGGTGTTAGTGACCATATATTTTACAGACCTTCAGCACATGATTTTTGGGGTAATGTGGTTAGTATTACACCCGTGCCGCTTCACTTTCCCTGAAAAAAATCAGGTACCCATTGAAGAGGTTGGGATCGAACCCTACCTCTTGTCCTTTGTGGTCCAGTTCATTAACCGCTGTGCTATCGCGGCTCCAGTAAAAGATGAAGATAGACCTTGGCACATAACCAATATTGGCCAATTGATGCAATTATTCTATAGTAACCATGTGATATTCACAGAAGACTAATAAAAATGAAACATTTGTGGCAAAACAAGTATTTATCAAGTTTAGTGCTACTTAGAGGAGCCTCGGTAGTTGAGTGGTTAGTGTGCTCGATTCCTGATCAGAAGAGTCTGGGTTTGATCCCCAGAAGCAGCATATTTTATTTTAGACTGACATGGCTCCGGGGTTCACCCAGCCTCTAAAAATGGGTACCAGTGATTTTTCTGGGAAGTAAAGGCAGCCTGATGTGATATCTACATCATCCAAAAATATGTTATGGTTATTGAAACATGGAGGGAAGCTTCACTTTTTTTAAAAACTACTTAGAGGTTGCATATTTTCATCAGTAACTTATGGGTGAGAGTTCATGACACTAAGACAGTGGAAATCAAATGCAATCACTTGAGATAAAATGCTACAGAAGAATCTCCCACATATCTTGAGCAAACACAATATAACAAATGAAAATATCTTAAGAGAAATGGAAATAATGAAGAATGGCTAGTGAATTGAACCTTTAACTGTTAATGATGTGTTTACATGTTATTAACTTGGTACGCTATGGACATGGATAGTCATTTGTACCACAGATGTTATCGATGTGTTAAATTGTTTCATTTTAATTCCTGTTTCAGTTCTGCATGGCAGGAAAGCTGTTGCTTTTTTAAGAAGTGTTGACATCTGTTCACACATTAAAGATTGCTTAAATCCTTAGACAATTTTTTTCAAAATTTGTAGTGGAAGATATACATCAGCACGGAGTACACTCAAATTTTGTTGCTTGTTTTGTATCTGGTATTGTGTAAATAAAATTGTTTTATTGTTTTTCTACCATGGTTAGAAAGCAAATTCGTACTGCTGTAGAAATGATAGGTTTATTTTGATAGGTTTATTTTGATAAGTGATAGTAAAGCGAACTTGAAATTTATACGTAATGTTTCACATGCTACCGAACCCAGCATTTCCTCAATAATTCTAAGATTGGTATAGATTTTGCAATGAATTTTGAATATGAGTACATTCATCATGTGAGAAGTAAAAGGAAATGTGTCTGTTGTGTGTATGGTGCCTAACTGTTGCAACACGCCTGCCTGATGTGTCTCTCTCCTAATTTCTGTCATTTAACTAAGGGTCCATACAAATACAGTTGTTGTATGTGAATGTTAGTATACAGTGCTTGTGAGTTCACACAGGACAAAACTTTTCAGCTACATTGTGAGCTATTCTATGTGAATTCACAAGTACTGTACACTAACACATACGAACAACAACCATATAGGGTAGGCATCCTCAGATTAAGATCACAGAGACACTGTGAGGTCTATACTTGTGGCACTATGAATTAAGGTCAAAGATCGAACAAGGTGCAGTAATTATGTTGCTCAAGATACCACTAAATATGACAGGCATTGAACTGCTTTATCATTACATGACAAAGGACAAGAAAAATCACTGCATAATATACAATCTTAATATTATGTTCCACCCCAGCGAAATATGACCAATCTTCTATTACTATAGATTGCTATATGAGGTTTTGTTTCTTGCATATTTCTTCTTCTTCTTCTGTGATCATGGCTCATTCAGACTAGGACTCCGGACTCTCTTATAAAGACAGCTGTTTGTTTTAAGTGATTCGGTTGCCCCGTTTAGTTAGTTTCTTGTGTACTTATATTTAGTGTCACATTCGCCATGAAGATTGACAGGTTTCATTAAGAAATCTTGAAATTTGTTGTATTATTTTGTTTGTGTTTGTCCCCAATTGAAGACCTGTTACCGTTGAAAATGTCTCATTTTGTCATGTCTTTTCTGCAGTTATATCAGGCTATTTTATATTACTGTATTCCACCTGCAGTTACATATGGTCTCCATGACTATTGTTATTAGACAGAAAGACCTTGCCCATAGCCTATTCTCCCAAAAGGGGCCCATGGTCTTTGGTTGATATATATTATACATTATCATGAAGTTTTATAAGAGAGCCATGATAGCTCAGTGGTTAGTGAACTGGACTACAAAGGACAAGAGGTAGGGTTCGATTCCAACCGACGACTTCCGGATTCGTCCAGCCTTAAATGGGTACCGGATTTTTCTGGGAAAGTAAAGCTGCACGGGAGTAATACCGACCACATTACCCCAAAAATCATGTGCTGAGGGTCTGTAAAATTTATGGTCACTAACACCATATTCTCTATACGCCACTTGGCGTGACGGGGGTACTTTACATTTTTTTTTTTACTATGAAGTTTTATATCTTATAGTAAATATAGAACATGCGACTGTAAACTATGATCCATTTTTAGACCTAAAATATGTTCATAAATGGACAAATCAACAAGAATTAGCTCTCTTTATCTTTGGTATGTTGGAACCATGTTGACAGTTTACCTCTAACTTTACAGTTATATTTTTTTCATGACTTTTATTTGTATTTTATTTAAAATAAACATTTAAACATAACAGAATGTTTCTCTTTTGTTTATTCATATTAGACTTGTAATATGATAGTTTGGGAAAAGTTTAAGTTGGACAGTCAGGATTATTTGTAAAGCGATTGAAACTTGAACTGACCTTTTGTGTCATTCAATCCCAATTGGCCAAAACTGGAAAGAAAGAGAAAAATAATGTGAGATTTAAAAGACAAAAATTAATTAGTATAGTAATGTTTACGAAAGGAATTTTTAAATGGCAATTTTGGATGAAACATGAAATATATTTTGCATAAAATTATCGACACAGAAATTTTATTCTGAAAAATTATAATACTGAGTTGGAAGGGCACCATGGGCTGACACAGTGCTGTGGTGGAGAAGCCATATTTTGTTCTACCCTCTGTTTGCTTGCTTTCTTCTCTCATAGATATCTCATGACCTTGATGTAGAAAGAGTATTTAACTGTTTGACCTGGAGGTACAAATTCCTTGTGAACCTTTTGATGAAAAAACAAATCAACGTGGACGTGTAGTTGCACTTGACATGCCATGCTTTCTTCAGTCAATGTGATAGCAAACCCACTGGCTGAATGGCCATTTGGCTTCTTTCTCATAGGCCTAGAATAACATTTTTACATTTTCCCCAAACTCAAAACAGGAACTAACAGCCAATGCCACTGTACTCTGGATAACATGACAACAAAACATGTTCTACAGGATTGCCCCCAGCACACATGCCTGAGGAGGATAATGTGACCCACACCCACCTCCCTGGAAGAGAAACTCTAGGGGTGAACCGAATCACTGAAACAGACAGCTGCCTTCATAAGACAGTCTGAAGTCCTAGTCTGAATGAGCCATGATCACAGAAGAAGAAGAAGAATCACATTTTATAACTCATAATGACATCTGAAAGAAAGCTGGTGTGATTGGCAGCATATGACTTCAAGTATGAGCAAATGTCAATTCATTGCTGCTTTGGTCAGCACTCAGAAGTCTGGAAACAAACTTTAGTGTAACTGCACCCCATCTTCAAATCTTTTGTTAAAATTCTGTGACAGCTTCCATTACTGATTCCCTTAGCACAGTGACTTAATCAATGGTTTGACAGTGATCCTCATGGATAATATGATGCATTCCGTCAACAATTTCTGTCGTTGAACTGGACACTGGTCGATCTGCGCATCTGTCTTCATACACCAACGTTCTACCCTCCTTAAATGGGAAAAACTACTCAAATGTTTTTAAGCACTTTATAGTCCAAAAGCCATCTTCAACATTTCATAGAATTATGTTCAATCTTTCCACAGTTGAAACAGATTTTGATGCAAACAAACATGTATTGGAAATCTCAAACTGCAGAGGATTAATATGTAGTTGTTGGTCACTAAAAATATGGATTCTAAAACCATATTCCCCTTACACATTAAGACATATAGGGGGCCCCCAAACCTCTTTTATATATAAAAATTGGTGGACATATGTCAGCCACGAAATGGGAAGAGATAAAAAGAAAACTGTGAAGAAAGCTCTCAGATGAGAAACAGCAAGCAAAAGAAAAGGATTGAGATAGAAAAATCTTTAAGAATAACAAAGTTATAAAGGCAGTAACAACAGCTAATATCAACTTCCTTGCTGAGATTGAGATGCTTGCCCACAACAGGGACATATGGTGACACACTGCAAGTCCTGGGTAAAGTCTGACAACATTGGAAGGATAAAAGCAACAATTCATGGAGCATGAAGAGTTTTAAATTTCTGTCCAATGAGTCATCTTCAACCTGAGAAGAACTTTGTGCCTGAGAAAGTCAAAACAAAACAAGTCTTCTTCTTTTCTTCCTCATTTGTCTTTCAGCGTTAAGGGGAGTTATAATTTGAAGTTTTTGTTCTTCTGTTGTCCTCTGCTGCTATTATGTTTCCTAGTATTTATAATATTCCATCAACTCATTTTTTCATGGTCACCCTTGAATCTGGTATTCTCACAGCATTTATTAAAGGCTCACTGTATTGTGTTTTCGTCTGTCTTATCACATAGCCACCCATTTTATCTGTTATTACTTTATGTTTTCACAAAAACAGGCAGTAAATAAAATGTCTTACCTATTCCTACCCCAGCCATAGACAGCTCCAGATTTTGATAGTATAATGGTGTGGTTGCCACCAGCAGTGACTTGTTGCACAGGAATACCCTTCAGGCATGAGATCAACTCTGGCAGATTTTGATAGGGAGGTGCACTTTTTCCAAGACCTAATTGTCCATAAGCATTTGAGCCCCAAACAAATATCAAGCCCTCTGTTGTATATAAAATAAGGCATTAGTAAATCATTTTGTTTTGACATTTAGATGACTATTATTACAGGAATTATGGTATTTGTTGAAGCTGTCATCTGTTTGTTACATCAGTTGCTGCTTGTTATTATTATGGATCCAGCAGCCTGTGAACCATCACTCTTCAGCCCAATGCCATGTACCGATATCTGCGGTAATGATGATATTTCTGAGTTCTCCTGAAGTTCTACACAAGGTGTTCCAATTATCCGGTCTTTGAGGAAGTAGAATTGCTCTGATATTGGTGAGCTTTGGACACTCAAACAGATGATTTTCTACTGTTTGATGTTCACATAGCAGAGAGCCTGGAGTTGGTTTCACTGATTGATATATCAGAGAAATGGGGAGTACAAACCAGGTAATTTGTGATCACTATGACAGGGTCAATATCCAACGATCAAGACCTTCTTTAACCTCCCAGATGAACTCCCTTGGTAAAAGTCTGTGTCAAAGCAGACTAGCTAACAAGGTGAGGAGCATCACAGCCTCTGCAATGTTGGTACAGACCTAGTCTCACAGAAAGATCCAACTTCTCCAGAAGAACCCAGAAAATCAAGAAAGCATTGCAGACTGTGACATCACCATCCTAGGTTTGCTTGCTTGCATTTGCCTGATAACTAAAGGAGTACACCTCTTCATAGTAAAAAGTAAAGTACCCCCGTCACGCCAAGTGGCGTATAGGGAAATATGGTGTTAGTGACCCTATATTTTACAGACCTTCAGCACATGATTTTTGGGGTAATGTGGTCGGTATTACGCCCGTGCTGCTTTTACTTTCCCAGAAAAAATCCGGTACCCATTTAAGGCTGGGTGAACCCGGAGCCGTCGGTTGGGATCGAACCCTACCCCTTGTCCGTAGTAGTCCAGTTCACTAACCACTGAGCTATCGCGGCTCCTACTAATTTTTAGGGAATTAGTAAAACCCAGGTGTCCTCGCCAGGGTACGAACCCCGGCTGTTGCCGTGGTAAGCCAACCGCCTATCGATTGCGCTAACCGGACACCCCACACCTCTTCATGCTCTGCCCTTAAAAGAACATTAAGTCAGAGTGTCTGCGTTGTGTTGTGGTTTGCAGTATAACTTAATACTTGCGCCTTTCGGCCAAACACATACGACTTCAGCACAACATTTTTGAGTACCAGGTTGTCTTCCCACTTTGATCCCTACTCACTTGGCCAGACTAGACAGGTTAGTCTTTACTAGAGGCACCACGGAGAGGTGGAGCAGGGTCTGGATGGTTCTGGTTCACCGATTCTGGCACAAGCCATCAGCTATGAGCCGCTGACAACTTACAGCTCTGCTGCTGTGAGTACACCTTCGCCTCCTTCCTAGGTTTAAAAACTAATGGCTTGTGTCAACCGTGGACTACTAAATCAACATCAACATATTAGAGAAAAAGTCTATAAATTAAAGCCCTCTATTCTGAAAGATGGGCTAGAAATAGAGATACATATTGCTGGATTGTAAAAGTAAAGGTTCCCTTCATACCTTGCTAGGCACATGGGGAATATGGTGTTAGTGACCATATTTTTCATGACCACAGAACATTTTATGGTGATGCAGTTGATATCACACCATGCCACCTCTTTGACTTTCCCAGAAAAATCTCTGGCACTCATTTTTAGATGCTTGTGAACCCTCAAGCCTTGTCGGTCTGAAAACAAAAATTGCCACCTCTGGGAAGTGAACTTAGGTCCTTCTGACCAGGAAGCGAGCACACTAACCACCTTGCCACTAAGGCTCACTTGTAATAGTGAATAAGAAATAGTGAACCAGCCAAAGGCAGCAAAAGAAGAAGGCAACAACCAATTATGCTCAGCAGATACAACTTATTATTAGGTAACAACATCAACACTTCATCGATTATGTTTTTTCTCATTTTTTTATTAATTTTTTTCAACTCAATTCTTAAATTAACTCCATCAGTCCATGAATCTGAATAAAACACCACAAAATAACTCATGAACACAATTTTTAAAAACAAATAATACAGACCATTAGTGAGAGCAATTGTGTGATCTGTGCCACAAGAGACTTGTAATACACAGCGTACAGCTAGCGACTTCACCAGTCTGAACAAATAAACCAAATTGCATTAAAAGTATTACAAATCTTTTGAACAAAAAACATTAATGGGACTGCATTATGAATAGCTTTTATAATCTGAGTTTTCATAGCCAAATCTTCATAGGTTGCCTATCTTATTAAAGAGTGTGTGCATACAAACACAAAACTAACAGAAAATATTTTACAGACATTAGGTGAGTAATTATAGTCAATAACAAATAAAATCTTCAAGACTGCTCACATAAAATGTTAAAATACACTCAAATTAAGAAAAATACTAAAAATAGTCAGACAATTTAAAGAAATATTCAAAATATTAAACTGTAATCATAATAAAGCTATATTTAACATTATTATTTTGTGCGTGTGATTTTATTTAGCTTCTTCCATGATGTGCATGTATTGAGAATGAATGAAGAAAGCCTTCCCCACCAGGTATTCATGTGGAAACCATCTGGTACAAGAAAACAATGCAGACCCAGATACTCCCTACACAGAACAATTAGAAGGGAAAGCTCTACCATGAGACTAAGAAACAACTGAGAACTACAAGAACTAGCAGCAAATTGTCAATTGTGGAGAACTATGACTTTTGCCCTATGTGCTGTCTTTGGCCTGAGAGGAAAATGAATGAATTAATGATTCTTTTGCACAACTGAAATCAATTTATTAATATTTTATTAGATCTGTTTTCTGAACCATTTTTATATTATGCTCTGCAGAACCCTTCTTTTCTGCCACAAACATATTATTTCCTTTTCTACTACTCTCTTATGCACCAATTAATGAATTTCTGAAGTTATTTTGTGTTGCCCCCTTACAAACTTATCATTCTAATTATAAATGAGTATCTTATTATTTATATTTTACTGCAATGGTAATTTAAGATCAACACATCAGAAAATGTATAGACTAAAACATCAGTAGATGAAGTATATTACATTTTTTTTAAAGCGCTAGCTCCTTAATTGGGTGTGGATGCATTGTGTCACTAGTTTACGGCAAGCCGTGATATCTATACCTTTCAACCTGATACATCCATCTTCAGCATGGATAGATTTCTAATTTAATTTCTAACTATTTTTTCCCTGGCAGCAGCATTTTGACTTAACTCTTTTTGACATTTAACTGCCGGGGGTTTTTTAAATTGTTACTTAAAGTGTGTGGAGTGCAGATAGGACCTCCTGTTTTTCATTGTTATCTGAGATAACTAGACATTAGGTCTTACTACTCAGAGACCATGGAAGGGAAAAGCAATAAAGAAACCATGGATTCAAAGAGCAAATTCCCACCACTTATGGCGGGATTAAAACCTTGGACCTTTCAGTTCGTAGGCCTACGTCTTCCCTCTAGATCTCAAATTATTACATTTCAGACTAACAATAGAAAAAATAAAACAAAACCCGCCTACTTAGGAGTTCCCTGGTTTTCAAAGGGAACATCTCCTCGGCCTAGCTGTCCACTGTTATTTCTTCCCCAGGTAAGTACTTCATGTGCCTGAGTGAGAGCAACACTGTGTGAGGAGCCTGCTGTCACCTGGATAACATGTTGAGAATCCAGACCTTCAACACGACCTAGGTCACAGAGGAAGACATTGTTATATTAAAACAAAGTGAAAATGCACAGCTACATTGGATGACCTCTGAAAACAAACTTTTACTAAGATTAATATATTATTTTTAATTAGAATTTTAGTAAATTACTACCTCAGGCACATAAACTTTTAAGATATAGGCCTCTAACAAGTTACTTTATATGATCATAATGGCAATGCTTCTGGAAGGGTGAGAAAGTAGTTAGCAACTCATAGCTGACTGCTTGTGCCAATATCAGAGATATCATCAAATTGATATAAAAATGCTAGATATGAATAGAACTGATTGGGAAGACCTTGTCAAGAATAGACCAAGGAAAAGATGTGGTAACACACAAATATGGGTACACATATTAACTTTTCACCTGGAAGCCCTCAGTAATGCTTGTACTAATAATAAAGTAATAACAGAATGGACAGTAAAAGAGGTTATAAATAATAACATTTGAAACACACACCCTAAGTGACAAAAAAAAACATTTGAAACACACATCCTAAGTGACCAAAAAAAAACATCTGAAACACACATCCTAAGTGACAAAAATAACATTTGAAACACACATCCTAAGTGACTAAAAAAAACATCTGAAACACACATCCTAAGTGACAAAAAAAACATTTGAAACACACATCCTAAGTGACAAAAAAACATCTGAAACACATCCTAAGTGATAAAAAAACATCTGAAACTCACATCCTAAGTGACAAAAAAAACATCTGAAACACACATCCTAAGTGACAATAAAAAACATTTGAAACACACATCCTAAGTGACTAAAAAAAACATCTGAAACACATCCTAAGTGATAAAAAAACCATCTGAAACACACATCCTAAGTGACAATAAAAAACATTTGAAACACACATCCTAAGTGACTAAAAAAAACATCTGAAACACACATCCTAAGTGACAAAAAAACATCTGAAACACACATCCTAAGTAACAAAAAAAAAACACATCTGAAACACACATCCTAAGTGACAAAAAAAACATCTGAAACACACATCCTAAGTAACAAAAAAAAACATTTGAAACACACATCCTAAGTGACTAAAAAAAACACCTGAAACACACAACCTAAGTGACAAAAAAAACATCTGAAACACATCCTAAGTAACAAAAAAAAACATTTGAAACACACATCCTAAGTGACTAAAAAAAACATCTGAAACACACATCCTAAGTGACAAAAAAAACATTTGAAACACACATCCTAAATTACAAAAAAACATCTGAAACACATCCTAAGTGATAAAAAAAAATCTGAAACTCACATCCTAAGTGACCAAAAAAAACACATCTGAAACACACATCCTAAGTGACAAAAAAAAAACATTTGAAACACACATCCTAAGTGACAAAAAAATTGCAAGTGTGACAATTTGATGCAGAAAACTTTAACAAATACTCACCAAATTTTGTCAGAATACCCCCACGACCACACTGCTGAAAATCACTAGAGCCACAGCTGTGAACCGAGCCATCCCTGCAACAGACTAAAGTGTGGTTTTCTCCGCTGCTGATGTTCCGAATCTCAACACCTTCCAATGATTGCACTTGTTGAGGGGCTGTGACACTGGTGTGTTCAGAACCAGACAAACCAAGAGCTCCAACACTAGCTTTGCCCCAAGCTAAAACAGTGGGCATTGTTGTCGTCAGAACTTCATCAGCATCTACCACTCAGCATGTGTCCATTAACAAATGACCGCTCATTATCTAAATTAACATGTTCAACACCATGAATTAGTATCTGCTGTTTATTTTAGTACATGTTCAATATAAAGAAATCTGCCTGAAGTCCTGAGATATGGAAACCTCTGGTAGGATGTGCTGCACCTGAATAAAAGCTCGGAATTTTAATTGCAATCCTTTTAGAACAAACAATAATGACTTATGCTTATAACAAATTAGATATGAACGAGTGTACAGTGGAATATTGTGTCAGTGTCCATATATTTCAATGACTAATAGCATATTTTATGAGTGATGAGGTTAATATCACACCAGGCCATTCATTCTATTTTCCCAGATAAATCTGGCACTTATTTAAGGCTAGGTAAACCTAGAAGCCATCAATCAAAGCTGACCTCTTTGCTTAGTAGTTCAGTTCACTAACCACTGAGGCTCCAGTTTATTTAAAAGTCATATATTGCAGGTCTAATTGTCATTCATATGTCATCAAATATGACACAGTATTTCTATTTTTTCAGATTTTTGTAGGGTAAAGTAAAAAAAAAAAGTGCCCCCATCACGCCAAGTGGCGTATAGGGAATATGGAGTTAGTGACCATAAATTTTACAGACCTTCAGCACATGATTTTTGGGGTAATGTGGTCGGTATTACGCCCGTGCCGTTTTACTTTCCCAGAAAAAAATCTGGTACCCATTAAAGGCTGGGTGAACCTGAAAGCCGTCGGTTGGGATCGAACCCTACCTCTTGTCCTTTGTAGTCCAGTTCACTAACCACTGAGCTATCGCGGCTCCCTTGTAGGGTAAAGTAAGGTACAGTAAAGTACGGGGCTTGAACAGGCGTCTAAGCACGCGAGTACACCAATATGTGCTCGGCCGCCTATCCAGAAATGTTCGGAAATTTCTGTATAGTGTCGCCTCAAGCATCGAAACTCAGATGCGAAGTAACATTCCTCACCTCCCAGGGTAATACCCTGGTACCCATTTCTGCCAATGGCTGGGTCAACTGTGGGTGTATTTTTTTTTTCCAACCACAAGTACAAACTACTCCCAGCGGGAATCGAACACGGGTTGTCCGAACATTGGTAGTCCAGTCGGATGGTTTTCCCAACTAGGCTACCGAGGCCCCCTAGGGTAAAGTTTTACACCATAGTGAGAAAAAAAAAACTTCACAAAGCAAAAACAAATCTTAAATATCAGTTTTTTTTTGGTATAAAAAATGTAAGTTCTATTATAGTTTCAGAGTATTGTATGTTAATGTGCTAATTAATTGATCGGGAAGAAAAAAATACACTTTTATATTTAGAGAGCATATTTATTTCACTATTTAAATAATATTTAAATATTTTAGGCATATCAGAGACAAGATGGAAAGTGGGTACATATAGGACGAAAAATATACATTTATATACTCAGGAAACACAACGTTTATTAACGTGTAATTATGGCAATGCATAAAGAAAAGCATACAAGAAACCTGCGACACCATAACCAAAAGAGAAAAGAATAAAAAACAAAAATGGATAACTAACACCATCTTAGAAAAAATGGAAGAAAGGAGACAAGCGAAGAACACTGCCCAATACAATAAAATAGATAATGAAATACGCAAAAAGGCAAAAGAAGACTGGCTCTGCCAAAAATGTATAGAAATAGAAACTATGGAAAGCAAACAAGACTTAAGAGGAATGCACACAGAAATAAAGAGAATGATTAATAAAATTTAAAAAGTCACAGAAGTTGGATGCATTGCAGACAAAAAAAAGGAAAAATGCTAACAGACAATAAAGATATTATAGATAGATGGCAGGAATATATAACATTATTTCATGATCAAAGGGACAAGAAACCAGTTATAAAATGTACATCAGGCTATAAAATCTTAAAATCTGAGGTGGAAAAAGCTATAAAAACAATGAAAAAGGGAAAAGCAGCAGGACCTGACAGCATTGAAGCATTCAGCCTGAAGTATTGTCTATATCTGCAATGTCGTTTCCTGTATAAATTTTACTGTCTTCTGTAATTCTTGCAGTGGCCCATTTAATTTTGTCTGTAATGTTGTATCTATGGGCCAATGGGTTTTCCTCAGTCTATTATATTCAGTGCAGTCTTGAAGTTTGTGTTCAGCAGTCTGGGGCGCCTGTCCACATGTACAAGTAGTTGAGGCGCCGATCTTGAATTTTGTATACATGTTTTGTATACAGTGCCTGATTTTGTACTTTGTCCAGTTCTTTGCAGTGTGGTGTTTGATGCTGAGCACCATGCAGATGATCCATATATTGTGGGCGTATACTCTGTTGGTAAACTTTACTGAGTATTTTCCCACTCGCACCCCATGTGGTTCCACACAACTTTCTTAGAATAGCCAATTTCCTCCTTGCTTTTTGGGTTGCCTTATTTATCTGCTGTTTCCAAGATAGTTTGTTATCAAATGTAACTCCGAGATATGTAGCTTGTATATCTTCCTTCACAGGCTTATTGTTTATGTAGATGGCTCCTGCTTTTTGTTTTGGAGAGAGAATGAAAAGTGTAGTACTACATTTGTCTGTATTGATGCTGATACACCATCTATTTGTCCATGAATTCAGTGCATTCATAGCTCTTTGTAGCAATTTGGAGGCCACTGTTGCATACTCCTCTGTGCACCACATTACCAAGTCATCTGTATACATTGCCACTTTGATGCCATGTGGTAGTTCAGTAACTAGGTCATTGATGTAGATTTGAAAAAGTGTTGGAGATAGTATCCCTCCCTGTGGGACGCCCTGGCGCAGTAAGACCTTCTTACTTTTAAGACCATCCAGTTGCACTCTGGCTCTCCTGTTATGCAGGTATGCTTTGTCCCATTTGTACATCCTGCCATTTACTCCATAATTTCTCAGTTTCTTCAAAAGTCCTTCCTTCCATACCTTATCAAATGCTTTCTTTACGTCCATCCATGCTGCTAGTACCAGTTTCTTTTTTTTTTAAACGTTTCCTCAATTTCCTGGGAAAGATAGGTTGCCTGATCTTCGGTAGAGTAACACTGTCTAAAGCCTGCTTGTTGTGGGACAAGGAGATTTTCACTTTCCAGGTACCACTGCAGTCTGAGATTGATTATACGTTCTGGCCAGGAAATGATTACTGCATCCAATTCCTGTGTCTCTTCTTGGATAAACACAGTTATGTAGCAAAAATTCCAATAAAATACTATTTTCCGAACTCCAAATGTAACAAGTGTTTGTAATTTTGATGAATGTGTCGTAAAAACGTTATTGACTGATAGGGGTCATATTCTAGAATTAAATGGGAGTCAGGAGTGGTTGATGTTTAAATTGGTTAAATGTCTATTTGTCTGAGCTTCAAATTATTCTAGGATTGTTGATATATCCTGACTTTGCCAGCCAGCATGATGCTCTTTTGGTTGACTCAGCAATAGCCTTCTTAGCTCTTGTTTGCATTCCCCTTCAATTCCTAGCCTATTTAATAGGTCATGGAGAGATGAGGCCATGAGCCCTCTGGCACCAACTTCCAGCGACCATTTTGACCTCCATCTCTCAGAGGATAGAGGAATGGTATATATTCTCTCGCTATGTCCAGAATTGTTGAGTCGTTCCAGTTGTTTTGCTTGGGGGGTGTGGCCTGACCAGCTCTCTTGAGCTAGGTAGAATAGATGAAAAGAAATAGGTATTTGTTGCAGCTGGTGAACTTTACTGTTAGTCTTCATTCGTGCCCCATCTATGATGGCAGCCAGTTTATGCACTACTTGTTGTGTCACCACCAGTAACACCCTTGGACTATTTCTGTCTTGCATGAGGAAAGAACATGTATATATGTTTTCCATTGCAGAGAGGACATTGATTGTCATGTCTTCACCAACGTCATAAAGTTGCAGTCTGATGGTAGAAGGTAGTAAAAAAGTAAAAGTAAAGTACCCCCGCCACGCCAAGTGGCGTATAGGGAAATATGGTGTTAGTGGCCCTATATTTTACAGACCTTCAGCACATGATTTTTTGGGTAATGTGGTCAGTATTACGCCCGAGCTGCTTTACTTTCCCAGAAAAAAATTTGGTACCCATTTAAGGCTGGATGAACCCGGAAGCCGTCGGTTGGGATCGAACCCTACCCCTTGTCCGTGGTAGTCCAGTTCACTAACCACTGAGCTATCACGGCTCCCTAGAAGGTAGTACACAGATCTAATTATGTAGCTGAGCCACAGCGATGCCATGTGTCATTTTATGTTAGTATCCTCTGCAAGGCCTCATCCCATGTGGTCCACTGAACTCGCTGCACCTGATGGACTACCTTTTCAACACGTTTGTTCTCCATGGTGTCTCTGATCTCCCGAACTACCATGTCCCTATATTGACTGTCCAAATTATTGATAAGCTTAAATTAGTAAACATTTTAACAAATGTTTTTAGAATATGTTAATTAAATTTGTTTCTTCTTCTTCTACGATTATGGCTCATTCAGACAAGGACTCCGGATTCTTAAATGAAGGCAGCTAACTGTTTCAGAGATTCAGTTGCCCCATATGAGTTAATTTAATTTGACAGCTTGGAAACTTATAAATATAATAGAAGCATTTAATCTCTGGTCTCCTCTCCATATCTTTCCTGTGTCCTATCCCTGTATTATCTTTATTACCTTTCTTACTCTTCTTCCCCCTTGCCACCCCTATCCTCTCTTTTTTTTAATCTTCTCCTCATTTTCTTTGTACCCTATGGCATATCTTCTTTCATTTTTCCAATTTGTAATTGTTTGGTTCCTTTCTTCTTCTTTCCTTCCTCATTTGACTTTCAGCATTGAGGGGAGATATAATTTGCTGTCTTTTGCTCTTCTGTTCGCCTCTGCTGCTGTTATATTTCCTAGTGCTTCTAATATTCCATCGATCCATCTTTTTCATGGTCGACCCTTGGGTCTGGTATTCCCACAATTTGGTTCCTTTGGTGTCATTAAATCCTATATGCCCTACTGTCTATTGATCTTTTAACCAGACTATATGAAAATCCTGGCCACTGTCTTTTCCACCATTTTTTAGAGCTGTGTATTCTAACTTGGAATTTTGTATTTAATGTGTATAGTTTGTTTGTTATACCTGATGAAGGCTTTAGCAGAAACATAGTGCTTGTCTTTCTGTTAGCTTAGCTACTCAATATCATTTTATATTTATTATCTACATATTAAAATAGGAGATGGAAGAAGAGCCCAAGGTAGGCCCAGAGTAAGATGGACTAACATTTGAGAAACTCTACAACAACATCAGTTGACAATGGTTGAGGCTGTAAGAAGGGCAAGAACTATTATTTTATATCTCCTTCAACACCTGAAGGGTATAGGAGGAAGTGAAATGAAGAGAGAGAATACAATAGAGAATGTTCACGACAATGAATAAATAACAAAGAAATTGCAAAAACTAAAAGTTATTCAAAAACCGAATTATTACTTTTTTTTTTTAAATGTGCAGAAACATTGTATTCTGTATCATTGTTTTTTTGTAGCAATCTCAGAGAGCTAGACATCAGATCTCATCACTCAAAGACCAGGGTAAGGTAAAGCTGCAAAGAAATCATAGACTTGAAGAGTAAAATGCTCACCACCTGAATCCAGGACCTTCTTGTTCAATGGCTGATGTTTATCCTCTAGACCACCTAGATCCCCTCTTGGTTATAGATGAGATTATTGGTAGCATTAGTTGGTAGCAATACTTAATGAATTTATATAAGCCTACATAGATCTTTAGTTTATTTAAAAATTATATAAGTAAACACACTTAAGAATATGAACTGAACAACTAAAGACAAGATGTCGGGTTCGATCCTGATCTACGACTTCCAGCTTCACCTAGCCTTAAAAGGGTACCTGATTTTTTTCTGACAAAGTAAAGCAGTACGGGCTTAATACTAACCACATTACCCCAAAAATAATGTTTTGAAGGTCTATTAAAAAAATATTGGCACTAACACAATATATCTTATACACCGAGGACATCCGTTTCCAACATGGTGGAACGAGGTTCACATTCTCTGGACCACTGCAGAAATTGCATTTTGGGACTCATTAGTTTCAGCTCTTCAATGAGTTAAAGTCAATCTGATTATCCACTTAACAAATTTTGCCGATGATGCTGAGTTGTAAACACCTCAATGCTTCTCTTTGTCAAGTCCAAGTTTGTGAATGCGACCTTCCCCTGTCTAGAGTTGATATGCGGTTTACGCCAACACATTGAGTGCTGTTCCAAGGCCATAGTTGAAATTGTTTGACGCCAAGTATTTATATGTTACAACTCATTAATATGGACTGCTCTGTCAAGTCAATCGCAGTTTTCACTTTAGAGATTGTGCATCATCTTTTCGTGCATTGTTGGCTGGATTTATTAAAGTAATTGGGATTTTATGGGCGCAGCCATTGTGTGTGCTATGTCATCACATTGGCTAATTGTATATCCCTAAAATGGCCGTACACTAATAGTGAAAGGCGGAATGGAGTTTCGTACATGACTTCGCAGCACCGGGGTGAGTCCCGAAGGTTCATGTTAGTCAGGAAGGATTCATAATTTAACAAATTCACATTGCAGGGAGATCTTACAGTCTGTTGTTTGATGTGCGACGGGGATAGTCCGATGACTAACTGTGTTTCATATGTTCGCATTTGTAGTCAAGGTGATGTCCTAGCATCATCAAGCGCTATACATTTTTTTAAAAATATGACGATCATCGTTTTCAGGAGGATATGAACTTACGGTCAATATGGTGGATAGGCGGCAGGAACCATTAGAGGCTATGTCTGAAAAGTGTTCCTTGTTGCAGTTTCCTCACATTCCAAGTCCGGTTTGTTGCAGGAGCTACTGAGTTAAGTGCTCTGTGCACACTGTGAGCTGTGTGTTTCATCTGTTTTGATCATATTTCGATATTCCAATTGTTTACGATGAATGATGATATTGTATGATGGAGAACAGATGGCTATGTTCACTTTCTGTGAGGTTTCGCCTTATGTCTTTTGGCGTATGCTGAGACTGCTATGATGGGGACCTCAGCTACCTTTCTTTGTTTGGAAGATGAGATAGTAATACGGATGATTCCACTGGCACGGGCAGTTGAGCAATTATGGATTTTAATTTGCTTGCAGTGATACCGGGGCCTTCCATAACTATAACCTAATACACCATGTGGCTTGACAGGGCTCTTTACTTTTTACTTTACTTAAGAATATGACAAAATGGCTAAATAGTCAATGCAAATTCTTAATAAATAATGCACGATGAAAGATGTTTCACAGAAAAAAACAAGTCTATAATAACTCCTCAAATTCTGATATTAATCCTTGTGCATGTTAATATAATTTTGAGACAAATACATAACAGTGATAACTCACTCATAAATGCCCTGACTGAACTATTGACATTAATTATGTCGGCTATCTTTTATTTATATCAAATGTAACTAAATCTTACTAAATTTAAAAAAAAAACATGAAGTCATCAGATGGGTTACTATTAATGTCTAATGATTTGCCAATCTGGTAAGATTAAAAACCTTATCTTGTAAGATAAATAACATTGCATAAGTTCAACCTAAAATGAAACCACTGTTATCTTTTCTTTTATTTCATTATCAGCCCAAGAGAAGAAGAAATATTAATATTTGAATTATGTCCTTGACCTATCCTATACTACGATTATATTTAATAATTTCTATTATTTATCAGTAATTTATCATAAAGCATTACTTCATTTACAATTTTCATCAATGAAATCAAATCCGTATTTAGTATTATTTAAATTAGTTGGGATGAGAACTATTTTACTATACACTTATATACAGTATAATACACTATATACTATATTTATTTTAATTTTATTAAGGATTCTGGATTTAATTATTAAGACTATCACTGAAAGATCAGATGCGTTTTTACTAACAAGTGTAACATTATTACTAAAAAAAATAACTAACAATAACTAATATTATATAATTATAATGATTGAATTATCAATCCCGAGTGAAATGTCAATGAATAACAATAACTTTAATTTAATAACTTACAACATTCATTTACTTGATTTACCATATTTAGTGTTACGAAATGATAATAATAACGTAACGAACACACTGGAAGCTTATTGAAATTGTAGCCAACTGTCAGTCAAGTATAAACGAGATAAGAAATTTCTCAGAAACAGGTAGAACTGAACTTTCCTAAAAACTAGTGTCCCTTTTTATGTTATAATTTGTTGGTGACTCCACTATCACTATGTATGACTAGATACTGGCAAGCAGTAGTAAAGCCAAGTACAGATAGATTAGTTATAAAAGTTATCATGCTGACTGAACTGACTCACTCTCACACTTAACAAAGCCAGTTGTGCGCTTGATAAGTCTTAATAGCGACGACATGGAAAGAAATTGTGTTATTCAGACTATTTATTATAACAGAAAGAACTTTGCGTTGGGTTTCTGACAGGCTATGGCAAATGGAAGCAAACCGAAAATTGCAGTTTAGGTTGTTCTAGGCTAACTATAGGGTGCCATGACAAGAAGCGTAACTCTGGCTGTACACCGGATGTGACCTCATGTTCGAGAAAAAAACAAAGACAGGAAAAACTAATAATAACCATTATTCATCTTCTTGGAAATAGTCATGACGTTTGCTTTATATGTACTGTCAGTTTTTGTGGCAGAATTATCAACAGCCTGTATTTTTTCTGATGACATCGATGGTTTAGCAGGAGCAGAACAAGAACTAAAAGACTAGATATGACGAATAGATGAAACATCTGCTGAATATAAGTCAGAGTTGAGCAACATACGGCCCGCGTGCCAGAATCGGCCCGCCAAGCTATTTTGATCAGTAACAAATAATAATACATAAATATTATTATATGGGGAACTTCGTTCGGCCTCTCGTGGCAAGGCGCGGTGCCAGGGAGTACGGGTTCGATCCCACTTCGGACCATATATTGTTCTTCGTTTTTTTCTGTTGTTGTTTGTCTGTTAATTTTTCCGAGTGCTAACACATACTTATTTGTTCTATTATTCCCTATTTTGATCAGCCTTTATGCTTTATTTGAAAATTACTATCCACTCCATTCCCACATAAGAAAATAGAAAGCAACATATGAATGAACAAAAATTCAGAACTCGTTTAAAAAATAGTAACGATTTCGCCAAAATGAAATAATTATTATCATATCTTTGATATTAGTTGCTTATGCACAACCATCGTCAATTCCAAGAATTCCTTCATGGCGCCAATTCAGAGTATGGCGATTCGCTTTACTATTGTGAAGTACGCTGCTTCAGTCGTGGGGAAATGTTGAAAAGATTTTAAGATGTTATACTTAACTTGTTGAAGTCGAACTTTTCATGGATATGAAGGGTAGTCAGGTCAAAGAATTATCGGACCCTCAATGGACCTCCCAGCTATCGTTTTTGGTTGGCATTACTGAACATTTTATAAGAATTAATAACAGCTGACAAATTTAAATACTTAGGATCAATTGTCAGCGATGAAGGCTTAAAACATGAATATAGACTATAATAGGTCAAACCAGAATAACCCTTAAAAACTAAAACCTGTTTTGGGAAGATACTAATTCACTGTTTGCTCTAAATTCAGGCTTATGTGACCCTTTTCATATCATATTTTTCAATACGATTGAGAAACATAGACCGATACAGCAGATCTACAGAAGAAAATACAAGCTGTGAAGATGAAATGTTATCATAAGCTTTTCGACATCTCTTGCTTAGATCGTATCACAAATGAAAGAAAAAAGGTAATGGTACGAGACTTGAATCGGCGTTTAGCACACCTGTTTTACCCATAGTGCTCGGCCGCCTATCCAGAGATGTTCGGAGACTCCTGTCCCGTGTCGCATCAAGCATCCTAACTCACGAGCGCGGCGTTATTCCTCATCTTTCCAGAGTATGAATCATCGTAGTCATTTCTGCCAGCGGCTGGATCGACAGCAGGTGTATCATTATTTTTTTTTCAAACCACGAGCACAATTCACACTGCTTTCAGCTGGAATTCAGCACAGGTTGTCCGAAAGGCGGTAGCTAGTTGTGTGGTTTTCCCATTTAGCAATCCGGAGTGCAGGATGACCTATTGACCTTTTTTGTGAAGAAGTTTTTGTGAAAACGGTTAAGCCGCGTATATCGGTCGTCTGGCCTAGTCAAAACCATTCTATAAGGAAATGTGAAATGAGCGAGGAGAGGTAGGCAGAGAAAGAGATGGGAAGATAACATGAAAGTATAGATATGCATCGGGAGCCGCGATAGCTCAGTGGTTAGTGAACTGGACTACAAAGGACAAGAGGTAGGGTTCGATCCCAACCGACGGCTTCAAGGTTCACCCAGCCTTAAATGGGTACCAGATTTTTTCTGGGAAAGTAAAGCAGCACGGGCGTAATACCGACCACATTACCCCAAAAATCATGTGCTGAAGGTCTGTAAAATATAGGGTCACTAACACCATATTTCCCTATACGCCACTTGGCGTGACGGGGGTACTTTACTTACTTTATAGATAGGCATCGAGTTTATAGAATCCCAAAGAATGGCTGAAAATATAAAAAAATGTAGAAGGTTGACGAAGTCTGTCAGTGGTGACCCAATGACCCTAAGGGTTATGCAATGATAATGATGAATAACTAAATGACCATGCGTCCAACGATATCATCCATAACCAAGAAAAAAGGTGGGCATACGTCGGTCATGTGGTAATAAGATATAACAATAGAAGCATAAAGCAAGCTATCAAATGGGAAACAGTGGGCAAAAGAAACGAATCCGATTTTTTTAAAAATTAGAAAGAAACATTACGAAGAATACTGATGCGAGAGGCAACAACATCGAACATATGGTTTCCTTGCAGAGGTTGAGAAACTCGCCTAGAGTAGGCACGTGTGGCGAGGCACAATGCGGGTCTTGTCCAAAGTCTGAGGTTTAATAGCAAAGATCGCCAGACATAGTCTGGTCGTACGTATGTGTGTGAGTGTGTATGCGCGTGCGTGTGTGAGTGCGTGCGTGTGAGTGTGTCATTCTGTCGTTTTATTAATTTTTTAAAGGCAATGTTATCCCGTTCTCATTAAAAAAAAAAGGTGATGTCAAGATATCAAGGACACCTCGAACATGACTACAGAAGTGGGATATCGGCTAGAAACAGAGATTCTCTCAGACGGGCCATAGTGAATGCAAGGTTCTGCAAATGACATATGTCCAGATGATTTCATTACAAAATAAAAGTAAATTAAAATACATCTATTTTAAAACCAGAACAACAGAAAACCACCGTCGTAATTTATTTGTACAATCATGAACTGGGAAAACAACTGGGAAAATTTAGGGACGAAGAGATAGAGGGAAGCAAAGAGAAAAGATACCAGACAGCTTAAGAGAATGGCTTGGCAGAAGGTCAACAACAGAAATTATAAATAACTGTCGAGATCGAAAGTTGTGAAGAGACATGATCACCTACGCCAGAAGGCCCGGTACTTGATGACGCTGATATTTTATAAATATTGGATCATCATCGTCATCATGGGTTGTGTGTCCTTTGCTAAAACGTTGCAGTAATCACATTCCGTTTGAAAGAAAGTCTGGCTAGATCCAGATTTCCTATGTTGTCAAGTTCGGTGTCTCTTTGATGTCTTGAAATCACCATCTTCTTGGTCTGTTCATGTCACATCCTCCTGGAACAATTATCCAATATATTCTAAGGATTCTTTTATAGCATTTTGTTCCAAAGTCAAAGAAACAACCCTCTCAATCATATAACATAAAAATGAATGGAATAAATGTCAGCGCAGTTCGTCAAATATTTGGGTTCTATCTATCTTTCGTTCGCCTGAAGTATTGTCTATATCTGCAATGTCGTTTCCTGTATAAATTTTACTGTCTTTTGTAATTCTTGCAGTGGCCCATATAGTTTTGTCTGTAGTGTTGTATCTATGGGCCAATGGATTTTCCTCAGTCTATTATATTCAGTGCAGTCTTGAAGTATGTGTTCAGCAGTCTGGGGTGCCTGTCCACATGTACAAGTAGTTGATGTGCCGATCTTGAATTTTGTATACATGTGACTATGGAGTCGATTGTGTCCTGTTCTTAGGCGTATAATGATAACTTGTTCATATCTATTCATATTATGAAAGGCATCCTGATTTGGGGCTTGTGGTCCTCTGATTGATTTGATTATCTGTTTCTTATGATGGTATGTAACTGGTGTATCTAGTTGTGTGCCTGTTGAACCTTCCTTTGCCAACTGATCTGCTTTCTCATTTCCTGGTATTCCACAGTGAGACGGGATCCACTGCAGGGCAACCCTGTGGTGCTTGCAGAGTTCAGTCAATAAGGTCTGCAGATGTGGTAATTTTCTGGATTGTAGTGCCTGGAGTACTGATCTTGCATCTGTCAAAAACACTACAGGCTGTGGGCTAAGATTACTGTTCAGCAGTTTTTCTATTGCCAACTTTATTGCTTGTATTTCTGCATCATAATTGTGACAATATTTCCCTGTTGCTATTTTATTCATATCCCTAGTGTTATTTGGGTACTCTATATATGCACCTGCTCCCCCATTCTTTACTGCATTCTGTGCTGATCCATCTGTGTACACACGAATCCATAGGTCTTGTGGGTATTCTTCATCCAGGAAACTGAGAGTTATTGTTTTTCGCTGTAGACTATTTTGTTCATCTTTGTCAACTATTCCTTTCACTTCTGTCCGTATTTGAACTGATAATCCTGATTCATCTGTCCAGGGAGTCTGTTCTGGTATGGGCAGAAGGGGTTTAACAACTCTTGGCATGTCTGGCGTTTGTCTTCTAATACACTTGGCTTGGTGGATAAAGCTGCTTCTCTTAAGTCGTCCCAATGCAAGATTTTGGAATCTGTCCTTCATTGGATGTCTCGGCATGCATACAAATTTTTCTGCCTGTATCAGCACCTTTGTGTCTCTCCGTTCTCTCAGTGGTGGTATCCTCCACAATTTCTCCATCTCCAATATTGGTGTTGATTTCATTGCTCCTGTGATGACCCTAAGTGCCTGGTTTTGTACTTTATCCAGTTCTTGCAATGTGGTGTTTGATGCTGAGCACCATGCGGATGATCCATATTCTAAATGTGGGCGTATACTCTGTTGGTAAACTTTACTGAGTATTTTCCCACTCGCACCCCATGTGGTTCGCCCGTGCGCTGCCGGGGCCCGAAAGGGAAGTAAAGAATAGCGGCGCTGTACCCTACCAGGCATGTTCGTAAGAGGCGAGAAAGGAGGGTTAGGCATGGGACTGGCTATCCCATACTGTAAAAAATAAGCCGAAAAAACTTCACAAACATGAACAAGTCAAAGAAAGATAAAGTAAATCCGTCAACCAGGAAAGAGAAGGGCTCTCTGTCTAAGAGATGTATGACGCAATCCGGAGAAAGCCGTAAGGAGTCCGGGTTGCCGACTCACCCTTTGTCTACCAGGAAATCATCCAGAATTGGCACCTGGAATGTTCGTACCCTTAACGAACAGGGAAAAGCGGCACAAGTGGCAGCAGAAATGAACAACTACAAGATAGATATTCTGGGAATGTGTGAAACAAGATGGCTGGGAGCGGAGAGAATAAAATTGAATACAGGGAGATGATTTTATCATCAGGACACCAGGAACCAGGAGCACAACATAGCGAAGGGGTAGCTATAATGCTATCAAAGAATGCACAGAAGACACTAATAGAATGGGAGGCAGTGGGACCAAGACTGGTGAGAGCAACATTTAGAACAACCAAAAACAAAATAAAATTACACATTATACAATGCTATGCACCAACCAACGATAAAGATGACTCAGTTAAAGATGATTTTTATAAACAGCTACAATGCCAGATGGATGCAAGACGAGCCAAGGATATTATAATCTTGATGGGAGACCTAAATGCTAAGATAGGATCAGACAACAGAGGCTTTGAAGAGATTATGGGAAAACATGGACTTGGAGATATAAACGAGAATGGAGAGATATTTGTGAATTTCTGCGCCCTTAATCAAATGAGCCTAGGAGGAACAATATTCCAACATAAAAGAATACACAAAGCTACATGGGTGTCACCAGATCATAGAACGGAAAATCAAATTGATCACATATGTATTAATAATAAGTTTAAGTCATCCTTACAGGATGTAAAAGTATATAGAGGGGCAGATATAGCTTCTGATCATCATCTTCTGTTAGCCAAACTTAAAATTAAATTAAAAAGGTATACTACAACGAATAAGGGCAGAACGTATTTCATGTAGGGTTTCTTAAAGAACAAGGAATTAAAGATAAATTCGCAGTCACAATATCAAACAAATACCAAGTCCTCAACAACTAGAAAATACTATAAATATAGAAGATCATTGGAAACAGGTAAAAAATATATGGAAAGAGACATGCGAAGAAACACTGGGGAAAAGAGAACGCCAGAATAAGGCATGGATGACAGCAGAGACCCTGGATAAAATTAAAGAAAGAAAGAACAAGAAAGCAGACATAAATAAAAGCAAAACAAGAAGTAATAAAGCCAAGACACAGGAAGCTTACACAGAGGTGAATAAAGAAGTGAGAAGATGCATTAAAAGGGATAAGAGGAAATATATAGATGAATTAGCTAAAGAGGCAGAAGAAGCAGCAAATAAAGGGAATATGAAAGAACTGTACAACAGCACAAAGAAATTAGGTGGAAAATACAAACAGATCAACGCCTTTATCAAAGATAAGAAAGGAAATCTGCTTAGTAATATAAAGGAACAAATGGAGAGATGGAAGGAGCACTTTGAAGAACTTTTGAACAGACCTGGCTCAAATAATCCTCCAGATATACTACCAGCAGAAGAAGAATTACACGTTAACTGCGGAAAACCAAGCAAAGAAGAAATAATGAAAGCCATCAAACTGTTAAAAGATGGTAAAGCCACAGGACCAGATGAAATTCCTTCGGAAGCCATCAAAGCAGATATTATCACCTCTACCAAGATGTTACATAATCTATTGGATAAAATTTGGGAGAGGGAAGAAATACCTAAAGACTGGAGAGAAGGTTATATGATCAAACTACCAAAGAAAGGAAGTTTACAGGAGTGCACAAATTATAGGGAATTATGCTACTATCAGTGCCAGGAAAAATATTAGGCAGAATCATTCTGGAGAGACTAAAAGAGGCTATAGAGAAACACTTGAGAGATGAACAAGCAGGTTTTAGGAAGAACAGATCATGTGCTGATCAAATAACTACTCTACGTATAATAGTTGAACAAAGTTTAGAACTAAAATCCCCACTTTATATTGGATTCATAGATTACGAAAAGGCATTTGATAGTTTAGACAGAAGAATGCTTTGGAAGTTGCTGAGTCATTATGGAATCCCCATAAAGTTTATTAACCTGATAAAAACAATGTATGAAGGAACAAAATGTAGTGTGGTGCATGAAGGACAGCTTACAGAAGCATTTGAAATAAGAACAGGAGTAAGGCAAGGATGCCTTCTGTCTCCATTTCTCTTTCTACTGGCCATAGATTTGATTATGAAAATAACTCAAAACAACAGAAATGGGATCCAGTGGTCACTGACCAAACAACTTGATGATTTAGACTTTGCTGATGACATAGCTCTCCTATCACACAGCCACCAACAGATGCAAGATAAAATGAGTATATTAGATGAGAGATCACAACAGCTAGGACTAAAGATTAATAGAGATAAGACCAACATTATGAGAATTAATGCAGTTGGCAATAACCAAATAAAACTAGGAGAAATACCTCTACTAGACGTACAATCTTATATATATCTGGGCAGTAATATAGATAAAGAGGGAGGAACAGAAAACGATACCAAAATAAGGATATCAAAAGCAAGAGGAGCTTTCATTGCACTGGGAAACATATGGAAATCCAAAGAAATTAGGCTAAATACAAAAATACAAATTTTCAACTCCAATGTTAAGTCGGTTCTATTATATGGCTGTGAAACATGGAGAATAACAAAATTGACAATCACGAAGGTACAGACTTTCATTAATGGATGCTTGCGCAGAATAAAGGGATGGAAATGGCAGGACAAAGTCACAAACGTGGAATTATGGAAATGTACCGGCCAAATACCAGTGGATAAAGAAATACAGCGAAGACGATGGCGATGGATAGGACACACACTACGGAAACCAACTGAGAGTATTACACAACAGGCCCTTTTTGGAATCCCCAGGGGAAAAGACAAAGAGGAAGACCAAGGAATTCTTGGAGAAGACAGATTGAAGCAGAGATGAAGATGATGGGGAAGACATGGAATGATCTTAAAAGAATTGCAAAAAACAGAACGACTTGGAAAGTGTTTGTTGAAGACCTATGCTCCACTGGGAGCTAAAAGGTAGAAGAAGAGACCCCATGTGGTTCCACACAACTTTCTTAGAATAGCCAATTTCCTCCTTGCTTTTTGGGTTGCCTTATTTATCTGCTGTTTCCAAGATAGTTTGTTATCAAATGTAACTCCGAGATATGTAGCTTGTATGTCTTCTTTCACAGGCTCATTGTTCATGTAGATGGCTCCTGCTTTTTGTTTTGGGGAGAGTGTGAAAAGTGTAGTACTGCATTTGTCTGTATTGATGCTGATACACCATCTATTTGTCCATGAATTCAGTGCATTCATAGCTCTTTGTAGCAATTTGGAGGCCACTGTTGCATACTCCTCTGTGCACCACATTACCAAGTCATCTGCATACGGAAATATTTGGGTTCATTAGTAACATCAGACGGAAGATGCGCAACAAAAATAAAAAGTAGAATAGCACAGGTCAAAGTATCACGTCAGAAGAAAAAAAAAATCTTAGGTAACAAATCTATGCCAATATAAGCGAGAAAGTTAATCGATACTGAATTATTGAGTTATTTGCGGGCCATCATCATTACACTCCGAACATGTTCATAGGTGCCCAGATTCCATCCTCAACAATTTCCGCAGTGTCCAGCCGCTGACGACTCCAGTTGTGTGTTGGCTGATAAGTCTTCTTATACGCCCATTAAGTTTTTCGTTTCATGATGTGCAAATCTTAATTTCCATCTATTTCATCCGAAGAAGTGGTGTGGACTCATGGTTGTCGAAGTCCTGTGCCCTACCCACATCGATACTATATATAACCAATTCTAATCTAGAAGCGAACCATGGATAGTACACAAATAAATGAAAGACGATTAGAGACCACAGAGATCAGATTTCTCAGAAGAATGTTGAGAGTTCGCTGGACATCCAAATAAGACCAACGAGGAAATTTCTTCTACCTTTCAGCTTCCTGTGGGGCATAGGTCTTTAACAAAACACTTTCCAAGCCGTTATGTTTCTTGCCATTCTTTTAACATCGTTCCATGTCTTCCCCATCATCTTCATCTCTGCTTCTATCTGTTTTCTCCAAGAATTCCATACATCTCTTAGACAAAGAACCTTTACCTTTCCTGGATGGCGGATTTACTTTTATTCTTTTCTTTGACTTGTCCATGTTTGTAAAGAGTTAACGAGGAAATTTGGCCAAGGTTAAAATATAGCTTAAAAAACGTCATAAAGAAACAACCAACATTTTTTTAGGAGAGAGACAATAATATCTTCCTTACTGAGGTTAAACTCATTAGAGGCTTGCCAACAGGAACGTGTTGGGGCGAGATACAGTTTCAATTATATGCACAAATGCTTAAGATCAAACATACTTGGATATGGAGAGTCTGGAATTTCTGCCCTATATGCCGTCCTCGGCTGAAAAGGACAATAGTTTAGATAAATAAATAAATAGATAGATAGATAGATAGATAGATAGATAGATAGATAGATAGATAGATAGATAGATAGATAGATAGATAGATAGATAGATAGATAGATAGATAGATAGATAGATAGATAGATAGATAGATAGATAGATAGATATAGATAGATAGATAGATAGATAGATAGATAGATAGATAGATAGATAGATAGATAGATAGATAGATAGATAGATAGATAGATAGATAGATAGATAGATAGATAGATAGATAGATAGATAGCTAGATAGATGGATGGATGGATGGATGGATGGATGGATGGATGTATGGATGGATGGATGGATGGATGGATGGATGGATGGATGGATTAATGGATGGATTAATGGATGGATTAATGGATGGATGGATGGATAAAAAGAAAAAAGTATTTTGTCTTGCTATTCGTTTTTTTCTAATTTTTTATTCAAGTAGGTATTGGATCTTTATAACAATGCAGAGTGGACATACCATTTCACTATTCTTAGTTTAAGATTTAGTGTTTTTTGTTTTCCTTAAATACTAGAACATACTGTTAAAAGCACTTTTTCATATCCATATTATTTAAATAATTTAAGTGAGATTATTTTAAGATCCATAAGGGACATGCCTGGAATACAATTGGAGGTCATAATATAAATAATCTAAGGTATGCTGATGATACAGTCTTAATCGCTAAGAGTGAAAATGAGTTACAAGAAATGTTGGACATTATAGTGAAAGAAAAGCAAAAATAAAGGACTCAGCCTTAATAGCAAAAAGATAGAGGTAATGGTAACAACAAAGAAAAAGACATCACCTCAGTGCAAAATAAAGACAAGTGGAACAATATTAAAACAGGTAAATGAATTTAAATATTTGTGAACTTTGTTAACCTGAGACGGAAGATGTACAAAAGAGGTGAGATGCAGAATGGCTCAGGCAAAAGTAGCTTTCCAAAAAATGAGGAAGATACTATGCAATCCATTTTTGACAATAGAAACAAGAAAAAAGAGTTCTCAAATGTTATGTAGAGCCAGTCTTAACATATGGATGCGAATCATGGACATTAGGACAACAGACAAGAAAATCACTGGAGTCTGTAGAAATGTGGTTTTACAGAAGAATGTTGAGAGTACCATGGACAGCTAAGAAGAATAATGAAAATGTTCTGAGAAAGGTCAAAGCAAAAAGAGAGCTATTTTCCAATATTAGGAAGAAACAATCATCATTTTTTGGCCATGTAATGAGAAGAGAACAACTGGAATATATTGTAACAACTGGAAAAATTGAGGGACGAAGAGATAGAGGGAAGCAAAGAGAAATAATAACAGACAGCTTAAGAGAATGGCTTGGCAGAAGGTCAACAACAGAAATGATAAATAGCTGCCGAGATCGAAAGTTGTGGAGAGACATGATCACCTACGCCAGTAGGCCCGGTACTTGATGATTATTATTATTTAAATAATAAAGTCAATCATGAACAAATGATCAAGATGCTAGAAAACATCAATATATATATATATATATTATATATATATATATATATATTAAAGATCTAAGTGTTATTAAACTAAACATATATACTGGAGAGCAGAAACAGCCATTAGAATTGAAAACAAACATGGAAAATATCAACAATAAGACAAGGGGTGCAACAGGGATGTGTATTGTCACCAGATCTATTTTCTTTCCACAGCGAAAAATAGTTTGCGAACAAGCCTGACATTAAGGAAAAAAAGGTGAGGGGGTGGGGGGTATATCAACCAGGTAATTCAAGTAACTGTAATCATGAGTATAATCTCGCTCATCTGGAACGTTTAATATTTTGTTGTTGTAGGCCTCTCTGTTTGCATTCTACATATTTTAACTTACGCGTTGTCTTTTTAACGTTTATTTGTCCACAATCTCTATTGTTGTTGTGTAATTCTCTAACTAAACGTAGAAACATTTTCTGCGCTTTCTGTTAGTTATACTGTCTGTGGTAATCTGAACATATCTTCTTCTTCTTTCATTCCTCATCTGCCTTTCATCGTCGAGGGGAGATATAATTTGCGGTCTTTTGCCCTTCTGTTCGCCTCTGCTGCTATTATGTTCTGAACATATCAGATTTATAATTATTTCATAGAAGCTTTAAACGTTTGTGCATGGGGATCGCTTAAATTTAATATAGTTTACAAATCCAATCCAACTTTTGACCATATATATAGAACCCCTTCAGCCAATCAGCTGACAAAAATGGAAGCTTGTTGTTATTCTGTCTGATCCCTTACTTTGATTTGAGTTTTATTGTCAGTATATTTTTACTATCGGACAGAAGAGTGCGTAGACCATCCAAATGAGCTTCCTAAGCCACCACGCGGAACAGCATTCAGACTTGTTGTTCGTAAATTTCAATCAAGATTCTTCGTAAGTATGAATTGTACGATAACAAAGCCAAAGTGAACATGTTTTTGTAAATTCAAAAAAATGTATATGATGATTATTTGTATTATTGATTGTTTTTTAAAAATATATTTGTTGACGACAACTACGACCTACCTACCACCTACCTACTCTACTGTCTGTGTTAAGTTAGTTACTGTGTTAAGTGTGTATCATTCTTACTATACTTAACTTAACTGTCTACAATACTCTTCACTTAGCTCTCACTGAGCTGCTCTGTCTCTCGCTAACTACTAGTAACTTGACTTAAGTAAGTACTACTTATTTTTTTAATTATTATTTAGTTTTAAAATTAAAAATAATTTGTGTAATCCTACCTACACATCATGAATGTTAATGTTTCATGTCATAATAATTTAATTTAATTTTTATTTATTCCTTTACTAAAGTTTACTTTACTTTGATTTTGAAGTTCAAAACTACTCAGTCAATCAGTGATTCACTATAATATAATAATAATATAATAATGACCACTCATGATTCAGGTGCAGTCACCCAGTGTCACATTATTGTCACAATCATCATCATATTGTCACAATTCCTGTGTGACTTTTAAAGTCGAACTTCTAACTTTATTACTTTATAAAATAATATTTTGTTATTTTGTAAATTAGTAATTTTACTAGTAGTATAATAATTAATAACTACTATATGATGATGTCATGGGACACACCAAGATGGAAGCTTGATCGCGTCCGAGCCATGGTTTAAACCAGGGATGGCCAATTTCTTTCAAATGGCGGGCCACTTTTTTATTATTTTTTTTGTGGCGGGCCACACACATAACAACATCAATACAAATAAACTTGGCATTTGTTTTAAGGTAATATTTTTGTTATTTATCGGCATTATTTGCTTACATAAATCATTTTATTGCAACAGAGTTAAAAATGCCTAGTTGATTTATAAAAATAAATAAAATTTGCTATTTATATTGTTTAACAAACATGTTTTAGTTAGGTCATTTTAAAGTTGACATGTAACAAACCTTAATGAGAACAATGTGGACGTTCATGTGCAGCAACAAGTTCATCAAGTCAATGTGTAAAGATGATGATGATATTCGTAATAAATCCTGAAGGTGGCTGGCCATCAGTGAGTCGGTTTCTTTGTGATGGTTTAATCTCCTTCATTGAAAGGAGAAAAGCACATTCACACATATATGTGCTTCCGAACATAGAAGTAATTTTCAAACTGAAATCACTCAATGCGGGATATTTTTCCCGTGGCACATGTTTCCAAAAGTCAACTCCTATCTCCATCCTTGATTGGAAAAGGGGTCACTTTGGAGGTTACATAACTCCAACTGAAAAGTGTCATGTTGTTGGAAAATGTCACACTTCATAGGGTTGTTAAACAATGCCAGTTCTGGTCGTATACCACTGAAGTAAGAAAATCGTTCATTGAATTGCTCCAATAGTTTGTCTAACATTAATAAAGAAAATTTGAAATCAGTGTCACTGAGCTCCTCAATCAATTCTTTGCACGAAGGAAAATGAATGAAGTTTTCTTTGGCCAGGGTAAATCTAAAAACTTTTAGTTGACTTATAAATCCATCTAGGTGTCCTACCAAATCTGAGACTGTTTGGAACGTCCCTGTAGCTTCACATTGAGTTCATTCATGTGCTGGGTGATATCAGTTAAAAAGGCCAATATGCTGTTAAAATGTGGATCAGACATTTTTCTGATCAGTTCTTTGTTGGTATCATGTTTCTCTAAAAACTGCTTTATCTCGTTTCTCAAGCAAAAAACCGCCTCAAACAATTCCCTCTGTTTAGCCAGCGTACTTGTGTGTAGAGCACCAAATAGCCATATTCCGCCTCAACTTCTGATAGAAAATTTATAAACTGTCGTGTGTGAAAGACCGATTCCCGCCTTTTATTAAATTCACACACTTTATTACAGTTTTCATAACATCCTTCACGTCTAGAATCTTGCCACACAGCGCCTCCTGGTGTATAATGCGGTGTAATGCTGGGCAATGGATTCCAGCCTTCCTTAATAATCCAACTAGACCTGTTTGAGTACCACACATTGACTTAGCGCCATCTGTCACTATTGCTGAAAGTCTGCTTGTGTCACTGAAACCGTTAACAACTTTCATAACTGAGTTATAAATGTCTTGATCTTTGGTCGTATTATGCAATGAATCTAAAGTTAGTAGCTCTTCATTGATAATAACGTCTTTTGAAACAGTTCTTATGAAAATTAAAAGTTGTGCTGTGTCTGATATGTCAGTAGATTCATCCAAAGCCAGAGAAAAGTAAGCTGAATTTGTAACGACACTCTTTAATTTACTAGATATATGAGAACTTATTTCCTCAACCCTTCTAGTGACTGTCTGTTTTGATAGTGGAACACTCTCAAAATGACTGGCAATTTTTTCTTCCCCAAATTCATGCGCCATGTTAATAGAACAATGCTTTACGAAGTCACCCTCACATAATGATTTTTTAAATTTAGCTATCTCTGCGCTTACAACAAACGATGCCATTAAGGAACTTGTTTGTTTTGTTGTTAATGTAGTAAAAACAGATTTCTGAGCACTAACCTTTTTCTTCAAATCGCACACAAGTGTAGAACTTATTGTACCAATGTAGTCCTTGTATTTAGCGGCGTTATGCTGTGTGTAATACTGTTTAAGATTATATACTTTATTTACAGACAACACTTGCAAACACACAAGGCACTGCGGTTTGCTATCCTTATTGTTGATAAATAAAAAAAATCATGTTCCCATTTCTCATGAAAAAATCTGATTTTTTCATTTAATTGACGTTTAATGTTCATATTATACCACGACCGAAGCAACAGACAATGAAAACACAGATTACAACAATAGCACTGTTTCCTGTTTAAAAATGGAACTGTTCATTGTAACTCGACAAAATCAGAATGATCAGATCGGGTATATAATTTTGACTGATGAAAAGAGGTTTGGAGAGAAAGAAACTGAAAGTAAAATAATTGTGAGGTGAATGTGTTGGGGTGGAAGAGGTGGGTGACTGACAGTATTTCTGGCGGAAACTGTTTGAACTCGCCGAACCGAGAGTCGGCTCTAGAACCATTCGTTGGCTTCTTCCTTTGTTTAAGTCGCTCGCAGGATGATCAAAAGGAAAAAAAGGATGGGCCGGGAATGACGGGAAGTCGACTTTAAACTAACTACTCGAGTGTTCTGAGTTTTAAACATAGGTCTACTAGGGAATATTTGAGTTAGCTTTCTCCACGGTAGAAGTTAATGTAACAAATTTTAAATCAACTTCACCCAGGACATTTTGGTCAATGCAACCTGATTTTATTTTTTATCCGCCGTGGGCCACAAAAGGACGTCGCAAGCGACTTGTGGCCCGCGGGCACCTAATTGGCCATCCCTGTTTTAAACAATGTTGACTTTGAACATCACGCTATCTGTTATCACAGCGAGTTGGTGGATTTTTAGAAATGTAACCATGGGTTTGATAATAAATGTTTGTAAACAGTTCATTAACCACCGCTGTAGATCAAGTCTTTATTCTGCTGGCTTTGTTCGAGACCTTGGTAGTTATGACCTAATTTGTGCAGTCGGTTGCTTTGGGGCAAATTGTACGTTACAATGTCACTGCTATAATGACTCAGTTTGTGACAAAACTACAGGCACATGGCCAAACAATGACAGTTGTCAGCATGAATATTTCATACCCCAGTGTCAGTACTTGGATCTCGTTTACAAATATGCCCAAAAATCTGAACCTACTTTCCTGTTTGATAACAATGACACCACATGTAATCCGGACACAGATTCTACATTAATTGAGGCAACTCTCAATCAATCTTTGCCGTTCTCCTGGTTTAGGATTTATGTGAATGACTTAACGGATCCAGACAGTTTCACGGTAAAACTAAATGGTTCTGCCTCATGTAACAATGAATCACGGTTTGTAGTTAGTTTGCACGAGATTGATGTCTTTTGCTCTGGGGCTGGTCTGATCAAGTTATGGATTGAAGTAGTGATAGTTGCAAATACCTGCTCCATCTACATTGGCGGGGGTAGGAATGTGGCTCTCAAACAGAATACAAACCAGACCGACACATTTAATGCTTGCTATACAGGAGACGGATGTGGACCAGAGGCTGCAGTTAATGGCAAAACAAAGACCAATCTCTATGACAATGACTGCACATATACACAATTGAGATGTGAAACCAATTCTGTTTACTGGTATCTGAACTATGCCACGTCCCAGAAGATTCACACCATTCGAATTTATCATCGAGCTAGCACTATGATTCGGGTAAAGAATGCCACTCTACAGGCTTTCTCTGACAGTGGCGGTGTAGTAAAGTAAAAGTAAAGTACCCCCCGTCACGCCAAGTGGCGGCGTATAGGGAAATATGGTGTTAGTGACCCTATATTTTACAGACCTTCAGCACATGATTTTTGGGGTAATGTGGTCGGTATTACGCCCGTGCTGCTTTACTTTCCCAGAAAAAATCCGGTACCCATTTAAGGCTGGGTGAACCCGGAGCCGTCGGTTGGGATCGAACCCTACCTCTTGTCCGTAGTAGTCCAGTTCACTAACCACTGAGCTATCGCGGCTCCCACTAATTTTTAGGGAATTAGTAAAACCCAGGTGTCCTCGCCAGGGTACGAACCCCGGCTGTTGCCGTGGTAAGCCAACCGCCTATCGATTGCGCTAACCGGACACCCGTGGCGGTGTAGTGTTCCAGTATAATGATATATCATACCCAAACATTTCTGTGAACACTATTGTAGTCACCACACAAGCGACAATGGCACACATTAAGATTGAGTTCTCATCGACCATTTCGCAGGCCGACAGTGCACTGACGGTGAGTGAGGAGCAACATTTATAGACACCTATTGTCTGGATGGGCATTCTTGGTCGTTTTGTGCAGTGTGTAGTGGGTGCTGCAAAGGCTACAACGTCATCATCGGTACATGTCACGGCGACTGTTCACATGGGATCTATGGACATGACTGCACCGGGTCTTGTCATAGTATCTGTCTTTTATGTGAGGAAAAATCCGGAAAATGCCTACAATGTAAACATCCTGGCTACATCTGTAGTGACACTAGTCCCGATGGTAATTTTGGGCTACAGTGCAAACAGACGTGTTCTGATGGATGTGACATCATATATGACCCGGAAAGTACAGACTGTATGTGCAAGGAAACGTACTACGGATCAGACTGCACTCTCAAATGTCCGGACAACTGTTTCAACGACACCTGTGAACAGTCAACCGGGAACTGTACATGCAAGGGAACGTTCTACGGGCCAGACTGCGCTCTGAAATCTCCGGACAGCTGTTTGAACGAAACCTGTGAACAGTTAATCGGGGCCTGCGTCTCGTATGTCGATGATTCCCACGTTAAGAAGAGTACTACAACAAACCCAAGCATGTTGAAAACCTTAATGTGTTTCTGTGCTGGACATGGTTCATTTCTTGGTGTTTTTCTGTGCAACCATGGCTCATATCTTGATGTCTTTCTGTGCTAGCCATGGCTCATATCTTGATGTGTTTCTGTGCTAGCCATGGCTCATATCTTAGCTTGTGTGTGTGTGCGCGTGCGTGTTGGCCATGGCTCATATCTTGGTTTGTCCGTGTTAATCATGTCTCATATCTTTATGTGTGTATGTGTTAGTCATGTCTCATATCTTTATGTGTGTATGTGTTAGTCATGTCTCATATCTTTATGTGTTAATGTGTTAGTCATGTCTCATATCTTTATGTGTGTATGTGTTAGTCATGTCTCATATCTTTATGTGTGTATGTGTTAGTCATGTCTCATATCTTTATGTGTGTATGTGTTAGTCATGTCTCATATCTTTATGTGTGTATGTGTTAGTCATATCTTATATCTTTGTGTGTGCATATCTGTGTATGTCACATCTCATATCCTTGTGTGTGCATGGCTATGTTAGTCACATCTCATATCTTTGTGTGTGCATGTCTATGTTGATCGTATCTCATATCTTTGTGTGCATGTCTATGTTAGGCATGTGTCATATATTTGTGTGTGCATGTCTATGTCAGTCATATCTCATATCTTCATGTGCATGTTTATGTTTGTGTCATATATCTTGATGTGTGTCAGTGTTAGTCATGCCTCGTATCGCTGTGTGCATGTCTGTGTTGGTCACATCACCTATCTTTTTGTGTGCATGTCTGTGTTAGTCACCTCTAGTGACTCGGGCAGATGGTGCTCGTAAACCTGGGAGGGCCGACCATCTAAGGGCAGAATCCCCCTACAGAAAAGATCATCTGCTGCCTTGCAGGAAGATTGGGGACAATCAAAGGCTAAGGAATGCAAACCTGAACAAAATGCTGGCTGAAATCGGATGCACTGGGCCACTGGCGCAGAACACAGTGCAACGTTTTAACGGGTGTTCAATCAGAGTGGATCTGGCAGACTCTAGTTGTGATGTTCTGCCTGTGGGGGCGATCAACACACTTAACCTGACAGCTGACTTCATGTGAGAGTCTGGAATCCTACTCTGATTGAGTCCTGATCGCAGAGAGAGAGAATAACTACGATATTATAAATAAATAAACAGTTTTTTTTTAAATGAAAAAAAGGATATTATTATGTCATGTTTGGAAAATCATGACTGCACTTCAGACACTAGGTGTTTCAGACATTTCATTGTTTTTGAAATATTGAGAACTTTCAAGGAAAACATTGACCAAACTCTCTATAAATATTTATTGTTTATAAATATTATATGGATGTGTGTCATATTTCTGGTCAATAATACAGGAAACATAAAAGTAAAAAAGTGAAGAGCTATAGTTGTGATGTTCTGCCTGTGGGGGCGATCAACACACTTAACCTGACAGCTGACTTCATGTGAGAGTCTGGAATCCTACTCTGATTGAGTCCTGATCGCAGAGAGAGAGAATAACTACGATATTATAAATAAATAAACAGTTTTTTTTTAAATGAAAAAAAGGATATTATTATGTCATGTTTGGAAAATCATGACTGCACTTCAGACACTAGGTGTTTCAGACATTTCATTGTTTTTGAAATATTGAGAACTTTCAAGGAAAACATTGACCAAACTCTCTATAAATATTTATTGTTTATAAATATTATATGGATGTGTGTCATATTTCTGGTCAATAATACAGGAAACATAAAAGTAAAAAAGTGAAGAGCTATAGTTGTGATGTTCTGCCTGTGGGGGCGATCAACACACTTAACCTGACAGCTGACTTCATGTGAGAGTCTGGAATCCTACTCTGATTGAGTCCTGATCGCAGAGAGAGAGAATAACTACGATATTATAATAAATAAACAGTTTTTTTTTAAATGAAAAAAAGGATATTATTATGTCATGTTTGGAAAATCATGACTGCACTTCAGACACTAGGTGTTTCAGACATTTCATTGTTTTTGAAATATTGAGAACTTTCAAGGAAAACATTGACCAAACTCTCTATAAATATTTATTGTTTATAAATATTATATGGATGTGTGTCATATTTCTGGTCAATAATACAGGAAACATAAAAGTAAAAAGTGAAGAGCCCCCCCCCCCCCCCCCCCCCCCCCCCCCGTCACGCCAAGTGGCATATAGGGAATATAGTATTTTACAGACCTTCACAGCACATGTTTTTTGGGGTAATGTTGTCGGTATTGTGCCCGTGCTGCTTTACTTTCACAGAAAAATCCGGTACCCATTTAAGGCTGGGTGAAAAATCCATTGGCCCATAGATACAACACTACAGACAAAACTATATAAGCTACTGCAAGAATTACAAAAGACAGTAAAATTTATACAGGAAACGTCATAGCAGATATAAACAATACTTCAGATGAACGATAGATAGAAGGCTGGGTGAACCCGGAAGCCGTCAGTTGGGATCGAACCCTACCTCTTGTCCTTTGTAGTCCAGTTCAATACAGGAAACATGGCTAACTTATAATACCTTCTGTTGAATTACACTAATGATGTTTTGTGTGTCGCTGCATCGTGTCACCATTAGAGTTGACTCAAATTGTAACTGAGATGAGAAAACATAAGATTCATTCATATTTATTTATTTTGGTGAGAGTGCAGAGCATCTTGATAATGAAGACCACTCATTTTCAGTTACAGTGGGGTCAAAGGTGACTTATGATTTAAGACTTATTATAGGGATAATATATGAGCCCTGAAGTGTGATATCTGCTGCAAGATCTTTTGTGTTCTGTTTGAGATCTGTTGAGGGGGAGATAGTTCAGTCTGACTTACTATGATTCAGGATAGCATCACTGATTAGTTTTTTCCTCCACACTAATTACCTACCTTAAGTTTCTATTTATTGCCCAATGTATCCATTTGGCAGTGATGCAACATCCTCCCAAACATATGTGACCATGTAAAACTTTTCAGTAAGTGACATTCTCAGAACAGAATCAGAGGTCTTTAGATATTAGTCTTTCTTCTTTTTTCCATCCTTATATGCCTTTCAACGTCAAGGGGAGATATAATTTGCTGTCTTTTGCTCTTCTATTGGCCTCCGCTGCAATGTTTACTAGTGTTTATAATATTCCATCAATCGATCTTTTTAGTGGTTGACCCTTGTGTTTGGTGTTTTTGCAGTGTTTATTGAAGTATCATTTTGTTGTGTTTTGATCCTTCTGCCTTATGTGGCCAAATCATTTTAACTGTTCTCAATGGTGGGAATTATTCCTAGCTTTTCTCTCAGTTCTTAATTTACGATCTTATTGTTTTTGCATCTAGGATCTAGCTCTAAAGTTATATCCTTGTTGGACATAGTGGTGATAATCTAACCAATGATTTGACAAGCTTTGTTGCATCTTGAGTCTATTTCTGCTGCTTATGAATTGTCATTTGTCACTAGACTTCTTAGGTATTTAAATTCCTCTACTTGTTTTAGTTGTCTGCCTTGTATAGTTGTGTTGATGTTCTGTTTCTCTTTTGCGATATTCATGACTTCTATTTTGTTGATGTTAATTTTCTTGTTGTATTGAGTGTCTGTGGTCTTAAGTCTAATTAAATATTCTAGTAGGTCTTCTATTTTTTCTTGTTTTTACATATAACATAACAGTGGATAACAAATTATTAACTAAAATATCATTATTGCCTACTTTATTATCTTGTATTTAGGTTCAATTCTTAAATGTGGCAACATTTTTCTGACTGATATCGAAGTTTACCCAGCCTTTAATTCATGACCTTAGGTCATTGAAGAATATAGACACTAACACATTATTCCCCAAATGCCTTAAGGCATGAAGAAGACTTTTACTTTATTATTGTGTAGATGAAAACACCTTTATTTTCAGCTAACGCCTAAAATAAAAAAGGAAACACTTCATTAAGCTATTGTTATTACCATCTTTAAAGTAATGTTACTTTGTTTCGGCTTGTATTCTTTTTCCTTATTTCATACATTTTTGGAGTTAAAGATTATATATTTATTGTTAAGCCAAATTACATATAAATTCTTGCAACAGCAGCTGAAATAATGACAACACTTCACGTGACAACGAAAACTGACATTCTGGACCTTTCTAACTGAAAAAAAAACACTGCTTGTTTACTAATGAGTTACAGAAATCATTATCATATATATCCTTCAAAAGTTTGTTGAATTAGACTGGTCAACTGTTTGTTGAATTGGACTGCCTAAAGTCCTATAAATGTGGTTTTACTAATTTATAGACAGATTTCATGTTGATTTATTTATGTAATCCCAAATGTTAGTCTTCTCACCTTATTTACTTGACTTTATTAACCTCCTAATTGCATTAAATGGAACCATATACCCTGTGGCAGGAATAGTTAGCAATGTCTATCTGTTGTCTGTCACCCATGTGGCAACCAGAGCTCTGACAACGGTCAGGGGAGAAAAGAATAGAGCCGCTGTCACCTGCCATGCATGTTGTAGGAGGTGATTACAAAGGTGGGGGGTCAAGGTCTTCGCAAGTGTTACTGACTTTTTGCATCTGGGCTGAAACCATCTTCATTACTTTTACCTAGTGTATGGTGGGAATACTTCATACTGGGAATGTATTGAGTAGGGAATCTGAACACTATGGAGTTGTCATTTATGCAATGAAAATGATCTGTCAACTAGACCAGACCTTTTGTCTGCCATTTTTTAGAAAAAATGTGTTATCACTATTAACATCTGGGGCCGCGATAGCTCAGTGGTTAGTGAACTGGACTATAAAGGACAAGGGGTAGGGTTCGATCCCAACCGACGGCTTCCAGGTTCACCCAGCCTTAAATGGGTACCGGATTTTTTTCTGGGAAAGTAAAGCAGCACGGACGTAATATCGACCACATTACCCCAAAAATCATGTGCTAAAGGTCTGTAAAATATAGGGTCACTAACACCATATTTCCCTATACGCCACTTGGCGTGACGGGGGTACTCTACTCTCCCCTCTATTAACATCACATTTCAAGATATAAAACAAGTAGCAAGATTCATAATATCTAGCAACAACATTCTTCTGTAATAATAAGATGGAATCAGAAGTAGGTATTAGATGTAGTAAGACAAAAAATTCTGGGGCATCTGTGCCTTCTTCAACAGCACAAAACAATGCCTATCGGAACACAAGAAAACATAATAACATTGCCTTTTTCTTCAGCCCTATACTACCACACCGAATGTTGTCACTTGTATCAAGTTAGAGGTGAAAATTAGTCATATATCGTTCGTTCGTTCGCTTTCGTCAGCTTTGACCTCTGACGAAGTCCCACCCACTCAATTTTGTGGGACTGAATTTTGCGTGTAAAGTCTGTTTTTATCCATTACAGGATGCCCCTCACCATGCAGGCAGATTTACTCCGACTTCAGAGGTACTAATTTTTAGGGAATTAGTAAAACCTAGGTGTCCTCGCCAAGGTACGAACCCCGGCTGTTGCCGTGGTAAGCCAACCGCCTATCGATTGCGCTAACCGGACACCCGGTCATATATAAAACCCACTGTCCATCAAGAATAACACTAGAGGCAAAATAGGCACTCTACAACAATCTTCATTCCAATGTTGTGCTCCCAATGCCAGAGCTGGACATTAAACTCAAGAACAATAAGAAAAATAACCACTGCCACTATTAAATGTAGTTAGACACATGCTAAGAAATAACCTGAGAGATGAGATCAGAAGTGAAGAGCAGAGAGAAAAGCTAGGAATAATTCTCATCACTGAAAAGAAATAACAGATAAAAAGTTTTAGCCACATGATGTGACAGGAAGGTAAATATACAACACAAGCCTTCAATAACTCTATGAAAACACCAGATCCAAAGGTCAACCATGAGAATGATTAATTAGTGGAATATTAAAAAAAACTAGGAAACATAACTAGGTCAACAGAAAAGCAAAATATCACAAACTATTTTTCCTTTCTAAATTCAAATGAGGAAGAACAGAAGAAGAAGAGCTGATCAAAGAGACATAATTAGGACATGAGAACGACTAGAAATATAATAGTTTCTCACCTGGAGAGAATTTTTAGTGTTTCCATACCATACAAGGTGTATGCAAAAAGAAGAGCACAGTTAGACACAGCAAGAGGAGGTGATATCATCAAGGAAACTACATTAGAATCACATGGCATTGTTACCATTGCCAAAAGAGCAAGGTCTGGAGTTAGACCCAGAGTAAGAGGAAACACAAAGATAATAAGGTTTCTTTGGCCAATGGCTCACTCTATTTCCATATTTCTGTAATGAATTTTACATTCCTTTATATCTTTTTATTGAGCTGATTGTTTGTTGTATTTTTGAGGCAATATTTCATAATTTGATTTCTTACTTTTTTTTCTTCTTACATTCATATCTGGTTCTAGATATGAAATACCTATACCAGATGAAATTCCTTCTGAAGCCATCAAAGCAGATATCAACACCTCTACCAAGATGTTACATAATCTATTAGATAAAATTTGGAAGAGGGAAGAAATACCTAAAGACTGGAAAGAAGGTTATACGATCAAATTACCAAAGAAAGGAAGTTTACAGGAGTGCACAAATTATAGGGGAATCATGCTACTATCAGTGCCATGAAAAATATTAAGCAGAATCATTCTGGTGAGACTAAAAGAGATAATTAAGAAACATTTGAGAGATGAACAAGCAGGTTTTAGGAAGAACAGATCATGTGCTGATCAAATAACTACTCTACGTATAATAGTTGAACAAAGTTTAGAACTAAAATCCCACTTTATATTGGATTCATAGATTACGAAAAGGCATTTAATAGTTTAGACAGGAATGCTTTGGAAGTTGCTGAGTCATTACAGAATCCCCAAAAAGTTTATTAACCTGATAAAAACAATGTATGAAGGAATGAAATATAGTGTGGTGCATGAAGGACAGCTTACAGAAGCATTTGAAATAAGAACAGGGGTAAGGCAAGGATGCCTTCTGTCTCCATTTCTCTTTCTACTGGCCATAGATTTGATTATGAAAATAACTCAAAACAACAGAAATGAAATGCAGTGGTCACTGACCAAGCAACTTGATGATTTAGACTTTGCTGATGACATAGCTCTCCTATCACATAGCCATTAACAGATGCAGGATAAAATGAGCATACTTGATAAAAGATCACAACAGCTAGGACTGAAAATTAATAGAGATAAGACCATTATGAGAATTAATGCAGTTGGCAATAACCAAATAAAATTAGGAGAAATACCTCTACTAGACGTACAGTCTTACATATATCTGGGTAGTGATATAGAGGGAGGAACTGAAAATGATACCAAAATAAGGATATCGAAAGCAAGAGGAACTTTTGTTGCACTGGGAAACATGAAAGTCCAAAGAAATTAAGTTAAATACAAAAATAAACATTTTCAACTCCAATGTTAAGTCAGTCCTATGTAGTCCTATGTGTTAAGTCAGTCCTAGGAATGTCTCCTATGAAGACATTCCTAGGCTGTGAAACATGGAGAACAACAAAATTGACATCATGAAGATACAGACTTTCATTAATGGATGCTTATGCAGAATACAAGGATGGAAATGGCATGACAAAATCACTAACATAGAATTATGGAAATTACCAGTCAAATACCAGTGGATAAAGAGATACAGCGAAGACGATGGCGCTGGATAGGACACACACTGCGGAAGCCAACTGAGAGTATTACACAAAATGCCCTTTTTTGGAATCCCCAGGGGAAAAGACAAAGAGGAAGACCAAATAATTCTTGGAGATGGCAAATAGAAGCAGAGATGAAGATGATGGGGAAGACATGGAATGATCTTAAAAGAATGGCAAGAAACAGAACGACTTGGAAAGTGTTTGTTGATGACCTATGCTCCACAGGGAGCTGAAAGGTAGAAGAAGAAGATATCTGGTTCTATCCTGATATCAGTTAGCCAAGTATTAAAGACACATATTTCAAAGGAAGACTGATGGTATCTTTTCTTCTGTCAAAATCTCCCGTTTAGCTATTGGTGTGGTTGATTTTTTATGGTCTTTTTTTCTTCTGCCTATCTCATGTAATATTTTGAATTTCTTCTCCCCAGATCTCTTCAGACAGGCTCCAAGACAGGATTCAAACTGTATCCACTAAATTTTGTGGATAACCTGGAATTCACTCATGAAAATAATGGTAGCGCAAAAAAAAATGTTGACATAACTTCATGTTCGTAATATATTATAATTTTTTTCCTGGACTTTTTAATCAATAACAGGCAAAATAAATTTGTAACATCATCATCAAGTACCATGCCTGCTGGTGTAGGTGATCATGTCTCTCCACAACTTTTGATCTCAACAGTTATTTATCTTTTCTGTTGTTGACCTTCTGCCAAGCCATTCTCTTAAGCTGTCTGGTACCTACCTGTCTCTTTGCCTACTAAACTAAAAACTAAAATTAACTAAAAATAAAATTAAAAAATTAATTAAATAATAAATTAGGCAAGACTTAGCTGAGACTCGATCCAGAGTCCCAGTGTGTGGCGACTAGTGACTAAGTCAAATGTGGATGTAAGTGTTGAGAAATGAGGGGGGAAAAACCAGTTACATGATTATACAAGAAGTTTGATAAGAGTGGGAAGGAGGTGACGAGGTGTGAATAGTTAAGAATTAGATGGGTATCAGCTAAGATAAATAAATGTATAATAGGGCATGAAAACATGAGCAATCAAAGCCTGATGGGACTCAATGGAACAAGGGGATAAATAGGGCGTAATAGGTGATCATAGAAGACTATGTGTAAACATAGTGTGCAGTCAACAAAGAGGGATGGAATGGTAGTGTGACTGAAAGAAATAGTGTAATAGCAGATAGGTGAAAATGGAAATAAATAAAAAAAAAGAGGAAGGTAGTACTGGAATATACAACAGAAGATAAGAATATGGCAAAATACATATTGATAGGGATTATAAATATAATTTGGTAAAGAGGGATCATGACTCCTGTTGATGGGTACCAAAATACTTACACATATATAGAGTGTAGACCCTGAGTATTGCCCGGGGAAATTACTTCAGGGTGTAAGAGGCCAAAACAGGAGGGGGAAAAAGGGGGGGGGGAATGGCAGCTTAGTTAATTTTTTTTATTTACTTCTCTTTCACTGTATATTCCAGTACTACCTAACTCTTTTTTTTTCCCCATTTACACTTACCATCTATTATACTGTTTCTTTCAGACACACTACCATCCCTTCATGCACATCACACCATGTTTACACCTAGTCTTCCATGATCCCCTAATTATCTCTTGTTGCTCGAGCACGCTTGTTTGCTCATGTTTTCATGCCCTAGTATACATTTCTCTATCTTAGCAGATACTCGTCCAATTCTTGACCACCATTCATGCCCCTCTTAACATCTTCCCATTCTTATCAGACTTCTCAACTAATCAAGTGACTGGATTTTTCCACTCTCACTTCTCATCACATCTGCATTTGACTTACAGTCATCCACACACTGGGAGCTTCTGTATTGATTTCAGCTGTCTTCTATTATTTATTTTATTTATTAAACCAATTTTACTAATTTTTAAAAATTAATGATCAGTTTTTTTTTTTATTTTTTTTTTAGAACAGAGAATTGAAGCCTTTGAAATGTGGATATATAGAAGAATAGGTAGAATTGGATGGAAGGAAAAGAAAACAAACGACGAAGTCTTAAAACAACTAAAAATGAAAAGAGAACTTCTGAACACAATTAGAACAAGACAAATGCGATTCTTAGACCATATTAAAAGACACAACAGCCTACTGAAAGTAATCCTGGAGGGGAAAATACAAGGTAAAAGAGGCAGAGGCAGACCAAGATTAACATGGACGAGTAACATCAAAAGATGGACAAATCAACCGATGACAACCTGCACCATCAAAGCAAGAGATAGAGCAGAATGGCGCTCCATGGTAGCCAACCTTCGTTGCGGAGACGGCACTCAATGATGATGATGATGATCAGTTTTTATTCTCTTATAATGTAGTGCACAATATTAAAACAGGTAAATGAATTTAAATATTTGGGAACTTTGTTAACCTCAGACGGAAGATGTACAATAGAGATGAGATGCAGAATGGCTCAGGCAAAAGCACCTTTCCAAATAATGAGGAAGATACTATGCAATCCATTTTTGACAATAGAAATAAGAAAAAGAGTTCTTAAATGTTATGTAGAGCCAGTCTTAGCATATGGATTTGAATAATTAACAATAGGACAACAGACAATGAAATCACTGGAGTCTGTAGAAATGTGGTTTTACAGAAGAATGTTGAGAGTACCATGGACAGCTAAGAAGAGTAATGAAGATGTTCTGAGAGAGATCAAAGTAAAAAGAGAGCTAATTTCCAATATTAGGAAGAAACAATCATTATTTTTTGGCCATGTAATGAGAAGAGAACAACTGGAATATAATGTAACAACTGGAAAAATTGAGGGACGTAGAGATAGAGGGAAGCAAAGAGAAAAATAACAGACAGCTTAAGAGAATGGCTTGGCAGAAGGTCAACAACAGAAATGATAAATAGCTGCCGAGATCGAAAGTTGTGGAAAGACATGATCACCTATGCCAGCAGGCCCTGTACTTGATGATGATGAATGCAGTGCATCTCCCTTTTGTTTTATCAGTTCATGTCTTATACCACTTTTTATTTCTCCTTGATTTACTAGTCCCACTCATTCTAGATGTAGTTGAGTTTATGTTTATTCTGTTGTCTGCTTTTGTTCTCGTTTTTTGAGGAAGGCTATATGCAGGCCAAAATGTCAGTATTTTGTTGTGTTCCTTTTTGTAAAGCTGCCACCATGCCTTGTAGGAGTGTACATTGCATCCCACCACTTGGTCCTTGCTACCAGCTTTACAGCAGCACTGCAAATATTTGTCTATTCCTTAATTAAATTTAACTTGCACTGAAGTTAGATGTATTGGATTTGAAGAGCACAAATATAGCAATTTGCAGTAAATCATGACTCAACACATATGCTCACTTAACATACAGCGTGTGTAATGATGAGCAGTAATCACGAAGTGAACACTGAGTAGGGATTAAATTAACTTTTTAAATGTGGACAGCTTTTGGAAACAAAGTAAATAATTCCTTCTTTTTCTAAGTCAGTTTATGAATTCATTAAATGTAAACAATTTGAACAATGAACAATTTGTAAAATATTGATTGTTTTGTTTTAACAAGTTGCTCAATAGGTTTGAAGAAGTTGCTAATGTTCATGGTTAGTGAAGCTACCTTAACTTAATCATGCTTCATACACTATTCTTGTAAGGAAATATCCACAAATGTTGTTCACTTAGCTGGTAGTTATAGGCTTATAGAATGTTCTGAAAGTTTAGTTTAAATAGAAAGTCATCATCAATGTGAGTATGGAAGAAAAACAATAATGCTGGATAGAATGTCCTTTAAGAAATGCAACTGAAAACATTCCAAGATGAATCAACTTGAAATAGAACACATAAAAATCTAAGCAGTTTTGAGAACATGGCTCATACTCATCAACTTTGAAAAGAGAGGTGACTGTATGATAGAACTTCAACCCTGAAACAGACGACATATTTCTTAAGAGAATCCCAATCTGAATGAGTGGTGAAGAAGATGAAAAAAAAAGCAAGAAAGATAGAGAAATACTTAGTGTAGAGATTTATAAACTAATACAAGAGGGACAGAAAAATAATTGATCTAACTAGAAAAGTTAATGGGGATGGGACAAATTTAGAGAGATTTTGTTAATGAATTGTGCTCCATCTGTAAGAAATGTGAATTACATAATAAATAAGAGTCTGAAGTTGTAACACGAGGGATTCCTCCTATTTGTCTTTTCTTGTATGATTTCAAAATCACTGCTAATTTTGTTTTTCATCTTTCAGAGCGGCCAAACATTCATCTTGTGGAACGACTTTTTGCTAGCAGTCTGGTGGCTCTAGTGAGCAGTGACCATCCTCGTAAGCTCGATGTGTGTCACTTTAAGAAAGGCTCAGAGATATGCAACTATTCATATTCAAATGCTATTTTAGCTGTCAAACTGAACAGAATGGTAATGATTTTTATCATCTACTGTTATACCCATTGTTAGATTTATTTCTGTATTTTAATTTTATTTGCATATTACGATAAAATGTTGTTTGTTTGTGTTCACCAGCTTTACATCTCTAGCGAAGTTTCAAGGGTCTAAATTTTGTGTGAATATAACTTTTTACTATTTTCACACTGAGAGTTGTGTGCTCTGGTGTCTCTCGCCATGCAGGCAGATATTTTCTGACTTCAGAGGTACACTCAATTTTATTTTCCAAAGTTTTAACATTTTAGGTAGTTTTTTTTCCTAATAATTTTGCTCGGGCAGGTGCCATTTTTGGCCTACTTTTTAAAATTTCCAATGGCCAAGGGTTATTTAACATTTTAATTTATAATGCACACATGACCTGTTTTTTTTTTCCTCCAGTTATCCAAGATGGTTAGGCATTTGATCTCCCTACCCAGAGACCAGGGGAGGGTAAAGCCACAAAGAAACCTAAAAAGATTTCTCCCTTTGAAGCACTTTATAGAAAGCAGTGCAGTTTTTGGTCATGTCATGAGAACTTGGGGAAATATGTAACCGCAGGGACTAATTGAAGAAAAGGGAGACAGACTCAAGACAGAAGAAGAAAAGTACAAAATGGTTGAATAGTCTGATATGGGAAGAGATCACCACAATCAACAAAGGTCGCTGCAAATGTGACCCCATGGAGGAATGTAAATGCCTGTGCCTGTGGGTTTGATGGCATCACTTTGTACATAATGACAACTATCTCGTCACTATCAGATGTCATGTCTGTGGGTAAAGGGTATTTGATGATGAGATAGTTGTCCTTATGTACAGAGTGATGTTTCTGTGAAGTAAAAGTAAACTTTGTTGTTTCTGTGCAGCAAATAAATATGGTACATATTGTATGAGATAGTTGTCCTTATGTACACAGTGGGTGTTACTGTACAGAAAATAAGTATAACATATATTGTCCAGCATATTGCCTAACTCCTGTAAAATATATATATAATTAGTTCTTTTTACTGTTTCAGTAATGTCTACAGTTTTATTGGCATTTTTATTTATCAAGCAGTACGTGTAAATATCTTGTTATTAGATGTGTAAATTGTAAAGATTTATTCTTTTTAATGTAGGTATGAGAAATATGAAGTCACATATGATAAAATCAAAGAAAGACATTTAAATAATATGTATGGTTTTTGAATTTTTGGCAGACAGTCTGTGGTAGACAATCAGTAAATGTCAGCTCATAGTGTCAAATTAAAAAAAAATATATATATAATAACAGCATCTCTTATGATTGAATATGTCAATGTTAGATCCACATGAGCAAGGTGTAGTTGTACTTTTATGTGTGAGAATGGATCCCTTTTTTTTTCTTTATTTTTTATATGTGTCCTTTTTTCAACTATCCCTCTTGAATACGATTGTGTTTCACTTTATTTCTGCTCTCTATGATTTGTCAAAATTTAAATAATACACACCTTAAGTGATCATGATGATGATTGAGACAGACCATGTTGCACAGTTTTTACGATAGCCCTTTTCATGTGCCTATAAGGTTGAGATATCCACTGATATCCTAACGTCGAGAGTAATCTCCAGTACTTCTTTTAAAGTAATATGCTTGCTTGTGTTCGTCTGATGACTAAAGTAATACACCTCCTCATCATTTGCCTTTAAGAGAATGTAAAGTGAACGTGCCTGCGTTGTGTTGTGGTTTGCATTAAAACTGTGATATTTGCATCTTTTGGCCCAATACATCTGACTTCAGCATGTTATTTTTGAGTACCAGGTTGTCTTCCCTCTTCGATCCCTATTTGCTTGGCCAGACTAGGCAGGTTAGTCTGTTACTGGGGGCACCACGGAGAGGTGGAGTGGATTCTGGTTCTCCAATCCTGTCGCAAGCCATCAGCTGTGGGTCGCTGACAACTTCCAGCTCTGTTGCTGGGAGGTGACTTTGCCTCATTTTAGTCAATATGATAAGATGTTTGCACTTGCCAGATCCAATGTCATCATACATGACTGAGTATACAAATACATTGAGGTTGGTGTCATCTTTTAAACTGTTTAATAGTTGCCTTCTAGGTTTGTTGCAGATTCTAGATATGTAACAGTTTATAAATGAATTAACTATTTCAGAGATTGGTGGTATGTCTAGAAGAGAGCTTGTACATCCACAACATTCGTGATATGAAGGTTCTGCACACCATCCGAGACACACCTTCAAATCCCAAGGGCATATGTGCTCTGTCACCTCACAATGAGCATGCTTATTTAGCCTACCCAGGCAGTGTTCAGGCAGGAGAAGTTCAGATATTTGATACTATTACACTGGTATGTAAATTAGCATATGTTTTCTATCTATTATGTTTAAAATTATTGTCAAAGCACCTACACTTTTTAAATTTCCAACTTCCAAGGGTTCTTTATCATGCTTAGAATCCACACTGGACCTCCTATTTTTTGCCATTATCCTCACCACCCTGAAACCAGAGGAAGGCAATGCCAAAAAGAAATCAGATATTTGATATAAAGAAAAAAAATTGCCACTCTCAGTGGTGGTATCAATCTCTAGATCTTCGTGTTTACAGGTTGATGTCTTATCTCAAGACCACCCAGCCCAGAGCTGTGATAGCTCAGTGGTTAGTGAACTGGACTACAAAGGACAAGGGGTAGGGTTCGATCCCAACCGACGCCTTCCAGGTTCACCCAGCCTTAAATGGGTACCTGATTTTTTCTGGGAAAGTAAAGCGGCATGGGCATAAGACTGACCGCATTACCCCAAAAATCATGTCTGTAAAATTTATGGTCACTAACACCATATTCCCTATATGCCACTTGGTGTAACAGGGCTCTTTACTTTTTTACCCAGCCCCCTAGCATATATTGTTTGTAGTATTTACAATATTTGAAGTGTTACTTTTCTTTTTGTTTAGTTTGCTAAGAGCTGTATCAGCAAAGTTCACATTTTTATTGTTTTGGTGTCTTTAATGGCTCCTGTAAGAAGGCATAGAGTTTTGTGTTTAGTATGGCTCTATTTGACTAGTGGACATCTCTCAATGAACCATACTTAATACAGTATTGAAGGATGTTTGTTGCATTATGTGATGCTTCTTTACATGTGCATATGTTTTTTGTTTTATTAACTTTGAACTTATTTTACCTGTAGTTTCAAAGTAAAAAGTTTTACCCTAACAGAGTTGTGTGCATTAAATGAACAGAGCGATATGTTCACTAGAAGCCCCAGTGTATTAGAAGCCTCCGTCAGTCATATTTGACTTTAGATTTTACATAGCCAATAAGAAATTTTATTTTTTCTTTTCTTCTGCCTTGTATTCTCTTTTTCTATGAATCTGTCTGCCTGCATCTTGCTTGAGTTAGATCTTTAGAGTGTATCTCTAAAATATTAGCTCTGCAGCTATGTCTTCCCAGTAATGACGTGACAACTAAACTTGTCTTATATGGTGTTTATCTATTTTTATCATGTTCTTTACCAAATTTTCTTCACTTTGTTGTATCTCACTGAAACTGAAGTACCACTTTCATCTTTATAATAAAGCAACATAAAAGAAATGTTTTATGTTTTTTTTTTATAAAAATACCGAACTTCCATTGTTCTCTAAGCAGTCTTTTCAGCACTTTTTTGTGTGCATAACTGTCAATGTACATGCTATTGTTTGCTGCTCTTGTTTATACATTCTAGATTTGATTATAATCAGATGCTTTGTGCATAACTGTCAATGTACATGCTATTGTTTGCTGCTCTTGTTTATACATTCTAGATTTGATTATAATCAGATGTGCTTTGTTCAGTGTCACCAGTTTCATTTTATCATCATTCAGGTAAAGATAATCTTACATGTATTATGTATCACTGGCTGTTTTATATATCAGTCCATGGGCAAGGAAAATATATCTTTTTAACTTTGTACAATGTTCTAAAGTTTACACTTAATTTCCTGTTTGTATTTCAGCGAGCTGTCATTAACATATCAGCTCATGATAATCCCCTGGCTGCTGTAGCATTTAATCCACAAGGGACACGTCTGGCCACAGCATCTGAAAAGGTTAGTTTTTGCTTTAATATATATTATATATATTTACAAAATATAAGGTAAAAAGTACATTTAAGAATTTGATAAATTCATTGACACCTGGCATGGCTACTCTTATAAGTAACTATCAGCACAAGTGGATGAATAAGTGGGTCTTTGTCAAAACTAGCCTCTCTCTGTAAAAGTACCAGTCAAAGCCAGACCCATATTACTCAGTCAAAAAAGGGCTTCATCTTCCCACCTAATGCCTTTCAATCTAAAGAGATTCTCTTTCTCTCCTTCTAGCATGAACAGAATTAGGGATCCGCAGTAGAAGATGGGGAACACTAGCTATCTTAAGAAAATAGCATTAAACAGGATGCCCTGGAAAGTGTTAGTTGAAGACCTATGCTCCAGAGGGAGTTGATTGGTAAAAGAAGAAAGTAGAACAGTGATTTGTGGGCTGAACTATTGAGGACAAGAAGTCCGGTTTGATCCAGATTGATGACTTTTAGATTTACCACATAATTTAGTATTAGAATTGTCTGAGAAAGAGAGACAACACTGAAGTAATTTTGATCACAGTGCCCAAAAATGTGTCAACGGTTAAAAAAAAATGGATGCTAATACCATATTATATATACATCACAGGGCATGATGCAGTTATTTCTCTTTATATGAGGCAAATTGCAGACACAGAAACCATTATGAAAAAATGAATCACCTGTTACTACATTGTCCCAGCCAACAGACTGTAATGCCAAGATATTCCAACATGTCCAACCATTGACAGCTCATTCTTTTCACCAGCAGAACAACTGGGGAGACATTACACCATTGTATCTAGTCAAGATTTGCTGCACTACCCAAACCAATAAGGACTTAAGTTTGCTTCATTAGATAACTAAAAGACATATACAGTAATATTTGCTGTAAAAAAAAGTAAAGTAAAGTACCCCCCTCACGCCAAGTGGCGTATAGGGAATATGGTGTTAGTGACCATATATTTTACAGATCTTCGGCACATGATTTTTGGGGTAATGTGGTCGGTATTACGCCCGTGCCGCTTCAGTTTCCCTGAAAAAAAATCAGGTACCCATTAAAGGCTGTGTGAACCCGGAAGCCATCGGTTGGGATCGAACCCTACCTCTTGTCCTTTGTAGTCCAGTTCACCACTGAGCTATCGCGGCTCCCAATATTTGCTGTAGCTCACTGGTTATTTAGACTCCTTACTTATCTATTTTATGAATGTATTTGAGTGTGTTGCACAGTTTTGTTTCATTCGGAGGTTGCTTCAATTCATGTAGCTATTCTCTCATTCTAACATCTTACTCTATTCAGTTGCTGCAAGATGGTACAGGTCTTGCAATATGTCCAACCATGGATCCTTATTGCGGGGGAACTTTATAATATCAGTAGTGGCAACAATATTAGTTTTATTTCCTAATCTGCTTATATATTGACATGGTTACATATTAAAAAATAAACTAATGAACTATTTCCAGTGTTATAATTTGAACATAGCTTTCTTAGTTTTCAAAGACTTCTATTTGGCAAGTATGAAATGTTTGTATCTCAACAGGGCACAGTTATCAGGGTATTTAGTCTTCCTGATGGGGCTAAATTATTTGAGTTTCGCAGAGGACTGAAAAGGTTTGTTGGATATTTTTTTTTTTTTTGCCTATTGAAATGTGACACTTTACAAATATTTATTTTATTTCTTTGAAACTTTAATTATTGAGCGAAGTTTAACATCACAGAGTTTATCTTAAGCTGCCAGACCCAGTCAATGTGGCAGGCTCCAATGGCTTTCTTAATTTCTCAGGCATGCTGTAGCAGTCAGAACTAATCCATTCTAGCAAGTAATGTCATTGGTTCTAGGACCCACAAAAACACTTGCAGATTCCATTCTATGACTTTTATTTAAAGGGTATGGACCCATTGACTGGTGGGTTAGTGGCCAATATATGCAGTTCCCACCAATGTGGAGGTTGCCTTTAAATATTAGCCAATATGGGGATGCATGACTTGAATCATTGGCCTAGGAAAAGGCTCATTCAAGGCTGTATTGGCTATGTTTTTAAACATTTTATATTTTAATTCCCTAGATGCAAGAACACTAAGATAAATAACATCTACAGAGATGAAATGTGTTAGACGAATGACAGGAAACAGTCTGAGAGATAGGACCAGAAATGAAGAACTGAGAAAAAAGCTAGGAATAGCCCCTGCCATAGAATATATAAGGAAACAACAGATAAAATGTTTTGGTCACGTGACAAGGCAGAAAGATCAAAACACAACACAACAAGTCTTCAACAAACATTGAGAACACCAGACCCAAGGGTCGACCACGGAAAAGATGGATCGATGGAATGTTAGAAGCACTAGGAAACATAACAGCGGCAGAGGCGAACAGAAGAACAAAAGACCGCAAATTATATCTCCCCTCGACGCTGAAAGGCAGATGAGAAAGGAAAGAAGAAGAAGAAGATATTTTAATTGTTATAGTCATGCGTCATGCATGAATTATATTGCCTTTATTTTCCTGGCACATAATCAGCCAGCAGTTTGTGTCAGGTATTTTTTTTTTTTTTAATGAAAATCTTCTCTTATAACTGAATCTACCACAATATTAGATTGACAAATTCAGCTTCTTCTCTATTCATTACATAATGTTAAACTATTTTGTGCTTTTTTTGTCCTTATCTTCTTCTGTCCTTCAGTTTTTTATATTGTTAAAATATTTGCAAGATATTTTTCTATACTTGGGACATGACTAATCTTTGGTGCTACATTTAATGTTTTGTAAAACCTTGTAAATAAATTTTCTTTTAATGCATGCTGTTTGTCCTGTTTCAGATGTGCAGATATTCAATGTCTGGCATTCAGCGTCGACTCTCTCTTCCTCTGTACATGCAGCAATACTGAAACTGTGCATATCTTCAAGCTTGAGGACCAGAAAGAGAAGTATGTGGCTACTTGTACAGTTTGCTCAGAGTTTGTGAAAATAGCATGATATCTTAATAGCATGAAAAATATTTCAGATAACAGCTTTGAGTTTATAAATGTCATATCATTTAATATTGTATTAATATTTCAAGAACCATGGTGTACCAGTTTTCTTATTCAAATTTCAAGCAGAGTTGTAAATGTGCATTAGTCTCTGACTTAATTTATTTGTAATTTTTGAAATTATTAAATTTTATAGTTGAATATAATTTGCTTGAGTTTTGTCCATAGAAACATAGTTTAATAAAATAAAAAAACACTGGGAGGTAAAAAAAAAAAACTGTAAGGTAAAATAATAAAAAAATACATTGTAGCTAATTCAGGGTTTTTGTCATGTTTACAATTTGATGTTTACACCAGCAGACATGTGCTTGTGATCAGTGTTTCTCTACTACATTTTTCTCAACCACTGAGTTGAATGTTTTGTGTTTTGATAAAAAAATATTTCAAAATTCAAAACTGTTGTGCAGCATTCAAACTCTTATGCAGCTTAGTCTGTATAATAAAAATCACATATGTGTTGAGCAAGTTAGTTTATAGTAAAATGCAAGCACATGAGTCTTTGAACATTTAATTTCATGAGCGTTAATGTACTCTCTTTAACCAACACTATCAGTAGTTCATTCATCGAGTGCCATTTCTGCATCGAAGATTGGCTACCATTCCACGCCATTCTGCTCTGTCTCTTGCTTTGATGGTGCAGATTGTCATAGGCTTACCTGTCCATCATTTGATGTTACTCATCCATGATAATCTTGGCCTGCCTCAGCCTCTTTTACCTTATATTGAGTTATTTGCTGGTCATCATCATTACACTCTGAACATGTCCATAGTGGTCAGATCCCCTCCTCAGCAAAGTCCTGAAATGTCCAGCAACTTCAGTTCTATATTGATCAAGTCCTCTTATACTCCCACTAAGTTTCTTGTTTCTGGCTGTGTCCATCTTAACTCCTATCTCTTTCATTTGAAGGAGTGACGTGGACTCATGGTTGTCAAAGTCATGTGCCCTTCCCAACATCTCAGAGGGCATTGTTTATGTCCACCTGATCTATTGTCTTCAACAACAGCACATCTAGCTAACATGTCCGCTCTTTCATTTCCCCGTACTGCCGCTTGTCCAGGGATGTAGATAAAGATGACTAAATATTTTTGACTTCTGCAATAACTACCCATTGCCTGTACAGAGCCCACCTCCACTATTCTGATCATGCACATCAAAGTGTGTGGGTGTAGTCTTATGACTCGAAGCAGATGAATGCCCTAGTCACTGCCACCACCTCCATCCATCATGCAACTTGTGGTCATAACATATGCGTCACTGTCTTCTTTGACTATTTTGCCTGCTGAGCATGCTGTAAATGCCCATGCACTACTCAGGTGTCGTATTACGGATCCATCTGTGATCCAACTGCATCTTCCTCATCGGTGACGAAACCGTTGAGCTCTGCAATGACTATGACTGAGTTCTGCTTGCTACATTTCCTGTTGAGTGTGACAATACACGAGAATGTGCCCCTGAATGATGCTAGCACAAAACAGTGGAATAGATTGATCACTTTATCTATTTTTGAAGTCAAAAGTTGAACACATTTGAAAATAAATGTCTAAGGAAAATACTTGGTATAGTGTGGAATGAATTCAAAACAAATGAGGAAATTGAAGAAATCACCAATCAACCACTAGTATCATCAGTAATAAAGAAAAGATGTTGGACATGTGATGAAAAAGGGTAATAACTGAATAGCAAAGCAAGCCCTAGAGTGGGAAACAATAGATAGGAGGAAAAGAGGTCAACCCAGAGAAACACTGAGAAGAACATTGATCAGGAAATGCAAAGGCAGCAGGAGTCAGCTCCCTCAATGAGATCAAGATGCTTGCACAGAACAGAGACAAATGGCGAGATTTGATAAAAGATCTTTGCAAGGATTGAGACTGCTAGAAAGAAAATTTTTGAAACAGGGAAAGATTATCTGAATCTATGCCCTATAGGCCGACTACAGCTTGAAAAGTCAATAGATAGATGTGTACATGTGTTTCATATAGTTCTGGTCAAAACTCAAGTATTCAAGAACAGGTGATTAATAAATGTATTAAAGCCTTATTGAAAGGAAAATATACAATAATAAATCATAAAAACAATTTGAAGAAAAAAAATTATTCAACCACGAGCATTTTGATGCTTCAGAATATCCTCTATGGTTACCTTTAAGTAGTTATGTAAATGGTTTTCAATAAATTCTGCTTTGCTGAGTCACACCTGGAAATAGCCATTAGCCATATTAGAAGTAGCCTCCATCAGGCATAGTTGGCCATGGATTTTGCTGTCCCCTAGGATTTGTTATTTTTTCTTTTCTTTCACAGTAAATTCTCTTTTTCTATTAATTTTTCTGCTTCTTGCTTGAGGTGGAGCTTTAGAGTATGTTTCCAGAGATTGCAGTCTGCAGCTATGTCTTCCCAGCCTGCAGGGTTTATGTTCAGAGTCTTCATGTCATGTTTACACACGTCTTTAAATCAGAATTTTGGGTGTTCCATAGTTCTTTTGCCATCTGCTAGTTGATTATAAAGTATATCTTTTGGTATGCGAGCGTCTTTCATTAATACTTGGCTTTTTCTCAGAAGATGCCATATGCTTGTGTCATTACATCTAATAACTACCTGTTTGAGTGAATCTTTTTCTCTGTCCGGATCTTCAAGGTATCTTTGGTGTTTTGAAACCACCTTCTTCTTGATCAACCCTTGTCTTGATTTTGTGGAGCCGCATCTTCCATTATTGTTCTTTCCAGACTGCTGTGTCTTTCAATGTGGCCAAAGTATTTCATTTTCCTGAGGAAATATTTTGTTTGTAAGCCATTATCTTCATTGTTCCGGTCTTTTAATTTGTTTTCATTTTTTAAAAATTATCCAAGGTATTCTGAGAATCTTTAAAATAACATTTTACTTTGAATGAATATTCTCCTTAATGTTTGTGTATCCATGAATGATCATTATTAACTACAGTAAGTTTGTTCTCGGTTTCAGGAACTCTGGAAGTGAGAAAATTTACATGGCCAAAAATTAAAATAATAATAAATAATTATAATGTAAATAAATAATTAGCTGTAGTATTTTGATGTGCATGGCACCAATATTACAAATGAGCAGCCATCAGCTGTGCAGTTTAGAGGGAAATGTGATAGTGATGTATTATTAGCTCAGTAATGACAAGTGTTGAGTGAAAAAGGCAATGCATTGTGCTGACATTCTAAAAGCCCTCCGAGTCGCTGGATGAAAGAACATGACTCTGAATGAATCTGCATACATGAACAGACAATTATCATGTCAAGGTGGAAGATGCCAGATGTGAGTGCTATGCTGGAAGCTAAAGAAGACTTATCAACCAATACAACACATGTTGAGGGTTATATTTCAGAATAGATCTGAGCACTTATGGACTTGTCTAATGTGCAATGAGGATGATCTGACGACTAAACTATTTCCATGAAGGAGACTTTTCACTTTGAACTTTTTAATTTTTATTAAAGAGGCTGGTAACAGCAAGAGCTGGCACTTCAAAATAAATGCTTTTTGTAATTGGGTTGTTGGACCACAAACCTTAGATATTGCATCCAAACTGTAAACTATGTCACAGCCTAAAAAAAAAAATTTAAAGTATAAAGTTTTTTCACCTAAATTTGTATGGGGAATGTTATGTCAATTTGATGAGTTCTGTGGTTGAATTCACGCCTTATTTCCCCAGAAGTAATATCTGGTACCCATCTTCATCTCAAATGTCAACATTGTGCTACCAATGTCAACCTTGGATTCTAGATTAAAAAAATTTTTTTTAAATAACCACTTGCGAGATGAAATATGTTAGATGCATGACAGGAAACAGCCTGAGAGATAAGATCAGTAAGGAAGAACTGAGAAAAAAGGTAGGAATTATTCCCGCTATAAAATACATAAAGAAACAACAGACAAAATGGTTTGGCCATGTGATAAGGTAAAGAGATCAGTACACACCACAATGAGCCTTTAATAAACATGAGAATACCTGACTCAAGGGGCGACCATGAAAAAGATAACCAATGGAATATTAGAAACACTAGAAAATATAACAGCAGCAGAGGCCAACAGAAAAACAAAAGCCTGCTGATGCTCCCCTCAATGCTAAAAGCAAATAAGGAAGGAAAGAAGAAAATTTCCAGAGGCTGCGTGGAAAACCCATCTTGGTCTGAAGAAAAAAAAGCAACTTCTGAGGATTGAACCCAGGTCCTTCAAGTCAGTAGCCAGAGTATTAATGACTCAGCTACTACTGCAACTTTCATGTCACAACATATTTGCGCAAAATTAATTCTCTTTATTCACAAGCACTCTATATTTCAGTGTCCTCCCATCTCTCCACTTTCCTTGTTGATTCTAATCAAGCACATATTTGATTATGTTGTTAGCTTGTCCTTGTTTTTGATGTTTTCTCATTAATCTCAAGTGGTCTGTTTTATTGTTATTGTCATTTGCAAGTTTCTTTTATTGTCATGTTTTTGCTTACACAGACCTCAAGAAGACACTTCATGGATGGGCATTTTGAACAGCACAATCAGAACATCAGCCAGCTATCTGCCTGCTGGTATTTCAGATGTCATGAACCAAGGTCGCTCATTTGCTACGGCACGTTTACCACACGCTGGTTTAAAAAGTGTTTGCACTATTGCACCGTGAGTCAAAACTGAAAATGTTACTTTTTTGCCTAATATTTTTAGCAACCATATTTCTAATAGTAAATAATGTTCCCATTTTAAATTCTAGTCACATTTCAGTGATCAATAGAGCATTTATATCTGAGTACGGGTGACTGGATAGTCTCGAGGCAAGACACCTGTCTCTAAAAAAAAATGTATTAATACGCAAAATTTAAATTCCTTGTCTCTATGGACTTTGCCAGATGTGAAAGCTGGCGAACACAAAAAAAAATAAAAAATAAAAGAAGAACAAATAAATACAAATCTGAGTGAAAAGTTTGCATGGATTGAAAAGAAATAGAAGCTATAGAACTGGTATTTTCTCACTATGATAGCAAATTTAATAACAAAAAATTGAGTATAATAAAGAATTATTTCATTAGTAGAACATAAGATCTTTGATAGAGTAGATAGAATATAATGGAAAATATAACGACATAAAATAACTGACAATCCAATTAACTCTAGCAAAAACTTAAGTAAAAAAAAAAGAACTGTATAGTAAGAACTAAAGTTGACCGGACAAAAACATTTACAATAAAATGTTAAAGGTTTGTAAGGTAAAGTAAAGTACAAGACTTGAATCGGCGTCTTAGTGTCTGAGCATGCAAGTTTTCACCCATATGTGCTCGGCCACCTATCCAGAAGTCTCCAAACACTTCAAGCATTGTAACTCACGATACGAGGCGGCATTCCTCACCTTCCAAGAGTAATACCCTGATAGCCATTTCTGCCAGCAGCTGGTTTGACCACGGAGGTATTTTTTTTCTAACCACAATTACAACTCACACTGCTCCCAGTGGAATCAAACATGGGTTGTCTGAACGCTGGTAGCCCAGTTTGGTGGTTTTCCCAACTAGGCTACCTAGAACCTCATCTTACATGTGAGAACATGTACTGAAGTTTTTTAAAAAAGAAAAGAAATGACACTCTTTCTAAATTGAATTGGAGCTTAGAATATCTTTTTGATATTGTGGTAAAGTCACAACCATTTAGTGATATCCTGTTTACAAAGTTTTTTTTTTTTCAGTCTGCAGAAGATATTGAGACTTTTGGTAGCAACACTGGAAGGTCACCTGTACATATACAATATTGATCCAAATGACGGTGGTGATTGTACATTGTTAAGAACACATTCGTGAGTATTTCTCTTTGTGCATACATCCTGATTTGTTCTATTTAGTCAAAGTAGTTCAAAGAACTCAAGTATATCATGACAACACTTCATTATGAGAATTTAAATAGATGTGATCCATTGTAATGTACATCATCCTATATGCTTGCTAAACATGGACCACAGCAGCAGAGTTACAGTGAAACATAAAACACCTAAGATAGAGGCTTTGATACTTAGAACAGAACACCAATAAAAAATAACCAGCACAGAGTCCATACAGAAATTTGGCCAGTTTTATGGTGAAGAAACAAAAGCTGAAATAGAATGACCACATTACATATGAGGTCTGGCAAAAACCATCATACAAATAAATAAATGTGAAAGCTTTAACACTGCCCATGCACTGTTAGAGCCCGAAAAGGGTGTAAAGAGATTTGTAACAGTTTCCTACCAGGCATGTTCATAAAAAGCAACTAAGGAGGAAGGCATGGGACTGGCTATCCTGTACTGTAAGAAATAAGCAGCAAAAACTTCATAAACATGGACAAGTCAAAGAAAAGAAAAAAAGTAAATCCACCGTCCAGGAAAGATACAAAAATATTCTTAAAGAAGACAGGTGGAAGCAGAAATGAAGATGATGGGGAAGACATGGAATGATCTTAAAAGAAACACAACGGCTTGGAAAGTTCAAGACCTATGCTCCACAGGGAGCTGAAAGGATTAAGAAGAAAAAAATTTGACTAAATATGGACAGAATAATGACATCATAGAATAGACACCTTGGCTTTGCTTAGTCAAGCAACAAAAGACAGAAAGCCAAGGACAATAGATTCATCTGTTGACCATGCCCCGCGGGCAGGGTGGGCTCAACAGCCCTAGCAAGATCCACCCTACAAGAAGGAAAATTCCTACATCACCAAGATTCAGCCTGTTGAAGACGCAGTTTGTCAGCCATGGTGAAGGTTTAGGGGAAAAGTCAGGACTCACACACACACATATACAAGTACTGACCATGCAACCAACTCATCATGTGTCACGATGAAGTCCTTACCCCTCCATCATGAAACAGGACAAAGAGTCAAGTTAGAATGATCACAAGACTCAAACACTAAAAGAGAAAAGAGTATATCTCAGAGATTCATACGGTGATAACTGTGTTATCATTCGAACACTGGAACCAATGCTCTGAGCATTTGTATAAACTAACTTTTGAACCTTTCTATGACTTGGCTTTAAGTGTTAATATGCAAACTTTCCTATATATACATACAATAATTGTAGATTGGCAAAGAAAACATAACACTGTTTTATTAAACCTGCACAGAAATTAATGCAATGCAAAATAAACCAAACATCTCTGAATGATTAGCTGGCTCAATTATAAATAAAAGTAAGTAAAGGTTCCCTTCATGCCTTGCTAGGTGTATGGGGAATATGGTGTTAGTGACCATATTTTTCTATAACCACGGCACATTTTTGGGTGATGTGGTCGGTATGTCTGCCTTTACTTCCCAGAAAAATCTCTGGTACCCATTTTTTAGAGGCTGGGTGAACCCCGTAGCCTTGTCAGTCCGAAAAAAAATCCGCCACTGCTGGGGATTGAACCCGGACCAATCAATTATTAATACTGAAGTTTATTAGTATTAATAATTGATTGATCTGAAGTTTATTAAACAATCATCACCATCATGCAGCATAAAAATAAACGAGACAAATATGAGACAAGTGCAACGTTTCAAATACTTGGGCACAATAATAACATCAGATGGGAGATACACCACAGAAATAAAAAGCAGAATAGCTCAGGTCAAAATAGCATTTCAGAAAATGAAAAACATCTTATGCAACAAATCTATGTCAATAAAAATGCGAAAGAGAGTTCATCGGTGCTATATAGAACCAATTCTGACCTACTGAAGCGAATCATGGACAGTAGACAAACAAATGAAAAGACGATTAGAGGCCACAGAGATGGGATTTCTCAAAAGAATGTTGAAAGTTCCCAGCTAAAAAGACCAATGAGGAAGTTCTCAAAGAGGCCAACACAAAAAGGGAGCTCTTAAAAAACACCAGAAAGAAGCAATTAACATTTTTCGGGCACATCATGAGAAGAGGAAAGTTGGAATACTTGGTTACAACTGGCAAATAAAAGGAAAGAGAGATCGCGGATGACAAAGAGAGAAAATACTGGATAGCTTGGTATCATGGCATGGAAAACAGTCAACAACAGAACTGATACGATGCACTGTGGATAGAAGATTGTGGAGGGACATGATCGCCTATGCCAACCGGTATGGCACATGATGATGATGAAGTTTATTATTATCATCCAAAGTGAACAAGCAGGCTTTAGGAAAAACAGATTGTGCACTGATCATATAACTACATTACGTATAATAGTTGAACAAAGCTTAGAACTATTACAGTCCCCATTTTATATCGGATTCATAGATTATGATAAAGCATTTGATAGTTTAGACAGAGAAATGCTTTTGGAAGTTATGGAATCCCCATAAAGTTTATTAACCTGGTAAAATTGATGTATGAAGGAATGAAATGTTGTGTTGTGCACGAAAGGCAGCTTACAGAAGCATTTGAAATAAGAACAGTAATAAGGCCTTCTATCTCCATTTCTCTTTCTGCTGACCATAGATTAGATTATGAAAATAAATTAGAACAACAGAAATGGAATTCAGTGGTCACTGACCAAGCAATTTAATGACTTAGACTGTGCTGATGACATATGTCTCTTATCACATAATCATCAATAATGCAAATAAAATTAACATACTTGATAAGAGGTCACAACAGCTGGGTCTGAAAATAAATAGAGATAAGACCAAAATTATGAGAATTAAGTTGCAGTGGGCATAACCAAATAATAATAGCAGAACTACCTCTACTAGATGTACAATCTACATCTGGGATAAAGACGAAGTCGGAGAAACAGAGAATGATATCAAAATAAGGATACAAAAAGTAAGTGGGACCTTCGTTACACTAAGAAACATATGGAAATGTATATACAAAGAAATTAGGATAAATACAAAAATTAAAATTTTCAGCCCCAATGTTAAGACATGCCCTTTTTTGTAATCCCCAAGAAAAAAGACAAAGAGGAAGACCAAAATATTCTTGGAGAAGACAGATGGAAGCAGAAATGAAGATGCTAGGGAAGACATGGAATGATTTTAAAAGAATGGCAAGAAACAGGGCGGCTTAGAAAGTGTTTGTTGAAGACCTATGCTCCACAGGGAGCTGAAAGGAAGAAGTAGATGTGTTTGATTTGAAAATCACTATAAACTCCATTCCTTGAGCTTAAAAAAAAATTAATTAATAAATAAAAAAATAACTCATAAATGCTCTAACCCTAACTGGTAAGCTTTCTATTTATAATTTATTGTTGAATTTTTTTTCCCCTTCCCCCTTACTGTTTCACCCCACCCCCTCTTTCTTTCCACTCTCTCTTCTGCCTTCCACTCTCCATCACTAATAAGATTTTTACATTACAATCCCTTGTGAAGGCAAATTAGGTAATTTGTATAACTGCTTCATTAGGTGATGGTATCTAGCCCTCAGAGCCTTCATAGTTTTCATATCTAGGTCTCAGAGCCTTCATAGTTTTCATATCTAGGTCTCAGAGCCTTCATTGTTTTCATATCTAGGTCTCAGAGCCTTCATAGTTTTCATATCTAGGTCTCAGAGCCTTCATAGTTTTCATATCTAGGTCTCAGAGCCTTCATAGTTTTCATATCTAGCCCTCAGAAAATAAAAGGTTGCCCACCCCTGAATGAGAGGTTAAGAAAGCAGAACCAAACAATTATAAGAGTTTTCTTCTTTATTTTATGATTCTGAAAATGTCCAGGACTCTTTACAATTAATATCCTCAAGGGATATTTATCAACACTGATAATATCCCCACAAAAGTCTTATTGTTAATTGCCTACTTCACAGTATTTGATTTATTTTTAGTTTTCTAGCAGTCAAAAACAAATGCCGTAGAAAAATACTTTGTATACCATGAAATAAATCCAAGACTAGTGCAGACTTGAGAGAAATGGCCTATCATCCAAAATCATCATCATCTATAATCAAGAAATGAGGTTGAGTATATGTCGGTCATGTGATGAGAAGAGACAACAAGAAAATTACATAGCAAGCCCTCAAATGATAAACAGTGGACGAAAGAAAGAATGGCTAACCTAGAAGAATACTGAAGTGAGAGACAACAACAGTGGGCATCAAGCTCCTGAAAGACACAGATATTGCTGCATGTTGTAAACTAGTGACACAATGCAAGTGCTAAATGACGTCCATATATGTACTGATAATGAAGTGGAGTAGTTATTTGGTGAACACAGAAGAAGAACTACTTATGAACAGGAAGGGATTCGCAGCCCTGGATATAGGTACATTTTTCATTTAACCCTATATTACAGTGTCAATCTGTGACTGACGTGTTTACAATATTGATATAATGAAAATGACTACCACTTAATTGTAACATTAGGAGCCCTAAAAATAGTGTTTTCTTTGAATTTTTCAACTCACAGTTGTGTGTTAACACTAGGATAGACATAGAGAACTCCAGGATTTCTTGTCTCAAGTTGATTTATGACCTGGGGTTGGACGTTTTACAATGTATATCGGTATGGACACCGTAAGTCCATTAATTAGTATGTTCTCTATCTATCTATCTATTGACCTTTCGAGCTGTAACCGGTCCATAGGGCATAGACCAAGATACACCTTCTCCTATATGGATTTTTTTGTTCTAGCAGTTTTCTTTTAAAGATATTTTATCAAATCTCGCCATCTGTCTCTGTTCTGTGCAAGCAGTTCTATCTCATTGAGGGAGCCGACTCCTGCTGCTCTTGCCTCTCTCATCAATGTTCTTCTCAGTGTCTCCCTGGGTCTTCCTCTTTTTCTTTTACCTGTTGTTTCCCATATGAGGGCTTGCTTTGCTATTCGGTTATTATCTCTTCTCATCACATGTCCAACGTATGACCATCGTCTTTTCTTTATTACTGAAGATATTAGTGGTTGATTGGCGATTTCTCTAATTTCCTCATTTGTTTTGAATTCGTTCCATGCTATACCAAGTATTTTCCTTAGACATTTATTTTCGAATGCGTTCAACTTTGTTTCTATATCTCTTGTTGTTTTCCAGCTTTCACACGCATACGTAAGGGTTGATAGTACATTTGATTTGAATAGCCTAAGTTTTGTGTTTGTGCTGATAAGTTTTGATTTCCACAACTTTTCAAGGCTTCTGAAAGACATTGCTGCTTTAGCTATTCTGATTTTAATTTCTTTGCTCGTATCCCCTTCTCGATCAATGTGACTTCCAAGATAGATAAAGTGATCGATCTCTTCTACTGGTTTGTTTTCCATGTATATTTTGTCACCTGTTGGAATTAAACTAGTCATGACTTTAGTCTTTTCATGATTGATCTCAAGCCCAATTTTGCTGGCTATTGATGATAGTTCATTTGTGTTTTCCTGCATCGTTTTTATCTGACTGCTGATGAGAACTATGTCATCAGCAAAGTCGAGGTCCTCCAAATGGTCTCCTTGTATCCATTCGATGCCTTTATTACCAGTGCAGCATTTCTTCATTATGAAGTCCATAACAATTCCAAATAACAAGGGCGATAAAATACATCCTTGTTTAACCCCAGTTTCTATTGGGAAACATTCGCTCAGTCCTTCCTCTGTTCGAACTGCACATGTGTAACCATCATACATGTCTTTGATAATATTTATGATTTTTGATGGTAAACCATATTGCTTCAGAATTTTCCACAAAGAATCTCTATGAATACTAATTAGTATGTTCGGTTACTCTATAATGTCATTTGCTGTTTCCCATTTTAAAAAAAAATAATTGTTTGCATTATATGAGATTATTATATTTCACATTATATCTCACAAAGTTGGAGAGGAAAAATAATCCAACAACGATGGAAACCAATCAAACACTCATGGGTCACTGGAAGTGGTATTTAGGAAGGTCCTCAGAGGAGGGAGGGGGGAATGTTTGAACACAGCAAAATGTAAAATTTTGAAGAATTTGTGTTTTAATGCATCCATTTTTACTACAGTATTGGAAATGAGAAAGCAGATCAGTTGGCAAAGGAATGTTCAACAGGCACACAACTAGATACACCGGTTACATACCATCATAAGAAACAGATAATCAAATCAATCAGAGGACCACAAGCCCCAAATCAGGATGCCTTTCATAATATGAGTAGATGGGAACAAGTTATCATTATATGCCTCAGAACAGGACACAATCGACTCCATAATCACATGTATACAAAATTCAAGATAGCACCTCAACTACTTGTACATGTGGACAGGCGCCCCAGACTGCTGAACACAAACTTCAAGACTGCACTGAATATAGTAGACCGAGGAAAATCCATTGGCCCATAGATACAACACTACAGACAAAATTATATGGGCCACTGCAAGAATTACAGAAGACAGTAAAATTTATACAGGAAACGACATTGCAGATAGTGACAATACTTCGGGCGAACGAAAGATAGATAGACTACAGTAATATAATCTAGGGTTAAAAAGTCTCCAGAAATTGAAATAAATCCTTTTTGTCGTGAGAAAGTTACAATTTGTCATAAGTAATTATGCCTTGCTCTGAAATAATTACATTTTGTCATGAAATAATTCCACATTCTTACAACATATCTTCACTAATCAGCTTGGCTGGCCAAGCAACAGAACATGCAACCTCTTCAGAAGAAGGTGCTAGCGATCGGCCTCTTACCCATACAGATGATGTGTCAGCTTATGTGAGGAAACACCATTTGCCAACAACAGAAGCTGTGGCTCCAGCAGGTAAGCCGTGTGCTTCATTGATGGCTCCTTCTAGTGGGCTGAAGAGCAACAAAACATACGCAGATATTTTGAAGGGGAATCACATTGGGGCCCAACAGCAGACAATTACAGACATTTTATCAATATCTATACTGGATGAGCTTTTAGCAGAAGGTAATTTTTCACTTATCCAATGCTTAATAGGTTTCCATAACTAGCTGCGACCCTCCACACAAACCAAGAGTATTGGATATTGCAATCCATCATTTCCATTTTTGTTTGTTTAAAAAGTAACTGCCCCTTTAATTTTCCTCCCTTATTACCATTATATCTCTATTGAGAGGACCTATGTGTATGTAGAAGTTGTAAATCTGTTTGCTGTGACTGCAGTTTAAGATTGACAATGTGAACAGGATTGTCATCAGAATTTGAAAAGTGTCATGTGACAATGCAGTTGCTTTCTTGATCACATAGGAGGAGAAGCTTAAGCATAGTTTTTTGAATCGAGGCCAACAAAAGTGTAGTTTCCAATGTTTGTTAATATAATTGTAGTGATGGCAGAATTTTAATTTAAACTATGAATCATGTATAATTGATGACTGATAAAAGCATAGCTTTAGACTGTTAATATTATTTCAGTGATGGCAGAATTTTAATTTATATGAACCTATCATAATTAATGACTGATAAAAGCATAGCTTTAGACTGTTAATATTATTTCAGTGATGGCAGAATTTTAATTTATAATATGAACCTATCGTAATTAATGACTGACAATAGCGTAACTTTAGACTGTTAATATTTTTTCAGTGATGGCAGAATTTTAATATCTAACAGCAAAGTTCAAACTGATTTTTAACTGTCAAATGTACTTGTACATGCTTGACTTGCTTGAATGTACATTTTGTCGTCAGTTCTGATATGACTAAGTGTTTGATCCAACCTTTACTCCAGGTTAAGGTATTACTTTGGAAGAAAAAAAAGAGTATATATCCTTAATGCAAGCTTCTGTCTTGATATTTTGAGCTTGAGATGAAAATTTTGTTGTACTGATGTTTTTATCCTGTACTTTCTCATAGTTCTACGTTAGTAATTTTGTCATACTATGCTCACTGAAAAAAAGTTAGTGTACAAATACAACACTATATAGTCCACTGTGTGTGATTTTTTGGATGACATGAAATAAAACTTGGTGCACACTGTGGTTGAATATTGAGTAGCAAAACAAGTGATCACTTTGATTTTTGTGAAAGTGTGATGAAGGATAGACAAAAACTAAAGTAACCAAAAAAATGAATTCTTGATCTCAAAACCATGTATATCCACCTTATCACTGCTTGGCGCCTTCTCGAGGCAATGAGATGTTGGATCTGATGTTGTGGCGTGTTATTCCATTCTTCTTGCAACGCTTGTGCCAACTAGTGGTGGTTTTCAGGATAATTTTGTCTTCTTCGCAGCCTACGCTCCAGTTCGTCCCGTACATGCTCAACAGGAGAAAGGTCCCGTGAAACAGCAGGTCATGGTAAGAGTAAGACATTAATCTGTTATTGCTGAAAGTGATCCATAACAACATATGCCATATGATGACATGCATTGTCTTACTACAATATCATGCTTGGTTCATGCATTGGGGAAAGGCTCTGCATGTGATTTGATGATTTAACTTCTATCCAATACCTGTAATGATGGTATTGTTGATGATGAAGTTTGTTCTGTTTGTATAAGAAATTCCTCCTCAAACTATTACATTGTCTCATCCTACTTCTCTGTAGTACACAGTTGTGGATAAAATGTTCCTCTTTGATGCCTGTACACCAAACAATGCGCATCATTGCCTTGCAAATTGGGGTTTTGACTTCTCAGAGAGCACCGTGCATCCCCATTGATAGTAAGGTTATGCCACATGCTGTCTAGTTCCAGGTCATGTGCGCATATCTTTGGCAAACCAACAATACTGGTTTAACTGCAGGTTTGTGAGGTAACAAATTTGTTTCTAAGAGCCTATTGCTGCATGACATAACATCTTAAACCCAGGATGTTCCTGGCCATCCATGATGCCTGGAGAGACTTGTTACGAGGATGCATATGGAATGGTTTTGTGCAGTGGTAACACCTCTGGTCAACCACTCCTGTTATAATCACCAGGGTATCCAATTTGGTTATAAAAAAAATTGAATGTGTGATATAGTGGTCCAGTGAATATCAAAATGTTTTGATACAGCTGGTATAGTTGCTCTAGTAGCTAATATCTCTATAGTTATAGCTCACTGCTGTTGGTTCAATCTTGGCAGTGTAACAATAGATGTTTCTATTGGATTCTTTGTGTTTTCTATTTCAGGGATTATATTTTCACATGCGTATGATTAGATCTATACACATATCTTAAAAATTTGTATCTGTGATAAGTTCTTCACTACGGCACTTTCCATGTAATTTAATATGTGCTGTGATTATCTCCCTATGAATAGTGTGAGACACTTGTAACTGCGCAAAGTGTACACCACCCACACTGAAAAATGCACATAGTTTTATATCCTGCCATCCATGAAATCTTGTAATTCTTACCTATATAGAGTTGCACACTAATTTTTCCTATGAGTACATATTCATCCTTTCATTCTGCATAGGCATCCATTAATGATAGTTTCTTTTTTTCTGACTGTCCTTTTTTTTTGTTGCTCTCCCATGTTTTGCAGCTGTACAGTAGGACTGATTTTACGTTGGAATTTAAAATGTTTGCTTTTAACACAATTACTTTTAATCTCTACATGTTACTTAGTGCATCAAAAGCTCCTCTTCTATTATGTACATTTATTTTGCAACATTACATTCTGTCTTCTCCTTCGTCTATGTCACTCCCTGGCTATATATAAGATTCTACATCTCGGATACATGTCTCTCCCAGAGCATTCTGGTTGTCAACTGCATTAATGTGATGTTGGAGCCCACATTTGTCAACTACCATTGGCACATTTCTTGATGATCTGGAACAAAAAATTATTCTGCGTTTGGTAATTGAACTTAAGACTAATTGGCCAGTAGACACATGCACTATCCACTTTGCCACTGTAATTTTCTTACACGCTAAGAGTGCTGATTGTCTTTTTCTTCATGTTATTCTCCTATCTATAGTTTTCTTGCATGTTCTTGCAAGGTCTTCATCCTTGATTTCTTGTATTTCAGCAATGTGCTGTGCAAACCAATAATATTTCAATGATATAATTTTATCTCTTTTGATAATTATTGTTTCTTTTCTCTTTGTCCTAGTAAAACTGTCCAATTTAGTTTTTGTGTGATGTGTCCTTTTCATGCTATATTCACATTTCAAAGATCTTGATTCTCTTTTTTGTTTTATCTGTTCTGGGTCCTTTTTCATCAATTTGTTTTGTGTCCTTGACTATGCTTTATTAGCAGAGTGTTGAACAAATTCAACACTTGAAAATAAGAATATAATACTAGATAATGAGATTATAATACTTGACAAGAATATAACACTTGACAATCAGAATCTAGCATTTGGCAATGAGAATATAATATTTGATAAAGATAATATAAAATTAGATCAGGAAAATATAACACCTGACAATTCTCATTTTCAACTGATATTTTTGTGTGCTGTTTTTGTTTGAGTTGTATAAGTTCCAGAAGAAAACCTTTGGAAATTGCTGATCTTGTTTATATTTATATTTCCATGCCCATACCCCATGTACACTGATTTTTGTTGCACTTTTATTAACATTTTTGTTGCATTGATTTTGAACTTTGATTTACATTTAAAGTGCATTTATTTTGCACTTTGGTTTTAATTTTTGTTCCATTTAACCATAATACACTTTTACTGTTTTGATTCTGTCACTTCTATTATTTATAATATACAAAATGAAAGAAAAACATCTCTGAGACAGTGGAAGTTAATGAGCTTCAGTTTGCAGACATTCAGGCACTAATGCATGCAAAAAATAAAAGACCTATAAAAATATTTAAATAGTTTTAACAACAGTAACTCATTGCAACACACAAACTAGCACGAAGGCAGAAAAATGAAGAAAAAAAAAACAGGACATTAACATAGGTGACGGACACTTAATAAGAGAATTTTAAACATTGTGGAAAACCAGCAATGGTTGATAATTCACAAGTAGTAGAAATATATATATATATATATATATATATATAGGAATATAGCAATAGATGCCATATGTATCAGACAGATGTCACCATAATTGTCAGTCAAAGATATAATCATGGAGGCAAAATGGGCAACATAACTATATTCCAACATTGTCAAATGCTGGACCTGGATGCTAGACTGAAGAACAGTCAGATAAATTACCACCACTGAAATGAAATGTATTAAATGCTTGACATAAAATAGCCTAAGAGATAAAGTCAAGAAGTGAAAAATTAAGAAAAAAAACTTGAAATTCCTACCCCTATATACATGTCTCTGCAACATGTGCCATTTTGGCACGCAAGGTTTCTGTTTTCGAGATTGTGGTTCTGCCCTATGTGCCGTCTTCGGCTCAAAAGGACAATAGATAGATAGATAGAAATACATAAGAAACAACAAATAAAACGGTTTGGCCATGTGTTAGGGCAGTAAGATCAAAATATGACACAATGACCTTCAACAATTATGAGAATGAACACTAGACCCAAGGGCCTGTCACAAAAAAAGATGGATTGATTGAATATTAGAAACATTAGGAAAAAATAGCAGGAGAGATCAACAGAAGAGCAAAAGACTACAACGTATATCTCCCCTTGATGGTGAAAAACAGATGAGATAGGAATGAAAAGGAACAAGAAAAAGTACCTCATTTTATGTTTTAACAAAACCAAATCAAAGTTTTGAAATTTGATAATGGAACACATTAATTAAAAAAAAGCAATTGTTTAGTTAGTTCTTTAGCAATCATATCAGATAGCAAAAGTGAACTTATCTTTGATGTTTCTGCTTAGTTTCACAGTTTGTAAGATGTTAGGTTAGTTGAATGAACAATTGCCATCAATTTTGTTTTCTCTCTCTCTTTTCTTTCTCTCTGGCACAAAAGCACAGTAGATAAATAGATAATTGATATATTTATTCTATTTGAACATTTTAAAAACAATATAACAAGATGAAATAGCGTTTGTTGTGACTTTTATCAATAACACAAATGTAGTGCATTAGTTCATCACTTCTGAAGATTTTATTTCAGACCTCCTGAAAGTGGCATTTATTACCTGTAGAATGTTTCATATGATAGACAGCTATTTGGTAATGATATTTTAGTAGTTTTGGTAAATATTCTCAGTTCTGAAACATGACTTGAGCTATTGAACATTAACTCTTGCCAGACTTTGGCTGGACTTTAGGTTTGGACCAGATTAATTTTCAATTTAGAAAAATTCCATCACATCTCCTTTTCATTTTACAATTTACCACAATAATATAATTAAATGTTGTACAAGTTATACATCACAGGAAAGGAAAGTGGTTGAAGAAAATGAAATAGCAATATATTGATGATATCTGAAGGAAAAAATATATTATTTATTATAAATTGAATAAAATATTCAGTCAGATAATTTTCAATTAAAAATATATTTCACATACAACTATTTTCCCTGACTAGAAGTTTGTTACTATCCATTCTTCTCAAAATATTACACAAACTAATCCAAAGTTCTTGAAAGTACACTCTATTTGATGATTTATGTTCACAAATAATGAAATTATGCACAAGAAATAGTAGACCACTAAGTAGTAGTGGGTGTGGCCACTATTTGTCAGAAATAAACACACATTTACATTGAAAATTCAATCAATCTATCTACTTAACAAAGAAAATGCCATGCGGTAATCAAAAGATGCACTTATATGAAGTTTCTTCTAGATACTGAATACAGGGGTTATTGAATATTTATACAGAATCGTTACTTTACTTTAAAATATTCAACTGTACTCTGTCCGAGCTGATATGTCGGTTTTGGTCTTGCAGTACCTGTAAGTAAAGTAAAGTAAAGTACCCCCGTCACGCCAAGTGGCGTATAGGGAAATATGGTGTTAGGGAACCTATATTTTGCAGACCTTCAGCACATGATTTTTGGGGTAATGTGGTCGGTATTACGCCCGTGCTGCTTTACTTTCCCAGAAACAAATCCGGTACCCATTTAAGGCTGGGTGAACCCGGAAGCCGTTGGTTGGGATCGAACCCTACCCCTTGTCCTTTGTAGTCCAGTTCACTAACCACTGAGCTATCGCGGCTCCCTTTTGCAGTACCTGTACATGTTAATATTTAAGATGACACTATTTGAGATTGCCACACAATCAGATGCACCAGTTACATACCATCTGAAGAAAAAGATAATCAAATCAATAGAAGACCACAAGTCCCAAACGAAGACACCTTTCATAGTACGAAAATATGGGAACAAGTTATCATTATATACCTCAGAACAGAGCACAATCGACTCCATAATCACATGTATACAAAATTCACGATTGGCGCCTCAGCCACATTTACATGTGGACAGGTACCCCAGACTGCTGAACACGTGCTTCAAGATTGTACTAAGTATGGTAGAAAACCCATTGACCCAAAGATACAACACTACAGACTAAACTATATGGGCCACTTCATGAATTACAAAAGAAAAAAAAATAATAATTTATACAAGAAATGACAATCCAGACATATACACAATACTTGAGATGAACGAAAGGTAGATAGATCTGAGATTACTTGTCATTAATATTTCTATTTACAATCTCACGCCTGACAATTGCATGATCACAGACTTGCCATCATAAACATCTTGTTTTGCAGATTCACAAATTTTGACAATATTTTTTTTTAGTATGTGAATCAAAAACTTCTGACTCAATTTTTCTGATTCGGACTCATGACTCCTTAAAGTAAATATTTTTTATTGCAGACTCGCTACCATACCAAGATCCATTGGATGGTGCAGTCGGCGGAGAGGAGTCTTTAAAATCACTCAAAATCCACGATGACAGTGAGTTCCCCCCAGTAACACACAAACTGATGTAGGAAAAAATTGTGGATACTTTTAATCATACGGGATCAACCCTCTGCAGTGGTTTTAAGTCACCCATAGCGGATTGTGTTAAAAAAGGCAAATTATTTTTACTTTAAAAATGAAATGTTTACATATATATCCAAAGACATATTAAGACATGTTTTATACAACAAAAGAAAATTTGAGTTTTAACTGCTTGGTTAGAACATTAAATACAGGCAACTGGTAAGAACTTTGACTACAGAGAACGATTTGTTGAGAACATTAAATAATACAGATGACAACTGTTTGGTTAGAATGTTGAGTACAAGCAGCTGATTGGTTAGAGCACTGAATGTAGGCAAAAATCTAACTTGTAGCCTGTTTTGAGGTCCGGCTTTACCTGATATTTCATAAATTTTTTTTTTCAGAGATGAATTATCTTTTTTGCATTAAATAATTGATGGTAGATTAGTCTCTTAAGTGTTATTCTGTGTGTGTTTTATTTTAAATTAAATAAATAAAAATAACTTTAATACCTTTCATTGAAATTATATATCTGTCAATACAATTTGCATAGATATTTCCAGATTTACCAAATTAAATAGAGCAACAAAACATATGGATTCTATTTTTGTGTATGTGTTACAGTAAATGATGAAGAATGTGTTAAAAAAAAGTAGCTATCCAAAAAAATGAGGAAAATAAAAAAAGTAAAAGTAAAGTACCCCCGTCACACCAAGTGGCATATAGGGAATATGGTGTTAGTGACCATAAATTTTACAGACCTTCCAAAAAAAAAAAAATGTGGAAGATACTGTACAATCCATGTTTGACAATAGAAGCAAGAAAAAGAGTTCTAAATGTGTAGAGTTGGTCTTGACATATGGATGTGAATCATTGACAATAAGACAACAGGCAAGAAAATCACTAGAGGCTGTAAAAATCTGGTTTTATAGAAGAATATTAAGAATACCAGGAACAGCTAAGAAGAGTAATGAAAACGTTCTGAAAGAGGCCAAAGCAAAACAAGAGCGAATTTACAAAATTAGGAAGAAACAATCATCAATTTTTGTCCATGTAATGAGAAGGGAACAGCTGAAATATATTGTGACAACTTGAAAAATTGAGGAATGAAGAGATAGAGGGAAGCAAAGAGAAAAGATACCAGACAGCTTAAGAGAATGGCTTGGCAGAAGGTCCACAATAGAAATGATAAATACTGTCGAGATCGAAAGTTGTGGAGAGACATGATCACCTACGCCAGCAGGCATGGTGCTTGATGACTATGATGATTACAGTAAAAATGAATAAATTAACGTAGGTTCAACTTAAGTCACAGCTATTCCAAAGTTATCTTGTTCCAGATGTTTCTCAATCAACATATTATGTTGTATAGTCATAATTGACAGCTTGAGGAAAAAATGTTGCCATAAACCTTTGGTTGAGGTGGTTAGTACATTTTTCTGCTCATCAAGTGGTCCATATTTTTCTGTCAAAACATCCTGAGAGATAAGATCAGAAATGAAGAACTGAGAAAAAATGTCAGGAATAACTCTGTCCATAGAGTACATAACAAAAGAACAGATAAAATGGTTTGACCACGTGATAAGGCAGAAAGATCAAACCTACACACTGAGCCTTCAATAAATGTTGTGAGAACACCATACTCAAGGGCTGCCCACGAAAAAGATGGATTGATGGAATATTAGAAACACTAGGAAACATAACAGCAGGAGAGGTCAATAGAAGAGCAAAAGACCACAAATATCATCCTTTGACGCTGAAAGAAAAATGAGGAAAGAAAGTAGAAGAAAAAGAAAGTATTCCTCTGGGAAATGTCTACCATTTTCTCTGGGAAGCATGGACAACCATACATGAACCTGGTCACATTACCCTTAAATGCACTGATGGTGAAGCAAAATGTTTCCCATTTGCCACAAGATGCCATAGGTAGAAGTACCTTTTACTGGCCTTTGTTTAACTCACTTATAGCATGGCACATAGGTTGAGTTAGGTCACAATATTACTCAGTCCTTTTTGTTACAAAAATAGCATTGGGAATAATAATTGCAATTCATGAATACCTCATATGATATATCGTTATTTATTCTCAGATGTAAAGGGATATATCAGTTATTTGCCACTTACTCCTATTGCGGACTCTCTTGTTGAACTCAACCCATGAGTCTTCTGTCACCATTACTTTCATACCACACTATTACTTCTACTTCTATCATTATTACTTGTTTTTTTTCTGTGTATACCTTTAGATCTCAATATTAAAAATAAATTCAGAGGAAAGTATTTGACAGCTCAAGGTTAGTAACATCTTCATACAACTCAAAGGTATGGTACTGGTGACGGTTGTAAGCGCCTTCTCTGTCATCATATGTTGGATATCATCGTAGCAGATTTTCAAGTCATTTTGCGTGTACCACAGTCACATTCATCAGAGGTTCCTATCCTTAGGGTGTTTAAAAGGTGTTACTTCAATTTGTTGTGGCCTGTTTGGAGTCAAAACATTTTTTGGGTCTAGCTATTGATAATCTCCTCACTGTAATCTCCATCCTGGTTTGTGAGTAACAGGAGTCAGTGCAGCCTGAAATTTAGAGAACTGACTCTCAAAGCAAATGTATTGAGTTTTCTCATGATTATTAAGTTTTCACCCAGAAGAAGGTGATAGATGAGTGACAGAGACATGTAACAACAAAGAAAAATCACTAATTCAGACAGTTTGAGCAGCTCAAGAACGACAAATGATATAAACCACGACACCTTTTATGTATCAGTGAATAGAGAATAGAAGAAGAAAGAAGATTAAGTTTTCAGGATTTTACAGATGTAAAAGCTTGCTGTGCTGTAACCCACAACTTTCACAATTTTGGATCATATATTAACATTACAATATTGTCTTACATTATGTTATGTACTTGTAAGAATTGGCTTACAGATACATTATGTATCATATAGTAAAGCTGATGTTAAGTAAAGTTATAATGCATAGTTTATATGTGGTTTCTATTTCTTTATTTTGACTTACAGTCCAGTGCATCCACCTTCTTTAATTTGGGATGGCTTCTTTAGCCTTTGATTTTCTTTTGGCCTTCCTGGAAAACAACTGTTGATTGAAGCCAGAGTTGTGTTTCTTCTAAATTAAAATTTTCTGAAATGTAAATTTTGGCAATCAACTGTTGTTTGTGACAGTACCAGATATAAGAAAGTAAGAAGCCTGTCAGGTCCCTTGTGTCTAGGAAATGTGCTGACAGTGTTCATATTACCATTGCTACATTTTTGGATAATCTGGTCAGTTTTACACTGCAGCCATTTTTCTAGAAAGATTTGGTGCCATTAGAAGTTGTCAATTGGAACGAACCTAACACAGCACTAGACCTTATCATTAAACTTACATTGGTTATGGTTAGTCGAAGGCCCGGTATAACTGCAAAGAAATTAAATTCCCTAATTACTCAACCACCCGTGCCAGTGGAATCATTCAAATTAAAACTCATCTCATTTGAAGGATCCAAACAAAGAAAGGCAGCTGCAGTTCCCATCATAGCAGCTACAGCACACACCAAAAGACATAAGGCCAAGTGGCCCAGAAAGTGAACGTAGCTGAACTGTCCCTCATTATACAACATCATTCATCGTAAACACTCAGAATATCGAAACACAATCCGGATGGAAAACACAGCTCACAGTGTGCACAGAGCACTAAACTCAGTAGCTCCTGCATCTAGTCATTGGTGTTCAAATAAAATGATATCTTTATCTTTACAACTACATCAGCTTGGTAAAAAAAAGTAAAGTACCCCCCGTCACGCCAAGTGGCGTATAGGGAAATATGGTGTTAGTGACCCTATATTTTACAGACCTTCAGCACATGATTTTTGGGGTAATGTGGTCGGTATTACGCCCGTGCTGCTTTTACTTTCCCAGAAAAAATCCGGTACCCATTTAAGGCTGGGTGAACCCGGAGCCGTCGGTTGGGATCGAACCCTACCCCTTGTCCGTAGTAGTCCAGTTCACTAACCACTGAGCTATCGCGGCTCCTACTAATTTTTAGGGAATTAGTAAAACCCAGGTGTCCTCGCCAGGATTACGAACCCCGGCTGTTGCCGTGGTAAGCCAACCGCCTATCGATTGCGCTAACCGGACACCCTACATCAGCTTGGTACTGGATATAAATCAATATTTATTAATAGACCTTCATGAAGAGCAGGAAGAACTTGGAAGTTGAATGAAAAGCATTTGATGTTCACCATTGATAATTATTGTCTTTGTTGTAGTCCATCTCTCTATGATGATTTCATGAAAAAGAAGAAATAGTTCACTATCCGTGTACAAACATATCAGTTGATCGGTGCAACTTGAACAGCCAATAGTTTTGGCTCTATCCACTTTAGGCTAAGTATTCTTATTAGATGAAAATAAAAAGATTCTTGTTATTCCAATAAAAAAACTTTGAAGTCTGTCATAGCCTAGCCACTAGCCACCAAAATAACTGTAGAACAATCTGACCTTTTCTGTACATCTTCTACTCTCAGATTTTCCTGTTATTTGTTGTTAATTATTTGACTGTTTACATATGGAAACTATCTTTACAGCACTTTCCTGTCATTTCCCCATTTGTGGGGTCTATACTGACAAAAATATTATGTGATCACCAAGATTGTAGCCAGGCCAGTCAAGTTCTTTGATATTTTAACTGTTAATTTGAATATTCTCTTGTTTGGCTGTGTTGCTTAGCCAGTTGACTGTAGTCTGTAAGGCAACAGCATATAAATAAGTCATTAACAATTTTTTAAAAGTGATTGATCCTGTGTAACTGTAGAACCTTGATCTATGTACCAAACAATGTAAATATTATGTCTTTCTTTTAAAAAATGTCAGGTACTTATTTAAAGCTTGGTTGATTATATATCTTATTGACCTTTTATTACAAATAACTGGAAGTTTTGTCACTTGAAATCAAACAGTGACCTCTTGTCTTCAAGATACCAGCTCACTTAACACTCCTCATCTATTGTGGTTTGATATTATCATTAAAACTCTTTCATTGACGATCAAAAGGAGAAGTCCTCCTACTTTGAGATTAGAGCCACACTCATTTTCTTACTTTCATTGACAAAGATAAGTTGTGTAATATTTTTTTCATTCTTTGTATTCAGCCTTTTTTGGAACAATTCTGAATCTTACATCTGTCATCTGAAGTTAACATTGTCCCCTGGTATTTAAGTTTATTGACCTGTATTAATTCTGTCCCATTTTCTTTAATTGTACATTTTATTAGAGAAGCCCTTTTTTTTCATTGTTGCAGCCCATCTTTTATTTTATTTTTTTTTTATTGTTGAGACTAAGATCTTTATTTTTACACTCCGTCAGTTATAATGCCAGTTATTTTCTGTAAATCATTTTAACTTGTAACGATTAATACTGTATCATGAGCTTTCAAATAGAATATTTTTGTATATTTTTTTCCAACATATATTTTCATGTTTCAAAACAAATGAGGAATTAGAGAAATCGCCAATCATCCTCTAATATATTTAGTAATCAAGAAAAGATGATGGTCATATGTTGGACAAATGATGAGGAGAGATAATAACCAAATAACAAATCAAGCCCTCATGGGGGAAACAACAGGTAAGAGGAAAAGAGGCCAACCCAGAGAGACACTGAGAAGAACATTGTTCAGAGAGACAAGAGCAGCAGGAATTGGCTCCCTCAATGAGATAGAGTTGCTTGCACAGAACAGAGACAAATGGTGAGATTCAATAAAAGATCTTAACAAGGATTGAAAAATGCTAGAATAAAAATTTAGATAAGAGAAAGAGTATCTGGGTCTGTGCTCTATGGGCCGGCTATGGCTCAAAAGGTCGATAGATATTTTCATATTTTGTTAAGAAAGATATAAATAATTTTGTAAAATTGTTCTTTTGTGTAAAAGATCAACTAATAAACAAACAAATCTATACATAACTTCTTCAGTCAAAGCAAATATGATTTTTAGTATTGTTAGTACAACTACCATACTGTTTGTGCATGGTTGTCTAAATATTTAACATTTTCTTCCATTCTTGAAACTGTCACTTTGTGGGAAATGTTCAAATTTGTGACATCACAGAATGAAAATTTAATGTTATAATTTAATTGCTTATTTTAGTGAATAAATTTCACTGTGTGGATAAATAAATTTAGATATTCAATAAAATTATCTAATTTTGTACTATCTAGGGCAGAGATAATCATCATTTTTTGACCATGTAATGAGAAGAGAACAACTGGAATATATTGTAACAGCTGGGAAAATTGATGGACGAAGAGATAGAGGAAAGCAAAGAGAAAAAAAAACCAGTTTAAGAGAATGGCTTGGCAGAAGGTCAGCAACAGAAATGACTAGATAAAAAATTGTGGAAAGACATGATCACCTACACCTGCAGGCCCAGTACTTGAGTGCAGAGATAAGTTTACATTAATGAAACTGCAAAATTGTAAAGTACTTGTTACTTCTGCTATGTGCTAGAAAAGAATAAATGATTGTTTTTGAAGTAACTGCAAAGCTGGTGATCAAATGGGTAGCTTGTGATTCTTCAAATAAAGTGAGTGCAGGTTTGAATCATAGTAGTGTCCAAACATTTCTTTTTTCTGTTGGGTGGGGTTGAAGTTCAAGCCCTGACCTGAAAACGACTGCATTGAACATGCAGCCTTTATTTTCCAGTGCTATTTAAAAAAAAACCCACTGCACATCCCAGGAGGAAGAAAAAGCTGTAGTAATAGAAATAGGAGGAAGAAAAAGCTGTAATAATAGAAATAGGAGGAAGAAAAAGTTGTAATAATAGAAATAGGAGGAAGAAAAAGCTGTAGTAATAGAAATAGGAGGAAGAAAAAGTTGTAATAATAGAAATAGGAGGAAGAAAAAGTTGTAATAATAAAAATTGGAGGAAGAAATGAATTTGAGTAAAATATTTAAGTAAAACAACTGTGAAAGATAAAAGATAACATAAAAGATAGACATTGAAAATTGTAAGATATGTTACATTTTACATGTGCATAAACATGATTTGTTATTGTTATATTATTTCTTAATTTTGTTTAATTTTAGGGAGTGAAATTAATTTAGAATTTTGACACTTGTAATGTATGCAATGTATTTATTTCAAGTGGAATTTGTTTAAATTCAGCACAATGGCTATTGGACTTTAATTTTTAAATTTCTGCTTCTGAGCTTATTATAAAGTGTTGAAGTGTTTTTAAAAATTCTATGTAAGTTGGGTCAAAGGGCAAAGATCACAAACTGGTGTGGTCATCTAGTCTAATTATTATAAGCTTATTTGTAGTGAGTTATAAGAGATAGATGGATGATAAGTTGTTATTAAGTAAAGACAAACAAGAGATACATTGAAAGTTGTAAAGAAATAATTTAAGAAGGAAGACATGATACCTAATACTTGTTGGGAAAAAAAAAAAAGGAAAATCCCATATAATAAATATTAGAAGGAAAAGGAGCATCCTCATTTTCAGATGGGTTATAACTCAGTGAGATTGCAATTATAGACAAAGTCTGCTGTCTGTTTTCTGGTTTAATTTCTGTCACACAAATTCATTTGCAATCATAGCTCAATTAGGCTCAGATTGAGGATTCTCTGACAAAGTCTGTTGTTTGTTTCATTTCTGCCATTGTACATTCTTTTCAAATGCAGGCCAAGTTTTCCTCTTCCTTTGTTCATACTGAAGAGTTTTGTAGACCATAATCTTCTGCAATTTTTGCTAGACCACAATGATAGTGTCCAGCCTGAATTTAAAACATAAATGGTGTCCCAATGTCTTGTGGCCATTTATAGTGTTGGATGAAAAGTCTTCCTGGAATGCTGATAATATCCATTCTCCATTTTGTATTTCAAGAAAAAATAGACCAGTTTCATCATTTTGTAGGACAAAACGTCCAGATCAACATAGAAAGGGGGAAAACTCATTAATTTTACTGACACAACTAATGACATAGAGCTCAGTTAAAAATCCATTATAGAAGACTTTAGACTTGACATCACTACAGATTGGACATTCCCATGCATACCTTGCCCCTGTTCTAGCAACTAAGAAAGCATTCATCCTGATCATTCATAAATGACTTACAGTGACCCGGAAGTGTGCCTCATGAGCTGTGCATCTTTTGTTACAGAATATGACGAGTTAATTACATAAAATTACCAACTTCAAATACCTAAGGAGCAAAATGTCACGGGATGGTAGCACAACAACTGAAATTATAACCCGTATTGCATTGACATTAAGTGCCTTTAACAAACTTACAATATTTGGAAATAAAATATCTTAGCAAGTACACAAAACTCAATTTTTTGACTGACTATTCAATTCTTGTGTCATACCTGAGGTAACATGGACGTTAAAGTTGGGAATCCACTCGAGCTCTAGAACAGAGACTAATTGCCTTTGAAAATAAATGGCTTCAAAGACTCTACTCTTTCCCTACATCCAGACGACTGTTGCGCAGTGGCTCCCTTGTGGTCCCTACAAGCAGTTGATGAATCATCTGTATATGGTTACTAATTAATTTGTATTGTTTCTCATTTAATTCATATTTTTAAGTGTCTACAAGTGGACATCTTTAGCTTCAGAAGTTTAATTATAATTATAAACAGTTTATTGTTAAGGCAATGGTATTTGATTATTTCCGGTAGAAATCAAAGATTTTCTGAGATAAAAAAATTTGTTGATGATTTATTGACAATACCCAGAAAGTTTACATTATTTCACATGATGATTTACATCAAACTATTTATTTAAAAAAAATTGTTAATTGATTCTAATGTTTATAACTAATAATAGTATGAATGTTTTAAAATATTCGTTATGGTAAAGTATTGTAAAACTTTACAAAACTGTTTTGAAAATGGACATTCGGCGATCAAAGTACTATGGTTTCATAAGCACAGGACCTAGTTTTCCATTGGTAGAGGAAGAATTAAATATAAATTGGAGAGACCTTACACCACATAAAATTAACAGAAGAAACTTAATACAGCGGCTCAACAATGGACTCTGCATGACCTAATAGTGAATTGTCAGACATTATGATTTCTACCATATATGTCTCCTCAGCTGAGAGCAACTAACTAAAGTTGTATTTGTGTTAGATTTAGATTTTGCTTTTTCATAGCTGCCCAGACAGTTTTCTTGGGATCAGTTCTTTTCTTCTTTAACCACACTATCTGTGTCTTCATTTTCATGAAAGGTATCTATTGAGAGGGTGTTCATTGTTTAGATCAGTGATCTCTAAAAATGATCAGACAATCTTTAGTTTCCCTTTGTTTTATTAAATTCATTAATTAATCTTGAGAGATTTATGACATAAATCCATGAATATTTCTTTAATAAAATAACTAAAATACAGAAAATAAATGTTATAAGAAGTAAAAAGAGAAGAAAACTTTTATAATTAACATTTTTATATATAGAGTATATCAAAATGAACAAAATTAGAAAGAAATCTAAAAAGATAACCCAAATGGATAGAAATATTTATTTTAATGCTGTTTAATAAAAAAAATCAAAAATCAAAATCTAAATCTAAGGTCAATAGATAGATAGATAGAATAAAAAAAAATGAATCCAAGAAATACTAATATTTTATCTCACATAATCTTACTTTACTGTAACACTATTCTATCTATCTATCAATTGACATTTCGAGCCGTAGCCGGCCCATAGGGCATAGACCAAGATACTAATTCTCTTATCTGAATTTTTGTTCTAGCAGTTTTCAATTCTTTTAAAAACACTATTACATTACAATTATTAGTGAAAAAAAATTAATCCCACGAAGAAAGATATCTAGAAGTGCTTACCTGTTTTTCACCATTCTGGTTGAATACATACATCATGTAGTAAAAAGTAATGGCTGGTTGAGTCTTGTTATGCTTACATTTGAACAGTTGACTGTATGCTGTTTTCTGAGATACACTTTAGTATGTAGTTGGTACACAATTCATTTGTGACAGAACTTAAGAAATGTTGTTAAAGACTGTCAGTAGTAATGGCTAAGCTTCTACATCCTAGAACACAAAGCTTATCTTCTATATCTCGTGTTCATTAAATAGGCTTGAATGTGTTGCTGGTTTATTATTTTGTTTCAAGTATGAAAGTTAAAAGAACTGACACAAAATGGATACAAGATGTGATACCTGTGCTTTTTTTTTTGGAACTTGACACATTCATCTTCGTGGACTATGCTGATGTAAAACTGACCACTTTATTCAAAAATGAGCTGATGGTAAAAATAAGACAAGGTGTGACAATGTTTTTTCTTTCCTTCCTTCTTTCTGCTGTAAATGATAGCCAGTCTCATGCGCTTTTCTTGTAACATGCATGGCAGGCTACAGTTTTATGCGTAACTGCTCATATACTGGTGCTCCTGCTACTAGCTGGAATTGTATTAACATGTCAATGTTTGAGTTTTGAGTTATTTACTACTTACATCAACAACAGAACTGATACGATGCACTGTGGATAGAAGATTGTGGAGGGACATGATCACCTACGCCAACCGGTAAGGCACATGATGATGACTACTTACATCTGATTGCCAATAGTAGAGTAATTACGAAACAGAAATCATTATCTAATGATGGCCATTGCTAGGGCATTCAGATTAGTGGTCAAGTTTGCTTGTATTTTTGTTTTATGCTGAAAGATAATGAAAACAATGATTAAAGTAAGATATGCATTATTAATTTAATAGACATTTACTAGTACATTATGACACAAACTAATAATGAATTATTTAATGTAGATACAAATGCTATTTGATGTTTAAAGTGAAATCCAAATTATCAATTACTTATTTACAGTGAGACACAAGTTAATAATTAAACATTAAAAGCAAGAAATATAATTCAATCACAGTGAGACCAAATAAAAACTAATTAGAACGTACAGTGAAATTGTATATGTACAAGACTTGTTATCAACCAAAAATGATTTTTTCATGATATTTCACCATTGAAAATTTAAGCCTTTGAAATGTGGATTTATAGAAGAAAAGGTAGAATTGGATGGAAACAAAAGATAACAAACGATGAAGTTTTAAAACAACTGAAAATAAAAAAAGAGAACTACTAAATACAATTAAGACAAGACAAATGAAATTTTTGGGGCATGTTAAAAGACACAACAGCCTACTGAAAGTAATATTGGAAGGAAAAATACAAGGTAAAAGAGGCAAAGGCAGACCAAGACTAACATGGACGAGTAACATCAAAAGATGGACAAGTCAATCTATGACAGCCTGCACCATCAAAGCAAGAAACAGAGTAGAATGGCGATCCATGGTAGCCAACCTTCGTTGCGGAGAAGGCACTCGATGATAATGATGATTTAACCATTGAGATATTTTTATCCTTTTTAAGCTGATCTTAAATGAGGTTCATTTCTCTGTGTCTGGTCTGAAAAATGACAGATTATGAATGGATTGCCATTATAATTATAAGGCACATAAAGACCACCATAATTAATGTGTGTTTTATCATTATCTTAGTTTATAGTTGACCAAATTAATCTAAAAGTTGTCTTGTTTAGGGCCAATTGATCAATTACGTGTTTGTTAATTGATTATTTTTAAATATTAATCAGTGATTAATATTTTAAATCATTCGTGACCTGTTGAATTATCAATTTATAGTAGAAAGAAGTTGATAAAAAATGTATTATCGACCACACTTGTTATAGAATTCATGTTGGAGTCATTGAATGCTTATTGTGGCTTCACTTAGTCATGTTGATAATAATGATAGCAGTGTTATTTTTCTACTGTTCTTTTACCATAACTCTTGTACGCTTTCATGCCATTTTTATGTGTTCAGCTGTATATAGTTGCTTATTTCCTACAATGTTCAATTCAATTTCTCAAGACAGTGTAACAAAGTTTGCTATAAACACTGAACATAAGTCAAAGTCTTTGATGAACGTCCAGCTGTGCACAATACAAGTTTTTGTCCTATTCTACATAAATACTTGGCTTGCATTTCTTTTTTTATTTTGATTGATTAGATTTGCTGTTATGTGAATTGTTTTGTTTTGATACAAGCTCATTGTCATAGCACTTGGCATTACCATAAGTGCTCTTGCATCTTTTCTAGCACAGGACATTCTCTCAGCACAGATCACAAACTACCGTACACCTGCATCTTTTCTAACACAGGACATTCTCTCAGCACAGATCACAAACTACTGTGCACCTGCATCTTTTCTAACACTGGACATTCTCTCAGCACAGATCACAAACTACTGTGCACCTGCATCTTTTCTAACACAGGACATTCTCTCAGCACAAACTACTGTGCACCTGCATCTTTTCTAACACAGGACATTCTCTCAGCACAGTTCACAAACTACCGTACACCTGCATCTTTTCTAACACAGGACATTCTCTCAGCACAAACTACCATGCACATGCAAGGATCCCAACAATGGTAAAAAAAAGTGAGCAAAATTTTCCAACCTCATCATCATCATTGAGTGCCATCTCCGCATCGAAGGTTGGCTACCATGGAGCACCATTCTACTCTGTCTCTTGCTTTAATGGTGCAGATTGTCATAGGTTGACTTGTCCATCTTTTGATATTACTCGTCCATGTTAGTCTTGGTCTGCCTCTGCCTCTTTTACTTTGTATTTTCCCTCCCAATATTACTGTTATTAGGCTGTTGTGTCTTTTAACATGCCCCAAAAATTTCATTTATCTTGTTCTAATTGTGTTTAGTAGTTCTCTTTTCATTTTTAGTTGTTTTAAAACTGCGTTTGTTTTCTTTTCTTTCCATCCAATTCTAGCTATTCCTCTATAGATCCACATTTCAAAGGCTTCAATTTTCTGTTATATTTTCTGGTCTAATATCCATGTTTCTGCATAATTTCCGACCTACAAATGCAAAAACTGGACTCAAAATCAGATAAGGCTTGCACCAGGATTGTGAACCAGAACTATTCAGACCCTGCACCACCTCTGCTTGGTGCTACTAGAAAAAGACAAACCAGTTTGTTCAAGTGAAAGAGGGATTGAGAAGGACGGCAACCTTATTTCAGAAGTGTTAGGCTGAACACATGCCCACTTAATGTCCATTTTAAGTATGAAGACTTCATTACTGTAGTAGTCATCAGGAGAATGTGAGGAAGATAGAAAATAAATTACGGAAGCTGAAAAAGAAAACTTTATTATGAGATGAAAGCTACAGAAGAATCCTTCCAGTATGCCCGTCCTACCAATGTGACTTGTACTGAATTCTGTGAGTTACAAGACTAGAGAATGTGTTTTTTCTGAACAAAGATTGTTGTTACTGAAGTTTTGTGTATCCAGATCTCAGTCCGAATATAGTTGACTATATTGTGTTACAATAACATGAGTGAGTGATTCAGGAAAACGTGGACATTTCACGGGAGAGAGTGAAGGAATCAGCTCAGTAGAATAATGAATTCTCGGGATTTTGAGAGGGTTCAGTGAGAGGGGAAGAGGATGTAAGAAGGTTGGTAAGCCATAATGGCCACCGTCTTCCGGCAACCCTGCTCTTAAGCCTACCGGATGAGTGAATCTCCTTCATCTAACCTCATGATTCGACTATATCTTCAGCCAATCCACAACCTTCTTACATCCTCTTCCCCTCTCACTGAACCCTCTCAAAATCCGGAGAATTTGTTATTCTACTGAGCTGATTCCTTCACTCTCTTTCTTCCGTGAAATGTCCACGTTTTCCTGAACCACCCACTCATGTTACTGTTACACATTCTCACCTCCCCACTGTTACATTTGTAGATGACAGTGTAACTAATGTACACAACACATCTTATTTCCTTCCTCATTTGCCTCTTAGCATCGAGGGGAGATATAATTTATGGTTTTTTGCTCTTCTGTTCGCCTCTGCTGCTATGTTTCCATGTATTTCTAATATTCCATCAATCCATCTTTTTCATGGTCGGTCTTTAGGTCTGGTGTTCTCGCAACGTTTGTTGAAGGCTCGTTGTGTTTTGATCTTTCTTCCTTATCACGTGGCCAAACTATTTTATCAGTTGTTTCTTTATATATTCTATGGTAGGGGTTATTCCTAGCTTTTTTCTTCATTTCTGATCTTATCTCTCAGGCTGCTTCTTGTCATTGTTTTTTTAATCTCAAGAAAGGTTATATTTCTTATTGTTCTTGTATCTAGGGTCCAGGACCGGCATTGGTAGCACAGCATTGGGATAAAGATTGTATTGTAAAGTGCCCATTTTGCATCGAGTTATTTCCTTTTTTGACAATAGTGGTGATAGATGTCCAATGATTTGACTAGCTTTACTGCATCTTGAGTCTATTTCTTCTGTTTGTGAATTGTTGTTTGTCATTAGACTTCCTAGGTATTTAAATTCCTCTACCTGTTTTAGTTGTCTACCATCTATAATTATATTATGTTCTGTTTCTCTTTTGCGATATTCATGACTTCTGTTTTGTTGATTTCCATGTTGTATTTTGTGACTGTGCTGTTGAACCTATTTAAGTGTTCTTGTAGGTCTACTATTTTTCCATGTACTATTGACTGATTGTCTGCAAATAGAAGCTTGTTGATCTCCTCTGTCTCTGATGGGTTGATTAACTTGCATATATATATATAGTCCATGTATGTAATAAACAGTAGGAGGATAGTACGCACCCCTGTCTTACACCTGATCTAACTTTGAAGTGATCTGTGTAACCTGATGCTGTTCTGACTGTGCATCTGCTGTTGATGTATAGACTTTTATAGGTTGGTTAGATGTTGACTTACTCCATATGTAGTTATCTCCCACAGTTGTTCTCTGTTTACTCGGTCGAATGCTTTTTCCCGGTCAACGAACGGTATGTAAAAATTTTGAGTGTGTTCTGTCATCTTTTATGCTATCTGTTTTAGGGTGAATAGAGCGTCAGTACATCCTCTGTTTTTTTTCTGAATCCCATTTGAGAATCGTTTAACTGTAGTTCTATTATTGGTCTCATCCTTTTTTTCCATAATTTTGGCATATAACTTTCCTACATGGCTGATAAGCGATATGCCTCTATATTGATGGCAGTCTATATTGCTACCTATTTTTCCGTATTGGTACGATGATTGGCTATTGCCAGCAATCTGAGGATTTTTGTTGGTGCCATGCTGCATTGAATATTCTGTGCAGCCATGTAATTCTGTTTCTCTTGCTGCTGATATTATCTCTTCTGGTATGTTTATCAATCCCTGGGGCTTTATTTTGTGGTGCATAATTGATTACTTTTCTGATTTCCTCTTTCATGATGTTGAGTTCAGTGTTTGTGCATTCTTGTGTGGTTTTTGTTGTGTTATTGATAGTTTATGCCATGTCTAATAGGCCTTCAAGATATTCCTTTCCATCTCTGTTGCATTCATTGGTTATTTGATATTGGCTGTCCGTCTTTGACATTTATGAGCTCAGTAGGACCATGGAACACAACATCAAATGTTTAAATATGCAGTTACTTGTTCATATATAGGTTGTTCAAATATACAGTTCACTTTGTTAGAGGATTATGTTGCATTGTGTTTTACTTATTGTAGTCCAGTACATCCATCTGTAGCACACATCTTTTTAGAATTGCTTCCTTAGCCTTTGATCATTATGCAAGGCAGCAGTTTTATGTATTCAGAATTCTCTTTCCTAGGAAAAGTATTACTACTTCTTGTTCAGTGCTCACTTCTAAGGCATATGTGTTGTGTCATTAGTTTATGGCAAAAAAACCACAATTTTGACTTGACACATACGTCTTCAGCATAATGGATTTGATGAACCATTTTTGCCTGTGGTGGCCATTTTAACTATTTTATTCTATTCATGGAATCAGTTTCATTGCATTTGGAGCATCCCCATATGTCTCAGTATTTCTCGAAGGACTGATTGTTCCTGTTAGGGATTGTAGATACATCTAATTTTCCCACTAAGCACTTCGGGTTAACCAAACCTCTTTTCCCACCTTTAGACTCTCAGTCTCTCATTGTATACATCATTATCCCACCCATTCACTAATTCTTGGCCATTTGAACTTTTAGCAGTCAAGGATTCTATTGAGTCCCCCAAACTCTTACACCAAACCATTCAGTCTTTCCTATACAGGTTTGTATTGTGTATTCTTACTTATGTAGTTTGTAACCCTGGAGAACAATGGTCCTCATGCATAGATTTGTTTCCTGGGTGTTCTAGATATTAGACTTGGTCTTCTGATATTGCTGATGATATATTCTTGAAGTTAACAGCTCATGACTTCATAAAGAGAATAGATTCACTTGGAGTGGGCTGGGGAAACAGAATAGGCTCAGGGTGTACAACAGTGACAAAACATCAAATATAATTATAATAACTAAGGATTAAATAAAACTTTTGATGTATGCACAAGTCAAACAACAAGAAGAAATAATTCAAGTAAACAATCAAAGCAAGAACAGGTCAGTGTTTTAATTCACAATATAAAAACATAACTTTTAATACAGGATTTATACAGTGACAAGTGATTTTGTTAAACATGTGATCTTTGTAGGAACGAAGGTGTGATGTTTGTGATGTGCACAGTTTATTTACAAGTACAGTAAATTTATATACATGGTTGCTGCTACTACATTTAGTCTGATCATTTTGTTTTTGAAATGTCACTCCCTAAAGTCTAACTGGGAGATTTAATCAAGATATCAACATTCTCTTTCTCTAAGCAACATCTGCATAAATGTATTAAAAGATATCTGGAAATGCAGTGATTTGGTTAACAAACTTTAGGATAATTTTTGTTTCTAGTGAGAAACGTGAGGAAAAAAGGAAGCAGGAATGGGCATGAAGCAAGAAATCTTATTCTGCAAAAAGACCATATAGAAGAAGCCAACAACTAGTGATGAAAGAACACTGGTGACCGTATAGAAATTAAGTCAGGAAACTGAAATAATGAAAGTCAGTGGACTAAATTTTATTAGGAGCTATGATTCAGACTGTGGATATCTTGAAGCCAAGTCTTTAAAGACTTGAAGCGGCTTCATAAATTGGTGCTGGATAAAAACAAGAGCAGTCTCTTCTGGTGACCCCATGACAACACAAAAAGGATTGATTTGTTGATATCTTAGGATAACAACTAAAATCCATATACATCAGTAGCTTTCAAAAGATTTTGAGCCTCACTTTTATGTGAGCTGTTACATAAATCATGTTGAACATCAAAAAATAAAATTGCTAGCTAATTCTTTTTAACTTGGTACTTCAATCTTAGAAGCTTCTAGAACATATATGAGATTAGTCAAAAACATTTCTGCTAAAGATGATTTCACAAACTAGTCTCATTTCTGACTCATACATTCATGAGATTGTGAAAGGGACAAGTGTTTCACTACTTTTTAGCAGAGTGTAGTTTAAGACTATCTGAGCTGTCCAGTGATGGGGTTGCTACAAGTCACTGGGATAGGTGGTCGCTTCCTTTCGAGCCGTAACCGGCCCATAGGGCGTAGACCAAGATACACCTTCTCCTATATGAATTTTTTGTTCTAGCAGTTTTCTTTTAAAGATATTTTATCAAATCTCGCCATCTGTCTCTGTTCTGTGCAAGCAGTTGTATCTCATTGAGGGAGCCGATTCCTGCTGCTCTTGCCTCTCTCGGGATAGGTGGGGGCCGCATAATTTTAAATGCTTCAAACACAGGGGGACCTGTGCATCTCACTTTGGCCATAATTCTTACTGTTAGGCCAACTTTTAGTTATTTCCAGGGGGCAGGACTGAGGAGCCATTATGGCCAACAAGAGCAGGAGCTCATTTGTTACAAAAAATAATTTTGGAAGTCTAACAACCTAACAGACCAATGGATCACACCTTGAAAACAGTCGATGTAGATGAACTGTTGAAATATAAGGTTTCTTCTGAAGAATTTAACGTCAAATTTCTAAATTTATTGCGCTAGTGAAACAAAATTAATTAAAAAATAAAACGGACATAAAATATTGCAAACATGACCAATATTAAGTAATCTAATATACTATCAATAGTGATTTAAGGAACATATTATTGCTATAATATACATTATATAAGATTATGTTGGACAAATATTTATACAAGTAATTTCCTTCTGCAATTATTTATTGTGTTTATGTAATTAAACATTTCTAAAAAAAATATTAGTCTTATAAAAGCTACACTCAAATACACCAATAAACAGAAGCTTACACTTTTCTAAGCCCTATCAGTGATGTCCAACACTAGCCAGTATAAACAAAAATGGACCCTCTGAGGTGAATCAAGTGTGAATTACATAGACAGGTATTGAATTAAATTTTGTGTAAAGCACTTATCTCCATATTCCGTGCCTGTGAGTAGGCAAAGTGAATATGGTGAACTAATACACAGGAAAAGACAAATTGGCAGACCTAAACTACTATATAGAGATATCTGTAAATCATCTCTGAATGACTTCATCTGTGAAAATGACTAAGAACATCTGACAAGTGATCGCACATCATGGAGAACATGTATAAGGAATGGTCTAACATAATTTGAAACTGCTAAGGCAAAACTTAGAAGAGAAAAGACTCAGGAAAAAGGATGGAAAACCCTGTGGATCAGTGGGCCTGACTTGTTCATTCTGTGGCCGTGTGTGTTTGTCAACATTGGTAGAATTAGCCACAAGAGAAGCTGTTTGACAAAAACAAAGCCTAAAAAATTACACATTAGCCTCCACTAGACTGTCTGACAAGACGAAAAGGGCCATGCTCCCTATTTGAATTTAGCTTGTATCATTCTTTATTTTTTCTGTTATCTAGTGAATGGTTACATTCTGTCTTTTTTCTGTTATCTGGTGTATATTATGTTCTGCCTTTTTTCTGCCTGTTATCTGGTCTATGTGTTACATGTCTGCATTCTGCCTTTTTCTGTTATCTGGTGTATGGTTACATTCTGCCTCTTTTCTGTTATCTAGTGTATGGTTACATTCTGCCTCTTTTCTGTTATCTAGTGTATGTTACATTCTGCCTTTTTTCTGTTATCTGGTGTATGGTTACATTCTGCCTTTTTTCTGTTATCTAGTGTATGGTTACATTCTGCCTTTTTCTGTTATCTAGTGTATGGTTACATTCTGCCTTTTTTCTGTTATCTGGTGTATGGTTACATTCTGCCTTTATTCTGTTATCTGGTTACATTCTGCCTTTTTTCTATTATCCAGTATATGGTTACATTCTGCCTTTTTTCTGTTATCTGGTGTATGGTTACATTCTGCCTTTATTCTGTTATCTGGTTACATTCTGCCTTTTTTCTATTATCCAGTATATGGTTACATTCTGCCTTTTTTCTGTTATCTGGTGTATGGTTACATTCTGCCTTTTTTCTGTTATCTGGTGTATGGTTACATTCTGCCTTTTTTCTGTGATATGGTGTATATTACATTCTGTCTTTTTTTCCTGTTATCTGGTGTATGTTACATTCTGCCTCTTTTCTGTTATCTGGTGTATGTTAATACAATTTTGTTAAGAAAACAGGCTGATAATGTAACACCTACTTCGAGCAAGAGAAAAGGAAACTATGCACATGGACAAGCCCTGGAGATAAGAATAGGAATCAAATAGACTACATAATGATAAAAGATAGGTCCCATAACAGCGTCAAGAAGGCCAAAAACCTATCCAGGAGCAGATATTAACTCAGATCACAATCCTGTAATAATTAAAATGAAAGACAAACTAAAGAGAAATAAACAAATAACTAATTCATCAACAATACCATTAGACATAACAGCTTTAAATCATTAAGATGTTAAAGATACTTGTACAATACAAGTAAAGAACAACCATCAGAAGCTGCTAGAAGAAGGAATTGAGCAGTACCGAAGAGAAAATCCTGATGAAAAAGTTGCAACCAAATGACAGTGCACAAAGAAAAGCATTCTAGAAACTTGCGACACCTTACCCAAAAAGAAAAAGAACAAAAATGGATAATGACCCCATCTTGGCAAAAATGAAAGAAAGAAGACAATCGAAGAACACTACCCAATACAGCAAAATAGATAATGAAATACGCAGAATGTGCAAAATGGCAAAAGAAGACTGGCTCAGCCAAAGATGTCTAGAAATCGAAACTATGGAAAATAAAGAAGATTTAAGAGGGATGCACACAGAAATAAAGAGAATGACTAGCAAAAATAAAAAAAGCCACAGAAAGTGAATGTATTGCAAACAAAAAAGAAAAAAAAACACTAACAGATAATAAAGATACAATCAATAGATGGCAGGAATATATAACAGAATTATTTTATGACGAAAAGTAAAAGAAACCAATTATAAAATGTACATCAGGCTATAAAATCTTAAAATCTGAAGTGGAAAAAGCTATAAAAACAATAAAAAAGAGGAAAGCTGATAGAACCTGACAACATACATAAAGAGATGATAAAGGCACTAGTAGATCTTGGCATTGAAGTCATCAAAGACATATGCAACGACATATACCATACAGGTTAAATAACAAATTAACTAAAAACATCAACTTTCATCGGACTGCCTAAAAAAGAAAAATGGTGCAGTTGGATGCAGTGATTTTAGAACAATAAGCTTAATGAGCTATGTAATAACAATCTATCTAAAAGTTATACAAGGAAGGATTCAGAATAAATCAATATTTAATAAGAACAACAATTTGGATTTAGAAAAAATAGTGGAACAAAAGAAGCTATATTTTGCATGAAAGACGTTAATAAAATAGTACACAGAAGAAAACAAACTGCCGGCTTCATAGACTACACCAAAGCTTTTGATAGAATACACCATAAACAACTTATAGACTGCCTAAAAAGATGTACATCTAAATGACACAGACATATGACTATTATGTAATTTATACTGGGAGCATACAGCAATAATAAAATAGAAAAAAGAGAACTCTACACCTATTGATATGAAGTGAGGTGTAAGACGTGGATGCATCCTATCACCAAGCTTGTTCAATCTATACACTGAGCAAATCTTTAAAAACATCACAGAGATGCCAGGCTTAAACATTAATCGAATGATAATCCCTAAGATATGCTGATAATACTGTATTACTAACATCAAATTCTGAAGATCTACAACAATTACTAAATGAAATAAACATGATAGGCAAAAAATATGGATTAGATATGAATATAAAAAAAGACAAGTAACTATGATCATAAACAAAGATAATACTCAAAACCTACAAGTGGATATCAAAGTTGAAGGAATAGACCTGGAGACAGTTCAGCTACAGCTACCTTGGACATACTATAACAAGTGATGGAAAATGTAAAACTGAAATAAACAAAAGAATAGGAATTGCAAAAAGCAATTTAATACCATGAAAAATATACTAACATCAAAACAAATAACACCAGGGCTAAAACTAAGAATAGCACAATGTTATATCTTTACAACATCAGTAAAACTATGTACCTTTTGGCCCAACACATCCAATTTTCAGCACAGTGAATGGATGACTGATTTCTAACTCAACAGCTAAGACCACTTCAGCAAGATGAGAGGAACTGTCCAGGTATGTGGACACATTGCCAGAATATGTGATTGTATAGATCAATGAAACCATGTTGAAATGAAGAACATTTGTCATAGAATTAGAAATTCCATGCCCTAAACAAATCTTATACACACATTGTGTACATTATACAGGCTATAAGTAACAAAAAGAAAACCAGGTCTGAGAAGCAAGTAACAAAATAAAGACACTTTTCATACAGTAAAGAATGAGTATAATTGGCTTTATCAAGAAATAAAACTCAAGTAGATTCAATACTTGCATATGCACTAATAACTTGTTTATGAAAAAACTGAAAGGAAAGACAACACTGTTTCTTCTAATGGCCCCTCAAGACATTAAAAACAAAACAAAAAAATCAATATATAACTGCCTCTACCATGAAATGTTCATTGGTTTATTTATATTGCAATAGGTCTGGTCATCTGTCAATGACTGCAGCTAAATAGATTTGCATGAAGTGCTTTCTTCAACAAAAGTTATGGCTTTGTTTTAAACATGGTGGAAAACTGTGTATAAAACAATACCTCAATATGGAGTAAGGAAAAAGAAGAAATATTGAAAAGGAAAATGAATCTGTTGTAAGATACTTCACAATGATATCTTGATGGACAAATAATTCATGTTTGTAACTGCAATGATGTGGTTTTTGAAGTTTAACATTTGGTTTGGTAATAAAGTGCATGATTAACTATTCAAAGATCAATATCTTCTAATTCTTTTTGTCCTGTTTGCAGCTTCTTCCTTTTTTTTTTAACGTCAGTGTTTAGATGCAACAAGTTCATTATAATGGGGGAAAAAACCCTGCAATAAGATAAAAAAATGCAAGAGACAAATGAAGATCCATTTCAGTCAACTTCCAATGTAGACAAAGCAACTGAGTCAACTTCCAATGTAGACAAAGCAACTGAGTCAACTTCCAATGTAGACAAAGCAACTGAGTCAACTTCCAATGTAGACAAAGCAACTGAGTCAACTTCCAATGCAGACAAGGCAACTTTGACAACAGTTATTTTAATCAGTCAAAAATTGATGTGACTAATTTATGTCAATGTTTACATTTAAGATTGTCATAATTAATGCAGAGGTTAATGCCCTCATTTGTAAAAAATTACAAAGATACTGGTGCTCTGATCGACACAGAGTACCATCAGTAGTGGGCTTGGCCGACGCCCCAGTGACACAACTATTTATGAAGACAATGGCACCTACACAATAACAACCTGTAGGATGGAGATCATGGCTGTGACAAGAGCATTCCTCTGGTTAGAGTCTTAAGATTACACTCATGTCTCAATGAGCTTGATCCACAAAGTCCAGACAGCATGATCCACAAAGTCCAGAAAGCATGATCCACAAAGTCCAGACAGCATGATCCACAAAGTCCAGAAAGCATGATCCACAAAGTCCAGACAGCATGATCCACAAAGTCCAGACAGCATGATCCACAAAGTCCAGACAGCATGATCCACAAAGTCCAGACAGCATGATCCACAAAGTCCAGACAGCATGATCCACAAAGTCCAGAAAGCATGATCCACAAAGTCCAGACAGCATGATCCACAAAGTCCAGGCAGCATGATCCACAAAGTCCAGACAGCATGATCCACAAAGTCCAGACAGCATGATCCACAAAGTCCAGACAGCATGATCCACAAAGTCCAGACAGCATGATCCACAAAGTCCAGACAGCATGATCCACAGGCAGCATGGTTGAAGTCAACACAGAATCAAATATCTGTAGTGATACCTTCTTGCTTGTCCTGGGTCACACTGCTCTTAACAAAAGGGCAGATGAATTAGCCAGTTTGGCAATAATATCAGGACAACCAATGAATAAGGCAGATATCACTGACAAGCTCAGGGAGATGGGTAGAAAGAAGAACTTTGAAAAAAGTAAAACTACATTGCAGTCTATATAGCATGAACTGGGGATGAAGACAGGCATAGCCAGAACAGAGTGATATTCTGAGATAAGTGAATGATTTATCAGCTAACACAAAACAAGCACAATTAGCTGCTGAACATTTGAGAAAAAATATTGTAGTATCTGTGGATGTGTCCAAGTACAGTGGTGATAATCCTAACATAAAATAACATAGCAACAAACTACAAGAGTATAGATTTTAACTTCATACATAAAAAAATAAATAAATAAATAATTATTTGTAAGCCAATTTCAGGAAAAAATTACATTTAATTTGTATTCACCTTTATTAATTTGCCACTGTTTCCAAGGGCTGACTTAGATATGCAGAAATAAGTTTAATTATTTTGGTTTGAAAATGGCAATCAGCTCATGTGCACATTGACTAATACAAAAAGTGTGCAATGGAGCTTTTCTAAATCTACAATTATGGATGACTAATTTATGCAGCTCACAAACAATTACTTAAGGGTATGAGATTAAAAAGTGCTGAATGCTATCAAATGGGGGAAACACAACATACAAACAACATATAAGTAAATAGTAAACTGGATGTAGTTATTCTACAATATAAACAACTAGCAAATTTACTGAATTAATTTGTAACAAATATAAATAACAACAAATTGTGGAAGATCACTAATGTGATAATTCAAGATCAGTAAGAATTGCTATTATTCCACTAGTAACATAATGCAGGCATACAATCACAAAGACAAATTAAAAATCAAACAATAAGGGTCTTGTCCTAAAAGCAAGACTACCATCATCATACAGATCTATACTGAGTGTCAAAATGTCTAAAAATTTACCATCTATAATTGAGAATCTCTAATCTGCTGTTATTTTAGTTATTTTGTTTTGTACATTTTTCATAGGTAATGAAATTGATGATGAGGATTCTTTTATATCACTTCAAAGATGATCAAAAGTCAGTGCTTAGATCTAACAAATATTTGAAATGTTGAAATCAAAAGTCTACACCTGAAGGTAATGACAGATAATATTGTGAATATTTCTTCTCATATGCACTGATCTATTGATGCCAATAATACAATAATTCATGTAAATAGAACATCCATGAAACTGATTGACTTGAAGTGCCACACGTTGAAACAACTGATCAATTTTAGTATAAAGGGGAATGTAGCAGATTGAAGGCATCTTCACACACAAATGTAGCAACATTTCTGAGACTTGAATTAAAATGTCAGATCTAAGCTAAAACAAGTCATTGTGTTGATTAAAGGGCTCAAACACTGGTTAAATGTATCACTTTTATACAAAAATATATCTTATCTGAGAAAAGATGTAGTAAAATACCCATTACAACAATCTCTTAATGTCTATTTGTATATCTCCTTGTCACGGTGAGGTAATGCAGTCCCTACAATCAAGCCTATGAATGTGCTATTGCTGTCATCTACTTAGTGTCATTTCACAGGTAGTATATTTTTTAAAATTAAAGTTATTACACCAAACAGACATCTACTGTGTTGTTGTTAACAGATTTATCAATCGCAATAATTTAAATAATATTCTATTCTTTACTTTTTTAAAAAAAACCCCAATTAGGATAAAGGCAATCGACAAGAAGCTCTCCAATCTTTATTTCCCTGATAGACAATAGTGGTAATAGCTGTCCAATGATTTGACAAGCTTTGTTGCATCTTGAGTCTATTTCTGCTGTTTGTGAATTGTTCTTTGTCACTGAATCTTCTAGGTATTTCAATTCCTCTACTTATTTTAGTTGTCTGTCGTCTTATAGTTATATTGATGTTTTGTTCCTCTTTTACGATATTCATGACTTCTGTTTTGTTGATATTGATTTTCATGTTGTATTTTGCGCCTGTGCTGTTGAGTCTATTTAAATATTCTTGTAGGTCTTCTATTTTTCCATGTTTAGTGCCTGATCATCTACAAATAGAAGTTCGTTGATCTCCTTTGTCTCTGATGGGTTGGCTAACTTGCATATATAGTCCATGTATGTAATAAACATTAGGAGGGGATAGTACACACCCTTGTCTTATACCAGATCTAACTTCGAAGTGTATTTAATTAAATGGGTTTATTACAATTTTTAACACATACTACAAATTCACTAAACAAACTGTCACAGAAATCCCCCACAGCATATAAGGCATAAATGACTGAGTAGTGGTTTCAATTTGAAAAAAAAAACCAAAACAACTTTAATTATATTTTGTTCCTTCTGCAAATAAAAGTAAAGGATAGTAAAGAGATAATAAAGTATAAGACTAAAATTGATTATTATTTGTCCAGAAACAAGACAAAGAATCTTTGCCAATAAACCTGCAGAAAACTTAAGACATAATAACAAGACCACAAACAATGGTGAGAGATTCACACATGTCCATGAACTGAAATAAATTACAGTACTGGCCTGAAAATATGATTTGGATTTGAAATAAAGCATTTTAAAAGGACCAAAAAAAAAATCATAGGATAAGCATAATCTAAGATGGAATAAGTTAATCAGCAAACACATTTACTTACATTGTTTATAGACATTCAGATGATATGACAGCTGAACTATTTCATCAATATTTAGGGAACATGAGTTTGTTTAGTAAAAGGATAAAATGAAACTAGAGCCTGTCAATAATTCAATATGACAACAATTCAAGATGATCAACAAGCAATGTCCTGACAGCTGCTTATACATCATCTCAGGAATGTTTCAGGGGACATGCAGGGACATATAGATGGAAAAAAAAGCTGGGCTGCCATGACAGGGGTGGTGAACCATATCTGATCAAGACTTAATTTCATTTCTTAGTGTGGCTTATCAGTTACAGTTTATGCCAGAACTGACTGGCTGACACATGAGGACTGCCATTAATAAATGTGTTGTTTAGAGCAGATAACTCTAGCATTCTGTCCCGCCAATTATCCTTGATGTATGGATGTATAGCAAAATGTAATTGCTGAAGAAGACACAGTCCTCACCTGATGATACAAATAATGCATTATCAACTAAGATGGACAAGCTAGAGCTTCTCCAGCAGAACCTAGAAAATCAAGAAAGCCATTGCAGCTCAACATTCTTGGTTTAAACGTTAACAGTTTGCACTGACCTCATGGCATTATCAACTCAAAATCAACCCTTCCTATATGTTGTTGCCATCATTGTTTGTCCACCAGTGCTGCTGAAGATCACACTATCTCATTAAAATGCATTAAGAGACTTCTGCGATAACCAAACCAAGCAATATAGCATCAGCTGGATTGAGGACATAACCAAACCTAACACTGAGAAGTGCGATCTTGTTCCAATATAATTCACTTTGCTGTCCACTACAAAAATAGAGATTCTATCAATGCTCTTGCTCTTGGAAAATAATAACTATTAATTCACAAAAACACACACAACTAAAAATCCACCCTTTGGTCTCATACACACATTTTCTCTCTTCTCTCTCTCTCTCTCTCTCATATTGTCAAAATGGCAGTGTTAAAAACATAACAATAATGTACACTATTAATTGGTCAGATTCAGTCAATATAACACTCAAACAAAAAACTCAAGCTCAAACAATAACTGACAGCCAAATCTATGTAAGAAAGATTCACACATTTTTGAAAGAAGTATCCCAATTTATTGCGAGATTAATTGGACATAGAAGATTTTTCCTGACTTTCTGATAAACCACAAAGAGACTCACACAGCAAATTAGCACACATTATGGCAGTTTCACATATTCTACTGGAAGATCCATACATTATGCTGCAATATTTTATTGGAAGATTCACATATACTATGGGGTGATTCGTATATCCTACTGGAAGATTAAAAAATAAATTGTACTGGAACATACATACATTTCAATGAAAGATTCATACACCTAGTAGAAGATACATATATATCACTTTATGACACACTATTTAACATAACTTTATGCACATTCCATATTTTATTATGATAAGAAGTAATGCAACCACTTATACCACACAGCACATCATGGAATCACACAATCTATCATTTTAATGTGCATTAAACAGTGCACAAAACAGGGTAAAATGTAACAATTTAAAATTATGTATAACTGAAGTCAATTAATACAGCCAGCTCTCCATACATTTTTATATGAAAAATAATATTTCAATTATACAACCATTCTTCAAACATATTACACATATTTCAAATGACATGAAAGAACATCATACACAATTCTACACTTAAATATGTGAAATATCACAGTTAAAAAAAATGTGGTCTCTAAAGATCAAAGCACACCTCTTTCACACATTTTTTGTTTATTTGTGGAAGCTCATGACTGTTGGCAGCATATTTGGTGACAAGCAAATAGATGCCTGTGTGCAGGGGAGATAAGTGACAAGAGAAGAGCAGAATCTTCAACTATTCATGGGGTATATTTACATAAGGAAGCTGTTGTGGCTGAGCAGTTAGCATACTCGCTACTGACCGGAAGAGTCATGGTTCAATTCCCAAATGTGATCATTTTTTGGGACAGACATGGCTTCCGGACTAGCCCATGAAAATGGGTAATAAGGTTTTTTTCTAGAAAGCAGGGCAGTGTGGTCATGACATCGACCACCAGACCCATAAAATATGCTATTGGCCACTGCAAAATATGGACACTAGCATCATATTCCCAAGACACCTTAACCCTACATTACGACACCATCATAAAAATTACCAACTCAAAATACAAATTCTTGGAATTTGACAGTTTGCTGTGGGCAAACACACCCCCCCCCCCAAAAAAAAAAAAAACTTTCTAATTACTACTTCCTGTGACCCCAAAGTGTTGGATTTGTTTTTTTTTTTCCAAATTTGTTGTAAAAAGTATAACAATATCGTAAAAAGGGGGCAGTTTTTTCTTTTCTTTGATAAATTTCGCCTATTTTCAAGAAATTAATTTGTTTTTCTTTTTTTTTAAAATTTATTATGATGGGATAAATTTCCTCAGCCATCAGTGAGATATCAAACAAACCTTTGTAACGCGGGATAGGCAGCGAACAATGGTTAGAGGGAGCCGAACATACAGCTGTATTGAAGGACTGATGACCACCATTTGAATAAACAATGCCCAATATCTCCGATAGCCACAGCGCCATGTGTTAGAATTTCAGGCCATAAATCTAACATAACCCAGGAAATGATTTACAACATCTGATTTCCACGCATTTGCTTGGTTAAACACACAGTTGTGTAGCAACAGTTCAAAGAAAATCTTATTTTTCAAACTTCAAATGTAACAAATAAGAGGTGTAATTTTTACGATGGTATCGTGAAAATGTGACCCACAGATATGCTTCATAATCTAGGGTTAAGGCAATGACAGTGAGTGAACCCTTGCTATACTATACATATATTTACAAAAACAAGATACAGGCAACTGGGGATCATTATGTGTAAATAGTTGCTAATTATTAGTTGAATCAACCTCGTTGTACTTCAAGAAACCCCAAAGGTGCCCAGTTTCTTGTAGCAGAAGATAGTAAAAAGCATGCAATGTTTCAATTAACTTGCCAGCTACACACTTGCAAAAAACATGAGTAAAGAAACAAATATTAAACAAGTATCTAACAGAGTCTGGTAAATTAATAAAGATACATGATATATGGTTAATATTTACAGTCCAGAGATGCTGTGTGCCATCAAGGTGGAGAAGGTATACATCCCTGAAATAGATCAGATTTGCCCTTTCTGTTTGTGAACCTCACAAAATATTTTATTGCCAACACAATATAATTCTGTAATAATAATTTACATTGAGATTAAAAAGTGATGTTCGCACCAACCAAAAATATGCGTACATTTGATAAACATTCAAAGCAACTGCCCTTCTATGTACACAAATATTGAGACTAGCTGCACACACGTGTACATAGTTATCATACCAACAGTACTCATATGTACCAAAAGTAGTGTTCATATGTGTACCAAACTAACACATTTATACTGGCTACTGTTAGAAAAATACAAGAATGTTCCAATATATGTGTGTGTGTATGTATATATATATACACACACACACACACACACACATATATATATTATTTGGAGATATATATATCTCCAAAAACATAAGTATATAATTTTACAAAGCTCTCCAAATACAAAGAAGAGTACTCACTTAATCCCCGCTAACACACACAAATAAATATCTCTACCACAACAAAAAGAATTATGTAAACTCTAAAGACACAATATACCATTGCATACCACTCAAGATATACAAAAATATAACTATATCACTAGAGACAAGAAAAGAACTTACAAAAAGCTGTGACATATAATCACTTTTAAATTTAGGAAAATCTTTCATCTGACTAGAAGCTGATAAATCCTAAATTTTTTGGTTTTTTTGTGTTAAGGTTTAAAGATCGTGAAAAGTAAAACTCCTGAAGATGGTAAAGTTAATGTTTTATTGTAACTGATCAATATCTACAATATAAACATATCTTTGGCTAGAAACGTGAGGAAAAGTTCTAACGAATAACAGTAAAAAAAATGTTAAAAGTAAAGTGCGCCGTCACGCCAACTGGCATATAGGGAATATGGTGTTAGTGACCATAATTTTTACAACCTTCACGACATGATTTTTGGGGTAATGTGGTCAGTATTACGCTCGTGCCGCTTTACTTTCCCAGAAAAAACCTGGTACCCATTTAAGGCTGAGTTAACCCGGAAGCCGTTGATCAGGATCGAACCCGACCTCTCGTCCTTTGTAGTCCAGTTCACTAACCACTGAGCTTTCGTGGCTCCACTAATAACAGTGGCAATAGGTTAATGGTAGTGTGTTGGCTTAGCAATGAAGTGAGTGTTGGTTTGATGCTTCCTGAACCAGCTGACTCAGATAAAAGTAATGGTTTCTTTGATTGCAGTGACAGGAAAGGTAAAAACAATAAGGAAGAATAACAATCCCTAATGTCAAATTCTAGATGAATTGTGAAACAAAAACATTTGAATTTAGGGGGGAATATTATGGTTCCCATTTTAAACAGAACATCAGGGTTGGATCAATATAGCCACCATCAGTTAACACAGCTAAAACAACTGGATACCTGGCTGTTAGGGAAACAAAGACATCTAGGAGGAGAGAGCTCTGGTCCATGCTTACCCCAAAACATGTGCCAAAGAAAAGTGGAGACTCTACACACTTCCCACTGGATGTAGATCCTATATGGTACTTTTACTTATTCACTCTTCATAGTTTGGAATATCCTTACTTGAATAGAGATTTTTGTATGAATAGGATGTGGAGAAGGAATTAGATGTGTGGATTAAAGATGTGGAGAAGGAATTAGATGAATGGATTCAAGATGTGGAGAATAAATTAGATGAGTGTATATTCAAGGTGCGAGAAGGAATTAGTTGAGTGTATTCAAGATGTGGAAAAATAATTAAATGAGTGGATTCAAGATGTGGAGAATGCTTTAGGTGATTATTTCTTGCCAGTATTCTTGTAGTCTCTGGTATATAAAAGGGTACCTGATTTTGCTACACAAATAATATTTGGAGTTGAAGTTTATGAAAATTTGCTTTGCTATCAACATTTTGATGAAATATTTTTTTTTAAATGGGACCCAGGGGGCCAGGCGAACAGTGATATTTGCTCTGAAGCCAATTTTCTCATCTTCACTGTACAAGATGGATTATCATCACAATGAAAAAAAATAATGTGTTAGTATTACTACCTCAGTAGCCTCTCATGTAAAATATTTGTATGGTGGGAAAAGAAATGAAAACCAGGTGGGGGCAGCAGCATTGCTGGTGTTGATGCTAGAAAACAGGATAAAATTGGAGTCATCAGTGTTGTGGAAAAGACTAAACAAAATGACACTACATAACTTTCATGTCTATTTGTTTAGTCTTGGTCTTATCTGCAACATTAAATCATTTTATTTTCACTTATTTTGTTGTATCTTTATATTGAGGTTAGCTAAAGTATATACTTGTAGGGGGGATATATGACAAATGTGGAGAGGCATGGGACTCAAGGCTTCATGTATGTAACATTAAAATACAAAATTACTCACATGAGGAGACTTGGCCCAATATAAAACCAACAATGACAATTTTTGATATTTTAGTAACATTGTTAAAAGATGATGATGGCAATAATAATAATAAAATTATCCTTTCAAACAGAAAACACAACAAATGTATAAAATAAAAAAGGATAAATAAACTTCAAAGAGCAGACTTCCTTATTAACTTGTTTGCCTTGGTTGGTTTAGTTTTTCCAACCATTATAAATAAATGAAAGCCGGTATTAGGGTAATAAGGAAATACTGTGGAATTAAAAAAGTATTCATTTGTTTGTTTTATGAAGACAGCAGTCAAGCATCACATGTTGATGAAATCTATCTTCAGTTTACCAATAAAACTGGAGTCTACAGGCACCGTTTACCAGATGACTTCAGCAGCTGTTGCTACTCTCTCCACAAATTCACTCTTGCACAGTGTCAAGAAACAACTGTAGCTTCTCTACAGCTGGGGACCCAGCATTCAAATATCAAAACTTTTTCACAGCCCATCGAAGTTCTGGGCTTAAGTTCTGATCCAACTAGACTGCAGACACTTGTTCTTCATCTGCTCCTACATGAGACAAGACAGAGACAAGTTAGAGGATATGATGGAACAACAACAATATTCCAAGAGATATATATGCTTGTGAACACAAGTAACCTAGTGGGTGTTAAAAAAAAAAGTCAAGTAAAGTACTCCCATCACGCCAAGTGGTGTATAGGGAATATGGTGTTAGTGACCATAAATTTTACAGACCTTCGGCACATGATTTTTAGGGTAATGTGGTCGGTATTACACCGATGCTGCTTTACTTTCCCAGAAAAAAATCCGGTACCCATTAAAGGCTGGGTGAACCGGAAGCCATCGGTTGGGATCGAACCCTACCTCTTGTCCTTTGTAGTCCAGTTCACTAACCACTAAGCTATTGCAGCTCCCAATCTAGTAGGTGTGCTCAACATAAAGATAATTGGTTGGTTTCCAATGATCACATTTCAATCAGATCTGGTATAAAATCTGTTACCTCGCTGGTTCTGGATGTTTTTTTTACAGCACTTTCTTGCTGTTTTTTTAAATTTCATTATTTATCATATGGGTATACTGTCTAGTTCTATGGGGATTTGTAATGATGAAAAGCTGATACATTGTCCTAAAGTGTTGAGGATGATGGTAGCGTACAAGGGTGGTGTTTTGATTTTAATGATTGAATGTTAGAAACTGAGACTATTCATGAGGATGAAATCTTGAGACTGCAACAACTTACACGGTTGAGCATTTATTTTGAATAGTGAAGTAGGTATGTACACAGATAGCAAGATATTGGAACCATCAACATTCATTCATTTTCCTCTTGGGCCGAAGATGACACATAGTTCTCCACAATTGACAATTTGCTGCTAGTTCTTGTTGATCTTGGTTGTCTCATAGTCCCATGGATGAGCCTTCCCTAGTAATTTTTCTGTGTAGGGGATCCTCTTTGTCTTTCTTGTTTTCTTTTACCAGATGGTTTCCACATGAATACCTGATGGGGAAGTCTTTCTTCATTCATTTTCAGCCCATGACCAACTAATGTATTTCCAATGTCTTCTCCTTATAAAGCTCAACACATATTCTTGTTTAGATTCATCTGTTATCAGTTTTTTTTTAATGAATTCTTTCCAGCTTATGCTTGAGATACTACATAGACATTTGTCTTCAAAAGCATTACATTTTTAAACTTAAGTCTGGATGGATTTCCAGTTTTCACATCAAACAAAAGATCTAAGCTTTCTAAACAATCTAAGTTTGGACATTTGTTAAAAGACTTTGATGCTAGTGCAGTGTGTGTCAAGATTTCTGATTGGTCTCAATCTCTGAACATTTGTTAAAAGACTTTGATGTTAGTGCAGTGTGTCAAGATTTCTGATTGGTCTCAATCTCTGAACATTTGTTAAAAGACTTTGATGCTAGTGCAGTGTGTGTCAAGATTTCTGATTGGTCTCTATCTCTGGACATTTGTTAAAAGACTTTGATGTTAGTGCAGTGTGTCAAGATTTCTGATTGGTCTCAATCTCTGAACATTTGTTAAAAGAATTTGATGCTAGTGCAGTGTGTGTCAAGATTTCTGATTGGTCTCAATCTCTGGACATTTGTTAAAAGACTTTGATGCTAGTGCAGTGTGTGTCAAGATTTCTGATGTGTCTCAATCTCTGGACATTTTGCTGTCTATTAGGTAATATCTGTAACTTTTTGTAAAATTTCATTAAGTCAGAGGCTATGTGTTGGTAATATCCAGGACTTTAATTTTGGCCTTGTTGATCTGAAGGTCTATTTAACTAGAAATGCTGAGGTGTCGTTTTATTTTTTCTTGTGCATCAGGGTGTGTTGAGCCCAAGAGTGCCAAGTCGTCTGCAAAGTCAAGATCTTCCAAGAGTTTATTATCAATCCATTTAAAACTTAATTGTCTGTCTTCTATGGATTTTCACATGACCCAGCCAAATGCAATTCTGAATAAAAGTGGTGACATGGCACATTCTTGTTTCACACCTGTTTCCACAGTGAACCAGTTAAAGTTGTCAGTTTCTGTTCTCACACAACAAACTGAATCTGAATAAAAGGCTTTTATAACATTCACATATTTTGTAAGAAATCCATATAGATGTTAAGGATTTTCCATAGAGTAGGTCGGTGTAAACTATTGAATGTCTCCTGGAAACCCACAAAGTTAATGAGTTAAGATTGAGAGTGAAAATATGATCAAAACATAATGGATGTCTGAATCCTGCTTGTTCTTCTCTTAAGTTCTTTTTTTTAATCTACTGACTTTTTCAATCTTTCTAATATCATGCTGCTGAAGATTTTTTCTTTCTCTAGCCTCTTTGCCAGTTAGTAGTATTTGGTCTCTGACTTCCTTCCCAGCAACATTTGGCCCTTGGTCTCCCTCCTAGCTAACAACATTTGGCCTCTGGACTCTGTCCCAGCTGATAGCATTTGGCCCTTGGTCTCTCAGTTGGCGTACTTCCCAGCTGACAAATTTGGGCCCTAGGTCTCCCACCTGGCCTCCTTCCCAGCTGACAGCTTTAGGTCCTTGGTCTCCCACCTGGCCTCCTTCCTAGCTGACAGCATTTGATTCTTGGTCTCCAGATAGCCTCCTTCCTAGCTGACAGCATTTGATTCTTGGTCTTCAGATAGCCTCCTTCCCAGCTGGCAGCATTTGATTCTTGGTCTCCAGATAGCCTCCTTCCCAGCTGACAGCATTTGATTCTTGGTCTCCAGATAGCCTCCTTTCCAGCTGACAGCATTTGATTCTTGGTCTTCAGATAGCCTCCTTCCTAGCTGACAGCTTTAGGTCCTTGGTCTCCCAGGAACATTTGGCCTCTGGCTCTATTCCCTGCCAGCGACACTTTCCAGGAAAGTCTCATTCATTTTATAATTTCTTCCTTTCTGTTTCAGATATTTAAAAAATCGTTATGCAGTCTTAAGCTTTAATTTGTTTATATTATTGTGTTTTGTCCATTGTCCAGGCAGAAGCCAACCGTGCCATGATGTCATTTTGGTTTTGTGCGTATACTAGGAATAGAAAGCAGGGATAAGATATAATAGAAAGAACTCTACACCTATTGATATAAAGTGAGAAGTCAAGCAAGGCCATGTTCTACCTACATGTTTGATCAATCTCTACACTGAGTAGATCTTTAAATAAATCATTGAAATGCCAGTTTTAAAAATCAGTGGATACCAAAGTAATAACCTAAGTTGTGCCAATGACTTTGTATTACTGGCAGAAAGTCTAGAAGAACAATAAATAGTTAAAGAAAATAACTCTAGCAGAGAATATGGATTCTTCTTTCTTTCATTCTACTTCATATGTCATGTTGCACCATGGAGAGAATATGAATTCTTCTTTCTTTCATCCTACTGCATATGTTATGTGGCACCATGGAGAGAATATGGATTGGATATAAATATTATATAGACTAAAACTATGATATTAAACATAGATAACAACACACAACCTACAAGTGAATACAAGGTAGATAGAAAGAAGATCAAAATAGTTTTAAAATATGAGTGATTAAAAACGTGAGACAGAAATAAACAGAAGAAAAGGAAAGTGCTAAAAAAACATTTTTGACAACATGAAAGATACACTCACATCAACACAGATAACCTCAGAACTAAAACTAAGAACAATAAAGTGCTATATTTACTCATCATTTATACATGGTACTGAAACATGGACACAAAATAACATTTTGAAAACAGAGAAGAGAGTTGAAGCCCTTGGAATGAGGATTTATGGAAGAATGGGTAGGACTATGCCCATGTGGCAACTGGGGCTCCTGTGGCGAGGGGAGAAAAGAATAGAGCCACTGTTACTTGTCAAGCATGTTCCATGAGGCAACTAAGGAGATCTGGGATCATCATCTGTGCAGTCAAGTATAAAATGCATGGAGTGGCCTTGTCAATGGAATTTACCAAATCATTTTGGGAAATGCTGTGACAAGTGGTAGAGCTTATATGGGGTTTCCTCGCTGTAATGAAACTGGTGCCATGGATAGAATAGAATAGGTTAGAATTGGATGAAAAAAGAAGAAATTAAATCACGAAATTTTGAAACAGCTGAGAATGAGGAAAGAACTTTTTAAACACGACAAATGAGATTCTTAGATCATCTAAAAAGACACAAGAACCTTACTGAAAGTCGTCTTTAAGAAGGACAAATAAGGTAAACGAATCAGAGGTAGACAAAGACTAATGTGGACTGACAACATCAAGAGATGGACAGGAGATCCTATGACAGAATGTATCATTAATGCAAGAAATACAAATGGTGCTCTGCGATAGCAACCTTTGAAGGCGAGGTGGCACAAGATGATGATGACTGTCTACTTAATTATTGTAACAACTTGAAAGGTTATTCTGACTGATACAGAATCACAGAAAAGAGAGATCTGACTTGTCCAGCTTTGGTGTCAGCTTACCTTCCATTGTTGGGATATCATAATCACTGTCTGCACTTGTCACTGACCCTGATCCAATATAAACGTTGCTGTCGTGGGAATATGATCTATGATGATGCTGCTGCCGCTGTTGCTGTTGTCTGGCTAACTGGGCCATCATTGTGGCTGCCTCATAGTCAGGCAGTGGAGGTCGTCGGCCAGCAGAGAATCCAGGATGTGATGAATAATTTGAGACTGTTAGAAAGACAAAATAGAAGTTTTTAACTGTTTCAGTTTCAGACCACATTTTCTATACAAAAAGAGATTATGAAACTGAATGTTAATGTTCTTCTTATGCCACAGTCACATTCATCAGAAGTTCCTTTACTTTGTATGTTGAAAAGATGGTACTTCAATCTGCTATAGCTTGATCAGAGGCTTACAATTGTTACTTGTTCTTTTCTGTTGAGTTGATAGTAGGCATCATTTTTCTGGTAACCCTCTGTATTCCATTTAGTCATCAATTTGTTTCTGACAAACCTTTTGATTCTTCATAAGTAGCACTTATCTGGATGGTGTAATTTACCACCTTCCTTTGCCAATTCCAGGAAAACTGTAGTGAGATGGAATCCACTGAATACAGTTCTTCATCTGTGGCTGAGCTTATAGTGTATTACTCTTACATCATTCAGGACTTTGTTGCCATGACTCCTCATTGCTGTAAATATTGACAGAGCATAAATATCAATCAAATCTTAAAGTAATAATCATAATGCTAAATATAAAATCTGAATGTTAACTGAGAGAATAGATATTACAGTTCTCAGTGCTGACTCATATGTTCTCAATTTGTAAAGTGTACATGTTTCTAGTTCCCACAACGTATTGGTTGTCCACAATCTTGCATTAACCCCATAGCTGTAATATCATAACTGAACAAAGCTTGATTTTATGTTGCTGGAGTGTTAGAAATAACTTCCATCATTTGTTAGATTGAACTCTAAAAAATTATGATGATGTTTGGCTAAAACATTTGTTTGACAGGGTTTCCTTCTGATGATCAGATTGCCTCCTGCTGCAAAATTCTGTGTAAAGAGTTTCCTATTATTGAGAGATGACCATATCTTCTTATGCAAATAACATTTTAATAATTTAAATCACATTTAGTTTGTTCTTTTTTGTTGTAATAAAAATAAATATATATTAGATTTACCCCCCTAAAGCTTTCTTACCTTTTGTATTTATTTTAAGAAATGAGTTTTATTAATTATCTTTTAAAAAAAAATAGCTCAGTGTTATGAAATAAAACTGTTCAAAATAATAAACTATGGAGAAGTAAACAAACGTCATGAGCAGTAGACAAACAAATGAAAAGATGATTAGAGGCCACAGAGATGGGATTCCTCAGAAGAATGTTGACAGTTCCCTGGACAGCTAAGAACAACAAGGGCATACTTAAAGAGGCCAACACAAAAAGGGAGCTCCTAAAAAACATCAGAAAGAAACAATTAACATTTTTCGGGCACATCATGAGAAGAGGAAAGTTGGAATACTTAGTTACAACTGGCAAAATACAGGGAAAGAGAGATCATGGATGACAAAGAGAGAAAATACTAGATAGCTTGGTGTTATGGCATGGAAAACAGTCAACAACAGATCTGATACGATGCATGGTGGATAGAAGATTGTAGAAGGACATGATCTCCTACGCCAACCGGTATGGCACATGAGGATGATGGAAGAATGTGTTTTGTTTGTTGGTGCTTATGGTTATTTTGGTGTTTATATCTACCTAGTTTGTCATTAAAATGGTGTGAAATGAGTGTAAACTGTGTTGTGGTTTAAAGCAAGATATAAATTATGTCTCTCAGTCAGACATACACATCTGACTCCAGCAGGTCATATTTCAAGTACCAAGTTCTTCAACCCTCTCTCAAGTAGCTAAACTTGTTAATCTATGGATGTTTCAAGGGGAAAGTCTTCTCCTGATCAGCTTTCAGAAGTCAAGGACTTGTTTTCAGCTCATTCTCTGCATACATTTTGCATCTTCAAAAATACGTTATTTCTTGAGATTTGAAAGCTGAACCACATATTTATATCACAAGGACAGTCTACACTATAAATTATACAGTTTTAAGGGCACTCTCTTACATATAAAGATGGACATAGTTTAAAAAAAAAAAAAAAAATAAAGAGCCCCGTCCCGCCAAGTGGTGTATAGGGAATACGGTGTTAGTGACCATGATTTTTGGGGTAATGTGGTCGGTATTTACCCGTGCCGCTTTACTTTCCCAGAAAAAATTTTGGTACCCATTTAAGGCTGGGCGAACCGGAAGCCATCGGTTGGGATTGAACCCTACTTCTTGTCCTTTGTAGTCCAGTTCACCAACCACTGAGCTATCGCGGCTCAAAGAAAGACATACCCGTAGAAATACCTGGAACTGAAACTTTAAGACAGAGATCACAAAGATAAGTTACACCTGGAGAATGCTAACCAAAATGACTTACATAATGGTAAGGTCTCAATAGTTTAATGACCACTGGCTTATGTTAACCAAAATGATTTCACATAATAATGAGGTCTCAAATAAATCCTAAAATAATAATACAAAATGACTAGAGCACTTACCAACAGGAGCTGACATGCTTGAATTACTTAAGACTGTGCTATACGATGGAAGGGGTGGTCGAACATTTGGAAGTTGACCTGAAATAAGACCAGAAATATGAGATTCAGCAAAGAAATAAGCTAAAAATAAAGACAAATTTTAGCATGACAACAGCACTTGAAATTGGAATTGAAAACATATTATACTGCAATGGTGCAGGATTAAAGCTTGGGTATATGTGTAGAGTGTATGGAAGTTAAAGCAACTTGTGAAGTGTTATCATATGACAGAATAAAAAACAACACTTCCATGTACTACACTACACTAATGAAAAAGTCACTTCCTGTTTGTGCTACCTGATAAAGGTATGTGCGGTCAGTCATTGTCAACTAAATGAGGGCTTTACAATAATATTATATTTACTGAGCAGATTAACAGCATAGTGTCAAGTTTGTACTTGTATGCACATGTAGCTGCTAATGCATGATAGGTACAACAAGGGCAAGTAATCTCTCATCAGACAGAAGAAATGATTCTCTTGAAGTGCCTCATCATCATGTGCCATACCAGTAGGAAAATGCTATCATGTCCTTCCATAATTTCCTGTTTCAGGGCATCATATCAATTCTTTTGTTGACTATTTACCATGTCACAACACCAACCTATCTAGTACCTTCTCTCTTTTTTATCAGCGATCTCTATTGTTTCTTGACAAGATTTTTCTAGGCAATATAAAAAGGTAGTTTGACATTTTCTTCCTTCCGGACAATGACTGCACTAGTTTGTGATTGTATCCATTGTCTTTGCACTTGAAATCATTTGCCTACCATCATTGAATGGAGACGATAACCAGTAATATTTCTGACTGCAGTCAGGTTTGTTTCATAGATACAGAAATACAGGTGCCTCTTGAGTAAGCCTGACACATGATTGTCTGATATTGTCTGAGTGTCCATATGTCCTGCTCTAACCAAACAAATCCTATCTGTTCTGGTCCTGTATGTAGGTGCAGTTGTTCTGGTCCTGTATGGAGGTGCAGTTGTTCTGTCTTATGTGTAGGTGCAGTTGTGTCTTATGTAGAGGTGCAGTTGCTCTGGTCCTGTATGTAGGCGCAGTTGTGTCTTATGTAGAGGTGCAGTTGTTCTGGTCCTGTGTGGAGGTGCAGTTGTTCTGTTTTATGTGTAGGTACAGTTGTGTCTTATGTAGAGGTGCAGTTGTTCTCTCTTATGTAAAGTTGTAGTTGTTCTGGTCCTGTGTGGAGGTGCAGTTAATCTGTCCTATATGAAGATTTAGTTGTTCTGGTCCTATGTAAAGGTGCAGTTGTTCTAGTCAAGCATATTACAATGGCTGCCCATTGTTCCTTGTAACCATGAGTAGTCAGTCTATGGTTCATAGATTGTTTCCTCCAATTTGTTAAATAGTCTTTTTCTCATCTACAAAAGCCACAACAAACTAAGAAAAAGCATATAAATTACAAGTCATAAGTACATGAAACAAAAATAATTAAAACAGAAATAAAGTACTGCTGAAACTACTAGACAAAACTGTGAAGAAATCAAAGGAAAAGAAATGTGACTTGGGTGTTGTTGAATGTATATTTACAGTGGTTAGAGGTAGTGGTAAAATAACAAACTAACCGGTAGCAATAATAAAGCTAAATGGCAGCAATAACAAAAATACTAGATAGCAATAACAAAAAAACTAACAGATAGCAACAACAAAACTAAATGGCAGCAATAACAAAAATAACTGATAGCAATAACAAAAAACTAACAGATAGCAATAACAAAAACAGAAAGCAATAACAAAAAAACTTACAGATAGCAATAATAAAACTAATAGCAATAACACAGCAAACAGACAGCAATAATAAAACTGACAGACAGAAAAAAGATATGGAAATACTAACTACAATTGATGTGAAAAAAAAAAACGTTGAAAAAAATTAACAAATGTGTCTCTGCAATCTTATATATTTTTCCTCTAAAGAACTGCAATAATCTTCTAAAAGAAAAATGAATCCCAAAGAGCAAAATTTGTTAAGTTAACTAAACACATTTTGCTCTTTACGTTACTTTTGTTCTTGTTAGTGAACTGTTTTTATAACATCATTTTAGGTCCTTCATAAAATAAGAACCACACTTAAATAATGAAGTGGTTAAGGAATTACTAATATCGAAGGTGTGGTATCGCACAACTTGAGTGAGTTCTTCTTCCTTCCTCATCTGACTCTCAGAGTCAAAGAGTTATGAACTGAAGCCAGGAAATAAAAGAAAGACATTGGTGTCTGCCACATTAACTGGGTCTATGAGATAATGATTTGTGAGTCAATTCAGTGGCATTAACGCAGCTGAACCACACTCAAGACTCTCATACATGGCACCTGTATATAAACTCTTGGTTTTCCTTTCCCATTACTGAAAAATCGATAAATGTACTGTATTTAATATTAACACTTAATTACAATATCTATTTGTAAGTCTCCCATTTATGATACTGTAATAACAATTACTACTACTTAAATGTAACATTAAGTACTCTAAAAATAGTATTTTCTCTAAACTTTTAACACAAAGCCATGTGTTCACACTAGGCAAAACATGGGGGACTCGGAATTCCTGGCTCAGGTTGATTTATGACTTGAGTTTCACCTCATGGACCAGACGTGTTACAATGTCTATCGGTATGGTCTCCGTAAACTGTGTCATGAACTAACCTCACTGCACTCTGGCTAACCCATAAATAAAGAGTTTCTCTAAAAAGAAATTATACAAATTTTGCATCAAAATGAGTTCCATAGCTCAAAGTTTCTGCGTTCACCAGCTTTCACCTCTGGCAAAGTCCCTAGAGTCTAGGAACTGAATTATGTGTATTAATTTGTTTTTCCCTGGCAGCTGCCTCCACAGGAGTCACTCAATGCACAGGCAGATAACTCCCGACTTCGGAGGTATTCATATTTTTTTCCGTCTACAAGTAATTAACATTTTAATCCAGGCCTCGCTGCTGAGACCAGGAGTAGAGAAATATCATAAATGTGCAGCAGGAATTTGAACTCACAACCTCTCTGTCTCAAGACTGGCATCTTGCTTCGAGACCAACCAGTCTGCAGGAATTTGAACTCACAACCTCTCTGTCTCAAGACTGGCATCTTGCTTCGAGACCAACCAGTCTGCAGGAATTTGAACTCACAACCTCTCTGTCTCAAGACTGGCATCTTGCTTCGAGACCAACCAGTCTCCCCTGCCATGAAGATTTTAATGTTTAAAAGAAATGTAGACTCCTGGTTTGTAATCATGTGCCTGAGCTAAATGTCATAAATGAATATTTCTTTCAGAGAAAATAAGCTTGATGTGTTTCCTCACCTGAAACAGGACAGTAAACAGGCCCAGCTGGGGCTGTCAGACGCCTGTGTTGTTTGGGGGATATATTGGAAGCAATACTACCATGACCTGAGTCATTTTCTGATGATGATTGTTGACTCTTCATTCCTCGGATGCTGCCTGTAGGGCTCTGTGATTCAGTAGAACTCAGTGACCCTAATTTGATAACAAGATATTATCACATAATGTACACCATACTGGAAGTAAAGGGAGACTAGTATTTATTTCTATAATTAAGGGAGACAATATTATTTCTAATGACTATTAAACTCCTTTAGAAGTTAAAACAAAATTATAATTTATAGCAACAAAGCTGCCAAAAGCAGTAAACAAATTACACTAATTTACCACAATCATGATATACAGCAAACATAACTTTTCTACATAGCCTATATACATACATACATTACACACAAACATATAAATATGTATGTGTATACTAAGGTGCACTACATGACATCAACAAATCTGATGGTGACTGGTGACACAAACATATGCAGCCAATCTATTCATATCTACGAAGGTGATCAGTGACACAAACATATGCAGCTAAATTATTGCATGCTCAGTCACCACAAAAATATTAGCCCATATATTCACAAAAGCTAAATAACTTCACAAAACATGAATTTGATGAAAGCAAAATAAAACAAACAAAAATATGTTATAATTAGTAATGATAACAAATTAGAGAATAAAGATGCAAAAATAAAGAAAAATGTACAGACATTTTATAGAAGAAATGTACATGAGATTTACTGTCTTTATGACCTGCAAACTATATTTACTTATTTGTATACAGACACTCGGTCTAGTGATTATTGCTCTGCTTTATCTGACCTGAAATGGGCATAAATTGCATTGTTCAGTGCAAACATTTGATTTTTTTTTTTTAGTACTAGGTTTGAGAAGATTGAAAGATACAGCAAGAAACCAGAAAGAAATTGAAAGATCTTGATTATTAATGCCGCAGTGACAAAGGCAAGAATAGCATCAAATAAAATTAGGTGACTACTGGTTAATGTGAACTAAACAGGCTTGATATAGCTCTAAAAAAGGTCTCATTATCAATTACCATATCAACTCCCTCCACAACAATATGACTTTTATTTTTACTCTTGCAAATAGGGGGTCACCATCAATGTAATCAAACAAATTCCACTAACCCTCTGATCTCTTGCTTAATTTGTCTCAGCATAGAGCGCCAACTCCATAGCACCAGTGATAGTTTCTCATTGAACTTTGTTGTATTTCAATACCCTGTAAGACTTTCCCAGCCATTTTGTCATTCCATCTCAGATATTCTCTGTAACTGCACTGCTTCTCCTCTTCAGTCTTTTCCTCTATTGTATCTATTCTTTCCATGCCTTCATTTATTTAGTATATATTTAACTCTAGGTTACAACCGGTTTGTAAACATAAAGGTGGAGAAATATTCCCCAAACCACATTTTTATTACTTCAAATGATCTTCCATATTGTCCATGATTAATATATCAAATGATCTTCCAGTTTTTTCTGTTTTTTGCATTCGCCAGCTTTACCTATGATGAAGTCCCTAGAGACTAGGAACTGAATTTTGTGTGTTAATCCATTTTTTCCTGGCAGCCGTGTGCACAGGGATCTCTCGCCACATAGGCAGATAACTCTGTCTTCGGAGGTACTCATATTTTTTCCATCCATGAGTAATTGGCATTTCAAGCTGGGCCTCGTTGCTGAGACCAGGGGTGGTTGTAGAGAGAAATCATAAATAAAAATCCCAACTGGTGTAGCCAGGATTTGAACCCACAACCTCTCTATTTCGAGGCAGGCATCTTGCCTTGAGACCAACCAGTCCCCCATCCATGATTGATATATCAAATTATCTTCCAGATTGTCCATGATTGATATATCAAATTATCTTCCAGATTTTCCATGACTGATATATATATACACAAAATTACTAATTCTTCTTCTTCCTTACTTAGTTTATTAGCAAAATGCCTTGCAATGTGCTGCTCAACTTGATTTTCAAAGCATCAGTCTTCACTATTAATTCATTTAGGACTACTTTCTTAGCCCTTGCTTTCTTTTGACTTCCCTTCAAGGCAGCAGTTATTTGCACACCAGAATTATATTAATTTCACGTGTGGTCATATCACGTGACTGCTTTTCCCAGCAGTTTGCCTGGACAGGCCATTCAGATGAATTCCACCATGCAGGCAGCACAGTCTTTCCAGCTAAGTCATTTTTAATATACTTTTATAGATTCATTATTTACTTCTCACTCTTTAGTTTTCAACTCCTCATCATTTGCCTTTACTTATGATTTTATATATCCTTACACTTCTCCATACTTCCCATATGTAACACATCTCTTCTTCATCTTACCACCCTATCCTCATCTCTCCATCCACCTCTACCCAACTTTATCATCCGACATGTAGCTATAGATATTAGTGCCTCACCATTTGTTGTCATTGTCCCCATGTTCTGAAGAAGGCTGCAGGCCGAAACATCAGTATTGTGTTGTGTTTCTTCTTTGTAAAACTGCGACCATAACTTGGAGTGTACACCACACTCCACTACTGGCTCCTTGCTACCAGCTTTACCGCAGCATTGCAATTATCTGTCTGTTCCCTTATATTAATTGTTTGTCAACATCAGTTTTGGGAACTACTGATATAGAAGACCTAGAGTTGAACTCTCCTCTAGGAAGGATAATCTCCAAGTTCTTCAGCAGCAAAAGGAAAATCAAGAAAGCCATTGCAGTCAGCAACACCAAATGATTGTGAGAGTTAAAGGCTTAGGGTAGACTCCATTTCATTAGCCTTGCCTCAACTCAGATTGCACATCATCATCTTGTGCTCCACAACAAAGATTGGCTATCATGAAATCACATTACATTCTAACTTTTGCCTTGATGGTACACACTATTATAAGTTCTCCCATCCATCTTGTCATATTATTTGTCCATTTAAGTCTTTGTCTGCCTCAACCCGATAACCTTGCATTTTCCCTTTCAAAATGATTTTCAGTAAGCTATTTTTAATTTAAAAAAAAAAACAACTTCTTCATAGCTTTCTTTGGAATAATGTCCTTTCCAGTGCAGCCTGTTGCATTATTCTTTCATGTCCCAGATATGAATTATCTACCACATATTTCAGTACTATCGCTTTTTAGGTCATTGATCCTTTATCACTCCTCCGTCAAGTAGGGTTTCTCCCACTTTGATCAAGATTATATAGTGACTGATATGTATAAGAGTGATCAAGACTATATAGTGATTGCTATGTACAAGAGTTGATCAAGACTATATGGTGACTGCTATGAACAAGAGTTGATCAAGACTATGTGATGACTGTTATGTACAATAGTTGATCAAGACTATATAGTGACTGCTATGAACAAGAGTTGATCAAGACTATATAGTGATTGCTATGTACAAGAGTTGATGAAGACTATATAGTGACTGCTTTGTACAAGAGCTGATCAAAACTATATGATGACTGTTATGTACAAAAGCTGATCAAGACTATATAGTGACTGTTATGTATAAGAGGTATCTAAAAAGCTAAAATTACAAGATCATTGCACCATGAAACACTTTTTTCTCACTTCCAAAATCAGACAATGGTTGATTAGTATTGTGAAATACTAAATCCTAATTTTGTGAAAGCCACAAGTTAAAGCCATACTAGCAACTACATTTGTGCTGACAACTAGTAGCAATTATAACTTAAGTATACTAACTCTGTTATCTATCCACATATTTTAAGTCAAGGTCAATATTTACATTGAAGATTTTGTGAAGTGAATCATTCAATGGCTAGTCTTTCAGTGGCATTTTCAAAGAGAGAGAGACTGTCTCAATCTTACGATATGACATCCCATTTTAAATGCTGTTGATTCTTGTTGTGCAGCCTTTACTCTTTCCCTCAACTGTCTCCAATTTTCCATAACATTTGACTTATCTCATTTGAATATAAGTGATTAATTTTACTTTGTATTTTTCTATTTCTTCCTCTATGTACAGACTTCAAAATTAAGAAGTTTGAAGAAAGCATTTGCCATTTCAAGGCTGGTAACTTCCCTTTACAGCATGTCCCTGTATGGTACCAGTGATGACCACAAGAACCTGCTCTGTTCATCATATATTTATTTTTGTATCAACATTTATTTCCCCCATGACAAATTACATCACAGATTATCCTTTCTATAAGCCATTACATGACAGTTAATCTTAATCGATAAATAAATCTTTGTACGGCACATATTATTGGGTACCACTCATTTACAATTCTTTTTTCTGATTCTTCCTTATACCAACTTTACCACATATTCATGTATGTATATCCTTCTAAACACTTTTATATGGCATATTAACTGAGTTTTACACTTTGAGTAAGCCCTTGCACAGCACATTTTCACCTATTCTATAATTCTTTGTATGGCAGATATGAGTACAGTCTTATTGGGCCTTACCCATTCTAACTGGCTTCTTTCGTAACCCTGTGCCCAAGCATGAACTTTCAGGTGTCAAATTGAGTGGAACAGGCCGAGAGTGGCCTATCCTGGGAGAAAGAGGATCAGGACCCCTACGATTAGTGACAGGACTCACAACCTTGCCCACTGGAATTCTGGGATCGTGGGGTTTCACTCTGTCTGAGAGTGCCATCAGTTTTCTCACAGCACCTGGTGATTCTGCACCTGTATTGTGAAGTGTTGTGCATCACATATTTATACAAGCAGGCAAACATACAGACAGCAAAATGCATATGCAAAGACAGAAGGTGAAACTAGGACAATAATCAAGCATGTGAGCTGTAGTGGAAATGGCTATTATTGCAACATAATGACTTACATTATTATTCTGACTCTAATAAACGTTTCAGACACATTGATTCATTCTTCTTCTCTTTTTTTTTTTCATCCTCCTTTTATTGCTCATCAAACAACATCAAAGTTGACGAAAAAATCTAATCCTTCCAATGCCTTTAATAGATTAATTATGCAAACCAAACAAATCAAAATTAGTTTCCCTCAAATCCAACAGATCTTGGATTCCTTTGTCTTTTAGACCAGAGACTCCCATACAAATTGGACAATAATCACCATCATCATATTAGGTAACCTGTAGCAACAATAAATTCCTTCCACAACTGCCTGTCTTGTGAGCATTTCAGTATTTTTCCTGGCCTTTTGTTTTCCCATATTGCACTCCCGTCTTAAATATATCTTCCCTGTGATCTTTGACTGTCAGAGCCTCAGTGGTTAGTGTACTACTGACTAAAAGGCTCCGGATGTCATTCTCAGAAATAGTTAACTTTTTTTTTCTCCTGGATCCTCACATCTTCAGGGTTCACCCAACCTCTGAAAATGGACACCAGAAATATTGTATTTGAAAATAGAGCATCCTGGGATGATACCAACCATTTCACACATTTTAAAATTTGCCTTTGGTCATTGATAACTATGGGCGTTGGTGAGGCAGGAACTTTACTTTCTAGACTTCTCTTGTTGATGATCTTTTTTGCTGCCTCTAGGTTCTTGAGACCTCTTCTATGTACATCTCCAATGAATTTTGCATGTTCTTAATTTTTTTTTTTTTTCACTTCAGATATAATTGTTCTTAGAGTAGGTGGTTGAGTAGGTTGGACAAATGTTTTCCCATCAATGGATATTGGTTCAAAACTCTTAGGAAGATCAGAAAGTTATTTCTTTCAGAGGTGAGATAAAAACTGTAGCCTATATACCAAGCTGTGGGTTTATCTGGGGTTTGCTGCCAATAGTCTCAACACAAACTTCCTGGTGTAGAAAGTAGGATAAATGCTGTAAATATAGTTTGTCTTGATGTTTCTTTTTCAAATTTGTAACCTACAACTGAATGTAAAGTAAGAGCAGACATAGCACAGAAAGATTAATGATCATGCCATATTTACTGCAAACTATAAAATCAACTTCATAAGCCAAAGCACAGATCATTCTAAAAAGGCAAATAAACTAACAAATGAACAGCTGCAATGAACAGAACAATTCTGATGCACTAATTGTCACCATGACACAATTCTCATGAAATGCACAAAGAGAAAAGAGCATCAAGCTACTCCTGCACTTTTATTATGCAGCCTATTTTTTTACAAAGCTTCAATTCTGAGCTGAGCCATGCACATCAACTCGCAAAGCTTCTACAAACTCTGCAACAACAAAACTTTTCTGCAAATTACATGTTTCATTTAAACTGTCATGTTTTATTGTGTATATGTTATTGTATGCACAACACAGAAGCCAAATTAAACACTTTTATTAAAACAATATGCTAACCATTAGTCATTGTAATAATTTATTTTAAAAATATACCTAAACCTGTCATTGGTCATTTATATTGTACATAAAACTGTTAAAGAATTAATTATATATCAAGTGATTTTTTTATTTGGTGAAATCTATTACATAAATAAAATTACTGGAATAAATGTGATTAAGGGAAGCTTATACAGAACCATAATTATGTGAATAAGAGAATGACTGAATAATATTGCTCGCAATAGGAACTTAGATACCGAAACAAATACTGAATGTATTATAGAAAGCTAAGAAATAAAATGACAACAAACGAGTTAGATTAAATTAAATATAAACATATAAAGGACAAGTCCTGACCCTATAATCACATTAGTTCAAATAGAAAGCATAGAACCTGTAGCATTTACAACATACTTGGGAAGCACTGCAACACCAGATGGGGTAAACAATGAAGACAGATATTAACAGAGGAATAAATGAAGCCTGAACAGCTTTTGCCAGTCTTAACAATATCTGGAGATTCAGCCAGTATAATACAAAATCATAAACTAAGGATACGTGAAAGATGTGTACTTCAGAACTTGTACATGGATCTTAGCTAGAGAATAATGAAAAATCAAATATCAAGATCATCATCATTTTATACAACCTGCCCTTAAGATAATTCCCAGATTATTTAGGCCAAACAAAATCAGCACCCAAGACTGCTACAAATATAAAAGTAAGCCCTTGTTAACAAAGGTTGAGTTATGGCAAGTTTCCATGTAAAGTTGTTGTGGCTCAAAGTGGAATTTACAAGGTTTAATTTGGAAGTTTTTTTTTTTTTTTGCAGACTGAAGTTGAAACTGCAGTAGCCTTGTAGTATATTAAATTTGGATTTTTCATGTACTCTAAAATTTTCAATATTAGGAAGAAACAATCATCATTTTTTGGTCATGTAATGAGAAGGGAACAGCTAGAAGTTGTGACAACTGGGAAAATTGAGGGACAAAGAGATAGAGGGAAGCAAAGAGAAAAGACACCAGACAGCTTAAGAGAATGGCTTGGCAGAAGGTCAACAACAGAAATGATAAATAACTGTCGAGATCAAAAGTTATTGAGAAACAAAAACACGTATGTCAGCAGGCATGGTACTTGATAATGATGATTTGCTCTCAAGTTCAGAATACAACAGGAGAAAGATACCCAGGAATCAACATGACTGCCACACTCCCTTCCCCATGTCAAGGGGTAAAAATTTGATGAAACTCTTGCATGATGGGAAAGGGGCTGGGCAATGACTCCTCTGATAATTGAATTGCCTCATGTTTCCTAGCACTTCAGAAAATAACAAGAGATTGAAACACTAAAACTACTTAAAAGACAAATGGATATAGAGGAAACAGATGAGGAAATACTGCTAGACAGGCAGGACACAAGATTTATCACTCCCAGTCACCCAAATATGCTACATACTAATGCTACAAAAATATGCATGCACAAACAATATAGACATTTGGTATTATGTTCTGCTATCAAATAATCTATAAAATTAATGATGACAGCTTCCAAGATAAAAATATTAATTTTTAGTTTCTTGAAATCCATTTAGAGCAATCACATCAAATTATGATCTACAGATTTTATTATGATCTTCATAAACTTTAGTGAAATGTCTTTTCTCTTTACTGTCATAAAAGATGTAGCGGTCTATAAAGTTGCTTCTCATGTTAGACTGATCACAACCAAAAATAATCATAACTAATAGGAACAAATAATAAATATGTGGTAAATGTCTTAAAGTTTATTAATTAAGAGAAAACTCTGAGACATGACAAGCATAATTTATAGAGAAACAAATGTTATTTTTGTTTATTATATTTTATTGTTACTTAAGCACTTCTTAGAGTGCTGTTCCTGTATCACTACAGTCTCTGTAACTGATGATGGACAAACACCAAGTTTTTTCTAGGCAGAAAGAAATTAATTTAGTTATTCTTGTTACAGTATTTCTTTCTTGATCTAAATGATACATTAAAGAATCTGACTGATTGGTCAAACAGAATACAAGAGAATGACTCACCAAACTTTGGTCCCATTAACATCATGACTCTTTTTTCCTCCATGTTTGGTGAATTGTTGATACTGGGAGACTGGTCTCTCTTTTAACTGCAAGATTTACACAACTATTAATGGTAATGTTCTCAACATGAAAGCAGTTCATTATACTTTCAGCTAATCCTCTCTCTCATTCCAATCTCAAACCCCAACCCATCCCCGCGCGCGCGCGCGCACGCACGCACGCACACACACACACACACACACACAAAATAGTCATTAGTTTACAGTTTGATACCCACAAACAACAAAAATAGACTCAAAATAAAACAGAAGTTGCCAAATTATCACAAGGCAACACACAAAAATCATCACAGATAATTTTATATGGGTTTTGTAGTATTTGGTTAGCTGATTTCAAATCTGTCTTTAGTTTTTTTCTACCACGTAACATTTTTTTTAAATAGCTAATTATAATATATTTCAACAGTGGTGATGACCACAAATCGAGTAAAATGTTTTATTTAGATTGGTATCGATACCTTATTACTGGCTGTTACAAATTTGTTCAGTTTCGGGTCACGTGATTTAGTATCGATGCTACCATTTTTGTGTATTCGATAGGATATTAAATCCATTTATACACGTGTGGTGTTTGCTTAAAGTAATTACGACAAGTATATTAATCTCAACATGACGACGTTCTTCAATGTTGACGGCTCATTGAGTTATTGTCAGGACATCGATGGTCTCTTCAACAGTTTATCACAAGTGCATGATCCATCAGAATGGCGTCTCTTCATTGATTCCTCGCGAAGAAGCTTAAAGGCAGTTCTTTGCACAATGGAAATGTAAAACCAAGCAAACCAGTTGCACATTCTGTTTATCTGAAAGAATCCTATTACAACATGAACAGTTTGCTTGAAGCTATCCATTATAAAACACACCAGTGGAACATCTGTGGTGATCTAAAGGTCATTGGCATGTTGATGGGCATGCAAGGAGGATTCACTAAATACTGCTGTTTCCTATGCCTATGGGATAGTCGAGCAACAGCGGAACATTATGTCAAACGTGTCTGGGAGCCAAGACATATCTATACGCCAGGAGCAAGCAGTGTCCAAAATATGCCCTTGTTGATCCACAGAAAATATTTCTGCCACCTCTCCATATTAAGCTAGGACTGATGAAAACCCTTGTGAAGACCATGGGTAAAACAAACTCAGAAGGTTTTCAGTACCTTGTTAATAAATTCCCAAACATCACTGCTGCAAAAATGAAGGAAGGGATATTTATAGGTCCACAAATCAGATCTGTTTTACAAGATGAAGGTTTCAAACAGTCTCTGTCAGGAGCTGAGCTAGAAGCCTGGGAGGCATTCAAGTGGGTCTGTGAAAACTTTCTAGGTAATCATAAGTCTCCTACGTACAGGGAAGGAGTTCAGCGTCTAATAGATTCTTACCTGAACCTTGGCTGTCGCATGTCATTAAAACTTCACTTCTTGCACTCCCATGTAGATTTTTTCCCAGAAAATCTTGGTATGGTGAGTGATGAGCAAGGAGAACGTTTTCACCAGGACTATCAGTTAATGGAGCGCCGTTATCAAGGTTTGTGGAATGAGAGTATGATGGCCGACTTCTGCTGGATGCTATTCCGTGATAATCCAGGCGAAGAATATAACAGAAAATCATATTCCAAGCATTTTTGAAGAAACATTCAACATATCTATGCTGTGATGTGAGTATATTTGATTTAGTCTAGAAGATGTGAATCATTTGCTTCATTGATGTTTGCGATTCTCGAACAAATACAGCCAAGTTCAGTGAAAACTAACATCACTCATAACTTAAAAACTTGACGTGATAGAAAAAAACTGATACCAGATCTGAAATCAGCGCCAAAAAATCCTTTAGAAAAGTGTATTTTGGTTTGAGATGATTAAAAAAAGTTTGATTTTGTTGCCTTGTGTTATTGGATAGATGTCACCCAACACTACTTCTAACAAGTATATATATATCTGACATAATTACAGCCATTAGTGTTGCTGGAATGAGTCAAAATTTTATTACAGCTACAATTACCAACCTGAAACCTCACACTGGTTGGAGAGTGCAGTGATTTTGTCCTCATCGGTAATACTAGGCATATTGCTGAGATATGATCGAACTCGACGGACCATCTGGGCCTAAACAAATTATACCATTTAGTTTTGTCAGAGTAAAAATATGACAATTCTTCATTTACACATTTTATGTAGGGATACAATATTAATTAAAGTTAAATTCTATCAACTGTATTCATAATTTGATTTAAAATCATCAATTCTCATCATAAAAGGTAACCTAACAAGTAGAATAACTAAAATTATAGATGTCTCAGCTTTGAGGATAAGACCAGACTAAACGAATCAATGTTTTGACTCTGTAAAGTCTTTAACAGGGGACACATACAAAAAAAACAAGACAACAAATCTAAAAAATCCTTATGGCCATTAGAAGTCAAAACAAATGTATCTACATCAGCACTGTCAGAATTTCACAATATTTTCAAGTTCTGTTATCCCAACACTTGACTTGGATAATCTAATCCAGATTGTCATTCTTCCCCCATTACTCTACACAGCTGCTTGTTTTCATCTTAAAGTGGTATATTTGATATATAGTCCTAGAAATTGTGCTGCATTTATAGATCAAGATGCCCTGAATTTACTACAATTCCAAAATCACTACAATTTATATTTTTTTTATTAGAGTGGTTAAGATTTGCAACACTACAAAAATATGAATTTTATAGTTTTATTATTGTTTTGTATTAATGCTGTTTTAGTAGATTAGCTTAAGAGAATAAATATTTCAAAGAGTGACTATTTTAACACTTTTTGGTATTACAAATTTAACTTTTAATCATAAATGTTATTTTAATTTTAAAATATAGCATCTTCTAATCAGTTGGGATGTACAATAGAAGAGTTAAAAAAACATCATATTTTTTAAAATAAACAGAACAGCCAGGCAGCTAAAATGTCAGTAATATACATCTGTGTCTAATATGAGAATCAAGCCATTATCATTGTAGTTGATAGTCTCACAGATGGCTTGTGTGCTCTCTCATACAGGCTCTTTGAATCACTTTCTTTAACATGATGAAGTTGATACATCAAAAAACAACTTTTCTTAGTCACCTTGTATAACATTCATCATTTGTGATGCTTTTTTCTAAAGTTGACTTAGAAAAGTTACCTCAATATATATCCAAAAGGTTGTGAACACACGCAACAAAAATTGTTAAAGATTTTCATCTCATCTTTGGGATGAGCCTGGGTTTTCAGGTTAGAGTTTTTATTTTAAGCCCCACAACAAAAAAAACAACTCAATTACAGCAATATTTATCTTCTATCTTTATGGCATTTCCCCATTACTGTGGTCTGTTGGGGGACATTTAGGACTGGAATGAAGGCTGCTTGTCCTGAGCTCTTGCTACAAGGTGTTCAGGTCTAAGTTTCTATTTCACCCCGGATAGAACAACTTTTGACACTACTAGGATTATAGAACAACTTTTGACACTACTAGGATTATAGAACAACTTTTGACACTACTAGGATTATAGAACAACTTTTGACACTACTAGGATTATAGAACAACTTTTGACACTACTAGGATTATAGAACAACTTTTGACACTACTAGGATTCAAACTCATGTTATTCTAGTTCTGAGCATGACGAGTTATTGGTTCTCATGATTAAAATGAGACTTTCATCTTAAAGTTTTTTTTATCAAACAGACCTCATTCAACACAAGAACAAAGTTTTTACACGCGCGAGCACGCACACACACACACAACCAGACCTCATTCAACACAAGAACAAAGTTTTTACACATGCGAGCATGAGCGAGCACGCACACACACACACAACCAGACCTCATTCAACACAAGAACAAAGTTTTTACACATGCGAGCATGAGCGAGCACGCACACACACAACCAGACCTCATTTAACACAAGAACAAAGTTTTTACACATGCGAGCATGAGCGAGCACGCACACACACAACCAGACCTCATTCAACACAAGAACAAAGTTTTTACACATGCGAGCATGAGCGAGCACGCATGCACACAAACAGACCTCATTTAACACAAGAACAAAGTTTTTACACATGCGAGCACGCACCCACACAAACAGACCTCATTTAACACAAGAACAAAGTTTTTACACGCGCGAGCATGAGCGAGCACACACACACACACACACACACAAACAGACCTCATTCAACACAAGAAAAAACATATTTTTTCCCTTACATTGTTAGCCAGCATCACTTGACCTGTAAAAAACAGTCTTCTATAAATAAAAGCTTAGCAAGACTCACCGAAACTATTGAGTTTAACGTTTAATTCTTACCTCCTCGTACATCTTCTTGGCATTTGGCAGTGCAGAACCCCTTCTGTTCTTTGTGCGTTTCAGTGTGGCCATGCCTGACACTAGGGCACTCTGGAAGCTATTGTTGGTGCTGAGAAACATATTGTTGGAATCCTGGGGAGATGTAAGCAAACACAGTTGTAATTTATAGTCAACAAGATCGTCAGGCTGAAAAAAAAATTAAGTATGCAAATTCAATATTAGAGTTGACGGAACATAACCTTATATTTCTGAAAAAAATAAAAAGAGAAAATATAAATGAATGACTTATTATCAGGAAAACTGGTAATGATTTTGCATGTTACTATTAAAACTTTTATTCTCACGCTAGCTTGTCTTTGTCTGCTGCGAGTTATTCACTCTTTGGCAGTGCGTCTCCATTATTAACATTTTTTTAAAAGATGAGTTTACATAATTAAAATATTTATGTGTCTAATTTTGATCACTTCTCCAAAATGTATCTGCATTCATCATGTGACTAGATTTTGTCCTCTAGCAGTTAGTTCATTGTTCATGCTCCTGCACCATAAGGAAAAGAATAATCCTCAATAATTGTTATTTTAAAATTGTTTGTAACTTACTTCAATATCAGAATCATGTTGACAATAAAGCTAAAACATGTCTCTACAACAAATGACTCACATATTTTGTGGCACAGATGTTACAGATATGTCTAACTTCCTTGGCAATCATGCGAAGCTTCTCAAAGTTGATCAACCCATCTATTAAGGAATCATTGCCAAGGTGAATGAATGTGAGATCTTTCTTGAAGATTGGGTAAAATGGAATCTGTAAGACAAAGGGGGAAAAAAAGGATTAAGTATACAGGGATACAAGCACAGGGATACAAGCAGTCAATCATAAACAATCACTGCCCTTTAGACCCCTTCTTGGAGCATAGGCCACAGACAAGATCCCTACATCCATTTCTATTCTTGGACATTTTCTCGAGTCTAGGCTCATGTTCTTAAGGATTTCTAGGACTTCTCTTTTTTAAGTATTCCTGGGCTTTCCAGGTTTTCTCTTTCTCTGAGGGTTCCATGACAGTGCTTGTGCTGCTATGCTGGCACCAGGTTTTCTTACAGTGTGCCAAAAATCCATCACTAGTTTCTATTTGTAAATTGTTGCCCAGTTGGCCCTTGTTTTGTTCTTTCCCAAATATCTTCATTTCTGATCTCATCATACCATCTGATGTTCAAAACTTTCTTCAAATAATTGTGAACAAATGTTTGTAATTTTCAACTATAAAGAAGATTAAGATCCCTGACTTTTTAGTTTGTTCAGAAACTGCCTCAAATTGATAACGGTCTTGCTCTATCAATTAAAAAGATATAAATTAAGCACAATTGAACACAAACCCACCTGGTCAAAAGATGTGAACACTAATATTTTCACCACTGATGCTGCATTTACTTATTGAGGGTTCCAGAAAGAAATATTAAGAAGCACTTAGATAAGAAATATTATGTCATTAATTACTTACATATGGTGGTTGTACATGTTCACTGTTGATAAGGTTGCGATACTTGGCCATATTGCGTGAAGGATCCATCAAGGACTGTAGATCCTATATTTACAAACATAAAGAATAGATGCAGTGTGAATGAACATGCCTGAAAAAAGCCCACCATGGCAAAGACACTTTCGTATTTTCATTAAAATCTGCATCAATTAATTCTATATTTTAAGTCAGTTTTTTTCTCTCTTTTTTTATTTAAATCCTTGAGTTGCCAAATCTGCTTCACCTAAGAAGTTCACAAATCATTTTCTGTCATGCTGTGTTGAGCATTCATTTAAAGTCTTGATGATCATCATTATGTGCCATACCGGTTGGCGTTAGCGGTCATGTCCTTCCACAATCTTCTATCTACAGTGCATCAATTAGTTCTGTTGTTGACTGTTTTCCTGCCATGATACCAAGCTATCCAGTATTTTCTCTCTTTGTCATCCGCGATCTCTCTTTCCTTTTATTTTGCCAGTTGTAACCAAGTATTCCAACTTTCCTCTTCTCATTATGTGCCTAAAAAATGTTGATTATTTCTTTCTGATGTTTTTTAGGAGTTCCCTTTTTGTGTTGGCCTCTTTGAGAATTTCTTCATTGGTCTTTTTAGCTGTCCAGAGAATTTTTAATATTCTTCTGAGAAATCCCATCTCTGTGGCCAAGTATTTGACGCGATGCACCTGTTTCAGATTTGTCCTGTTTATTTTTATGCTGCATGATGGTGATGATTGTTTCTTTGATACGCCCATTACTTCTGTTTACTTACTGTTCAGACTGAGACCTTTTTTGTTGCTTTCTTTTACTATTATGTCTATCATTTCTTGTAATCCATTCTATGTCTCTGCTATTAAGACTGTGTCATCTGCATATTGCAAATTATTTATGTTGTGACTGTTGTCTTCAATTCCTTTTTCGTCTACTATTGATCTCATAATATACTCACTGTAAAGTGAAAACAAATCCAGCGACAGAACAAAGACTTGTCTGACTCCTTGTTTTATATATTGGAATTTGTTTGGTTGTTAATTCGTATAGATGCTGTTTGTTGCCAGTACATATTTTCTATGATTTGCAGATCCTTGCCATCAATGTTTAATTTCTCCAGCATACTGATTATTTCCACATGCTTTACTTTATCAAATGCTTTTATGTAGTCTATTAAGCACATATATAGATCTTTCTTTACCTCTATAGATCTTTCTATCAATGTTCTTAAGATGTATATTGCATTATTGGTGCCCTTTCCTTCCACAAATTCACATTTTTGCTCACTTATTTCTGGTTTTATTTTGTTCCTTACACGTCTCATAATGATTCTTAGTAATATGTTAGTAATATAGCTTGTGAGACTAATAGTGCGATGGGCCTCACAATCAGTGGCACCTGACTTCTTTGGTATGGCTACAAAGATTTAGTAGATCTTCGGGTATGTGTCCAGTGTTATATATGTCAGTGAGTAGTTTTGTTATGGCTTGTACTCCCAGTTCTCCTAATGCATTTATCTCTTTGACTGTTATATTGTTGGGAGCTGGAGCTTTGCCTCTTTTGATGTGTTGAATTGCATCCTCCACTCTGCATTATTGGTGGTCCTATGTCTTTCTTGGAATTGTTTAACTCTGGTCTTTCATCATTATAGAGTTGACTGATATATTCAGTTCATCTTTCTATTATCTTCTCCTGTCCCATTATTATATTTCCTTCCTTTGATTTCACACATCCTGAGTCTTTCTTTTGTTGTTTTCCATTTCTTTACATTTTTGCTTTGACCATTCCTCCTTTGCTTCTCTGCATTTGTTCTGGATCTCTTTGTGCAATATTTTGTATGTCCATTCTTCTTTCTTATGTTTTCATCTTTTGTCCATTAGTTCTTATATTTCTTCTGTCATCCATTTCTTTTTGTTGATTCTTTTAGTCACTAGTATTACTTCTTTTGATGTTTGTTGAATCGATTGTTTGAGCATTTCCCACTATTCCTCGATGTCCTGTATTTTCTCAATAGCATTATATCTATTTTGTACTATTGTACTGTACTTATCACTTATCTGTCTATCTCCTCTAAGCATATCTAGCTCTAATTTTATATTTCTTGGGGATTTCTGTGTCTTCCACAGTTTTATTCTTATCTTTCCAATTACTGGTACATGGTTTGCAATCTGCTCCTGGTCTTGTTTTAACAGACGTTAGCCCATTCCTGAATCTTCTCTGTACCAGTATAAAATCAATTTGATTGTGTACTTTTTTGTCTGGGCTTTGCCATGTCCATAGTCGCATAGGGTGTTGTTTGAACCAGGTGTTACCTATAATCATTTCATGTGTCTTTACCAAATCTATCAATCTATCCCCTCTGTCATTCGTCTCTCCTAAGCCATGCTCCCCAGTCACATTTTGCACTTTAGCGGTTCCTACCTTTGCATTGAAATCCCCTAATATAATAGTTATTTCTTGGGATTTACACTTCCATGGTCATTTCTAGCTCATTGTAAAAAGTGTCAATGTCTTCTTCTTCGCTATTACTTGTTGGTGCATGTTCTTGAATTATGTTGATATCCATTGGTCTACCTCTCAATTTTACTAGCAAAATCTTCTCACTGTTTTTTTTTCTTTCTCTATCTAACATGATGCCTACTCCTCTTTTGTGTGTGGTTCCCATAGAGTAAATTACACTTCCACTGTCGCGTTGTAATAATTCTGCTCCTTTCGATCTCATTTCACATAGTCCCAAGATGTTCAATTTCATACTCTTCATTTCTTGGCTGATGTTTTCTAGTTTACCAACCTGGAATGCTGATCTAATGTTCCAAATTCCTATTGCTAGTGTCTCTTTATTTTTGACCTTGCATACAGTTGCTTGATGACAATTGGGTGTGACTTGTAGCACATGATGCACCCTAGCGGACCAGGTGGCCATGGAGTCCCCATTAACGTTGTTAGCTGTAGATATTAAGTTGTGTTTTAACATGATTAATCTAGGCAATATAAGAAGGTAGTTTGCCATTCCTTTCCTTCTTGGCAGCGACTGTACTAATTGGAGATCGCAGCTATTGTCTCTATACATGAGATCCTCTGCCTGCCATCGCGAAGTGGGGACCATAACCTGCATTACTTGTCGGCTGTTCCCACAACACCATCCACTACCTGCTCTAATAAAATGGCTTCACATAACCCTGATAGGGGAGTTAAACGGAAGCTTCACCTTGCGCCTGGGTGTCTCGAAGACTAGCAGAGGAAAGGAGACGTCTTACTCCTCCTTTGGTAGGGCAGAACTCTACCCCGCTAACCCCTTGATGATCAGTACTGTATATTTCTGTAAATCTTATACAAAATAAATACAAACCTGAAAAAGTTTCAAGTATTTTCCAGGTAATCTCTCCCATGTTAGCTTTAAACGAGATACAGACCCATGACCCAATCCACTCAAGATGGCAAACATGGAATTAAAGTTCTTGGAATCTTTACAATGCTCTGTAAGAATGAAAAAAAAAAGTCCAATTCAGTTTGGAATATATGAGATATTTGTTTACTAATAAATCACCATCAGCTTGTGCTGCCATACCTCCACACTCATAGGCTGGCTACTATGCCTTGAGATACACTGTTAACAATTCTCCATTCTACCTCTTGATGTTATCAGTGCCTTGCCTTGAGATACACTGTTACAAATTCTCCATTCTACCTCTTGATGTTATCAGTGCACATTCGTCTTTGTCTGCATCCATCTCATCTACTTTGTGTTTTCCAACCAAGATGACCTTCAGTAAGTAATGTGTTTCTTAATGTGTTGACTAGTTTGAATTGTGCTGATTAGTTCTTTCTTTATTTTCATCTGTTTCAGAACTTCATAATTTTAATATCCAGGTGGTAATTACACAACTACATGTAACTGTGGGAGCCCCACATAATAAAGCTGACTAGCTAATCAAAAGGTAATGATGTTGCCAATGTATATAAGATGTAATAGGATGTGGAATCTTTTGACCTTACAATTCTATAATTTTGCTGCATTTAGAGCTAAGAGAACTATTGCTTTTTGTAATCGATGGCTATATTATTTACATCAATAAGTAACACATGTATTAATTTTTAATTTTCACAGCTAAGTTAACGTGAGTGTGTCCAACAGGGAACAAAACCAAGATCTTAAAAACCAAGATTTTAAAACAAATGCAAGGCATCTAACAATCTCAATGTAGTGTTTGTCAGTGGGAAGATAGATGGCTAGATCCATAATTCTGTTAAATATCTAACAACACCCATGTAGTGTTTGTCAGTGGGAAGATAGATGGCTAGATCCATAATTCTGTTAAATATCTAACAACACCCATGTAGTGTTTGTCAGTGGGAAGATAGATGGCTAGATCCATAATTCTGTTAAATATCTAACAACACCCATGTAGTGTTTGTCAGTGGGAAGATAGATGGCTAGTTCCATAATTCTGTTAAATATCTAACAACACCCATGTAGTGTTTGTCAGTGGGAAGATAGATGGCTAGATCCATAATTCTGTTAAATATTTAACAACACTCATGTAGTGTTTGTCAGTGGGAAGATAGATGGCTAGATCCATAATTCTGTTAAATATCTAACAACACCCATGTAGTGTTTGTCAGTGGGAAGATAGATGGCTCGATCCATAATTCTGTTAAATATCTAACAACACCCACGTAGTGTTTGTCAGTGGGAAGATAGATGGCTAGATCCATAATTCTGTTAAATATTTAACAACACCCATGTAGTGATTGTTTGACAGTAGGAAGATGGTGAGGCAGATAAAGGATAGTGGATTTATTATATAAAAGTCTGAATTGGAAGAAATTTGAACAAACCTACATACAGGCATAAAACAGGGAAGAAATGAGAAAGATTGTGAACAGCTCATCGTGTCATTGTTCTGAAGACTTCCATGGGATTAATCAGGCACATTAGCAAAGAACATGAACAATCAGCACTGTAATACACTGAAACCGCTAAGAACACACATGTCTGGCTAAAATAAGGTAAAATGTACTTACTAGCAATTTCAATAAAGTGCTTCAGCAGCTTGGTACGTTTGACTAGATTTGTTTCACTGCAGATCTCAGTTATTGCCCAGAACATTTCTTTATTCACCAGCTGAGGATAATTTATAAAAAAAACTTAACTATTCTTCCAAGGACAGTTATAATAGGCTTGATGGGTCAGTTCTTTGTCACTGACCCTGAAATCTGTAGACCTTTTTTTTCCCCCCTTTTTTTTTTAAAATCCCGTTTGACTTTAAGCTAACAATTGACCAAATGAAGCTAAGGTGGATGAATGGTTATGTGGACTTGTTACTGAACAGAAAGTTCAGAGTTCCAGATGTGGCAACTCTATATGTGCCAAACAAAGCTTCAGGGTTCACACAGCATCTGAAAATGGGTGCCAAAGTGGTTTTCTTCAATGAAACAGGGTGGCCTGATGATACTGACCTAATCACCCATAAAAAAATGTATTATTGGTCATTGAAAAATATGGATTCACACAATATTTCCCATATACTTTAAGGATGGGAAAAAGCTCTAATTTACTTAAAAATGACCAAATGAAATGTGTTGATTGCTGGGGAGACTATAGATTTTTGCATAACTTATCACAAAAAGTGTGTACAGTAGACATATAGTTTAGGAAGACCTTACATTAATTATTTTTGTGTACAAGATCTAAAATCAAAAGGTAAGACTATAATCAATACCCTGAGAGTAAAAAGATTATGTAAATAACATAAATCAATAAATTAATTAAGCAGTATTTTTTCCTCTTAAAATACAAATAACAATTGGTTCTCCTCTCAGTGTTGACACAGGGAAGAAATCTCTGGATGGTCAGTCGTCCTAACTGTTTCTTAGGACTTATTCCTCACAGGAAGCAGTTGATGATCTACACACAAATAAAAATGGTATATGTATTCTATCATAAATTAGAAGACCCAGTCTGAGGTGGAACAGAACCTACTTCAGTACAAGCAGGCAGAAATTAAACTAAGAACTAAATAAATTATTGAGGTCTAAAAGAAGGTGCACATAAATTGCTATGGACACATTAAATTCATGTGGAACTACAGCAAAATTGCTGGTGTGGATTCAATGAAATAACTCAAAATAAGAGTTTGTGTCAGCTTTGCCACTAAACAAAGCAATATCTTGGCTCAAAGGAACTTCAATAAGGAACATACATGAGCAAAACAGGCTACACATTTTTAAAATTTGTAGAAAAATGAGCGACCAGAAAGGTTGCAGAGCAAATGTATTTTCTTCTTCACATCTTCGTGTTCCCATTCGGGTGTTGAGACAAATACAAAGTTCTAACTCTTCGCCCTTCTGCCAGCTTCAATCATTGCCAATTGATTGTTCTTGTAGTGTTTCTATGATTTTGTCTGTCCATCTTCCATGGGCTTGCTCTTGCTTTTCTCCTCTTTAATACATACTTTTTAAAGAAATTACATGGCATTCTTTCTAGGTGGGCAAACCATTTTATTTGTTATTTCTGTATGTAGTTTAGGATTGGTTCAATGTCTACTCTTTCTCTTATGAGACATCATTTCTGATTCTGTCTCTTCTGGTCACTTCAAGTGCTTTTCTCAGACACCTCATCTCAGTGGTGACAAGTTTCCTTTCATGTTTAGTTATAAGTGACCATGTTTGGCCTGGATAGCCTAATGTGGGAACAAATATATGTACAAGATGTTTCTTCGCAGTGATAGATAATTGCTTTGTGTTGAAGTACAGGGGCTCACTGTCTAAATATTTATTTTGCCTTGTTGCATCAGATATCTATTCAGATAATCTCATGATTAACATTTTTGTAGCATGAACAGATGTATTACTGCAATAAAAAAAATTATTTTTATTTTATTTTTGAGTTTTATTCAGCGACACATACGCTTTATGAATATTTGAGTGGAAACATTGGTTTATGTAGTCTTGTCTTGTATTATCTCCAAAGCCAAAACATCCTCCAGTTAGTTATTTTATTGAATCTACATAAGGCTAAATAAAGTATTCTGGTGAAGTTTAAAATGACAGTACCACTAAACTCCTAAGCAAATCAGTTCTCACCTCTGCAAACTTGTGTAGCTGAGCACACCCATATTTAGACTGAAGACTGTAGAGATCATCTACATATTCTGTTGGCTCAATCTCTCGAAAGACTCGATAGTCATTGAGAGTTAGCTGCCATGCAACTTCGTGAGTGTTTAACTGGAGTAAGTTAATTTGACTTTCTGCAAGAAGCAGGCCAACCAGATCATCCGGAATGAGCTGCTCTGTGGTCAGGTTGTTCTTGAGGTAATATCTACATTCAAATAAATAATAGCCTGTTCAATTACAAATGTTGAAGTATGAACTAAATTCAAATAAAGGATTGCCTATTCAATTACGAATGTTGAAGTAATACTTAAATTCAAATAAAGGATTGCAAAATTCAAATAAAAGATCAAATAAAGTCCAGGGTTAGGGTTAGGGATCAATCTTGGATAAAACTGAACTGAATTCTCCAGTTATTTAGAGGATAGAAGAGTCAGTGAAGTTACACTTAATTTTTGTAGAGGGGAGGATTTTGAGGGAGAGAGAGACAAAGAATGAATGAACTGGTAAATGGGTCAAACACTACATTTTTAACTCCTAAAAAAATTGTTGAATTATTTCCCTAAATACTTCATCTTGCAAGCTCCAAATTCCTACAACTTTATCCCATTTTGGGATTAGGGATGGGGGCAGTGGGAGCTTTTGTATTGAAGAGCTGGATATAGAGACTAGTGCATTAACCTCATAGCATTCATGGGTTGGGTTTTATGTTTCATCTATCCTGATTGGAGTAGATAATTCTGCATTCGCCTGATTGGAAAATTACCAGTCTAATACACTCACTCAAGTATCCACTTGGCCAGAGTTTCAATACATGAAGAAGAAAAATGTCAGAAATAAGTAGCTGATCAAAGCCACTTACCTTCCATTCAGATTTAATCTTTCAGACAAATTATTGAGACTGTCCGGCAGGCGTTTGCTTTTAATGAATTTCTCCATCTCAACTGTGACCTCACACAAGGAATAATTTCTGCAAGAATAGCAAAGTAATGAACAATGTTGTTAGTCTTCAAAGCTGGAGCTACATGTTTACTGCCTCACAAAATCTTCACTGTATTCATAAAGAGTGATATTAATCCCTGTAATAAATAAACAAAAAAAAACACTTCCGGTGTGTGACTGTGCTGACAACACGACACAATTTTCGATGGGAGTCAAATTTAAGTTATAAGTGAATTTCAATGCCCGTAGAAAAAGAAATTCAAGCGTTCTTGTGCTATTTCAAATGGATTTTATATGTGATTTATATAGTTTGTGCGAATAGTACCATACATCATTGTGCTATTACGATCACGAACGAAAATGTCAAAAAGCGGGAAATCTAGGAAGAGAGGTAAAATCATTAAAGAAATACATTAAAGCTACACACTCGTCACGAGCGGAATTAAACACTCACGGGGTCGGTTTCATTATCGAAAGTAATACTGCCAAAAATATACTAGAAATAGATTACATCTCGGAAAGAATTATAAGTATCAAATTAGCAGAAAAAGGAGGAAATACCACTTATATTCAAACATATGCTCCATGCAACGACACATATAGTGAGGACAGCAAACAAGAATATTTTGATGAACTATCAGCCACAATAAATAAAGTCAAAGATGCAGAGAAATTATTTGTACTAGGAGATTTCAACGGTAGAGTAGGACAAAGGAGAACACCATGGGAATTATACCTAGGACCATTTAGTGACATTAGAACAGAGTGTAACAGTAACGGTGAACACCTACTAAATATTTGTGCAGAACATGATCTTTATATAACAAACACGTTTAATCAGCACAATCGTAACCAAATACTTACTTGGTATAAATGGAATGACACGGACAAGGCCTCCCAAATTGACTTTATTTTGATTAGAAGACATCAAAGGAGAGACATAACAGACTCAATATCTATACCAAATGCAATATTAGATACAGACCATAAGCCTGTTTTACTATGGCAGAAAAAATGGATTAGGAAACTACAGATGACAAGACCTCAAGCACAAAGAATCGATCTAAAAGCAATAAAGAATGTAAACATACAAAAAGAAATAGAAGAATCCGTAACCAACAAATACCAAACCCGAATACAACCAACAAACATAGAGGAAGCATGGAAACAGTTTAAAGAAGGTCTAATAGAGTCAACACAAGAGAAATGCGGTCTGAAAAATATAGCAAAGAGCAGAAAGAAACTTACAAGATGGTGGAATGAAGTAGTTAAATCAGCAGTGAAACACAAGAAAGAAAAGTATAAAACGTGGCAGAAGACAAAAACAACAGAAGACTACAATCACTATAGACAAGCCAGAAATTATAGCAAAAAGATCCTAGAACAAACAAAGGCAGACTCATGGAAAGCATTTGGTGAAGAATTAGCAAAAACATGTAGAGAAGAACCCAGAGAATTTTTCAAAAGTGTAAAAGCAATGAGAGTAAGAAATAATGATTATAACCCAACCACTATAATAAACGACAAGAATGGTAGACCAATCAGCAGCAGGAAAAACATAATAATCAGATGGAGAGAATACTTTAAGGAACTATTAAACCAGGGAAATACAAACGGAAATACAGAGTTTAAACATAGGCAGTATGATGAACAGGAACCGAATATACTTAAAGCAGCAGTAGAATGGGCTTTGAAGCAGAATAAAAAGAATAAAGCAGCTGGTATAGATGGAATAACAACAGAAATGCTACTAGCCTGTAAGGAAACAGCTATAGATTGGCTTACTATCATATTCAATATGGCTTGGGAAGAAAGAAAAGTCCCAGACGATTGGCAAAAAGCTATCATTGTCCCATTTTGGAAAAATAAGGGAAGTAAAAGGGAGTGTGAAATGTACAGAGGAATATCCCTATTGAGTCAAGTTGGTAAAATGTTTGCTAAAATATTAGAGAGGAGAGTAAGATACATAATAGAACCTCAATTAAGTAATAATCAATTCGGATTCAGAAAAGGCAAAAGCTGTACTGATGCTATATTTACATTGAGACAACTATGTGAAAAAACAATAGAATATGACAGAAACCTAAATATAGTGTTTATAGATCAGGAAAAAGCGTTTGATCGTAAGGACAGGAACAAACTTTGGCAAACTTTAGAAACATACGGGGTAGCAGGACAACTACTAGAAAATATAATTGCACTATATAAAAACAGTCAAAGTGCCGTCAGAACATCGGAAGGTCTGTCAGAATGGTTTCAGGTTACAACAGGAGTAAGACAAGGATGTGTCCTCTCACCACTCCTCTTCATCATATATATGGACAAAATAAATCAGGAAACAACCAACAAGGACAAATCAAATAATAACATAGAGGTAGAAAACTCCAACATCAATGAGCTACTCTTCGCAGACGACCAGTGCCTAATATATGAGGATAAAAACCTGCTACAACAGCATTTAACATCTCTCTAGATAAAAGCTGCACAAACTACAGTATGAAAATTAACACAGCAAAAACAGAGGCTATAAGAATAAGCAAATTAAGACACCCATTAAACATCAAGATCAAAGACAAAGAAATAAAACAAGTAGAGGAATTCAAGTATTTAGGCACAATGTTCACAGAAGATGGAAAACTAGACAGAGAAATTGACATGAGAATACAAAAAGCAAATGCTGTCACATACCAGCTTTCACCATTGCTAAGACATCCAAACATTTCTATGCCAGCGAAACAACAAATGATAAATAGCATTTGCATACCAACTTTGTGCTATGAAAGTCAAACATGGACCCTTTCTAAATCACATTTAAGAAAGATCAATACATGTGAGATGCGATGCTTGAGAAAAGTAACAAACACAAGAAGAGATAGAATACCAAATGAAACCATAAGAAAAATGGTAGGAACAAAACCCTGCCAAGAATATATAGAACAACAACAACTTAAATGGTTTGGCCACCTGGTCAGAATGAATCCTCACCAATCACCATCAAGGGCGTTCTTCTCGAGAATGCATGGAAAAAGACCAAGAGGAAAACCCAGAAGAAGATGGATAGATGCAGTGACAGAGACATGTAACAACAAAGTAAAATCACTAATTCAGACAATTCGAGCAGCACAAGAACGACAAATGATATAAACCACGACACCTTTTAGGTATCAGTGAAAGAGAAAAGAAGAAAGAAGAAGAAGAATAAATAAACAAGAATGCTGTGATTCCTTACAATATGAAGCATATATTAAAAAAAGAAATGAAAAGAACAAGAGAGAGACCCAGAGTAAGATGGACAGACGACATCAATGAAACACTACAACATTAAATGGCAATGGCTGAAGCCGCTAAAAGGGCAAGAACCAGAACTTTGAATCTCCCTCGACACCCAAATGGCTACAAGAGGAAGTTTGAAATAAATAAACACACAAAGAAATTCTCTTCTTCACTTCTCATATATCTCTTTGATTGGCAAGGTAGAAGTACAGTACTAGTACCTCCTCAGCTGGCAGCCTCAACTATTGCCATTTGATGTTGTTGCAGTTATTTTGATGAAGTAACTCCAAATTATTCTAAGTCTGCTTCCCTCTTCTTTTCTCTTGATATGTCTATATTGTACTAAATCATAAGACATACTGTACAGGTGGTACTATTTTATTTGCTTGCTCTGTAGTTCAAGATTGCTTATATGTCAATCCTTTCTCTAACAATCTCTTTCCTATTCTGGTCACTCCAGCAATTTCATCTAAAGGACAGATGTAGACCTTAGCAAATAAAAGAAAAATATGAAGAACAAACACAGTTATTTGAGAACAACACTTTAAATGATATAAATACACATGCAGCAGCAACAGAGATAATAAAGGGAAGAGTGGATAATGATCAAACAAGCACCCCCTGACACAGTGACTTGAAACAAGACCTTTACCCTTAGTCAAAGAATGGTAACTATGCTAGATGGGTTGTTCTTGAGTGTGTGTGTGTGTGTATATATATCTCACATTTCACAGTGACCCTCAAACATTTCCTTCCTGTAGTGTTCTACAAAACAAATCTGACAAAACCATGATCAGCAAAAAATTGATTCACAATCAAAATATCAAATTAGCAAAAGAAAAGAAATGAAAAAAATAATGCTAATTCTTCATTTGTAACAAACATCAAACATCCCATAAAGCAACATAATCATCAATAAGCCCATGTATATGAGAGAGAAAGAGAGGAGAGAGACAGAGAGGGGTGAGAGATTGAGAGAGAGACAATAATGACTGTTTACTTACGAACTAGGATCTGTGACACCAAACTCCTGAAGGGCAAGCATCACAACCTCTTTCGCTGTAGTTTCCTGCATAGGAGAAACATGCTACTGATCAAATACAAAATAGAAGGAACGAGCTAGTTTTAGCCAACAAATTAGAATAAAGCCCTGATGTGAAATAAATACAAATTTTACATAGAAATAGATGCAATTAAAAAGTACAGGTACTGCTTCCACGGTAAACAATTTCTGTTGTAAATCTGTTCATGGAAGAAGATTAGTGGAGGCCCCACCAACTGGAAGTCAGTAACTGATCATAATGCTAGACAAGAACTTGGCTGAAAATCACCAGAGAATGGGGTGGTTAGAGGTTTTTTTTTTTTTTTTAAATCTGAAATGTGTCTCACCTGTTATCACACCTAGAATGTTGGTTTTTAACAGCTGTTGCCTATGCTGGTATTATGTTTCCTAGTGATTCTAATATTCCAACAATCAATCTTTTTCATTGTCTGCCTTGGGTCTGGTGTTCTCGCAATGTTTATTGAAGGCTCGTTGTGCTTTTACCCTTTTGTCTTTATCACATGGCCAAACCATTTTATCTGTTCTTTCTTTATATATTCTATAACGGGGGTTATTCCTAGCTTTTTTCTCCATTCATTTCTGATTCTCAGGCTGTTTCCTGTCATACGTCTTTTGAGTCTATTTCTACTATTTGTGTATTGTCATTTGTCACTAGACTTTCTAGATATTTAAATTCTTCTACTTGTTTTAGTTGTCTGCCATCTATAGTTATGTTAATGTCCTGTTTCTCTTTTGCGATGTTCATGAATTCTGTTTTTTGGTGTTGATTTTCATGTTGTATTTTGTGCCTGTGCTGCTGAGTCTATTTTAGTGTTCTTATAGGTCTTTTATTTTTTCACGTATTAGTGTCTGATCGTCTGCAAACAGAAGTTGATCTCCTCTATCTCTGATGGGTTGGTTAACTTGCATATGTAGTCCATGTATGTAATGAACAATAAGGGGGATAAGCCTGCTGCTGTTCTAACTGTGCAGGTGCTATTGATGTTGAGGCTTTTAATTAGGTTGGCAGTCTGTCTTTGTCATTATGAGTTCAGTGGGATCATGATTTTCTTTTCTTGCTCTTGTTGCTTTTACTGCTTTGTAGAAGTCTCTTGTGGCTGTCTTTAAGCAGCCCTGCTCATCTTTTGTCCGAATTGAGTCCTGTGTTTAGTTTACACTACAGACAGATGTAAAATTGTTAGCTTAAAGTAAATATTTAAGTGTGAATGATATTTTAGTAGTAAATGCACATAACAAAAAGATTGGAAATTTTGAGTTTCTAGGATGTAATATTCAATTTTTAACAATAAAAGGTTTTACATTTTAAGATACAACTTCTTCTAATCATTTTGAATGGATAATAGATGAAGCATGTGTAGTTTATCTTCCTGGAAATGAACACCTCTGAGTGTGTCTGGAATGCAGTGATAATCAATCAATAAGTCAAAGAGTGAAAAATGAGCAAAAGATAAGTCACCTTATGAACCAACAGGTACTTGAAAGACTGGTCAGATCTGAACACTTTAAGTGCATGCTCTGGGGCATCACTGCGATCATCAACTGTCAGACCTGCAAGAGTGATGTCAGGATTACTTGCACTCAGATGTCCACTGATGGTGCTGCCAGGGTTGGATGATGAGGATGATGTGGAAGACTTTCTGGAGGGTTTGGAATACAGACTTTCATCTGAGTGGTTGACAGACCCGGGATTTTTGCTGGAGGGACAAACATACTATGTCAAATAATTGCAATTTTAATGACACATATTCCTTGAAAGGCAATATATAAGCAACAGTCATAATTACAATCTATCTTTCATTTGCTTTAAGTATTGTCTATATCTGCAATGTCATTTCCTGTATAAATGTTACTGTTTTAGTAATTCTTGCAGGGGCCAATATAATTTTGCCTGTAGTATTGTATCTACGGGCCAATAGGGTTTCCTCAGTCTCCTATATTCAGTACAGTCTTGAAATATGTGTTCAGCAGTCTGGGATGCCTGTCGACATGTACATGTGGCTGAGGTGTCAATCTTGAATTTTGTATACATGTGACTGTGGAGACGATTGTGTCCTGTTCAGAGGCGTATAATGATAACTTGTTTTCATCTATTCATATTATGAAAGGCATCTTGATTTGGGGCTTGTGGTCTTCTGATTGATTTGATTATCTATTTCTTATGATGGTATGTAACTAGTTTGCCTGCTGCACCTTCCTTTGCTTTCTCGTTTCCTGCATTTTCACAGTGAGGTGGGATCCACTGCAGGGCAACCCTGTGGCGCTTGCAGAGTTCAGTCAGTAAGGTCTGTAGATGTGGCAACTTTCTGGAATGTAGTGACTAGAGTACTGATCTTGCATCTGTCAAAAACACTACAGACTGTGGGCTAAGATTACTGTTCCTCAGTTTTTCTATTGCCAACTTTATTGCTTGTATTTCTGCATCATAAATGTGACAATATATCCCTAGTGTTATTTGGGTACTCTATGTAGCATCTGCTCCCCCATTCTTTACTGTATTCTGTACTAATCCATCTGTGTATGGATTTTGTGGGTATTCTTCACCCAAGAAACTGAAAATTATTGTTTTGCGCTGTATACTATTCTGTTCCTACTTGTCAAGTATTCCTTTCACTTCTGTCTCTATTTATATTGACAATCCGGATTCCTCTGTCCAGGGGGTCAGTACTGGTATGGGCTGTAGGGGGCTGACAACTCTTAGTATGTCTGGTGTTTGTCTACAAGTTTGTTTGACTTGGTGGATAAAACTGCTTTTCTTAAGTCATCTCAATGCAAGATTTTGAAATCAGTCCTTTATTGGATATCTCTGCATGCATGAGAATTTTTCTGCCTGTATCAGCACCTTTGTGTCCCTTCCCTGCATTTTCTCAGTGCTGGCATTATTCTCCGCAGTTAATAATTACAATGAATAGCAACATTTCTTATTGATCATGATAATTCAAGAGCCACACTAAATTATTTCAAAGGTCTTCAAACTTTAAGAGTCAAGGTCAAGGGCAGCATTAAATTATTTACAAGATTTATAAAATATATTTATATGTAGGTAAAATCATTATAGTTAAAAACATGACTACTAAACAAAATGTTGGTCATACAAATTAAAGATGCAAACTCAATCTGGCATTTAGGACATAATTTGAAGACCCTTGTGATGATAAAGCAAGAACTAATTATTTCTTTTTGAATCAGCAGAATATTGGTTTGAATCCCAATAGGGTCAAAAGTTTGCTCTACTGGGGATGAAATAATAACTCAGACCTGAACACCTCGTGGTGTCCGCACTGGGCAACAAGTGGCCTTTATTTTTTTCCCAATGATGGCAATATTGAATTAACACATATGCACCATTGCCATTACTATTAATATTGCAAAAAAAAAAAAAAACATTATTAAATAAAAGGTGAAACAAATTACATTAATCAATTTCACAAAAGGCTTATTAGTATAAAAGTAACAACAAGGCATGCAGAGTTAAAGTAAAAAATTGTAGAGTTAAAGTCGTTTTGGACAGAGGTCCAGTTAAAGTAAAATAAGGGTGGAGTTATATTTGAAGCCAACTACGAGTAGATTAGAAACTCAAGAGAATTAAGGGTGGAGTTATATTTGAAGCCAACTACGAGTAGATTAGAAACTCAAGCGAATTAAGGGTGGAGTTATATTTGAAGCCAACTATGAGTAGATTAGAAACTCAAGAGAATTAAGGGTGGAGTTATATTTGAAGCCAACTACGAGTAGATTAGAAACTCAAGAGAATTAAGGGTGGAGTTATATTTGAAGTCAACTACGAGTAGATTAGAAGTTGAAGAGAATTAAGGGTAGAGTTATATTTGAAAGTCAAATATGGAGAGATTAGAAGTTAATTATGGGTTGATCAAAATATGAAGTGAATCAAAGGTGGAGTTGGAGATAATAATGGTTGAAATGAGATGATTTCACTTTTCAGCTCTCCTTTTGTTACATTGTCCTTTTTTAATATTATGAACAACTTTGGAACCCTTCTTATTTTAACTGCTAAGTTATCCTTAATAGCAGCCATAAGTTATAACTAAGAGTGTTTGTGTTTAATGTAGCCCCATTTGGCTAGTGTATATATTTCAATGCATCATATTGTATGAAGTCTTGAAGGATGTGTATGTTGCAGTCTTGATATTATCCACAAGTACACACATTTTTGTTACAAATCTTACAATATAAAAAAAAGTTAATATTGTGACTCAAAGTCTTCATTGGGGACAAATAAAAGACCAAACAAAATAAAAAAAACATATTACAAATCTAAATAATCCATTGAAAGGGAAACTGCTTTTATTTAGCCTGATGCAGGAATGTAACTACACAAGAAATTGAGACAATGATAGGAAACTCTTTATACAGAACTTTGCAACAAGAGGCAAACTGATCATCAGAGGTAGACCATTTAAAAAAAACTAAATAAATATATTTACTCTCTCTCTCTCTCTCTCTCTCTCTCTATATATATATATATATATATATATATATATATATATATATATATATATATATATATATATATATAGTAACCTTTAGCACTATGAAGAGCAGTTTTCAAAATGTATAAAGAGATCAGGCTCATGAAAAGTGAGAAAAGTCAGGGAAGGGAAGAAACGGAAAATAAATGTCATTGAAAGATATGAAAAAGAAATAATGGCATCATAGGAGAAAAAAATTAATCCTTTACAGAATTTAAATTTCCAAAGCAGGATAAGAGATGATTCTTGAAGTGAAACCAACTACTATCATCCGAGAAGCATGAAAAAGATGGCAGTAACATGTATACTTCAAGGCCACTATGATCAGGAAATAAGTGGATATTTTATGGGATATTACTTGTCTTTTCCATTCTGGAATCCTAATTTACAAAGGAATCACAGTCGGATAGGGACTGTAGAAAAAATTGAGGAGCTGGAAAAGGCTCAGTTTTTTTAAAGTCTTTACGTCATACATTAAGCAATTGTGAAGAAACTATAATAAAGACTGTATTCTCATGCAAATACTCATTCCAAACCTGCATTTGTTTAAATCATGAAGTCTTCTTGTTGTTAATCAGAGATAAGCACAATTATCAAATATACAAAATATTAAATATGTGGGGCAGTAAGTAGAGCTGCAAAGAATATGTAAAAATAAACACAAAACCTGATGAAGACTTTATTTCACAGAGAAAGCTTACTAAGACCATTTATGAATGATAAAGTCACCATCTCTTCTAATAAAACAAAAAGGGATACATTTGTTAGAGCATCTTTACAGTTCAGATATGAATATTTTTAAAGCTTCCAATACTTTAGTTAAGAACTAAGAATGCAGCATTAAATAAGTAAACTAAGCACTCACATACAATACAGAACTGGAGCCGTCAGTCGCTGGACACTGCGGGACTTGCTGAGGAGGGGATCTCAGCACCTATGGACATGTGCTATGATGATGACCCACTAATAACTCAATAGCTATGTACTAACATACTCACTCAAAGTTTTTAGGCATTATGTTGATTCGTGTTAAAGCTTTCCGCAACCTTGAATTTGTCCCAAATATACCGCCACGCTTCTCAGTCTTTTTCTCATCTACTAAATCCAAATGGAATATTGGCACTGATGAGTCAAGGTCAGGAACTGAAAGTCTTTGCTTAGGATTTAGTACATTCCCATCATCCCGTTTTAATTTACGTTGTGTGACTTTATCTGATGATCTCAACATTTCTTTGAATTCTGGAACAAAATATGTCTGTTGTAATACATGTATAATTATAGATAAATTGTATGAGCAATAAAATAAGTCTGTTGTAATACATGTATAATTATAGATAAATTGTATGAACAATAAAATAAGTCTCTTGTAATACATGTATAATTATAGATAAATTGCATGAGCAATTATATATATTTATGAAAATGAAAAATATCTTATGCAACAAATCTATGCAAATAAAAATGAGAAAGAGAGTTCATCGGTGCTATATAGAACCAATTCTGACCTATGGAAGCGAATCATGGACAGTAGACAAACAAATGAAAAGACAATTGGAGGCCACAGAGATGGGATTTCTCAGAAAAATGTTGAAAGTTCCTTGGACAGATAAAAAGACCAATGAGGAAGTTCTCAAGGAGGCCAACACAAAAAGGGAGCTGTTAAAAAACATCAGAAAGAAGCAATCAACATTTTTCGGGCACATCATGAGAAGAGGAAAGTTGGAATACTTGGTTACAACTGGCAAAATAAAAGGAAAAAGAGATCGCGGACGACAAAGAGAGAAAATACTGGATAGCTTGGTGTCATGGCATGGAAAACAGTCAACAGAACTGATACGATGCACTGTAGATAGAAGATTGTGGAGTGACATGATCACCTACGCCAAATGGTAAGGCACATGATGATGATGTTTGAGCAATAACATAAGTCTCTTGTAATACATGTATAATTATAATTAAATTGAGGTGAACCTAGAAGCAATCATATATGGATGATGTTCTTATACTTGCTGATGGTACACTTCCTTTATGTTTTATTATTACAAAATGTCTCAATGGTCTGAGTGACTGGTGTTACTGCACCATTACTGAGGTCCTGGATGAGAGTTTACCAGGAGGTAACTCCTTGATACAAATGTAATGATAACTTTTTGGTACATGCCCACAAAGTTAGAGAGTAGGTAAAATAGCAGAGATGAAACTCTGGTCATCTAGCTTTTTAATTGGATCTTACATTCTTAATGCATTGTAAGCTATAGTAATTGCTATGACCTATTTACAGAAGTTTACGTAAATGGTGAACCCAGAAGCTATACTTGATCTTGATCTTTCCAGCGCAGCTAGACATCGTATAGGCTCTTAGTGTTTTTCCACCATCCATCTCTATTCTTGGTGAGATGTTCAATCAATGACATCTACAAATCCTTTCAAAGGAAAGAGGAGTTGACACTGGCTGCCCTCGATCTTGAGGATGCATACAATCAAGTGGACTATGGTACACTTGTACGCCTACTTAGTGAGACAGGCTTTGACCCGCAGCTCATGCGCTGGTGGCATCAGTGCTGGTGCAAAGGAAAGTGATGCTACGTTTTGGTACCTAGACATCTGAGCTGAGATATATATTGTCGGGATTGCCCAAGATCAGCTGTTATCACATGCTTTGTTCAATATATACACTGCCAAAGTAGCGCAACTAAATAGTATTGGACTGGGTTGCACCCATGCCTTTGCAGATGACATTATGATGTATGTACATGGTTATGATAGCACAGACATGGGTAGGCAATTACAGGACTGCATGGATCAGATAACCACTTGGTGCAATAACTACAAAGCACTCATTAACCCAAGCAAAGCATTTGTAATGAGGTGTTCGCTAAACAACAAAATAGTTAAAGACATCCTTCCAGTCATAAACTGTAATGGTGTAACCATTGTGAGGAGTCTGACTATTAAGTATCTGGGAATAACATTTGATAGGTCCTATTCTTTTAATCAACATGTGAGCAATCTGATTCAAAAGGTAAGGAGAGGTGTTAGTGCGTTCAAGATCATGGCCAGGGTGAACCTCCAGCAAACATTACTATTCTCGCTTATAGGAACAGTCAGTCTGCATATGCTTTACGAGCATTGCTAGGATAGTCAGTGGAGTGGATATGGGGCTGCCCCAACTGCGGTGAAACTAATTCTATGAAAAGAATGTCCAATGTTATCTAATGAGCATGTTCTCCATAGAAGAGCCTGTTTTAGAATTCTCTTGTTGTCTGTTCTCAATACATGTCCGACATATGTCCATCTTCTCTACTTAATTGTAGAATCATTGGTTGCATGGCCATGTCTCTTATCACTTTATTAGTTTTGAATTCATTTCAATGTACACAGAGTATTCTTCTTAGGCATTTGTCTTCAAAGGTGTTTAGTTTTATCTCAATCTCTTTTGTTCTTTTCCAGCTTTCACAAGCGTAAGTAAGGGTTGATAATACGTTTGAGGAATAAGCTAATTTAAGTTTTCTACATAATTGATTATAACACTACAAGATTCGACAACATCCATATATGGTTTCCCTGCATAGGGTTGCCCTTAAGTGAGTCTCAGGGTAAGGTTGTCAGCCCTATGCCCAACAGTCCACACAAGGCAGAAAGTAAACACAACCTTCATCTTGGAACGCTCGGGAAGCTATACTAGGGAACAAAATATATTTTTTAATTCCTGAACTATCACTACAGCAAGTAAACACAGGAACAAACTGATAATAAAAATCCCTGAACTATCACTACATATATATATTTATTGATCACTAAGGCAGCATTTGAACCTATGAGAGCTAGAGGCTCTTTTTCTAAACAATCTATTAAGTCAAGCCCCAATCATCCAAATTAAAAAAAAATGTCCTGTGTTCACCCGAGGATTAAAGAAATAACTCCTCTTCATCGTCTGCCCTTAGAAAGACATTAAGTGGATGTTGATGCATTGTGTTGTAGTTTACAGCAGGCTGTTATATCTGTACCTTTAGGCCATATGCATCTGACTTGCGCATTTCTCAGCATCAGGTTGACTTCTTTTGCAATCCTTAATTACTAACTCCACCGTAAAGAGGTGGAATAGGATCTGGATAGTTCTTATTCTGGTGTCAGAAGTCAGCTATGTGTCAATCACTGTTTTCATCCCTGGTGCTAATATATGCTTTGCCTCTCATGATTAAATTTGAACAATTTTAAAGCATGGGTTAAAAAATGGACCTCTGACATTCCTGCTGCTCCCCCATTCTTCTCTCTTTATATTATTTTTGGCAAGAGAGACCTTGGTGGGGCACTTTATTAAATGTTAATATTAAAATAACAATGTGCTTGTAAGAAAAACCTTGTAAGTTTGACTTGACAGTTATGGACAGATGTGTTGTTCCTCGGAGAATCTCAAGAGCTTTATTGTAGTAAATCTGCTGAAACTTGTGACCATTCACTTCCAAAATCTGAAATACAAAAATACACTTGAGTATTACTAACAGAGATAATAATTAGGCACAAGATGAAGAGAGGCTCTCATTCATTTTCCTCTCAGGTCAAAGACAGTACATAGAGCGAAAGTCAGTCTCAACAATTGATGATTTGCTGTTAGTTCTTGGTTGTTTCTTTGTCCCACGCTTGAGCCTTCCCTAGTAATTGTTCTGTACACCGATTCTCTGGGTCTGCTTTGTTTTCTTTTACCAGATGGTTTCCACATGAATGCCTGATGTAGAGGTCTTTCTTCATTCATTCTCAGCATATGACCGATATATTTTCAATGCTTTCTTTTTATAAAGCTCGACACCTACTCTTGTTTAGATGCGTCTCTTATCTCTTCATTTGAAGTGTATTCTTTCAAGCTTATGTTCGAGATCCTACGGAGACATTTGTTTTAAAAGTTTCCTATCTAAAATCTTGGTGGATTTCCATATGTCACATTCATATGTGATGAGTGTCAAGATTTCTGAATATTTATCTCCATCTCTGGACATTTTGCTGCCTAGGTAGGTATAAAGAAGGTTATAAAGAAAGTGTCCCATAAGATATGTTGTAGAGATGAAGTATTAGTGCTAGGTCACTGTATATAAAGAAAGGGAGGCCTGTAATCTTCCTTATTGTTAATACTTTTCTCAACTTAATGATACAGGCACCCATTAGTTTTTATTTAGCTGGGTCAACTGGGTAATATCAGGCTAGGGCTGAACCCTGATGATGTGTGTCACCATGGCAGCATGCTAACATCAGCGCTACAGTTCTACCAACTTTTTGTCCTGTTTCTGGTTATCTTTGCAAAGCAGGCAGGAAGGATATTCCTTAGGTCCTTTTATGTTCTTTTATTCAACTCTGTTTATGAATCATCACTCTTTAGTATGGCTCTGAACAATTAACAGTTTATAGTTAGAATCTTGCTAAATATGTTCATTTCTGTTATATAAAAGAAATCAAATACTGAAATCAGATCAAAATGACATATCTGAATATCAAATATTGAGAAACATCAAGTATCAGACAACATAACATCTGATCATCAAAGAGACATCAATTATCAACATGAGACAAATTATCACATCCAAACATCAAGTAATAGACAACAAGGCACCTGACATATACATATTAACATGAAGCAAAATGATACATCCAAACATTAAGTGTTAACATGAAACAAAAGAGTGATCCAAACATACAATGTTAACATGAGACATAATGACAAACCCAAACATCATCAAATATTAGCATAAGACAAAGCGGCTAACCTGATCGCCTCTTTGAGACCAGCCTCTGCTGCCTTTGACCCAGTGTGAACTTTTGTAACAAAGATTCCATGATTTCTCTCTAAGCCGCCTAGTATAGAGAAATTGAGCATTTCTTCCCTGGTAGCTCTAGTCAAAGTTATCACTCGCTGCCTTGCTTTGGCTGCACATGCCATGTTAAGTAAACTCAACTGACCCATCATTTTCTGTGGATAGAATTTGATGATTTATTGTTATGAAGCATTGGGGATTATAGTGAGCTAATTTTACAAATGAATATCAAGAAACTGTGCAGGTTTTTTTTTTTTAGAATTCTGATGATAAATATTGGATAGCTTGGTGTCATGGCTTGGAAAACAATCAACAACTGAATTGATACGATGCATTGTAGATAGAAGAACGTGGAAGAACATGATTGCCTACGCCAACCAGTATGGCACATGATGATGATGAGAAATAAGTTTTAAAAAAAAAATGGACAACCAATGCAAAATATAATACACATCCTGTTTTATGATTGGAGATATGGGATGTAAGTAAGAATATTACATCTAAACTGTGGTAGTAATACATTTACCAACAGATGGACAAATGCTAAACAAACACAAGCTTCAGGAACAAATACTACAACCAATCAATGAATGTTGAGGGATAAAAAGCCTACAAACATTCAGTGAAAATCATGGATAAAAACCCTATAACCAATCAGTGAAAATCATGGATAAAAACCCTATAACCAATTAGTGAAAATCATGGATAAAAACCCTATAACCAATCAGTGAAAATCATGGATAAAAACCCTTTAACCAATCAGTGAAAATCACAGATTAAAACTCTTTAATCAATCAGTGAAAATCATGGATAAAACCCTTTAACCAATCAGTGAAAATCACAGATTAAAACCCTTTAACCAATCAGTGAAAATCATGGATAAAACCCTTTAACCAATCAGTGAAAATCACAGATAAAAACCCTTTAACCAATCAGTGAAAATCATGGATAAAAACCCTTTAACCAATCAGTGAAAATCATGGATAAAACCCTTTAACCAATCAGTGAAAATCACAGATTAAAACCCTTTAACCAATCAGTGAAAATCATGGATAAAAACCCTTTAACCAATCAGTGAAAATCACAGATAAAAACCTCTTTAACCAATCAGTGAAAATCATGGATAAAAACCCTACAACCTTTCAGTGAAAATTTGGAAAAAAAAACTCTAAAACTAATCAGTCATGCACTAATATCTTAAAGGGGAAGGGGTGTAGAGATTTGCACCCTGAATAAAGCCTGTAGAATATTGAAAGAGAAATCAGGGGTAGGGGTGTGGTGGTGCATGAAAGAAGGATGAATGAGAGAGGAAAAAAACACAGCAATCACATAAAATGTGCTTTAGAAGATGTGAAAGGAGGGATGGGAAATTAATATTCATCCCTTGGGACAACAAATAATAAAATGTTTCACAAGAAGTGAGGGGAGTGGGAAAAAAATGAGGTGAAGAGAGTGGTGAAAGTGTCAAAAAGAAAATCAGGTGAGTGACAAAAATGGTATGAATGAGAAGAAAAGATAAAAGGAATGGTGAATTATAAAAACAAATGGATATGTTGTTCAAAGAAAAAAAAAAAAAAAAAGAAAGTTCTCTGATAAAAAGAGGGTGCCAAAAAGATAATGAATCCAAGCCTGAAATCATTTACTGGTAAAGAATAAAGATAGTCAAGATGAGCAGGGGAATAGTTTGTGTCCCTGACAAAGCTTCTTAATGAATTCTGTCTATTAAATCGATCATCCTTTCAAGCCAAAAACAGCACATAGGGCAGAAATTCTAGACTCTTGTGTCCGGCAATCTATAAAATGTCAGACCTTTCACAGGACCTAAATTGTGTTTCACCATACGGCTGTTCTTGGTGAGTTGCTCAATTTTGGCGCAGGAGCTGATGCCAGCTGTTGTTGCTTCTAGCTTTAATGTTCTTTTTAGTAATTCTCTAGGTTGGCTTCTTTTTCTTTTACTCTCTGGTTCCCATTTTAGGGCTGTTTTGAGATTCTTTTGTTCACCTTTCTCATCACAAGGCCAACATATGATCACCTTCTTCTCTTGATTATACTTGACATTTTTGGATGCTTTGTCATTTCTCTTATTTCTGCACTAGTCTTGAACTCATTCCATGGTACACGAAGTATATCCCTGAGGCATTTGTTTTCAAATGCATCCAGTTTATTTTCTATTTCTTTAGTTGTTTTCCAGCTCTCGCATGCATAAGGGTGGATAATACTTTTGGTTTTAAAATCCTGACCTTTGTTTTTGTGCTTAGTAATTTTGAATTCCACATATTTATCAAGGTTTCTGAAAGACATTGCTGCCTTTCCTATTCTGATTCTAATTCTTAATGAATTACAAAACAGTAAATACTGCAGTATTGGAAAGTCACTATGTTGGTCTTGAAAGACAATGGATGCATCATCTCTGTGAGAATTTTGTCCTGTTCTGTGGTTAAAGATAGAAGTTCTGTAGATGGTTTGTCCTGACACAACAATATGGAGAACCACTGTTGCCATGTTATGGATTTTCCTCTGCATATAGCTAGAAAATCCAAAGGAATGATCATTGCCAATACAGATTGGCACCAGCAGAATAACAGTGTTGCCATTGAGAACAAATAAATCTTGGAGACCAAACTTCACATCTGAATTCAGGATTTACCCCCACAGCCTTTCCATGTATGGGTGTATGTCACAATTGCCTAGGTAAGCTATCTTCCCCAAGCTAATTAAATATTCAAAGAAAATTGAAACAAACAAATCACAACCAGGGTGATGTTTTATGGCAAGCAATTATTTTGTAATGTTTCAAATTTCAACACATTATATATATATATATGAGGGTGGGGGAGAGAATATATACATACATGGGGGGATATAAACATATAAAAGAACACACAGAAATATATATGTATATGTGGGAAGAAAAAAGGGGATGAGGAATTAAAATTGGAGCGTTTGGTTAATACAGTATTAGGTTAATGTAGCATTATGTGGTTGCAGGAGGAGTATAAAATCGAAAAAAACAAATATCTTTAAAAAAAAAGAGTTATCACTGTTAGTAGTACTGTTATATTTCTGAAACAAGAATTATCTATCAGGTTATTAAACCCAGGTAGTAAATGAATTGAAACAGATGGGTCTGAATGCATCTGACCTTCCAAACCTGAGATACTGACAAGAATATCAATAATTGTAACAGTTCTAGTAAAACTAAGGTTAGTATGGAGAGATAAGAACATAATGGTCGCAGATCTAAAGTCTGACTCATGCTCTTCGTTTGTTACATCCAAACTCCATCATGATTGTGAAATGTGGATATTAACACCTGAAGACTCGGTAGCCTAATTGGGAAAACCACTCGACTGGGCTACCGACGTTCGGACAACCCGTGTTCGATTCCCGCTGGGAGCAGTGTGAATTGTACTCGTGCTCGTGGTTAGAAAAAAAAATACCCCAACGGTCGACCCAGCCGTTGGCAGAAATGGGTACCAGGGTATTACCCTGGGAAGGTGAGGAATGTCGCTTCGCATCTGAGTTTCGATGCTTGAGGCAACACTATACAGAAATCTGCGAATATTTCTGGATAGGCGGCCAAGCACATATGGGTGTAAACTCGGGTGCTAAGATGCCGGTTCAAGTCTCATGCTTTACCTTTACCTGAAGACTAGGAAAAATACAAGCACTTGAGATGAGATATTATTGCAGGATAATAATATTTCATATTAAGAGGTTACTAAAAAACAAGTAGTAGTATTAGTAGTAGAAAAAGCAACCTGTATAGTCCATGACATATAGGAAATATGATGGTTTAGTCCACTTATTATTTTGACAGCAACAGCAATAATAAAATATAACAAAGAGAACTCTACATCCATTGATATAAAAGAGGAGTAAGACAGGGATGCATCCTATCACCAAGCTTGTTCAATATATACACTGAGCAAATCTTTAAAAAAAAAAACATAGAGATGCCAGGCCTACAAATTAATGGAAAGATAATCAATAACCTAAGATATGCTGACAATACTGTACTACTAGCAGAAAATCCTAAAGATCTACAACAATTATTTAATGAAATAAACATGACAAGCAAAAAATATGGACTAGATATGAATATCAAAAAGACTAAAACTATTATCATAAACAAAGAAAATACTCAAAACCAACAGGTGGATATCAAAATTGAAGGAATAGACCTGGAGACAGTTCAGAACTACAACTACCTTGGACATACTATAACCAGTGATGGAAAATGTACAACTGAAATAACCAAAAGAATAGGAATGGCAACAAGTAATTTTAATGTCATGAAGAACATACTAACATCAAAACAAATAACACCAGGGCTAAAACTAAGAATAGCAAATGTTACATCTTCTCAATATTTCTATATGGTACAGAAACATGGACATTAGACAAGAAAACAGAACAGAGAATTGAAGCCTTTGAAATGTGGATATATAGAAGAATAGGTAGAATTGGATGGAAGGAAAAGAAAACAAACGATGAAGTCTTAAAACAACTAAAAATGAAAAGAGAACTACTAAGCACAATTCAAACAAGACAAATGCAATTTTTGGGCCATGTTAAAAGACACAACAGGCTACTAAAAGTAATCCTGGAGGGGAAAATACAAGGTAAAAGAGGCAGAGGCAGACCAAGACTAACATGGATGAGTAACATCAAAAGATGGACAAACCAGCTTATGACAACCTGCACCATCAAAGCAAGAGACAGAGCAGAATGGCGCTCTATGGTAGCCAACCTTCGTTGCGGAGATGGCACACATGATGATTTCCTGATTATTGTAAGGAACAAAAGCTATGTTGAGATGAGATAACATTTTCTTCTGGTTTGACAATAAATGTCACATATCTGAAAAAAATATCACTCTGAGTGGTATAAGATGAAAAGGTAGACACATAAAAGTTGAAATGATAATATAATGAAATAAATAGGTTTTTAATGCTTGAGGCGACACTATACAAAAATTTCCTAACATTTCTGGATAGGCGGCCGAGCACATATGGGCGTAAACTCGCGTGCTAAGACGCCGGTTCAAGTCTCGTACTTTATCTTTACATCACCAGCCGATAGAAGCGGCATGAAACAAATAAAACTGAAGGAGAATAAACTACTGCATAAGATGATGATGCCCTAAAGACTCACCAAGTCGTGGTATAAAAAAAACTATCTTTACGATACATATTACCATTGCTGTGTATGTTGGGGGGCACACGACAGAACCTGAGGGATAAAGGTCGCTTGGTCAAAGTAGTCACCACGACGTGTGAAACTGGGAATTTTTATTTCACCCCCAATAAAAAAAAACCTTTCTGTCTACTGTGGGTTTTGAACACTGTATATCGGCTTTTCAGTCAGCGGAACAGTGGTTTTAGCCACACAGCATCGTGGCATTGGCAGAGGGACAAAAATCTACAAGATAGGCTTCAGAATATGGATATTTTTACAGGAGATATTGAAACATGAATTCTTCTACCAGATTCTGAAACTGAAGTTATCAACAAGTCAGGAAAATTGTAAATGAGAAAGATAACATTGAAAATGAGTTACATAAAAAGAAGCTTCATCAGGGATAACAGACAATATCAAAGACAGTAAATATTTTCACCAAGAGAAACCAACATAGTACACTTAGGAGATGGGCTAGTTCATTATAGACAAAAGCCAAGTACAATAGATGGAACTCTTGGAATGGGCATTTTTTAATTTGTAGACTAGAAGCAGGCCAAGCAAAGATGAGGTTTCTATCTTGTGTCCTTTCTAGCTGAAATTCTAGGCTCTCTGATGATATCTACTATCACATGTCAGACCTTGCAGAGGATCTGCCTTTGTAGCTCATCACACTTCCTTTTCTGGATGAGCATCTCAACCTCATCAAGGAAGCTGATGCCCGCTGTTGTTACATCTCATCTCAGTACTCTTTTTAATGTTTCTCTAGGTGAGAATATTTTTTTCTTTTACCCTCTGGATCTCATCTGAGGGCTTGCTTTGAGATTCTCTCGTTGTCTCTTCTCATTACCTGGTCAACATATGACCACCTCCTATTCTTGATTATAGATTAAATTGTTGGATGCTATGACATTTCTCCTATTTCTGCACTACTCTTAGATTCATTCCGAGGTACAGGCTTACAAAATATTTTCCTGGGGCACTTATTTTCAAATGCATGTCATTTATTTTCTATTTCTTTAGTTCTTTTCCAGCTTTCATATGCATAAGTAAAGGTGGAAAATACATTTGATTTGTAATTCCTGATTATGAGGTATGTAGCAGTCTCATTTGTTTTAAGTACAGAAACACCAACAGAGAAGTGAGTGTATTGCTGATACATTCTCCACTAATTTAAATCAGATTATCTGTTTATAAACAACATATAAACCTTTGTATTGAACCAGAAGAGGTAACAAATAAATTGGGGGGGGGGGGAATGGTTGTAAAAATAAGCTTTTTGTTAGCATTTGCAGTTTATTATTATTATTCAAACATGGGGAAAAGTAAATGGATAAAGTCTTTGAAGTTTAAAAATAGAAAAGCAAGAAAAGAAACTGCTGGTTATAATATCATATACATCTGCACATAAGTAATTAAAAAACAAAGTCAACTATAGAAAAGGTTATACAAATGGTTGAAGTATAAGCTATAAAATATGTAACATTTAAAATTATAACTGATTTGCTATTTTGTTAAAAGTTCTTTGTTTCTTTAAAATAAATTACTTATTGTCCCTTTAAATAAATACCCCCCTCCTTTTTTTTTTAAAGCACATCATTGATAGAAAATACAAAAAATAATTTATTTAACATTTATGAAAAAAAAAATAAAATAAATAAAAAATAATAAATAAAATTCAAGGATTTAACATTTATGTTCAAAAGCATATAAATGCAAACGATAGAATCCCATATAACAATCATGAAGACTCAATAATAACTAGAACAAATGTCAGTGAGTCTAATTGATACTCAAATTAAGCCATGCTATTTGTCAAGTGACAGCAATGAAACTGAACATGTAAAACCTTAAATTGTAATAAGTGCTGAATCATTAAAATGTCCAGAAAGTGCAATTACTTTCTGCTGTATGGTCACAAAATAATGTGTTTACATGTTAAAGTACTTGCTAAAGATGTCCTGTGTTAAATGTGTGTATATAAATAACAATAAATCTCAATGAATAGAACTTTTATGTTAGCCAAACACCAACAGTACACTAAAACAACATATATTTTATTGAAATGTTTTCTGGCTTCAGTGTTGGATATTTAGTGTTTCATGTTATGTACACACCTACCATTTATGAAGACTTTTGGATTAAACATAGACTTTGTTTTGTACTTTTGTGAAATTAATTTGCATTAATATTTCTTGAGTTTCTATGGCTTTTTTTTCTTTCATCATTTGCCTAGAGATTCAAAGCGGGAGAAGAAAGTTTACAGATTTAAGCTTTAAAACAACAATGATGCTTGAAATTAATTTATATAGAGCATTAGATTTATGTTCTTTTGTAAGTTCATGGAGAGCTTGTAGTGTGAATGAATGCGTATGTCAGAGTACCTTAAAACTGAGCTCACAAACGCAGCTTGTCATGGCAAAAGTTTGATAAAGTGATTTAATTTAATGACCGTCCATTCGTTATGTTGATTTGTTTACCTATATTGTAAGGGCTTATTAAAATTGTTTTGCTTCTTTTCTTTATTAGTAACACTCAACTTGTTCAAAGTAAGTTAAATCCCAACCACCTACACATCCACTCAACCACCAACTCACTGTTCTCTCTACTCCTCTCTAAATATAACTGCACCTTAATGTCACACAGAAACAGATTGTTATGTGTATTAGTGCCAGGTCGGGTAATTTTACCTGCTACTGTATGCAGTAAATAGTACAACCTGCAGCTGCCCTGCTGCCTTATAGGTTTGCTCAGGAGAGTAAAAGGCTAAGGGAGGGTACCCCGAAGTAAAACAACCCCACTGTCTTGTGGGTGAAACTTTTTAGTCAAAGGCTAGCAGAGCCAACCGTAAACAAACTGACGGAAGGCAACAGAAAATCACCGTCGTAATTTCTTTGTACAGTCATGAATCAGCAATGCCATATACATCATAAGATCTTTAGTAGAAGGAGCCATAGAGGTGAAAACAGATCTATACCTATGTTTCATAGATTATACCAAAGCATTTGGCAAAGTAAAGCACCAAGAGATAATCAAAATTTTAGAAAGCATAAATGTAGACAGCAAAGATCTAAGAATAATAAAGAACATGTACTGGCAACAAACAGCAGCCATAAGAACTGGAAATCAATTGGAATGTTTCAACAAATAAAACAGGGTGTTAGGCAAGGTTGTGTGCTGTAACCAGATTTGTTTAATATTTATAGTGAGATTATTTTAAGATCCATAAGGGGCATGCCTGGAATAACAATCAGAGGTCATAATATAAATAATCTAAGGTATGCTGATGATACAGTCTTAATTGCTAAGAACGAAAATGAGTTACAAGAAATGTTAGACATTATAGTGAAAGAAAGCAAAAATAAAGGACTCAGCCTTAATAGCAGAAGGACAGAAATAATGGTAACAACAAAGAAAAAGACATCACCTCAGTGCAAAATAAAGACAAGTGGAACAATATTAAAACAAGTAAATGAATTTAAATATTTGGAACTTTGTTAGAGTCTCAGTCAAAAGATGTACAAAAGAGGTGAGATGCAGAATGGCTCAGGCAAAAAAAGCTTTTAAAAAAAATGAGGAAGATACTATGCAATCCATTTTTGACAATAGAAACAAGAAAAAGAGTTCTTAAATCTAACGTAGAGCCAGTCTTAACATATGGATGCGAATCATGGACAATAGGACAACAGACAAGAAAATCACTGGAGTCTGTAGAAATGTGGTTTTACATCAGAATGTTGAAAATACCAAGGACAGATAAGAAGAGTAATGAAGATGTTCTGAAAGAGGCCAAAGCAAAAAGAGAGCTAATTTCCAATATTAGGAAGAAACAATCATCATTTTTTGGCCATGTAATAAGAAGAGAACAACTGGAATATATTGTAACAACTGGGAAAATTGAGGGATGAAGAGATAGAGGGAAGCAAAGATAAAAGATACCAGACAGCTTAAGAAAATGGCTTGGCAGTAGGTCAACAACAGAAATAATAAATAACTGTCATGATTGAAAGTTGTGGAGAGACATGATCACCTATGCCAGCAGGCTTGGTACTTGATGATGATGATGTGTATTGAAAGCAATAGCATGACAGTAAACAAAAAAATTAGTAAAGGGTATCCATTATAACATGTGGCATATAGGGAATATCAAATTAATGCCCATATTTTTCCATGACCAAAATCATGGGTAACTATGTGATCTGTACTGCTGCATAAGCATGAAGGGGAAGTAGAGAACTACATACAAAGTTTACTTGCTTTTAGAGGCTGAATGTGAAATCACAAAGAAACATGCCCTTCTTATAAGAAACTTACAAACATTTTATTGTAATTTTTTTTTTTAAGTTTGTAATTTGTTAAATATTAGAGAAGCCATGTTTATTTGCTTCATTCTGGAACAACAAATGTGAATAAAGTGAAGTTTGACTAATTCTAAGTATAAATATTTTATGTATCATACGATATTTGTTCAGAAAAAATACGGTTAATGGTTTACAGAAAATATCTTATTGCATTACAGTTAGGCAAATAAATGCTTCCTTTCAGCTTTAGACATCAAGGGATGCTTAATATTTAACTTATGAATAAAATGTTAAAAAATTAAGTTAACCGCTGGGTCCAACAGCACCTGGAATGATTTTGTTAATGACAGTGTTGTGAACTGGTCTACTAAGTAGAAGAGGTCAGATTCTGATTCTACTGCTTCTGGGCTCATTCAGCTTCAATGGGCTTAAGAGTTTTCTGGGAAAGATAGGCACTGGCATAATACTGACCACATTATCCAAAAATGTGCTGAGAGTAAAAAAGAACATATTCCCTATGTGTCACAAGGTTTGATGAGTTCTTTCTTCTGATTAAAAAAAATTGGTTTAAGGGACTGCTTTGTAACTTAAACATGAGGAGGTGAGTCATAACTCGCAAATGTTTATCTCCCTTACACCATCAAGTAGTTCTAAGGATCAAATACTTGTTTCATTCAAGGATTCTCCTGTTGCAATGATCTGTATACAAATTTCTATAAATTATTACAAAAATATTGAGCTACTGAAGTACACATTAGTTTATTCTGACATTTAAACATGAGGAACCATGGAAGAAAATTGTGAATATGATAGAATGAAGCAAGGTTTGTACCATCACCAGTAAAAATAAACCAGCTTACCTCAAAGTCAGTTTCAGACTGAGAACAAAACAGATATAATGTGAACCACAACTGTAAAGTCCACCATCTGTAGCAACATTTTCTCATTGTATATATTGTTTAATAGTTAAATGCAGTGAAGTATAATGTGTGAATGCCTTAAAAAAAATGCATATCTTATTCTACATTTGAGAATGTCTTCATAGAAATTGATATTTTATTCTATATATTAGAATGTCCTCAAAGATACCCAGTTTTTTGTAATGACAATGTGGTTTTTAACATTTGTTTTTTATGAATAAGCTAAATTCAATAGCATAGAAAGTTTTAGAAAAGTGAAAAGTTTTCACTCTGCTGTAATAAACCATAGCACTTGGAGTTAATATATTTGTGTTGGGAAGGGGCGTTGCAATATTTTTCTTATTTGTTAATATCTCCCTTAATTCAGTCATGTACCAATTTATTTTATGTAAAAAAAAGCTTGATAAACTTCAGTGTGTCTACCTGGAAATGTATTAACCCTAGATTACGATACCTATCTGTAACTCTCCCAGTTACGATACTGTAGTAAAAATTACTACCACTTAAATGTAACATTAGGTACTCTAAAAATAATAATTACTCTGAACTCTTGACACAGCCCCATGTGTTCACACTAGACAAATCATAGGGACTCAAAAATCCTGGCTCAGATTGATTTATGACCTGAGTTTCATCTCATGCGCCGGACATATTACAATGTCTATCGGCACGGTCACTGTAAGTCTGTTAGTATGTTCAGTGACCGCATAGCGTTATTCGCTGTGTTTCCTGAGTCACAAAGGGTTGTTTGATGTCAGCCAATGACTAGGAAATTTCCCTGGTCACAGAAAAAAAAAATAGAAAAAAGGAAAAACTGCCAATTTCTTGAAAATTGGGCGATTTTTGTGCTGGTGCATGAAACAATGTATCTCATAATCTCAAAAAAAAAAAAAAAAAAAAAAAAAAATGCAACAGCAATGAAAACAAATTAAACACTCAGGGGTCACCGGAAGTGGTAACTAGGAAGATGCATGGAGGGGGATAATGTTTGAACACGGAAAACTTTTCAGATTTTAAAGAATTTGTGTTTAGATGCAGTAAATTTTACAGCTGTATTGTAGTCTATGGTTAATCATCTTTAGACAATAAAATCAGTGCATAACAACAGCTGACTTATTCTTACAGACTTTGTCTGCATTATCAAATGTGTGCACTGCAACAAAATGCTCAACAGCATCTGGGCAGGAAGTGGTTCACAACCCATAGCTGACTGGTTATGTCAAGATCAGTGATCAAGATCCTATTACACCTCTCTATGGAAACACGGCATCAAAAAATTCTCTGCTGAGGTCAGATGTGTAGGGTCAGAAAGCACAAAATACGCATACACACTTGATGTAGGCGACAACACAGCACATCTGCGCCAATTTAGCATCTTTTTTAGAATGGACAAGGAATTGGAGTAGTCATCAACATAAGAAGAAGAACAGATTTAAAAAATGTGTTTATAAAAAATTATGTGTATTATGCATGATGGTTGTGCCAGGTAAGCATGATGTCTGTTATAGACAGTTAAAATGTAAGTGACAACTTGACGGTTAAAGTGTAACTCTAAGTGACATCTGCCGAGTTACAAATAACCATCACAAACAAGTGATAATTAGTGCCATTACATGCATGCTATAACAAACTGTAAGCCATACAATTGTGGATATTCTCATGAAGAGTCACGCAAAGCTCTTGAGTTAATTTTAAATGATTATTATCTTCTCATGCACACACTTACATTGAACTAGATAATGGTTAGAAATAAACAAATATAATACAATGATGCAATGGCAATGTCAAAATGCACAGGAAGAAAAAGAATATTCTGCTCTAATGTTAAACCAGTGCTTTTATACCAGTGCTCTGGTTCTGAAACAAGGAAAACATAAAGGAAGAGAAAGAAAGGCTTTTTTAAACAGATGTTTGTGTTGACACAAAAAATTAATGAGGAACTCATAGAAACAGCCAAACAAACAGAGGCAGTGGAGGATTTAATAGCTGATGATGTTACAGCAACAGAATCATATATATATATATATATATATATATATATATATATATATATATATATATATATATATATATAGATATATATATAATATATATATATATATATATATATATATATATATATATATATATATATATATATATATATATATATATATATATATATGAAAGCTAGTCAAAGTATTAGAATATGTTTGGAACTTATATGGAAAGTCGAATAAGGAGAAGTGAGGGACACATAGAGAAGAGAGGTAAACAGGTATAAGAAAGAGGACATGTAAGGCATGAACAAAGCTTGAAATAGTCAACAACACATCATCCAAAGTTTAAAATGAACACATGTGCTCCTCTGCTCATTATATCCCCCAATGTGTAGTGACTATTGATCTGAGTTTTGTGTTGGTCTAACACTCTTCTTTGGCTTCCTGCACAGCACTCCCTTTCCTATCTAGCATAACCACTATTGACTTGATGTTCTTGCAGTCAAGTCAAGTCTGTAGATTCACATTGTTTGAGTCATTTGATTCATCCTTCCTTAATGACAGCATTTCGAACACTAGTCCAGTTCATTGCTGATCCACTCTCATATCAGCTAACCTTTATCATGTTCTTTTCTTACTTAAACCAGAGTGCCCTGGAATAAAGGCTTGAAATGAGCTATAAACAATTAGCCTGAGAGAGGAAGATGGTATATTTGCCTAAACAAGGAAAGAGTTAAAGATACTCAGCATCATTGTCACAGACATAGGATATATGATACTATTGTTCATATCTTTCCATAACTATCAACACAATTATAGGTCATGTGTTCTACATCATGCAGGTCAGCCAACTTACCTTACAGAAACAATTTTTGGAATATTTTTGTCAGAGACTGGATGAGCCTAACCTTTAAAAGGCATATAATAGAGGAAGACCAAGAAGATGGATGCAAGATGTCACTGACTAAGTGTGCATAGCTGCAGCAGACGTGAGTAAATAATGCTGGACAGAAAAACTCATAATATCCGGAAGTCAAACCTAACCACATTGTTAAAAGACACATAAAAGGGAGAAAAACAGGAGGTCCCATGTGCACTTGTGCATGTTAAATAACTTATGGCAGTTTCAAAGTAAAAAATGAGAAGACCAAAGAATGGCTGCTGTTGGGGAACAAATTGTTAAGCAAATCTACCCATTCAGAAGACGGATGTGTTGGGCTGAAAGGCACAGATATCACGATTTTGTCGTAAACTAGAGACACAACGCATCAACGCCCACTTAACTATTTATCTATTGACCTTTCGAGCCATAGCTGGCCCATAGGGCGTAGACCAAGATACTCCTTTTCTTATCTGAATTTTTGTTCTAGCAGTTTTCAATTTTTTTAAAGATATTTTATCAAATCTCGCCATTTGTCTCTGTTCTGTGCAAGCAGCTCAGAAGATCTCATTGAGGGAGCCGATTCCTGCTGCTCTTGCCTCTCTCATCAATGTTCTTCTCAGTGTCTCTCTAGGTCTTCCTCTTACCTGTTGTTTCCCACATGAGGGCTTGCTTTGGAATTCGGTTATTATCTCTTCTCATCATATGTCCAACACATGACCATCGTCTTTTCTTTATTACTGGAGATATTAGTGGTTGATTGGCGAAATTTCTCTAATTTCCTCGTTTGTTTTGAATTCGTTCCACGCTATACCAAGTATTTTCCTTAGACATTTATTTTCGAATGCGTTCAACTTTGTTATTATGTCTCTTGTTGTTCTCCAGCTTTCACACGCATACGTAAGGGTTGATAGTACATTTGATTTGAATAGTCTAAGTTTTGTGTTAACTTAACTGTTGAACTCTAAAAGGACAAAGAAGGAGAGAAGAGCACTAACCAGCAGAAAAATTAATTAGTTGAAGGGTTTATGAAGAAGCTGATTAAGTAAAATTAAGATCACAGCAAGAAACAAATGGCTATTTAAGATTATGAAATTAAAACATGTTAAAATATATGAATCAAAACAATGTGCAAACAAATGAACACAAGCAAAATATGGCATACACCTCACAACAAACATATTTAAAGCAATAAATAAAATAATAACATATCAAAATTTTGGCTAGTTCAGCAAGCAAATCTGCATGAGCACATATCTATAAACTCTTATACCAATGGAATGTTGGAACTCACTTTCTGCAATGAGAGAGATGGACATTACCATTACTTGCTATGTGTTATCACAGTTGTATATTTCAGGATCACAAAGACATTACAACTTCACATATTTAGGTCCAAAATTTCTAACTGACAAAATATGACCTTCAATACAGTATGTGGTAATTTTACGAGGGAATAAAAAAATCCATGACAGATAAAATTGGTGTTTTTTTTTTTTCAACTAGAATATTTTAATCAAGACGAAGATCAACAACAGAACAAAAAAAAAAAACAAGATAAATTTATGAGTGAGCAAATGAAGAAATAGTTTAAGTATATGGGCAACATAGCGCACCTTATGTTGCTAAATTCATAAAAAATATTTTTGGAGAAATATTAAAGACAGTATGTGTTTGGTGCACTGGGCAACCTTTATTCTCCAGCTCCATACAATACCTGGTACATTCAAGAAATGAGATGGAAGTTGAAAATTGTATTGTGTTTATGTTAAAATACTGATCTTCATAGTTGGGAAGGTACTGAACTATTTTTTTCAGTTATAATGTAATTCATTTTTATATTAGAAATAGAATTTGTGGAGACTGCAGTAAAATTACTTTTTGCTTGACATAATTTGTAAAATTTCCATATGATCTATACTTGACAGATCATTCAACTTAAACAACAATCTACTTCTCACCACTTGCACTCAAAACTATATAATCATTTTTTTCAGCACAATTCACCATATGACAGTCATATGTAATTTATTATAAATATTTTACATGTAAATAAACAAAATACAATAAGCGATAACTCTAAAAAGCCCTCATCCATTATATGCTTGCTGATGAAAGATAAATATTAAGAATGGTTTACAATCCAACAACCAAATGTTAATTTACAGCGACTGTACAACAGTTTTACAATCTACAATGTTGTAGACGAGTAAAGGAGGGGCAGATATGCCAGAGAATGTTGGCAGCAATGGAGGACAACAGATTTACAATATTAAATTTTCATGTCAAATTAAAAATAGAAGATTTAATCTATATATATATATATATCACCCATAAAATAAATAATAGAAAAACTATTTAATCACTATAATAAGGAAAAAAGTAAAGGGTCTAGGAAGTTAAATAAAAAACTATTAGTATGCTAGAAAAGGCTAAGTAATCAAAATAAAATATTAGTATCATAAAATGACCTACCTGATAAAAGAAGACTATTGTTATATTCTATACAAAAAAAAATTAAATGACTACATTATCAAAGAAAGAGAACTAGACTGAAATAACTGTTCAAATTTTAGGGGGAGTGTGAAGACAGGAAGGTAGTTTGTTCCACATAATTCTACTTTGAACACACAAAATAATATCACAATATATGTTTGAAATTAAACCGTCAACCATAAGGATATACATTTAAAGAAAACCATTTTATTGCAATTCAAACAAGACAAATGCGATTTTTGGGCCATGTTAAAAGACACAAATACCTACTAAAAGTAATCCTGGAGGGGAAAATACAAGGTAAAAGAGGCAGACCAAGACTAACATGGACGAGTAACATCAAAAGATGGACAAACCAGCCTATGACAACCTGTACCATCAAAGCAAGAGACAGAGCAGAATGGCGCTCCATGGTAGCCAACCTTCATTGCGGAGAATGCAATTGATGATGATTTTATTGCATGTTACAGATCTACATCTGAAATTGATGAGTCCAAAGGTGGAAAAAGGGTTACGTTGATCTGGAGTGCTAAGTGGGAAAAGCAGAAGTATCTACAATCAACACCTCACAGGAACAACCAGTCTGAATAAGCTTTGAGCAATGCTGAGGCAGATGGTGGAGTAGGTGTGGGAATGCTCCAACTGCAACGGCAATGAAACTGATTCCATGAATAGAATAGAATAGCTATATCTCCTTTATTTTTTATACAATTTAGGGAGGGGAGATAAGAATCTTTATACGTGTGCTCAAAGTGGAATTGCCTGATGGCTGACTTTTTAAATTACAAAATAAAGTTAAATTAGAGTTTACTCTTCTTCTCTGCTTAGGTCATGAAGCAATTGGTGGTAGATACACCTTGTGGTATATGAGTCAGTAAAATGCCATAAGGCACAAGAATTAAGAAGACAGGACAACTCCAGCTTACCTCATGTTCCAGCAGACACTCAAAATGCTCCAGGAAGTCACACATGTCAGGGTTTGTCTCAAAGTCATTAAAATGGTTATTTACCCACAGTAAGACTACCCGAGTCACCTGAAATATTTATGTTAACAATGAAGGAGATTGTTGGGATATGAATTAACCAGCATGTGACAACAAATGTATTCTTTAATTTTATTAACTAATTAAAAATAAAATATATTGCAACTTAGTTACTAATATAACTAATAATAAACTACAAAAAAATACAACTGCATTATTAGTAGGCCAATTAGTAATACAAGCCCTATGTGGCATCTAACAGTGCGAGAAGGATCAAGAATCATCAAGATTTAGCAATAATTTTTTCCCCCTTTTTCAGCAGGTGGTGAAAGGATAAGCATTTTATTTAGTAAAGTAGATTTTGTTAAATGTGTTCTTAAAACTCTTTATGTGAAATTATTTTACTGGTCTGGATGCAATTACCTGTCTTCGTAAGCTACCTAACATCATCAAATTCCAACTTCTAATTTAGTCTTCTTCTTACCGATCAACCGTTAAGTGCATATGGATACATTGTGTTATTAGTTTACAGCACAGCCACGATATCTGCGCCTTTAGACCCAACACTCCCATCTTTGGCATGGATGGGTAGATTTGCTTAACAACAATTTTTTTTTGCTCAGACAGCAGCCACTTTTGGCCTACTCTTTTTGACTTTAAATGCCAAGGGTTCTTTAATGTGCGCAAGTGCACATGGGACCTCCTGTTTTTTGCCACTTTCCGAAAAGGACTTGACTTTAGAACAGAATGACTTCACTGCAGGTGAGACACTCCCATATACGCTCAGCCACAGTGCCAGCAACCAAGGTGTCCATTCCGATCGTTCATACTGTTCCATTGAACGCATTGTGTTCAGGGCAAAGTAAAAACATGAAGAAACCATGGGTCCAATTTAGAAAAAAATTTCCACTGTCTATGATGGGAATCAAACCCGGGACCTTCCTTGTCTAGAGGCTGATGTCTTACCTTCAGACATCCCCCCCCCCCCAAATACTGTTTCCAACTACAACCTATCATTTTATATTGTATGTTAAATCAAACAGAGGATATTGCACAACATGGAGGAAATATTTGTAGGATGTAATAACAATGAACTGAATATTTATAAAGTAAATGAGTAAAATACAAATTTATATATGAAAATCACATTCACCAAATTCTTTATATTATATTATATTATAATGGATTATGGGTAATCACTCCTGTCTGGAACTCTAGATCTTTTGCTTTGTGGAGTATTTCTGACTATTTGTCTTCAATCTTTCAATCTAGCATTGTCTTCTATGGAAAGTTCTAATGTCAAAAATATTTTCCTAGCATTAATATCAATTCTATTAATATTTTCTGTTTTACTCATTTTTCCCATTGTTCAGATTCATTTTGTTCTTCTATAAAAGGTGTCTCACTCATCAATATATCCACATCTAAAACCTCATTTTTTTGTACAGTTGCATTCATTTATATCCATGCTGCACTATTCAACAATGAAAAAACAAATATGTCAAATAATAATTTTTAATGTTTGAAAAAAAAAAAAAAAACCAAACATCAAATGTTTATAGTTATAAGAGAAGATCTTAGTGTCTCAACACTTTCACTTACATTAGTTATCAGAGAAGATCTTGGTTCCTCTGTACTTTCACTTACATTAGTTATCAGAGAAGATCTTAATGCCTCGACATTTTCACTTACATTAGTTATCAGAGAAGATCTTGGTTCCTCTGCACTTTCACTTACATTAGTTATCAGAGTTCCTAATGTCTCAACATTTTCATCAGTAATCAAAGATCTTAGTGCCCAAATACTTTCACTTACATTAGTTATCAGAGAAGATCTTAATGCCTCAACATTTTCACTTACATTAGTTATCAGAGATTTTAGCGCCTTTACACTTTCACTTACATTAGTCATCAGAAACCTTCGACAGTTTCACTTACATTAGTTACCAGAAACCTTAGCGCCTCAACAATTTCACTTACATTAGTTTTTAGGTCATCATTCTGGAACCACTCCAGCAAATTCTTGACCAGGTCTAATGGGCTACTTAGGAAAGCTCGATATGTGAGTAGGAAGTCGTCCACATAATTAGGATCTATAGCAGAGTGGCTCTCTATAAGGTGCTGCATCAGTCTTTCACTTGTTCCCTGTTCAAAAAAGGTGAGGGTATTTTTAATTAGCATTTGTGTGAACATTTTAAAGATTTTCAAGAAATATAATTTTAAATCAATAATGAAAACTGCCTGCAAATACATTTTTATTATATGTTTTTTTAAGCTGTTTCTGTAACAATAAAAAAATAATGAGGAAGCAAGTAAAATTGTCATAATTGAAATGAGATGAGCACACACACACAAATATACTGAATATGGCAAGAGAACCTTTAAACAATATTTGGGTGATCTAGAAGTGTAACATTGGCCTCTAGGCAAGAAGGTCCCAGGTTTGATTTCTACCATAGGCAGTGAGAATTTAAAACAAGATTGAGACTGACTTCCTTATGACTTACCCTCCCTAGTCTCTAGTGAGATTTGATGTGAAGTCCTCTTGGAAAAAGATGAAAATTAGGAGGTCTTGCATGCATTCATGCGGGTTAAAATTGGCAGGTTAAAGTTCAAAAATGTAGGCCAAAAGTGGCAGCTGTCTGGGGAAATATTGCAAAACAAACCTCCCCATGCTGAAGACTTTTGTATTGACATAGAAGGTCACATACAGCTGTGCTGTAAACTAGCAACACATCTACACCCACTTTACAAAACAACCCTAAAAAGAAAGTTAAAAAATGATTGGATTAACGAAATAACATACAGTATTATTATGAACACTATGCTTGAAGAAGACTATGGAGCACTGACTCACTCATTTTTCCCTGGTTACTGAAAGGCAACAGAAGTGTAGAAAAGTCAAGTAAGGTATTGACAAATAATCCAAAAATATACAACAGACTGAAAACTCCCAAAGCAGGTGGGAGAAAAAAGACATGGAAACAGAAGAAGCTGGAATAGCAGAGAATGTTAAGTCAGTCCTATTAAATGGCTATGACACATGAGAACAACAAAATTGACAATCATGAAGATACAGACTTTCATAAATAGACGCTTACGCAGAATAAAAGGATGAAAATGGCAGGACAAATTCACTAACATAGAATTATGGAAATGTACCAGTCAAATACCAGTGGATAAAGAGATACAGCGAAGACGATAGCGCTGGATAAGACACACACTGCAGAAGCCAACTGAGAGTATTACACAACAGGCCATTTTTTGAATCCCCAGGGGAAAAGACAAAGAGGAAGACCAAGGAATTCTTGGAGAAGACAGATAAAAGCAGAGATGAAGATGATGGGGAAGACATGGAATGATCTTAAAAGAATGGCAAAAAACAGAACTTGGAAAGTGTTTGTTGAAGACCTATGCTCCAGAGGGAGCTGAAAGGTAGAAGAGAAGAGAAGAATAGCTTAGAAAGAGAATGTAAAGTTATTATTTCTAAAATGGCCTTTAATGGGTTTTAATATGTGAAGACCTCCATTTTACAAAGGATTGTAATAATTAGATTCCTCTGTCAGGCTGATCTAGGAAGAGGATATTCAAGACAGGATGACACAGATAGTTATGAGAGCCGTATCTCTGATAACAGAAAGAACTATCATGCTAAACTTAAATTGTAACCAAATATGTGCTAGACTCTCATTACAAATAATCTGCTGTGTGACACATAAGATGGTGATCAAGGGTTACTACTGATGACCGTGACAAATGCTCAGTCACAATGCAAAGTGTCAATATTTTATTTAATAGATAATTTTGGATGGCATGTCAGGATACTGATGCCTAAAGATGACATAAGGAGTGGATGAGTTTTTTTTTCTTACTCTAACTGCTAGTTTGGCAGTAGCATGATGGTAACATATTGGTTTGACAATAAGATGAACACTTCATTTTTCCTCAACACTTGAAAGGCAAAAGAAAATAGAGAACAAGAGCAAGAACTGTGGTAACTTGATGGTTCTCACAACTTCTCAAATGCATCGGATCTGCTTCAAAATTTGACAGGTGCAGACAGATTTCAATACTGGAAGATGTATTTCACATATACCAGATACTGATCACATTATCTTCCTCATTAGATGGATCACCGCGGCACTGTTTCAGAGGAAGGTGATACTCAGATGTGGAAGTTGGTCTTCCAAGCCAATGTCCATTTGTCCAGGGCTGCCACAAGGCTCACCATTGTCACCAGTTCTATTTAACGTGTACACAATAACGATCACGGAATAACAGCTGGTTGGGAGGGGAAGAACTATGACTTTTGCTGATGATATTCTGGTATATCAACAGGGAAGAGACAGACGGGGAATTGCCTCCACAATGCAAGACGAACTCGCTCGCATTTCTTCCTGGTGTGGGTTTCAGGTGCCTTGGTTAATCCTAATAAAGCATCAGTTTCATGGTTCTCCCTTAGCAATCATATCGTTAATACGACCACACCGGTAGTACGAATGGGACCTGATGATGTGACCAGGGACAAGTTGATGATATACCTCGGAGTTAAGTTTGATCGCAGCCTGTGTTTTCGGGGGCACGTCGACCATGTGATAACAAAACCCTGCAAAGGATTAGCCACCTTGAAGGTCATGGCAGCTGCCAACATCGAGCAGAGGCTACTTACTCTTCTGTTCCTGGGATTGGTCCTCGCACCAATCGAGTGTGCCCTGGCAATTCTTACTGTCAGTACGACTCAAATTGATAGGCTGGAGAAAATACAGAATGAAGCCATGCGCATTATCCTGAAATGTACGAGGGACACTCCCTGTGTAGCAATGAGGTATCTTCTTGACTTTCCAACCATGGATGACAGAATCAAGATCTGGAGAGCACGAGCATACCTGAAGATTAGTGCAGATAAAGAGCATCCATTGCACCATGTGCTCAACACAGTGAAAGGTACCAGGCTTAAAAGAGGCAAATGGGCTTACCAATATCAGCGTTGGTGAGGAGTGGATACCGGTGCCTACGTCATTCAAGGGGACTTTCTCATGTATTGTCACACTCGACAGGAAAAGTAGGGAACATAACCCGGTCGTGGTTAATGCCGAGGTCAACGGTCTCATCTGCGATAACACCGATGAGAAAGATGCAGTCATCTATACAGACGGATCTGTAATACGACACCAGAAGTGCAAGGGCATTTACAGCATGCTCAGCAGGCAGAACAGTCAAGGAAGACAGTGGTGCATGCATCATGACCATGAGTAGCATGACAATGGAGGCGATGGCAGTGACCAAGGCATTTAAATGGTTAGGAGACAGGTTGGCTAGCTGCGCTGTCGTTGAGGACGGGCAACCAATGGATTGGGCGGACATCATCAATGCCCTCCGAGATGTGGAAGAGCACAGGACTTCGACAAACACAGATCCACGTCACTTCTTTGGATGATGGAAATGGGAATTAAGATGGGCACAGCCAGAAATCGGTTGGCTTACCACGGCAACAGCCGGGGTTCGTAATCTGGCGAGGACACTGGGTTTACTAATTCCTAAAAATTAGTAGGAGCCGCGATAGCTCAGTGGTTAGTGAACTGGACTACTACGGACAAGGGGTAGGGTCGATCCCAACGACGCTCGGGTTGACCAGCCTTAAATGGGTACCGGATTTTTTCTGGGAAAGTAAAAGCAGCACGGGGTAATACCGACCACTACCCCAAAATCATGTGCTGAAGGTCTGTAAAATATAGGGTCACTAACACCATATTTCCTATACGCCACTTGGCGTGACGGGGGGTATACTTTACTTACAGCCAGAAATGAGAAACTTAGTGGCCGTGTAAGAAGACTTATCAACCAACACAGAACTGGAGTCGTCAGTCGCTGGACACTGAGGGAATTGCTGAAGAGGGGATCTGAGTACCTATGGACATGTCGGAGTGCAATGATGATGACCCGCAAATAACTCAATAACAGGGTGTCCGGTTAGCGCAATCGATAGGCAGTTGGCTTACCACGGCAATAGCCGGGGTTCGTACCCTGGCGAGGACACCTGGGTTTTACTAATTCCCTAAAAATTAGTACCTCTGAAGTCGGAGTAAATCTGCCTGCATGGCGAGGGGCATCCTGTAATGGGATAAAAACAGACTTTACACGCAAAATTCAGTCCCACAAAATTGAGTGGGTGGGACTTCGTCAGAGGTCAAAGCTGACGAAAGCGAACGAACGAACGAACGAACGAACTCAATAACAATAACTGATCACATGGGCAAAAGATCACTACCACCAAGTGTGAATATCTTAAACAAATGTTACCTACAATGTATACTGTGTCTACATCTCAGTCTGAACATAACAATTTGACCTTTCAACTTCTTTCCAAATGCCTTTATGCTGATCGATTTTCAATCTGTAAAAGACACTGTGTACTCTGTTGTATGATACTCTCAGACTTTGCATGGTGATTGATTTCTGTTTTGTTCTGGTGATTGAACTGTTTTTGCATGTTAGAAATAGTGTTGGTGAATTCCAAAATCAGACTAGCAACTTCTTTCATGGCTGTCTGTTCAATTTTGGAACAGGAGGAAAGGAAACTAGTGGCTATGATAATTGTGGTTGTGCTTCTGAATCAGAGTTTAATCTCTCAAGTAGGCTATCTTCTTCATCATTTCTGATCTACAATTTATACAGAAACAGTTGTCAAATAAAATAAGCAAGAGATAATAGTTGAAAGGCATGAGATGTGAAATGGTCTCCTAGCAGACACCAGTAAGCAATATCTTAAATTGGTCTGCTGTCCAGGTAGGCGATGACCAGAAACACTCCTGACTGGTTGCTTTTAGCATAAACTTAATAGCTGTGGCAACATCCCTCACTCTGAAGAGCACAAACTTTGCTGTGTCTTGGTGGATCACATGTGCTGTACTATTTACACACCTAGAGCAATCTCACTGCAGTGATTGAAAATCAAACCTTGGTCACATGTCAGTAGGTGAATGAATGTGAGTCTTTTTCACAATTACACATGCCTAATAAATTATTATCTACTTTTTTTATTTCCAGTTCTGAGTTCAAGATTGTTTTTATTCATCATGCTCTGAATGGTTGATCAATGGTCTAACAAGCTGCCATTTTTAAACATCTCGTTACTGAAACAGAAATCTCAACTCTTAACAAAGAGCATCAGACATGAAGAGTCTAGAATTTCTGCCCATGAGCCGTTTTCGGCTCAAAAGGACAGTGGATAAATAAATAATGTACATTATTGCCACAACTGTACTGTGTGGTTAACCATTACTTACTCTAATAACTATATGACCTTTCCTCTCTCCACCATCTAACTCTCTGTGTTCTGTCACCATCACAATTTTCCCTTTCTCTTCATGCTGCTTGATATTCTCCTCACCCTAGCATAATCAAACAAAATTATTAATTAACACAAATGTGCATCATTACAAATAGAAATCAGAACCTAATTGGTACAGGAAGAGAAGTTTTTTAACAAAGATCTGAAAAAAATTGATTAATAGCAGAAAAATAATATAATTTATGTGTGAAACAACAAAAACTATCTTAATCTATTATTTTCTATTGCTGTTTATGAATTTTCTTGGATAGCTGCTAAAAAAAAACATGTTCATGGATCATTTATGTTTGTCTCACCTCAGGGGTTCCCTAAAATAAAAAAAAACATTTGTTTATTTGTTACCATTTACACAAAAACCAGAACCAATGTGTGAAAAATAATTATTTTAAAATTAGTGTTCATATAATACAGGATATTATACATTTGAAAAGATAAGATGGATTGAGGGAATATTAAAAACACTGGGAAACATGATATCAAGAGAGGCCAACAGAAGAGCAAAAGACTACAAGCTATATTTTCCCTGGAAGGAATGAAGAAGATGCATTTGAAATAAAGGTAAAAGATAATTTGAGAGTTAAAGAACTAGTGATAATACAGTTCTAAATTTGGGACATGAAAGTCAAAGTGGCATGTGCTCTTTCCTGCTGACTTGCTTCTATTATTAGCAATTACTAATCAAGTACCCATTTACAGCAATGTAGACTGGAGATAAACTCTGCACATTTAGAATAATACTCCTGCATAACAAACTAATTCACAACTTCTACTATCTAACCATAACCATAGGTAAACATATTTTTAGTGACAACAAATAAGCATTTGTGACACACTTCATTAACATAAAATGAAAATACTGAAGCTTAGTGTTCTAGTGAAGGGACAACAAATTTGATAAGAAAAATGTTTAATCATGACATCTGAAAATATGAAAATTATGAATCTAAAAGAATACCAATTACATAATTTGTGTGAAAAAAAATTTTTAATGTGGGAAATAAATAAAAAATACTGAAAGAAAAGCGCAGAGAACTTCAAGAGTTCAATGTCCAGGACTTTGATAAAGCAATTAATTGTTGACAGTCAATGTACAACATGAAGGGAATACTTGGTCTAATATGAGGTATAATATTTAGTGCAGGTACAAACTGTCAACTTTCAGTTTGAAATATTAGAAAATCATGTCACTACAAACTAATATTATTTTGTCTGCACTGATCTTGACAAATATAATAAATGCAAACTGAAAGTTCTCACTTTATTGGTCATCGACATGTCAATTATGAAAAAAGAAAAACAAGGTAAGATCTACAGCCTTGGTGGAAACAAAATACCTGATGCAAGATTCTGTAATAACTTGACTGGGCTATACACACAAACTGGCAGTCATTAACAACAGTTCTCATTACTCCCTGATGGTACAACTTTTCCATGGTAGGACTGATTCCAAAACTGAAACAAAAAAAATAGTGTACATCTAATGTAAGGTTAAAGTTCAACTATAATAATTTAATCATGATATCCTAATTAAATTTTTTTTTATTTCAGCTGTTAAAACACAAATTGTTATTATTTTGTTGTTTCTTATGTTTCAAAAAGATCATCAATAGTTGACATTTATTAAGAACTGAGCAAACATTTTACAGCTGCTTGTTTTATCATTTTAGTGATGTTCCCAGAACTGATGTATATGTAGAAGACAGTGACTTGCTGACAGGCAAATGAGGAAGTAAAGAAAAAGAAATGACTTGAATCATGTGTACATTTGTCTCATATTAAAACTGTTACTTTTATGGACATGATTCCAATTTGTAACACAACACAACTGTGTCACAGGGCTATGAACATTAATTATGGTTAACTGAGGACTTACTGGAGCTGCTCAGTGGTCAGATGAGACAATCAATGAAACTTAATGTAGAATCTGCCAGAAAATGGAATAAAATGTAGTACATGAAGTAAGGATCAACTGAGAAGCCTGGTACAAAGTGGGATTAATCTGCAAGCAAAATGAATTACCAGCATATCTACCTTTCACCAAGAACAGACAGAAAATGTGAGATACAAACAAATAAAATAACAGGATGGTAAAAAGCATTTTTATGAACATGAAATATGTATTCCCATCAAAGCAAAAATAACATTTAAAACCATAACTGGTAATAACAAAGTGTTATACTCATCATTCTCATATTTAGGGATATGTATCTTCCCAACAGCAACTTATGGTTGTGAATCATGGACAATCTCACAGACAGCGAGGAAGAAAATTGATTCATTCAAAACAAAATCCATACCATGGATAACGAAAAAGAGCAATGCAGACATAAAGATTTAAACATGAAAGAGAATTGGCTTATATACATCATCCTGCAGAGGAAATTAAATTACTATGACCATGTCAAAAGACACCTCATCATCATCATCATGTGCCATACCAGTTGGCGTAGGAGATCATGTCCTTCCACAATCTTCTATCTACAGTGCATCATATCAGTTCTGTTGTTGACTGTTTTCCATGCTATGACACCAAGCTATACAGTATTTTCTCTCAAAAGACACAGCCGGATGAGAAAAACAAAAATGGAAGCCATGGTTACTTGGTAACTCATCTGAGGCAGACTGAGAAGAAAGTGGGTTCAAGTCATCAAAGAGACCTTGAACATGACAACAGAAGAAGTGGGAGATCTGGCTAGTCTGAGATTCTTTCAGAATGGCTGTGGTGAATGCAACGTTCTGCAAAGGCCATGCAACCTGATAATGATGTTGTGCTCATCATTCCTTTAGGTGCAGAAACATGAACGTTAACTAAGAAAACAGAAAAGAACATTAAGTCCTTGAAATGTGGATTTATTGAAGAAATGGATTAACAGAGAGAGAAGGACACAAATCATGAAGTTTAGAAACAGCAGAAAATGAAGAAAGAACTATTCAGCATAATTTAAATAAGACAAATGCCATTTTTTGACTCATAATGAGACATAGCAACTTAATGAAAGTCATCTTTGAGAGAAATTACAAGGTAAATGAGACAGAAATAGACACAAAACTAAAGTGGATTGACAACATCAAGAGCTAGGTAGGTGAACACTGTGACAAAGTGTACTATCATGACAAGAGACACTGTGGAATGGCATTCCACAACAGTAAACCTCTGATATAAGGGCAGCACAAAATAATGATCATGCTTTGCATCACCTCCAGAAATGTACTGAACAATAATGTCAGACACTTTATTATCCAAATACAACTAATAATTTAAAATTGCTGGAAGAAAGTAAGCACAATATTCTGGCCAAATAAAATAAGCAACCAAAAACTCCTCAAGAGCTGCTACCAAAGAAAAAAAGCACATAAAGTGGCAATAGGCACTGGAAAGTTTACTGTTGGCACTGGAAAGTTTACTAGATCAGGCGAGAACCAGAAAAAAAATCACAAGAAGTGTCACGCAGTGAACTTGGGTAAAGGCAAATATAAAGCAGACCAAGAAAAATCTGGTGTGGAATAGTGGAAACAAAGATAAGCAGTTTGGGTTAGATCTAGAAAACTCTTCAAAAAGATCACAAGGATTGTACAAAATGAACAACACTTATTTATGTCTTACAAAATGACTAAAGGTATTTAGGCTACTTTATAAATAAAATGGTTACTGAGAACAGAAGTAGAATACAACTGACCTGTCTCCCATTTGCAGCCTCTCTTTGGCACCACTAGGTCGTGTGATCTCAACTTCTCCATTAAGAATAACTGACCATGAGTCTAGTTCCTCACCATCTTTCATCACAATAGTACCCTCCTTTGGAACAATGGCAAAAACCATCACCTCACACAACAGACGTCTAGTATGCTCTGTCATGTTTGAGAATGCCTTCCAAAGATAACATTACATTGTTAAAAATAGAAACAAAACACACAATTTTACTTTGTCATGCAAGCACAATGTATCTGTAAAGAATACATTGAATTATAGGTTCATTGTATGGACAATACTAAATCATTTGGAAATTAATTTCTTTTTGTTTTCTTTTCCTTGACTTACATACAATTTTTTTTAAAGAAGTTAAGAGTCTAGCAGGAGGCTAAGACACCTGGCAGCAACAGAACTGAAACTGCCAGTGAATCATAGCTGATGGTTTGCACCAGGATTGGTGAACCAGAGCCATCCAGACCCTACTCTACTTCTTCGTGATGATTCTGATAACAGACTAACCAGTCTTGTCTGGCCAAGTGAGTAGGGATTGAGAGGAAAGGCAATCCGGTATTAAGAAATGCCAAGCTAAAGTTGGATGTGTTGGGCAGAAATATCACAATTCTACTGCAAACCACACTACAAAGTACAAGAGGTAGGGTTCAATCTCAACCAATGGCTTCCGGTTCACCCAGCCTTTAATGGGTACCAGATTTTTTTTTCTGGGAAAGTAAAGCGGCACGGGTGTAATACCAACCACATTACCCCAAAAATCATGTGCCGAAGGTCTGTAAAATTTATGGTCACTAACACCATATTCCCTAAATGCCACTAGGTGTGACGGGGATACTTTAATTTTTATTTTATTGCAAACCACAGCTCAATGCATACATGCCAACTTAATGTCTTTTTAAAGCTGGATGTCGAAGACATGTACTTCTTTAGTCATCAAGCAAAGTCTAGCAAGGATAAATTAGGAATAAATAAAAGGAGCAATATTAATTTTTCCTTTTTTTAGAAATCTGTATACAAGGAAGAAGAAACTCACAAAATTATAAATAGCTTGAATTCACAGCCAGCATAATTCATCTTGAACATATTTTTAATGTGCTATTTTGTGACAAAGTGGTTTTTGGAGTTCTGAATATTATTCATGTCTATGACTCTATGTAATCATCATTTAAAGATATATGGAGAGAGAGAAAGATAGGGAGAAAGAGAGAGAGAGAGAGAGAGAGAGAGAGAGAGAGAGAGAGAGAGAGAGAGAGAGAGAGAGAGAGAGAGAGAGAGAGAGAGAAAGAGAAAGAGAGAGAGATAAATAGATATGAAAATAATTAAACTTTAAGAGTGCACAAATAACTCATACTATGTAAGACAGATAACAACATATACCATATATATTTATCTGCAAGACAGGTATGTAAATTAGAAGTCATCTAAAAAGGTAGAGTCAGGCAAACAAAATAATATAAACTACTTCAAAAAAATGTAAGGAACAAAAAAATCCCACTTTAAATTGCTCATTAATCCCCACAAACCATCGCTTTACCCACAGAAGTACAAATAATTTATGATCATATTACTTTTAAATGTTGAGTGAAGCTGAGCAGTATTCGAATGTCCTCATCTGTTCGTTCTGATGGCTCCTTTTCCAAACAATCCCTCTCTGCATCTCGGATGGAGAATGTCTGAAAAATGAAATGCTTGTACTGTACTTATTTGTAAGTTTTAGGGAGAAAAAAAAACACTTTTATAGTTAAAAATTTAATGAAATTGAATTTTGACTTCTAGTCATATACTTTAGCTTAAAAGGTAAATATTTTCTCACAACATGACATCTTCAACAACTCATCAAGATGACACAGACATACGACTAATATGTAATTGATACTGGGAGCAAACAGCAATAATAAAATATAACAAAGAGAACTCTACACTTATTGATATAAACAGAGGAGTAAGATACGGATGCATTGTATCACCAAGCATATTCAATCCATATACACTGAAACTGGTCACAGCAGGAGGGGATAAAAAAGAAAAATGAAAATCGACAAATTTCTTTGACAACTTTTTTTCACATTATATGAGATTGTATCTCACGAAATCGGCAAAAGAAAAAAATGTCCAACAACAATGGAAACCAAACACTCAGGGGTCATCGGCAGTGGTAATTAGGAAGGTACACAGAGAGGGGTAGGGGGTAATGCTTTAACATAGCAAAATATAAAATTATCAAGAATGTGTGTTTTGATGCGGTAATTTTTATTATGTTATCATAATCTAGGGTTAATATTGTTGTATGAAGCCACTGCATTGGGCTGTGTGTGTGTGTGTGTGTGGGGGGGGGGGGGGGGGAATGGGGGATGGTGTTCTTTTCTGTTTCATTACTAACTTTTCTGACTTTGTGAGTCCAGTCCTAATTTTTACAGCTGGGTAGACGGAAATGTAAATTTGTAAAAAATGAATCCACAATGTTTGAGTCTTAGAGCTGGCACAAAACCACTATGCTCCTCCCATGCTCACTTCAGCTAATATAACTGAGTTAAAAGTTTGATGTACACAATAAAATAATAATAATGAATTCTTGCTTTATAAGTTTGTAAATGAGATCTTGAAAACAGCTAAAGAAATAGAAAATAAATTAAATGCATGTGAAAAAAAAATATGCCCCAGGAAAATACTGTGTATACCATGGAGTGAGTTCAAGATTTGTGCAGAAATAAGAGAAATGACAGCACACAAAAATATTATGTGTAATCAAGAGAAAGTGGTGGTCATATGTTGGTCATGTGATGGGTAGAGACACGGGAATCTCAAGGTAAGTTCTCAAATGTGAACCAGAGGGTAAAAGAAAAAGAGGCCAATTTTGAGAAACACTAAAGAAAAAACACTGAGGTGAGAGACAACAACAGCAGGCATTAGCTCAGTCGCTGAAATTGAGTGGCTCACCCAGAATAGGGATGTGTGGTAAGACACAATGTGGGTCCTGTGAAAGGTCTGACACTTGATAGCAAAGATGGTTGGAGATGCATAGTCTAGAATTTCTGCCATATGTGTCGTCTTTGGCTCAAAATGTCAATAGATAGATTGATACTTGCAAATATTCTAGCTTAATATATTAATTTCAGCTCAATATATTAGGAAATTAATTTGACTTAATATGCTAGTAAATGCATTATAGTTTACTTTATATATGTTAAAACAGTAATTGTATGACCGTTTCTGATAGTTAACAACCTCAGCTGATTCAGCATATTCGTCCTCGTCATCCGAGCCAACCAAGCTTTTAGCCAATCCACTGAGATCCATATCCGGGATATCCAGATCATCCAGAGATGTGTGCATAACATCTGAGCCAGAGTAAGCACTTGAGGAGTCACTAGCCCTTGAGAACCGCTTGCTGCCTGACTGTTCCAGACCTGCTAGGGGCTGATCACAAATAAGATTATTGAGATGTCTTAGCATAGTTGGGAACAATGGTCACATTAGAGAGAGAGAGAGAGAGAGAGAGAGAGAGAGAGAGAAAGAGAAAAAGGGGGGGTGCACTGTAGGAAATATAGAGTGATATAAAAGAAAGAGGAAAAAAAAAAGAAATGAGGATAACGTAAAGTTTAATATACATCATGTATGTTGTAATATTTTAAAAAATACAAGATAAAAAGTAGTACACAGTGACCACTTGAAGAACCAACAGAAGGAAATAATATAGAGATGATGATAAATGGTGTTAAGTTAAAGTCTTCCTTGTTGAAAAAATTGTATTGTTTCTTTTCCATCAAAATGTCTGCAGGCTTTGTTGATTGTTAAGTGAGATACAATGTCCAACAAGAATTAGCTGTTGTTTTTGCAATAAAGTTGTGACTCGTGTAAAACCATGATGGAAACTAAGAAATGCACTAGACAGCAATTAATAACAAAACTACAAAATCAATGAAATATTTTTCAAACTTCAGCCATATATAAATGTCAGCAGACGATTCAAATTTAGTTGGTCTTAAATCAGCAGAAAGAATGATGAAGATGTAGGTGCAGTTTTATGGAAATCTCGGAATATTTTGATGAAACAAAGTTGGCAACCAACAAAACTGATCAACAGGTACTGCCCTGCACTGAGCTCCTGGGAAAATTAAAAGAGAATCAGATCAAGGACAAATTGGTGGAGGACATTTAATTCAAATATGTAGTGTGAGCTAGACTTGGGACAACATGAAAAAGATGGCCAAGGGCTAAATGTAATGGAGACGCTGTCTTTCAATAGAGGACCAGGCTTTTCTAACCCTTGAACTTCTGATTACTGTTTAAACCATGTATATGTGTGACTGTTTGTACTGTCAAAGTAGGGAACATAACTCAGTCGTGGTCAATGCAGAGATCAATGGTCTCATCTGCGATAACACCGATGAGAAAGATGCAGTCATCTATACAGACGGATCTTTAACATGACACCAAAGAAGTGCATGGGCATTTACAGCACACTCGGCAGGCAGAATAGTCAAAGAAGACAGTGGTGCATATGTCATGACCATGAGTAGCATGATGATGGAGGTGATGGCAGTGACCAGGTCATTCAACTGGTTAGAGTCACAAGACTACACCCATGCATGTATACTGAGTGATTTGATGAACATGATAAAACAAACTGGAGGCGGGCTCTGTACGCATGCAATGGTTAGAGTCATTGCAGAAGTAAAAAATATGTAAGGTCACCTTTGTCTTTGTCCCTGGACATGCGGGAGTACTGGGAAATGAAAGAGCGGACAGGTTGGCTAGCTGCATTGTCGTTGAGGACGGTCAACCAATAGATCGGGCGGACATCATCAATGCCCTCTGAGATGTGGGAAGAGCAGAGGAATTCGACAACCACAAATCCATGTTACTCCTTCGGATGAAAGAGATGGTTAAGATGGGCACAGCCAGAAATGAGAAAGTGGGCGTGTAAGAAGACTTACCAACCAACACAGAACTGGAGTTGTCAGTCGCTGGACACTGCGAGACTTGCTGAGGATGGGATCTGAGCACCCATGGAATTGTTCGGAGTACAATGATGATGACCCACAAATAACTCAATAATTGTCAATGTCCAAAAGATTTAGAAACCAGCATGAGGCTAATAGCAGCTGCCATGTGGACAACATTGGCTGACTGTTTGCACAGCACTTCACATCCAGAAGCATGTAAATGATTATTTCTTTCATGATTGTCTCTGGTATTATGATGGATTGCAGATTGAAAGAATCATCAATACATGACTCTTGACATATTTATTAAGTTAAGTACTTCTCAAAACCTGGTGTAAAGTATGCATGCAATTGTTATTGCAGGAATGCACAAACCCATGAACTGCCCATTGAATGGGCCCTTGTCTTACTTGTTTGAAGCCTGAGAGTTCTAGTGCCCTCTGATTCTGAGACTGAGAGGCATAAGCTCATCACTTGCTGTGTTAATAAACCATCAGGGAGAGAAGGTCAGTCTAGATCTCTTATCAAGCTCTGAAATCCCCCACTATTGGTGTGTAAGTATTTCATTCATTGCTATGGACTTCACAATGACAAGCATTGCTTTTCCACACATCTCTGAATAAACGAAATATTACTCTATCCACAATAGACTCACCCAGCCTTTAATGGGTACCAGATTTTATTCTGAGAAAGTAAAGCAGCATGGGCGTAATACTGACCACATTACCCCCAAAATCATGTGCTGAAGGTCTGTAAAATTTATGGTCACTAACACCATATTCCCTATACGCCACTTGGCGTGACGGGGGTACTTTACTTTTTTTTTAACAATATACTCACCACTTTGGAACAATTGGAAGCACTGACTCAGTCTTCTTTCTTTCTCGTATATTAATTAATGCTTGTGTCATGTAGCATCATAGAGAGAAGGAATGTGTTATTTTCTAGCTTTTGCTAGTTGTGGAGCTTGAGTTGTTGTCATGTTGAATGTAGTTAATATAGTTGGAAGTTTTCAAATTGAGTTGGAAATTTTCATTCTTTTCAAATGCCCAATGCATTTGATGCTTTGTTGTTCAATAAGGTCAATAGGTGATATCTGTTCGGCTAAATCTGTTTCTTGCAAGCTCTTTCCAGATACTTTTGTTCATGTCACACAACCTCATGTCATCTTTATATCTATTCTTCTAAGATGGGAGAGGTCTTCTTTTGTTTCTTTTTACAGGAGGCTGTATCCATGCAAAGTGTCTTTAGCAATCTGTTTGCCTGTTCTGCACTGACACTAGCATGCCACATATCAAAATGAACGAAATAATATTAACAGAACTAAAAGTTGACAGGAAAAATTCATTAGACATTTTAGAAGGAATGAGAAAACTCATGACACTGCGATAATTCAAGATAAAATGGTGACGGCAAAGAGAAAATGTCTGAAATGGAATAAAAAGTAGTTATGGAAACTAGGGTTAACAAAAGTGTAGTCATTTTTGTATACAGGATAATAATCAAAGTACATAGACAGTGTTTATTAACACTCCAATTTCTTTCCTAATACCACAGGAAAACATCAGTAGAGTGTATGCACTCGGTAGCATCAACAAAGGTCATCACCATCATCAAGTAACAGGCCTGCTGGCGTAGGTGACCATGTCTCCCCACAACTTTTGATCTCAGCAGCTATTTATCATTTCTGTTGTTGACCTTCTGCCAAGCCATTCTCTTAAGTTGTCTGTTATTTTTTCTCTTTGCCTCCCTCTATCTCTTCGTCCCTCAATTTTTCCAGTTGTTACAATATATTCCAGTTGTTCTCTTCTCATTACATGGCCAAAAAATGATGATTGTTTCTTCCTAATAAGATACAATATTGGAAATTAGCTCTCTTTTTGCTTTGACCTCTTTCAGAAGCTCTTCATTACTCTTCTTAGCTGTCCATGGTACTCTCAACATTCTTCTGTAAAACCACATTTCTACAGACTCCAGTGATTTTCTTGTCTGTTGTCCTATTGTCCATGATTCGCATCCATATGTTAAGACTGGCTCTAAGTAACATTTAAGAACTCTTTTTCTTGTTTCTATTGTCAAAAATGGATTGCATAGTATCTTCCTCATTTTTTTGGAAAGCTGCTTTTGCCTGAGCCATTCTGCATCTCACCTCTTTTGTACATTTTCCGTCTGAAGTTAACAAAGTTCCCAAATATTTAAATTCATTTACCTGTTTTAATATTGTTCCACTTGTCTTTATTTTGCACTGAGGTGATGTATTTTTCTTTGTTGTTACCATTACCTCTGTCTTTTGCTATTAAGGCTGAGTCCTTTATTTTTGCTTTCCTTCACTACAATGTCCAACATTTCTTGTAACTCATTTTCACTCTTAGCGATTAAGACTGTATTATCAGCATACCTTAGATTATTTATATTATGATCTCCAATTGCTATTCCAGGCATGCCCCAAATATTAAACAAATCTAGTGACAGCACACAACCTTGTCTAACACCCTGTTTTATTTGTTGAAACATTCCCAATTGGTTTCAAGTTCTTATGGCCGCTGTTTGTTGCCAGTACATTTTCTTTATTATTCTTAGATCTTTGCTGTCTACGTTTAAGCTTTCTAAAATTTTGATTATTTCTTGGTGCTTTACTTTGTCAAATGCCTTGGTGTAATCTATGAAACATAGGTATAGATCTGTTTTCACCTCTATGGCTCTTTCTACTAAAGATCTTATGATATAAATGGCATTGCTTGTTCCTTTATCTCTAACAAAACCACACTGTTCATTGCTAATTTCTTGACTGATTTTGTTTCGCACTCTTCGCATGATGATTCTTAGTAATATCTTAGTCATATGACTCATAAGGTTTATTGTGCGATGATTATCGCATTCAATCGCACCCAATTTCTTTGGTAGGGCTATGAATATTGATTTGAGCATGTCATCTGGTATATATCCGCTGTTGTAGATATCATTCAATATTTTTGTTATTATTTCTATTCCAAAATCACCCATGGCTTCAATCTCTTCTTTAGTTATATTATCTGGTCCAGGATCTGCTTTCATATTGTGCAAGGCGTCTTCCACTTCTTCTCTGAGTATTTCTAGTCCTTCTCCATTATCCTTAATATTTACTTCTGTTTGTTCATCATTATAAAGATCTTTAATGTATTCTGTCCATCGTTCCCTTATGTTTTCTTGATCAATCAACAGTTCTCCTTCCTTTGATCTTAGACATCCAGTTTTTGATTGTGTTTTTCTTCCTGTTAATTCCTCAATTTGTTTGCATATAGCTTTAGCATCTCCTTTTTGTTGCATTTCAATCTCTTTGCATCTCTCTTTTAGCCATGCTTCTTTTGCTTCATTGCATTTTACTACAATTTCTTTATTTAATCTCTTATACTAATCTTTATTTTCTTTATTTCTTCTTCTTGTATCCATTAGCTGCAAAATGTCATCTGTCATCCATTTCTTTCTTGAATTTGTCCTCACTGGTGGTATGAACTCTTTTGATGTTTGTTGCAATGATTCTTTTAGCATTTCCCAACAAAGGTACATGAAGCAATTTGAAGAAAATTGGTTAATATCATTCAATGAAGCCAGATTTGAAATCTAGTCAAGGTGGCTACCTATGTCTGTTCAATTTTCAAACAAACCCTTCATTTTATCATCGGTCTCTGACAGGACTAAGCACTAGATCTTATCAACCTTATCAATCATGGGTGATTGATAAACCTGATTAAAATCAGGTACTTCTTAATGTGAGGCATGCACCCAACCACAATACTACAGTTACTGTCAACATTTTAAAAAGATCAAATGACAGATGGGTGTAAAATAAATTGGTTGTCCAGACCAGAAGGCACGGTACATGACTGTAAAAGTAGTGAGTTAATATGCACTACATTTAGTTGTTAAATATTAGCAAAAAATAGTGCAAAGTGAGACAACTCTAAATACAAACAAATGCAACCTTGCAGGAAGGCCAAGAAAGGAGTTCCCAATAGCATACTAAAGATGGTCCAGATTGCAAAGTACAAAACTTAGCATATTACAACTCACTATGCAAATAGAAAAGTTGAAGCTGCGGAAGTATTATACATAAAGCTATGTAACATAATACTGAAATAAACAACTACCTGTTCAATGACACTGTCAGAGTTCATTCTTCTGATAGCCTTGTCCTGGGCTTGTCCATCATTAAGTAAAGGCTCAATGTTAGATGCTGATACAACTGCTCTGGCATTACTGGCAGACTTCATAGCAGTTGCATCTGGAAAGTCAATCTGTGGATAGCCCATGTAACAAACGTTGACATCATCCTTGGGACACTAAGTGAACAAAGATGTGGGAGGCTCTAGAAAAATCGAATCTACTTGTATTATTAGAACTGCCTCCTTCAACAATAATAGATTCAAGAAGAAAAATGAGTTTGACAAGAGCTTTTTCCCATAAAAAGTGGTCACACAGAGATGTGTAGACATCTTTGACCCAGATTGTGGCAATTTCTCAGAGGTCATTACTTTATCTTCCTGAATTAGCGGCCAATTGAGCATCAGTTTTCTGACCTGTCACCATGTCGAAAAAACCACATTATTTGTGTAAAGAGTGTTCCTACTAACTGGATTTAAGGAAAATATTTATCTCTGTCTCAAATCAGTAAGGGATGGGGAATTCAAAAACATAATATGTGAATATTTCCTTGACTCTCTGAGGCAGCTGAAGATCACAGTGCAGTATATTACTGAGATCATCAATTGAAGAAACAGAAAGCTCGGAACATACAATGGCTTTGTTAGTCACATATTTATTTGTAGTAATTTTATTATTTTGAATAGTTAAATTAAATACTAAATATGCTATTCTAAACAAAGCATAGAACATATAGTTCTGGCTGAAAACTTTTAAGTATTTAAAAAAAAAAGACAAACATTATTTGATCTCAGCTTGTATATTTTACCTGGTCTCTTGTGACAGTGACCTTGTCAATCAATGGAATATTCCAGCCCAGCCAAAGAGCCACTCTAAAATCACGTACATCCATATTAAAGTCTGTTAATCCTTGTAAAACAATGTCCATAGGTGTACAATTTATCATTCCCACACATGGCTACAGTTTATCAAACATTAACTGGCTCTCCTTCTCCACATCACCAGCTCACATGATGTCCAGATTATAGAATATCCAACCAAAACTTGTGAATGAAAATGAGGCCAATGTTTTGATAAAAAGAACAAATTCTAATGTCACCACACCTATCTTTGGGACATGACCAACTTCAAACTAAAGTTAAACAAAACAATGATAATTTATACACATTTCTCATAAAACGTAATTGTTTACTGTATGAGTAACAATTTCTTGGAAAGAATGCACCTTTCTTTGAAAAAAAAAAAAACAAAAAAAAAAACTTTAATAAAAACTAGCACAAGAAAAAAACGTTCATTTCAGAATCAGATATGCAGCCCTCAGGACACCGTCAAAGGTGTTCGTCAGTCCATTTTAACAATGTCATTGTCTGAAGTGTCAATGATAAACATGAGCAATTATTATAGTGATTATCAATAGTTCCAGAACAAAGCAAGCCAGAGAACAAATTTGTAGATGAATCAACTAAGACAAAGTCAAATCAAATGAACTTCTCTGCCAATCACAGGGTAGATATAATACCATTGCTCTGATATAATACTATTTCTTTATTTCATTGGTGATAATTTCATTGCTCACGTGATAGGTCAATATAAGTGTGTATTCTGAAAGTCACAATGCTTAATTATAATATCACCCAGGCTGGAATATCAAGAGGTACCACTGGACATATCCTGCTAATGGTCATGTATTTACCTTATTATACAGAGTATTGAAAATAAGCGTCAGGTTATCATGTCCTGCTTTTTTGTAAAAAAAATCCTCTTTTTTTTAGGATCAAATGTCTTGCTTTTCTTCGTTCTCATCTGGTAGATCTCCAAATCTCAGATTAAATTTATGTAACTTTAGTTCTTTTTCTTTCAACCCAATTTGGTATTCAGAATATCAAGGTATTGAAGAAAGTTTGTCTAATCTGGTTATCCTCAAATCTAACACTGCCTTAATATAATTTTCTTTCTTTCTTTCTTTTTTTATCAAATCATTTTGTTCTGAATGTCTTGAAGTTGGATGATATAGTTGCCCAAGTCAACAAGTTCTATTTTATTTCCTAAATCGGCATGTTCTATTTCATTGCCAAAGTCATTACACTAGGAAGTTACATTCCATTGCCTAGGCCATTATGGTCTATTTCATATTTGCCTGGGTCAGTAAGTTCCAGTTCATTGCTTAGGTCAGTAAGTTCTAGTTTATTTCCTAAGTCTTTCAGTGCCCAGGTCGACAATATGTCCTATTTCATTGCTAGGGTCATCAATATGTTCTATTTCATTGCTAGGGTCATCAGTATGTTTTGATTCATTGTCTAGGTCATTAATATGTTATATTTCATTGCTAGGGTCATCAGTATGTTTTGATTCATTGCCTAGGTCATTAATATGTTCTATTTCTTTGCCTAGGTCATTAATATGTTCTATTTCATTGCCTAGGTCTGTATGTTCTATTTCATTGCTTAGGTCAGTTCATTCTACTTTATAGCCTATGTCAGTATGGTTCAAACACTTCATGTATATAACTCAGTTAGTACATGATGATGTACTCAAATGTGTTTTCCTCTAGTTTTTCTATGCTATCCATATTTTCTCTACCTATCTATTGACCTATCGAGCCATGGCCGGCCCATAGGGCATAGACCCGGATACACTTTCTCCGGATACACTTTCTCTTTTCTAAATTTTATTTCGAGCAGTCTCAATCCTTGCCAAGATCTTTTATCAAATCTCGCCATTAGTCACTGTTCTGTGCAAGCATCTCAATCTCAATGAAGGAGCCGACTCCTGCTGCTTTTGCCTTTCTGATCAATGTTCTTCTCAGTGTCTCTCTGGGTCAGCCTCTTTTCCTCCTACCTGTTGTTTCCCACATGAGGGTTTGCGTTGTTATTTGGTTATCTCCTCTCATCAAATGTTCAACATTTGATCCATATATTAGCTTATATCTATTCTTGTCTGTTTGATTTTTTTCCATCTTAAACTTCATTCCAATGTCATTCCATTATGTGTTCATGAATATTTTTTCCTTAGAGCAATTCATATCTATATTTCTGATATCATCAAAATCCTAGTCTTTTTTTTTTTTTTACATATCAAAATCTTGGTAGCTTTTCTGAGATAATACCACCCAAAATACCTGTAATCATTATAACATAATATCATCAAAATTCTGGCAATATTTTGATATAAAATCAAGATCCTGATAATATATCTCACATAATATTATCAAAATCTTAGTAATTTCACTGTCAGAGTATTGTAACAAATCTTTGTAATCTCTCTGTTATGTTATCAAAAATCCTAATGATCTCTCTGTCATAATATTATAAAAATCTTAGTAATCTATGTATTATCAAAATCCTAATAATCAGTCAAAGTATTGTCAAAACCTTAGTATAAGTAACATTGAATGATATCACTCCACTCTGTGCCACTCCTTGTTGTAATTTTAGTGAGTGACACAAGCTAAGCTTATTGGAAATAGCACAAATACTTATGTTTTATATCCTTGAATGGGCTATTTCTCTGCTTATGTCAAGATGTTTTTTTTTAAATAATAATGACTTCTTTGTCAAACTAACTCAAGTATCAAGTACTTTCACGGCCACTTATTGTTTCAAAGATATTCTCAGATCAGACTCCCATATTTTTGGGGTTTCCCTTAATTTGTAAGGATTTTATCAAACAGGACTTGTAAGTTTTACAAGGTAATTTTTCTGGAAAAACAACAAATTGTACTAAGTTTTATAGGTAAATTTAAAGGAAAACATAAAATTGGACTCAGTTTTACAGGGTAATTTTAAGGGAAAGCATAAAATTGGACTACGTTTTACAGGGTAATTTTTAAGGGGAAAACATACCATTTGTGTGACTTTATGTATCTTTTCATGTGTAAAAAATGTGTGCAGAAAGTGCAGACATGCAAATATATTCTGAGTTATACAAGAGCTAACAAATAAAATCATAACAAATGTATATTTTACATGAACTATAACAATAAATATTGAGGCCACAACAGGTTAAATGAATACACAGTAGCCAATATTTTAAAAAATGTAGTTTTGACTAATAGGTATTAATGGCAACTGTGGTTTAGTATGACCTAGACCCCTAATCAAAGGGTGAACTGTGTGTGCTTTGCCATGAAAATAAGGCAAAGAAAAAAAGAGAGGAAAAAAGATCCAAGATCAACCAGGTATACTACAGGGATCTGGGGAGAGAGAGGGGGAGCTTTTTTTTAGTCTGGTATAGTGGTTTACCTTTTAAAAATATGGTATGAATACTGTAAATGGCTAATTTTCTGTGTAATAATATGTCATGAATGAAAGTATTTATCTTTATTATGGAGAGTTTCAGTTTAACATTATCATCATCATCGAGGGCCGTCTCCGCAACGAAGGTTGGCTACCATGGAGCGCCATTCTGATGTCTCTTGCTTTGATGGTACAGGTTGTCATGCTGATTTGTCCATCTTTTGATGTTACTCGTCCATGTTAATCTTAGTCCGCCTCTGCCACCTTGTATTTTCCCCTCCAGGATTACTTTTAGTAGGCTGTTGTGTCTTTTAACATGGCCCAAAAATTGCATTTGTCTTGTTTGAATTGTGCTTAGTAGTTCTCTTTTCATTTTTAGTTGTTTTAAGACTTCATCGTTTGTTTTCTTTTCCTTCCATCCAATTCTACCTATTCTTATATATATCCACATTTCAAAGGCTTCAATTCTCTGTTCTGTTTTCTTGTTTATTGTCCATGTTTCTGTACCATATAGAAATATTGAGAAGATGTAACATTTTGCTATTCTTAGTTTTAGCCCTGGTGTTATTTGTTTTGATGTTAGTATGTTCTTCATGACATTAAAATTACTTTGTGCCATTCCTATTCTTTTGGTTATTTCAGTTGTACATTTTCCATCACTGGTTATAGTATGTCCAAGGTAGTTGTAGTTCTGAACTGTCTCCAGGTCTATTCCTTCAATTTTGATATCCACTTGTTGGTTTTGAGTATTTTCTTTGTTTATGATAATAGTTTTAGTCTTTTTGATATTAATATCTAGTCCATATTTTTTGCTTGTCATGTTTATTTCATTAAGTAATTGTTGTAGATCTTTAGGATTTTCTGCTAGTAGTACAGTATCGTCAGCATATCTTAGGTTATTGATTATCTTTCCATTAATTTGTAGGCCTGGCATCTCTATGATGTTTTTAAAGAATTGCTCAGTATATATATATATATATATATATATATTGAACAAGCTTGGTGATAGGATGCATCCTTGTCTTACTCCTCTTTTTATATCAATGGGTGTAGAGTTCTCTTTGTTATATTTTATTATTGCTGTTTGCTCCCAGTATAGATTGCATATTAGTCGTATATCCATGTCATCTAGATGTATCTCTTTTAGGCATTCTATAAGTTGTTTGTGGTGTACTCTATCAAAAGCTTTGTGTAGTCTATGAAGCAGGCATATATTGGTTTGTTTACTTATGTGTACTTTTCGATTAATATTCTCATGTAGAATATGGCTTCTTTTGTCCCGCTATTTTTCCTAAATCCAAATTGCTGCTCATCTAATTCAGTATTGATTTTATTCTTCCTTGTATCCTTTGTATTGTATCCTTCCTTGTATAACTTTTAGCAAGATTTGTTCAGTTTAACACAAACGACAAAACACTGAATCCGTTTTCTTCAGAGACACGTGTAAAGTACATAACGCTACACTAGAAATTAAACTTGACTACGACTGAACTGCTGCTTCAGCGTTCAAGTTTTTTGACAAAGCTTTGAAGGAGATGTAGAAACACCACGACACATGAAGGGCTAGTCACAAGGTCAGTTACAGTAATCTATTAACTCTATAAGTAAGTTGTCCTAATTTCCCCCCTAAACTTGCGCCGTGGCTAACACACTTCGGAAGGCTGGGCCTACAACTGAACTATACTCAAATATTTCTACCACACATTTTAGTCGAACAATTAATTATTTCGTGAAAAAATACAACTTCCGTCACTGTGTAGAAACACACACCACCTACAACTGATGCATGAATACTGCTTTTTTCACCAATGTTGATATACATTCACGTCTACGGGCCATGCAAATATATATCTTATTTATACACACACGGGGCTTTTATTTTCACCCGAAACTGCGGAACTGAATCGTTTAATTTTTAGAACTTAATAACTGAACTGCAGAACAGAGAACTCACTCTTTACTGCCTGTTTTAATTTCAATTTGACAAATATACGAAAAATTAGTTTGATAAATCCAATATAAATATAGTTTTATGAATATAATATAAATATAATAATATTTAATATAGTTTGATATATGTAATAACCATTTGACGACCAAATTCACAAATACGCTGATACTTTAAAAGCCTGGAAATATTTAGTTTTCTCGTTTTATGGAATGAAGTGATAGATTTCCGGTAAACTTGTTTAAAGGGGGGAAAAAATGGCACTATATAAACACATACATCCACTAGTGACACTGAATGGTTTCTGGAGACTTGAGTAACTACAGAGATTAACTAAATGCAAGACTGGGTGAGAAGGAAGTGACATTGTCAGGGCATTAAAAAGTCAAGGGGGGTTGAAAATGTGTTACTGCAGAGCATGAGTAATTGTCCAAGTGACACAGATCGTCCGCTGCTGTTGCATGGGCTACACACAAACATCAGTGAACGGAAGACACAGGGAGCAGGGACACTACGTCTTAAGTATCCTTGATGGGATGAGTGGGTTGCAACGGAAAGGGGAGACAAGTGTAGGGTTTTTTTTTACTAGAGAGGACTGAACCTGCAGAGTACCAAAATAGGGTTTAGCAAGTAGCGTGTTGATGTCAAGGAGAGTGCTGCGAGAAGAAAGATCCACAAGCACGTACGATCTTTTGTGAAATTGAATAAACGTCTACCATTGTTATGAATTGTCAGCGGCTATAGTTTTGTTAAAAAAATTATAGCGTGTTGTGTTTTGTCTGTTTTTTTTTTTTTTTAACTTTTGTACAAGTAATTTATTTTGTAACTGTGCCTGTCTGTAGCTTTTCATTATAAACATTATAGATTGGTTTCTATGTTTCTCTTATTGTATACTTTTAAAAACGTAGCACTTGTTTCTGTAGTTTTCTTTTTAAAGAATAAAAGAGAGAACGCAGGAGTATAGAGACGCAGACGTCAAGTGTCCGTTATGTTCATGATTTCTGTCAGTGTGGTCAGCGTCACGTCATTCTTAAAATATGACTAATATGCTGTTGTGTCTGCTGTTGCACTTTAGTATAACTGGTTTTCCCCCATTACACTTGTGTACAGCTGATTTTGTCCATGACACATTTATATATCTGATTTTGTCCATTACACTTATATATCCGATTTTGTCCATTACACATATATCTGATTTTGTCGATTACACTAATATATCTGATTTTGTCCATTACACTTATATATCTGATTTTGTCCATTACACTTTTATACATCTGATTTTGTCCATTACAATTATATATCTGATTTTGTCCATTACACTTATATATCTGATTTTGTCCATTACACTTATATATCTGATTTTGTCCATTACACTTATATATCTGATTTTGTCCATTACACTTATATATCTGATTTTGTCCACTACACTTTTATATATCTGATTTTGTCCATTACACTTATATATCTGATTTTGTCCACTACACTTTATATATCTGATTGTGTCCATTACACTTATATATCTGATTTTGCCCACTACACTTTTATATCTGATTTTGTCCACTACACTTTTATATATCTGATTTTGTCCATTACACTTATATATCTGATTTTGTCCATTACACTTATATATCTGATTTTGTCCATTACACTAATATATCTGATTTTGTCCATTACACTTATATATCTGATTTTGTCCACTACACTTATATATATCTGATTTTGTCCATTACACTTATATATCTGAATTTGTCCATTACACACACACACACGCACACACACACACACACATAAATACATACATATATATATGATTTTCACTATTGCACTTATGTACAACTAATTTTGTCCAGCACAAATGATTTTTTTCAATGCACTTTTCAGCCGTGACGTATGTTAGAGATTTCGATGCGCTACAATCTATGATTCGTTGTACGCTGTATCCTATTACAAGTTTTAAAAAGCATATTTCTCGGGGAGACAATTCTCATTTCCTTCCCGTGTTATGTGAAGGGGCAGGCTGGAATGAATTGTGAAAAAATAAATTAATAACTGGAAAAATAAAGGAAGAAGAAATAGAAGGAAGCTGAGAGAGGAAATATAAGTTAACTTCAGAATTGATAAACAAGACTTTAGACGGAATGGTTTCACTGCCGGCGGTATTCCCATATCTGCCCAGCCCCCGTTCCAGCAAACAACAAAGATCCTTCTATTGAACGTGTTGCGTTTGATAAAGAAGTGAATAGATATAAAGCTATGGAGATCAATGGGGGCCGCCATAGCCCAGTGGTTAATGAACTGGACTACAAAGGATAAGAGGTAGGGTTCGATTTCAACCAACGGCTTCCAGGTTCACCCAGCCTTAAATGGGTACCGGAATTTTTCTGGGAAAGTAAAGCGGCACGGGCGTAATACCGACCACATTACCCCCAAAATCATGCGCTGAAGGTCTGTAAAATGAATGGTCACTAACACCACATTCCCTATACGCCACTTGGCGTGACGGGGGCTCCTTACTTGACTTTTATGGAGAGCAGTGATCCATAAACGCCAGAAGGCAAAATACTTAGATAATTATGATGTGCCGTCGCGTTTATGAAAGTCTGAACCGACTCGGGAGGCCAAAGCACCTGACAGCAGTAGAAATGAAATTGTCATAGTCATCACAGCTGATAGCCTGCACCAGGATCGATGAATTAGAACCATCCACACCCTAATCCACCTCTTCGTGGTGCCTCTAGTAACAGACTAACCAGTCTAATTTGGCCTAGCGTGTAGGGATTGAGAGGGACGACAACCCTGTACTCAAAAATGCCGTGCTGATGTCGGATGTGTTGGGCCGAGAGGCGCAAATATCGCAGTTCTACCGCAAACACAACGCATACACACTCACTTAACGTCTTTTCGAGGGCGGATGACGAAGAGGTGTATTCCCTTTAGTCACAGAGTGAACGCAAGCAAGAACTGTTTTGCCACTTTGTCCATATTTGTTCAAGTTTTAATACTAACCACCAATAACTCGAGCGATAACCTGTTAGTGATGTCTTGTTTACATTTACCTGATCATTATCATTTGTCAAAAGCCAGCGTACACCTGCCATTGCTGCGGCTGTGATCAACTTGCTTGTTTGTTGTTTTGTGGGAGGAGGGGAGTGTGTACGATCCGCTCAACCTCAGATCATGTTTTCTAAGTTATCTTAGATCGAATTGCCATCCATAAATGACACTGAAAATGTACCTTGTCACAGCTGATCGGATGTGCTGTGTTGAAGTCTTTGATCATGTCAATTTAATCTGCTACCTTGTAGCTAGAACGGAGATAGGCACGACACCAAGACAAGTCAGTCGCATCGTCAATACTCGTGTTTGTGGGCACCAAGACAAGCCAGTCGCATCGCCAATACTCGTGTTTGTGGGCACCAAGACAAGCTAGTCAGTCACATCGTCAATACTCGTGTTTGTGGGCACCAAGACAAGCCAGTCGCATCGTCAATACTCGTGTTTCTGGGCACCAAGACAAGCCAGTCGCATCGTCAATACTCGTGTTTGTGAGCACCAAGACAAGTCAGTCGCATCGCCAATACTCGTGTTTGTGGGCACCAAGACAAGCCAGTCGCATCGTCAATACTCGTGTTTGTGGGCACCAAGACAAGCCAGTCGCATCGCCAATACTCGTGTTTGTGGCACCAAGACAAGCCAGTCGCATCGCCAATACTCGTGTTTGTGGGCACCAAGACAAGCCAGTCGCATCGTCAATACTCGTGTTTGTGGGCACCAAGACAAGCCAGTCGCATCGCCAATACTCGTTTTTGTGGCACCAAGACAAGTCAGTCGCATCGTCAATACTCGTGTTTGTGGGCACCAAGACAAGCCAGTCGCATCGCCAATACTCGTGTTTGTGGGCACCAAGACAAGCCAGTCGCATCGCCAATACTCGTGTTTGTGGGCACCAAGACAAGCCAGTCGCATCGTCAATACTCGTGTTTGTGGGCACCAAGACAAGCCAGTCGCATCGCAATACTCGTGTTTATAGGCACCAAGACAAAGTCAGTCACATCGTCAATACTCGTGTTTGTGGGCACCAAGACAAGCCAGTCGCATCGCCAATACTCGTGTTTGTGGGCACCAAGACAAGCCAGTCGCATCGTCAATACTCGTGTTTGTGGACACCAAGACAAGCTAGTCACATCGTCAATACTCGTGTTTGTGGGCACCAAGACAAGTCAGTCGCATCGTCAATACTCGTGTTTGTGGGCACCAAGACAAGCCAGTCGCATCGCAATACTCGTGTTTGTGGGCACCAAGACAAGCCAGTCGCATCGTCAATACTCGTGTTTGTGAGCACCAAGACAAGCCAGTCGCATCGCCAATACTCGTTTTTGTGGGCACCAAGACAAGTCAGTCGCATCGTCAATACTCGTGTTTGTGGGCACCAAGACATGTCAGTCGCATCGTCAATATCGTGTTGTGAGCACCAAGACAAGTCAGTCGCATCGCCAATACTAATGTTTGTGGCACCAAGACAAGTCAGTCGCATCGTCAATACTCGTGTTTGTGGGCACCAAGACAAGCCAGTCGCATCGTCAATACTCGTGTTTGTGGGCACCAAGACAAGCCAGTCGCATCGTCAATACTCGTGTTTGTGGGCACCAAGACAAGTCAGTCGCATCGCCAATACTCGTGTTTGTGGGCACCAAGACAAGCCAGTCGCATCGTCAATACTCGTGTTTGTGAGCACCAAGACAAGTCAGTCGCATCGCCAATACTCGTGTTTGTGGGCACCAAGACAAGTCAGTCGCATCGTCAATACTCGTGTTGTGGGCACCAAGACAAGTCAGTCGCATCGTCAATACTCGTGTTTGTGGGCACCAAGACAAGCCAGTCGCATCGTCAATACTTGTGTTTGTGGGCACCAAGACAAGCCAGTCGCATCGCCAATACTCGTGTTTGTGGGCACCAAGACAAGCCAGTCGCATCGTCAATACTCGTGTTTGTGGGCACCAAGACAAGTCAGTCGCATCGCCAATACTCGTGTTTGTGGGCACCAAGACAAGCCAGTCGCATCGTCAATACTCGTGTTTGTGAGCACCAAGACAAGTCAGTCGCATCGTCAATACTCGTGTTTGTGGGCACCAAGACAAGCCAGTCGCATCGTCAATACTTGTGTTTGTGGGCACCAAGACAAGCCAGTCACATCGTCAATACTCGTGTTGTGGGCACCAAGACAAGCCAGTTGCATCGTCAATACTCGTGTTTGTGGGCACCAAGACAAGCCAGTCACATCGTCAATACTCGTGTTTGTGGGCACCAAGACAAGCCAGTCACATCGCCAATACTTGTGTTTGTGGGCACCAAGACAAGCCAGTCGCATCGCAATACTCGTGTTTGTGGGCACCAAGACAAGCCAGTCACATCGCCAATACTCGTGTTTGTGGGACCTTCACCGAAAGTCTACATCATAGCTGATAGACTAAACCTTCTTCAAAGGATGGATCTTGTTGATATAAAAGTTGTCTTTATCGCAGAGTGGATCTCGATCAGGACTATTGAGTCTACCCTACCCGTAACCAATGTACAATTTCTATTTAAATGTCAGTCTTGTATTACATATAAAGACGAAGAATAATATAGCCAGATCTGCAAATGAGAATGTACAGAAAAACATAAATCCAAAACTTGAGAGGCAAGCGAGTAAAAGACTAAGGCTTTGAATGCTTGAGACATAAACATAACCAGATCAAAGCAGTTTAATAATCTATCTATTTATCTATTGACCTTTCGAGCCGTAGCCGGCCATAGGGCGTAGACCAGGATACTTCTCTTATCTAAACTTTTGTTCTAGCAGTTTTCAATCTTTTAAAGATATTTTGTCACATCTCGCCATTTGTCTCTGTTCTGTGCAAGCCAGCTCTATCTCATTGAGGGAGCCGAATCCTGCTGCTCTTGCCTCGTTCATCAATGTTCTTCTCAGTGTCTCTCTGGGTCTTCCTCTTCCTCTTACCTGTTGTTTCCCATATGAGGACTTGCTTTGCTATTCGTTAATAATGTAGACAGTTAAAGTTAGTGTAGTTTATTGCCTTAGTTTGTGTTTGTGGCTGTGTTCTGTCTGTGTTTAGAACGCCTGTAAGGAGCCGTATCGAAGAATCGTCTTACGATGTACGATGAACTTTAATACTCGAAGATCTACTAAAATCAATCTTTGTAGCCATACCGAAGAAGCCAGGCGCCACTGATTGTGAAGACCATCGCACTATTATAGTCTCGTGAGCCATATGACGAAAATATACTAAGAATCATCATAAGACGCATAAGAAACAAAATAAATCAGGAAATAAGTGAGGAACAATGTGGATTTGTGGAAGGAAAAGGTACCAATAATGCAATATACATCTTGTGAATAGTGATAGAAAGAGCTATAGATGTAAAGAAGATCTATTATATGTGCTTTAAGACTAAACAAAAGCATTTTACAAAGTAAAGCATGTGGAAATAATCAATATGCTGGAGAAATTAAACATTGATGGCAAGGATCTACGAATCATAAAAAATATGTACTGGCAACAAACAGCAGCTATACGAATTAACAACCAAACAGGACAATTCCAATATATAAAACAAGGAGTCAGACAAGGCTGTGTTCTGTCACCGGATTTGTTTTCACTTTACAGGTAACATATGAGATCAATAGTAGACAAAAAAGAATTTAAGTCAACGGTCACAACATAAATAATTGCGATATGCGGATGACACAGTCTTAATAGCAGAGGCATAGGATGAACTACAAGAAATGATAGGCATAATAGTAAAAGAAAGTAACAAGAAAGGTCTCAGTCTGAATAGTAAGAAAACAGAAGAAACAATCAACACCGTTATGCAGCATAAAAAATAAACATGACAAATCTGAAACAAGTGCAACGCGTTAAACACTTGGGCACAATAATAACATCAGATGGAAGATGCACCACATAATAAAAAGCAGAATAGCTCAGGCCAAAATAGCATTCCAGAAAATGAAAAATATCTTATGCAACAAATCTATGTCAATAAAATGAGAAAGAGAGTTCATCAGTGCTATATAGAACCAATTCTGACCTATGGAAGCGAATCATGGACAAAAGGCAAACAAATGAAAAGACGATTAGAGGCCACAGAGATGGGATTTATCAGAAGAATGTTGACAGTCACCTGGACAGTTAAAAAGACCAATGAGGAAGTTCTCAGAGAGGCCAACACAAAATGGGAGCTCCTAAAAAACATCAGAAAGAAGCAATCAACATTTTTCGGGCACATCATGCGAAGAGGAAAGTTGGAATACTTGGTTACAACTGGCAAAATAAAAGGAAAGAGAGATCACGGACGACCAAAGAGAGAAAATACTAGATAGCTTGGTGTCATGGCATGGAAAACACTCAACAGAACTGATACGATGCACTGTTGATAGAAGTTTGTGGAAGGACATGATCGCTTACGCCAACCGGTATGGCACGTGATGATGATAATGATGATGACGATGATGATGATGATGATGACGATGATGATGATGACGATGATGAGATGTCAACTTAAATCCAAAGTTGTTACCAACTAATTATTATTATTATTAGTATTTGTTAAATTTATCTTAAAGCAGCGCAAAAATGAATCTAGTCTTTTACCCTAAATTCACGGGGGGGGGGGGGGGGGGGGGAGAAACAGATCGACCGAGAAACACATCAAAAAGTGGGTTAGAAAGTGCTATTAGAGAGACTTGGGCGACACGGAGAAATGAATCTTAGAACATAAATTAAGGAGAAAAATGTGCTGAAGATTTGCACACTATTGATAGTTGATGATGAATACATACAAGTGGTCAGGCTGAGCATGTGCTGTGATCTCTCAAAAGACAAGTATGTCAGTCTCTAACTCTTGGCATACAAGGAGACAGACAAACTGAGAGCTACATGGGTCTAATGAGAGAATGGTAGCTAGGAAGAAAAACAGATGGAGAGTAAGAAACAGAAACATAACCGCATGTATAGAACTAGAGAGGCAGAGAAAAGAGGAGAATGAGCTTGTCTTGTGAAATCAGACAAGAGACGTGAATCATAATGGACAATACCAGGCACAGTGAATGTGTTCTTATTTACAAGAACAAGAACATAAAGGAAGAGTGAATTCGTAACTTTAAGAGGACGTTGTTATATTCCTCAAAATACTCGCTCATCTTTCTCGTTATCTTAACCCCAAACTGATAAAGTAGTCAGTGGCGTGTATGCACCAACAATCAAGTTCCTTCCTTTTGCGCATTCCGTGGACATCCTTCATAAGATATCCAAGCTGTGAACCACACTATTCAATCCTCACAAAGAATCCAAGCTCTGAACCACGCTATTCAATCCTTCACAAGGTATACAAGCTATGAACCACACTATTCAATCCTTCATAATGTATCCAAGCTCTGAACCACACTATTCAATCCTTCACAAAGAATCCAAGCTCTGAACCACGCTATTCAATCCTTCACAAGGTATACAAGCTATGAACCACACTATTCAATCCTTCATAATGTATCCAAGCTCTGAACCACACTATTCAATCCTTCATAATGTATCCAAGCTCTGAACCACACTATTAAATCCTTCACAAGGTATACAAGCTATGAACCACACTATTCAATCCTTCACAAGGTATACAAGCTATGAACCACACTATTCAATCCTTCATAATGTATCCAAGCTCTGAACCACACTATTCAATCCTCCACAAAGTATCCAAGCTCTGAACCCCACTATTAAATCCTTCATAATGTATCCAAGCTCTGAACCACACTATTCAATCCTTCATAATGTATCCAAGCTCTGAACCACACTATTCAATCCTTCACAAGATATCCAAGCTCTGAACCCCACTATTAAATCTCCACAAAGTATCCAAGCTCTGAACCCCCACTATTAAATCCTTCATAATGTATCCAAGCTCTGAACCACACTATTCAATCATTCATAATGTATCCAAGCTCTGAACCACACTAATCAATCCTTCACAAGGTATCCAAGCTCTGAACCACACTATTCAATCCTTCATAATGTATCCAAGCTCTGAACCACACTATTAAATCCTTCACAAGGTATCCAAGCTCTGAACCACACTATTAAATCCTTCATAATGTATCCAAGCTCTGAACCACACTATTCAATCCTTCACAGGGTATAAAAGCTCTGAACCACACTATTCAATCCTTCATAATGTATCCAAGCTCTGAACCACACTATTCAATCCTCCACAAAAGTATCCAAGCTCTGAACCACACTATTCAATCCTCCACAAAGTATACACGCTCTGAACCACACTATTCAATCCTTCACAAGGTATCCAAGCTCTGAACCCCACTATTCAATCCTTCATGTGGTATCCAAGCTCTGAACCCCACTATTCAATCTTTCATGTGGTATCCAAGCTCTGAACCCCTCTATTCAATCCTTCATGTGGTATCCAAGCTCTGAACCCCACTATTCAATCCTTCATGTGATATCCAAGCTCTGAACCCCACTATTCAATCCTTCATGTGGTATCCAAGCTCCGAGCCTCACTATTCAACTTTTTCCTTGGCCAAGTTGTGCTTCTTCTGTGTATTCATACCAGACAGCTTAAGAGAATGGCTTGACATAGGGTCAACAACAGAAATGATAAATAACTGTCGAGATAGAAAGTTGTGGAGAAACATGATCACCTATGCCAGCAGGTCCGGCACTTGATGATGATGATTATTATTATTTTCCCCTTTTTTTTTTTTTTTTTTTTTTTTGGGAAGTCCTTGATGGGACCCCTAATGACATGGTGCGCCCTGGACACCTGCCCGTACCTTGAGCCGGCACTGCCTTACAGCGACCACTACATGATAGTGATTGGATGACGGCTCTTATGATTATTTCTGGATCTCCTCCCCGATCACATCGTCAACCTGTCATGATTACGTACATCTCATTTTGGGTTATCTCTCGAGCAGTACTGGTTGTTGATGTTTGTGACAAAAATACTTGCCTCTCCCACGTGAAATAATTACAGTGTAAACATTTTATTTTCTGTTCTTCTTCAGCATTTCAGATCCATACAAAATAATTGACGATACACATTTGAACAATAATCATTAGAGATTTATTATTTTTTTCCCCGTAACACCTACACGGTAATTGAAAGAATAGGGAATAATAGAAGGAAAAGGTATGTGTTAGCACTCGGAAAACCCGTGGTTAACGTTGATACGGGTTCGATCCTGCTTAGGACCATATATTGTTCTTTGTTTTTTTCTGTTGTTTATTTGTCAATTTTTCCGAGTGTTAACACATACCTTTTCCTTCTATTATTCCCTATTATCGCCTCGGAAGTTTCCCTATTTAATATTTATTTATTATTATTTGTCTCCAATTGAAAGAATAATTAAGTGAGACTATGAATCTAGACTCAGAAGTTGTTGTAACTCCCCACCTTAATCTATTCAACATCAGACACAAGTATAGAGTGTTATACTATGATTTCAGTAAACAGATCGGAATGATAACATTGTAACACATAATGTTCCAGTGGAGTGATGATCCTAGGACAAGGATAGAGTGTAGTCACTAGTAACGCTCACTGTTGATAATTAAGCTAAATGGTAGTTGATTGTAGACTTTGTTGTAGTCATTTAGTTAGTTGGTTGGTTGGTTAGTTCCTCTCGGACCAAAGACGGCACATATGGCAGAAAATATAACTCTCCATGTCTGACGATTAACTGCCAGGTCTTGTTTCGTTCCTAGGCCCATAGTTCTGCCTTCTCTATTAATTGTTCTTCTTAGAACAATTTCTTTTGGTTAAGGTTATGGAAGGCCCCGGTATCACTGCAAACGAAATAAAATCCATAATTGCTCAACCGCCCGTGCCAGTGGAATCATCCGAATTACTATCTCATCTCCCAAACAAAGAAAGGTAGCTGTATCCCCATCGTAGCAGTCTCAGCACACGCCAAAAGACATAAGGCGAAACCGCACAGAAAATGAACACAACCGTCTGTTCCCTGACATGCGATATCATCGTTCATGGAAAACAATCGGAATATTAAACGCGATTAAAACAGACGAAACGCACAGCTCACAGTGCGCACGGAGCACTTAACTCAGTAGCTCCTGCAACAAGCCGGACTTGGAACGGTTGATGTTTCATCATACATCGATATCTTCAGTGTGTATCATTTATTTCTGATAAAATGCTAATTAAAATGATTTGACCTTTCATTCATCATACCATCTAGTACTTATATCTATCTATTACTCCCCTGAGACAAAGATTTCTTTAGATATTTTCTGGGTCTCGCATAGGTAACTAAAGGTGGATAAAACAAACGATTAGAAAAAAATATTTTACTTCCAAGCATATCTTTTCTTCTTGGTGAATCTGGTTTTCTCATTATTTGTGTCTTTTTTTTTCTCATTGGTTAATCGCAAATCTGTTAGATGCTGAAGACAGTGCATTTGATTTTTCTTGCAACAGTTCATATACCTACTGATGTTGTTATGGATCCTGCAACCTTTGAGCTAATGATAAGAACTAGACTGTCTGCAAAATGAAGGTCTAAGTACTTAAAAATTATAGTAAAATTATTTCTGTTTCATACATCATTCACCTTATTTTGTTTTATCTATTAATTATAATTGATGTTTCAAACATCATTCACAGCAGTGTGTTTTATCTATTACTTATAGTTGATGTTTCATACATCATTCACCTCAGTGTTTTTTTGTTTGTTTTTTTTGTTTCCACGTACATTTGTCGATAGTAATACAAGGAGTGCCGATAGTCAAACAAACAAACAAACAAACAAACAAACAAACAAACGTGTGTCGATAGTAAACACAAAATGTGTCGATAGTAAAAAAAAGTACGTGAGTCGATGGTTTTAAAAAAAGTGTCAATGGTTAAAACAAAACAAGTGTCGATGGTTAAAACAAAATATGTGTCGATGATTAAAACAAAATATGTGTCGATGATTAAAACAAAATATGTGTCGATGATTAAAACAAAATATGTGTCGACGATTAAAACAAAATATGTGTCGATGATTAAAACAAAACATTTGTCGATGATTAAAACAAAACATGTGTCGACGATTAAAACAAAAAAATAGTGTCGGTGGTTAAAAAAAAAACATGTGTCAATGGTTTTAAAAAATGTGTCGATGGTAAAAGACTAAAAATTGTATCGGTAGTAAAAGAAAAAAAAAGTGTCGGTGGTAAAAGAAAAATAAAATGTGTTCGTGGTTAAAAAAAAATGAGTCGATGTTAAAAAAAATGTCGGTAGTTATAAAATAAATATGTATGATTTTTTTTTATGTGACTATGATTTTTAAAAAAAAAGTGTTGATGGCTTAACTTTTAAAAAAAAATGTTCTCACTAGCACCATATAAAATTGGCCAAAACACGCCCAACTCAAGATGTGACGACTTTTTTCTATCAGCCACGCTGAGTATTTTATTTCTGAAATCGCCCAACAATTAGAAATAGGGCAACATCTTGTTCAGTTTTTACCAGGCCCAGACGTGAGCATCCAATGATAAATCGCTGATTGCCATCAGCTGCTTTTTTGTTGTTGTTGTTGGTACCAATGTACTATAGGCATGATAAATTCGACGTCTAAGTAGTTCAATTTGATGGTACAAACGGCAGCACAACCGACATACAGCAGTAATTCCGACATACAGCAGTAATTCATCATGGCACACGAGCACAGAGTTAGCGCCCGAGCGCCAACCAAACGATCTATATCTCATCAGAGAGTGTCATTCAGAGAGCAAGAACTCGGGGCAGGGGGAGATAGTTTGAGTGAGAGAACACACCACTTTACTCGCGGACACAAAGTCCTTATGTTTACTCGCTATTACTCACGTGCGACTTTACACTTCTCGGCACAAACATCTAACTAGTAGCAGGATCTTTTAAACCCCCCCCCTCCAACACACCCCTCCCCCGAATATCTCTTTCTCTCTCTCTCTCTCTCCCCTCAAGCGTGAAGAGAAGCGATTTAAGCAAAACGGTTCTCAAATTGCGTGCCACCGTCCCTAGTGGCGGTGGTAAGACATGAAGTTGAATAACAAATGGTGCGTCCTTGTGACAAGAATGGCATCATTCTTGGAGTAAAGATGTAAGATTAACAAAGATAAAGTCAATAGACCAGATGTGGGAAAACCCGCGTGACTTACACAACTGGAGAGTTAGTGTATGGTATAGAGATTATAGAACAAAGAGAAAGGTGAGTAAAATACAATGGAAAGAATAGAAATAGTGAGTAGATGTTTATAGAATCAATTGGAAAGTCGAGAAGGCTTATAGGTAACCAATGGAAATGGTGGTTAAAGAACCAACGGGAAAGGCTGAGTAAAGTTTACGGAAACAATGGAGAAAGGTGAGGAAAAGTTTACGGAACCAAGGAGTAAGGTGGGGAAAGTTTACGAAAACAATGGGGAAAGCTGAGGAAAAGTTTATAGAACCAGGGATTAAGGTGAGAACAAGTTTACGGAAACAATGGGGAAAGGTGAGGACAAGTTTATAGAACCAAGGAGTAAGGTGGGAACAAGTTTACGGAAACAATGGGTAAGGTGGAAACAAGTTTACGGAAACAATGGGGCAAGTGAGGAACAGTTTATAGAACAAAGGAGTAAGGTGGGAACAAGCTTATAGAACCAAGGAGTAAGGTGGGAACAAGTTTACGGAAACAATGGGTAAGGTGGAAACAAGTTTACGGAAACAATGGGGCAAGAGAGGACAAGTTTATAGAACCAAGGAGTAAGGTGGGAAAAGATTACAGAAACAATGGGTAAGGTGGAAACAAGTTTACGGAAACAATGGGGACAAGTGAGGAACAGTTTATAGAACAAAGGAGTAAGGTGGGAACAAGATTACGGAAACAATGGGTAAGGTGGAAACACGTTTACGGAAACAATGGGACAAGTGAGGAAAGTTTATAGAACCAAAGAGTAAGGTGGGAACAAGTTTACGAAAACAATAGGGCCAGGTGAGGACAAGTTTATGGAACCAAGGGGAAGGTGGAAACAAGTTTACAGAAACAAAGGGGAAAGGTTCGGACATTTTCATGGTAACCAATAGAAGAGGTGAGCAGATATTTATTGAACCAAATTGAAGGGTGATAAAAGTTTATGGAACCAGAGAAAACGCACGGAAAAGTCCAGAAAAGAATAATAGCCAGGTTGAGTTTGTGAAGCAAGGAGAAGGTGTGGGTAAATATATGATAATAAATGAGTGATATGAAAGTAAGTTTGTGATATGAAAGTAAAAGTGTGCGATATGAAGTGTGATATGAAAGTAAGAGTATGATATGAAAATAAGTGTGTGATATAATAGTGTGTGATATGAAAGTAAGAGTGTGATATGAAAAAGTGTTTGATATGAAAGTAAGTGAGTGATATCAAATTAAGTGTGTGATATGAAAGTTCTTCTTCTTCTTTCCTTCTTCGTCTGCCTTTCAGCGTCGCGGGGAGATATAATTTGAGGTCTTTTGCTCTTCTGTTCGCCTCTGCTGCTGTTATGTTTCCTAGTGTTTCCAATATTCCATCGACCCATCTTTTTTGTGGTCGACCCTTGGGTCTGGTGTTCTCACAACGTTTGTTGAAGACTCGTTGTGTTGTGTTCTTTCTGCCTTGTCACGTGGCCAAACCATTTTATTTGTTGTTTCCTTACTGTTGTTTCCTTATATATTCTATGGCGGGGGCTGTTCCTAGCTTTTTTCTCAGTTCTTCATTTCTGATCTTATCTCTCAGACTGTTTCCTGTCATTCGTCTAACACATTTCATCTCTGTAGATGTTATTTTACTTATTGTTCTTGCATCTAGGGTCCAGGTCTGGCATTGATGATATGAAAGTAAGTGTGTGATATACGGGACACGTTTTCAGAACCACTGCTCTAAACTAGACTAGGAATGACGGAGACATTTTCTCAGGACAGAGACTTGCGTTCCCACCACACACTCCTCCCCCTCCCCCACAAAAACATATTTTATAATTTTAATGACAGGACCCCAGTCCCACGCCATCTCCGTTTGTCTCCCTTTTGTTTTCTTATATTTCCTGAGCAAAGAGGTCCCACTATGCTGAAAGCCTGCAGCGGATTGCTCAACAAACACTTGTAATGGCGGCTTCTGCACAGCAATCTGCTTGACACTTACAATGGCGGCTTTTTGTAGCAATCTGTATGACATAGGCATGGCTGTCACCACAGTGGGAAATACCGCCGGAGAAAAGCAATTTATTGTTCCCCTTTAATCACATCCAAAGAACGTCCTGGCAAACTGAGGCTATGTTTTGATGAATGGACAGCAATATCACTACTACACCGTTTTAGATAGAAGACGATAGATATATAGTTCAATGTCTCCACCAATTTGTTTCGGTGAATAACCAGCAATATCATTGATACATGTTTTTAATTAAATGTTGAATTAAATTCAATGCCCCTGTCAATTTGTCTTTTGAAGAATAACAAGATATATCCCTGATACCCAGTTTCAAAGCAATTTTTCAATCACATTTAATATGTCCTACAATTAGTTTTGATATATAAGGTACTGATACTGTCAATTTTGCAAAACGTGATATATGATAAGAAGATACTGGCTAGCTTGGTGTCAAGGCATAGAAGACAGCCAACAACAGAATTGTTACGATGCACTGTGGATGCGGATAGAAGATTGTGGAAGGACATAATCGGCTTACGCCAACCGGTATGGCAAATGATGATGAATCTATGACAGAAAGAAACAAAGAAAAGAAAAGAACATTGTCCAAACGGCACTTAGCCTATAGGGATCATTGTGTTAAAGTCAATACTATCCTCTGACTTTCGACAATTTATTTTTTTGGCTGGTAATGAGGTCAGTATATTCTATTACCGCCGTGTCGGTTTTCTTTCTTGGAATAATCCACTCCACTGTCCATTTAACGCATGGTGAACCTGGAATTTGCCTTTTGTCAGTATTGACGAGTAACAGAGTTGATCAAGAACCTGCTCCACCTCCCAGCAGTGCTTCTGGAAACAGACTATCCCGTTTGACCAAGCGAAGAGGGATCGAAAAGGAAAGGCAACCTTCAAAAGTCGGATGATTGGGTGGAAAGTCGCAAACAAACCCAACACAACCCATCTACATCAACTTAATGTCCTCTATAGAGCGTCCCCTCGACGCTGAAAGGCAAATGAGGAAGGAAGAAGAAGAAGAGCGAATGATGAAGAGGTCTATTCCATTTGTTTAGCAGCCATCGCGTAAACACAAGAAAGAGGACCTAACTTCTTGTATCAGTCGTCTAGTTCATTAATCGCTGAGCTATCGCGGTCTCCCAATATAAGACAGACAAGTTTATATATAGTCGCTGATGAATGGGGAGAAACCCGATATAGTGACAAGCCTTTTAAACGAAGTAACAAAATGGATATTTACACAAACAAAGTATTTTCCTTCGACCTTGTTCGTCATTGATAGGGGGAAGTCATAATTATGTTTTCCTTCCGCGAGACATCCGATTTTGTCACATTTTTAGAATCATATTTGCCTTTTTTTCTCTTCGGTCGCTACTTTGGCAAGGATTCGGCGTTAGCTTTCATAACAGCCACGTGAATAATGTATGAAAATGATGTATAGTCTAGGTCAGCTATGAATCGCTGAGCCTGTAGCCAGCAGCCAGCTATGTGTTGCTGTCTGCAACTCATCATGCACATCTCTGGTCCCGCTAGAACATTCAATGTAATAAACCAGGTATTTTGTTTGTATTCTAGGATTTGTGCAACGTGTTCTAAATTTAAAACAAAAGAGAGAGAGAGAAATGAAAGTAACATACTTTTAAGCACCGACGCGTGTTGTGTGGGAGGTATGGTTGTTGTGCGTATAACTGTATGACCACAGCCATCTATAGATTTACTAAGGCCCACTGGCAGAAAATAAAACCGGAAACCCCTCCAACTAGCATGACGTTTTCAGCTATAGAAGCTGTAGACGGCTGACGTCACTCTACTCATAACCGTCCCTGCTCGCCAAGCTGAAGACGTGACGCTAATTGAAGCTTTTCCAGGAATTTCCTGTCAGTCCGTCTTCATCTTTTCTCTGTTCACTGATACCTAAAAGGTGTCGTGGTTTATATCGTTTGTCGTTCTTGAGCTGCTCGAACTGTCTGAATTAGTGATTTTCCTTTGTTGTTACATGTCTCTGTCACTGCATCTATCCATCTTCTTCTGGGCCTTCCTCTTGGTCTTTTTCCATGCATTTTCGAGAAGAATGCCATTGATGGTGATTGGTGACGATTCATTCTGACCAGGTGGCCAAACCATTTAAGTTGTTGTTGTTCTATATATTCTTGACAGGGTTTGTTCTTACTATATTTCTTATGGTTTCATTTGGTATTCTATCTCTTCTTGTGTTTGTTACTTTTCTCAAGCATCGCATCTCACATGTATTAATCTTTCTTAAATGTGATTTAGAAAGGGTCCATGTTTGAATTTCACAGCACAAAGTTGGTATGAACATGCTATTTATCATTTGTTGTTTAGCTGCCATAGAAGTGTTTGGATGTCTTAGCAATGGTGAAAGCTGGTATGTGACAGCATTTGATTTTTGTATTCTCATGTCAATTTCTCTATCTAGTTGTCCATCTTCTGTGAACATTGTGCCCAAATACTTGAATTCCTCTACTTGTTTTATTTCTTTATCTTTGATCTTAATGTTTAATGGGTGTCTTAATTTGCTTATTCTCATAGCCTATGTTTTTGCTGTGTTAATTTTCATACTGTAGTTGCAGCTTTTATCTAGAGATGTTATATGCTGTTGTAGCAGGCTTTCATCCTCATATATTAGTATATACATATATAATACTAATTTAATATAATATATTAATAATAATATTATATATATTATAAAAATTTCAATGCCCCTAGTAAACAGAAATTCAAGCGTTCTTGTGTTATTTCGAACGGATTTATTTGTGCCAGTCCGTAGGACAGAGTAAATCTATAGATGGCTATCGTATGACCATCGACTTCCGTTTCCAAACATGGTGGAATGATGTCACGTTCGCTGGACCGCTGCAGAAGTTGCATTAGGGAACTGATTAGCTTCGGCTCTACAGTGTAATTTTCTGCGTCTGAGCTAATCAACTGATCCAGTTAGCAAAGTTCGTCGATGATAACAGGTTGTACTCACCTCAATGTTCTTCATTGTCAAGTCAAAAGTTTGTGAATACGACCTTCCCCTGCCTAGCGATATATGCGAATTACGTCAACACATCGTGTGATGTTCCAAAACCGTCGATGTAATTGTATGACGTCAAGTTCTTGCATCGTACAATTCCTTGCTAATCTCTGCTCAGTCTAGTCAGTAGCAGTTTTCACTTTGGAAATTGTGCATCAGATTTTCGTGTGCTGTTGGCTGATTTTACTATAGTAACTGGGATATTGTGAGTGCAGCCATTGTTGTGTGAGCTACGTCATCAAGTTAGTTGCATATCCCTAGGACGGTCGTACTCTAATCAATGAAAGACGGAGTGGGGTTTCGTACATGACTTGTCAGCATCGGTGAGACTCTCGGAAGTTCGTGATAGTTAGGAGGGTCTTATAGTCTATTGTTTGATGTGTAATGGTGATGGTCTAATCACCAACTAATTACTACATCAAGCTTGGGCAGATGGTGCTCGTAAACCTGGGAGGGCCGACCATCTAAGGGCAGAATCCCCCTACAGAAAAGACAATCTGCTGCATTGCAAGAAGATTGGGGACAATCAAAGGCTAAGGAAAGCAACCTGAATAAAATGCTGGCTGAAATCGGATGCAATGGGCCACTGGCGCAGAACACAGTGCAACGTTTTAACAAGTAATCAATCAGACTGGATCTAACAGACAACTAATTATTATAGAAACTATCACTGACCGGAAAGGCTTCAAGAAACAGCTGAAAATAATACACTGGAATGCGGAGGGCATATACCACACAAAACAAGCTCTAACAATCAGACTAGCAGAGGAGGAGATAGACGTTGCCTACATCCAGGAAACTCACCTTAATCCTCAGCACAGATTTATGATCAGGGGCTACCAAACATTTAGACAGGACAGGGAATGTCACAAGGGTGGAATTCTTATACTTATTAAAAATTTCATCCCAGCAAAAATGATAGATGTAGTCACAAACGGAGAGGCAGAGATCATTGGTACAGACCTATACGTTAACTCCGCTAAAGGATATTTAATATATACTGTCCAAATGACAAATTACTGAAGTCATTGGAAATAACACGATCAAAGTGTCTGGTAGTAGGAGACGTTCACAGCCACTCTGAAAGATGGGGATATAAGGAGTCCAATGTTCGAGGTGAAGAAGTGGAAGAATGGGAAATAGACAACAACCTATTCCTCATAAACTCTAGGGAGGGAATCCCCCCCCCCCCCCCCAAATAATTTTCTACTCAAGAAGATGGAAAACAACTTCCACTTCCGACCTAGCATTTGCAACTGGCGACATATCTATCAAAATACCAGAAAGTGCTGAACCGACTTGGAGACAGTGACCATAGACCAGTCAAACTTTCAGTGGCTCTTGCTCACAAACAGAAGTTGCAAATACCTCTTCCCCGCTGGAACTATAAGAGAACAGATTGGGCAAAGTTTGCCAGGCTCACTGATGCATATACTGCGCCTATCAACACCCACGAAAAGAAGGTCAATAATATGATAGAGCGGTTAACAAATGGAATCCTGAGAGCTGCTAAAGAATCCATTCCTAGAGGAGCAAGAAGAAACTACAAGCCATACTGGAGCAAGGAAATACAAAGACTAGAAGAGGAACTGGACTCTGCCAGAGAACTAGTTGAAACATCACACAGCACAGAGAGCAACATTGCACAGGAAATAGAGGATGCTCTACAAGAGAAGAAACACACACCGGCAGTGTGGGTCAACACGGAGAAGGCTTTTGATAGGGTATGGCGAGAGGGTTTAAAGAACAATCTTTTTAGACTTGGCATCCAGGGTCGTTTATTCAATTGAGTCTCTCAATATCTTCAGGATAGAACGGCCAGAGTACAAGTTCAAGGTCAACTAAGTAAGAAAGTCTATATCAAACAAGGCGTCCCACAAGGCGGAGTCTTGTCCCCAACACTCTTTTTAATTTTCATAAATGACATCGTAATGGACATTCCACCCAGAATACACTCAGCAATATACGCAGATGATCTGGCGTTATGGGCGTGCGAGGAAAGTATGTCGGTGGCTGGACCCAGGATGAAAGATGCGCTAGGTGAACTTGAAGAATGGACGAACACCTGGTTCTTACCAATCAACGAAAAAAAAAAAACTACATATACAATTTTCAGCCTATCAAGAAATACACTCTCTGCAAACTTGAAGATAAAAGACCATACACTCCCTATTGACCAAAACTCAATATATCTTGGCGTCACCATGAATCGCAGAATGACTTGGAAAAATCAGATAGAGCCAGAAAAAAAACAGAAAACGAACTAATATTATGAAGAAATTGGCTGGAACGGACTGGGGAGCAGACAGTAATATTTTGAAAAGACTATACGTAGGAAGAGTCAGACCAGTTCTAGAGTATGCAGTCACAGCCTGGGCTATGGTTTCCAAATCACAGCTTAGCAAAATTAACAGAACCAAGCTGCCCGTATCATCACTGGTGCTATGAAATCTACACCTATCAAGACTCTAGAAACAGTAACAGGTTTACAACCCTCGGGTCACTAAAGTATTGCAACAAGCAGAGAAATATAGAAGGCTCATTAGCCACCCCATGCACCAAAGAATAACTGGTTCCGGAATTGTACGACTAAAGAGGAGCAACTTCGCTGCAATTGCCAATGAACTAACTACTGGAGACCCAGTACTTTCCCAAACGATATCGAAACGCTTGGGCCCATCTGATATGTCTCCTCATGGAAAACATAAAATACCAGAACTTAAGGAAAATATAACAGGAATCATGAAAAAAGCCACCCAATCAGACACAGAAAGAAAACACGTAGCAGAAAAACACATATACGATACCTACCCACAGGACTCTTGGTCCCACATATACACAGATGGCTCTGCTACAAATGCCACCAGAAATGGAGGGGGTGGTGTGTTCTTGGCGCTGAATAATCAGGACGAGATCACCAAGTCAATAGCTACTGGGAAATTCTCAAATAACTTTAAAACAGAAACTGAGGCCATCATAGATGCTGCAACACTGGCTACTCAACACAAAAATAACATGCACAATAAATTGGTGATTCTGACTGATGCACTGTCAGTACTATCAGCTTTAAAAGCTCCAAAAACACTGAACTAGATGACTTGAGAACAAACCTGGACCAACTATGCAGTAACTTTCAGAGAGTAGTCATTCAGTGGATACCATCACACTGTAATATACACGGGAACGAACGCGCAGACAAATTAGCTATAGAGGGAGGGAGATTACCACAAGAGAACTATCCGCTCAGTTATGATGAAGCTAAATCCATCCTCAAAGGTCAGTACCATGAAAAATGGAAACGAGAACACCCAAAGCATAACGAGAGTGACGGATACCACCAACTATCAAGGAGGGATCAAGCCATCATACTTCGCCAAAGCACTGGCCACAATAGAATGAGAAATCATATGTTCACCAAATTCAAAATAGGTACAACCAGCCTAATCCCACTGTACAATATGACTACAAAACATGTTCTACAGGATTGCTCCCAGTACACAGTCTTGAGAAGAGCAATGTGGTCCATACCCACTTCCCTGGAGGAGAAACTATATGTGGCAATCGATTCACTTAAACAGACAGCTGACTTCGTGAGATAGTCTGGAACCCTACTCTGATTGAGTGTTGATCGCAGAGAGAGAGAGAGAGAGAGAGAGAGAGAGAGAAATGGCCATCGGTACAATTTTAGGCCGTTCTTGTTTTCTTCAGGGGAAATAAGCTTATCCATTCACCCAACTTTGTGAGGCTAGAAGCCGATCGGTCTAGAGACCGATCCCACTCTCTTGATCTCAGCAGAGTCCTGTGTCTTTTTCTTAGCGTTCACCTGTTAAGTTGGCGTGGCTATATTATTTATGGCAATTGGTGCGATATTTACGTCTTTCGGCCCAAACACAACCGTCTCCGGCATGGGTATATTTTTGCTTACAAATGTTGCCCTGACAACTGCCGTCAGTGGCCAATCGTTCCGATTTTCCACTGCCAAAGGCTCTCCAACGTGAGCGGGTGTACACGGAACTGCCTGTTGTTCCCCGTGGTGTGAGCGTGCTCTCACTATCCTGAGATGAAGGGAGTGTGAAACTACGAAGAAACCGAAGGTTGGAAGTGAAAAATTCCCACCGTCGATGGAGGGATTCGAACTCGGGACTTTCCTGTCCAGAGGTCAACATTTTACATCTAGACTACCCAGTCCTTGAATCCAACGTAAATTAACACATATTATTAGGTTGAAATAAGCACCCTATTCATTACGTGCTCAGTAAAACAATGCAAGACACAACATTAATATATATAATACAAGCCCCTTAGGGCTAGGTCTGAATTAGGTAAAGGACCCAAGACTTCCAAACGTTCATGAGCTGAAAGCGATCAACTTGTAACTGTTTACTTCTGTCTGGAACCAGAACTGATCATGGTATAACTTACACCTTTGCACGCTCCTTTAGTGATGGGATAACCAGGGGGAAAAAAACACAGCTTTGAAATATCTTCTTTCTTTCTTTCTTCACTTCCTCCTGTATCCGTTCGGGTGTCGAGAGAGATAGAAAGTTGCCGTTTTCGCCATTTTGGTGGCTACACTCATTATCAATTGATGTGTTGTAACATTTCTTTGATGCTGTCTGTCCATCTTACTCTGGGTCTGCTTGTTGCTCTTTTCCCTTCTCCTCTTTTAATATATGCTTTGTATGGTAAGGAACCACAAGGCATCTTGCTAGATGGACAAACCAGATTATTTGTTGTTTATGTATGTAGCTTAGGATTGTTTCAAGCCTACTCTTTCTTTTGTAATGTAGATTCTGTCTTTTCTGGTTGCTTCAAGCGCTTTTCTCAGACATCGCATCTCTATGGTGACAATCATTCTTTTGTACTTAGACGTAAGTGTTCATGTTTGGCTATGGTAGCACAGTGTTGGAATGATTGTACTCTGTATAAGATGTTTCTTGGTGGTAATAGGTATTACTTTGTGTTGAAGTATAGGGAATAGCTGTCCCAATATTTGGTTTGTCTTATTGCAACGTATATCTATTTCTTTGTCGATTTTACTATCTTCAGGAAATGCTGCTCCCAGATATTTACAGTTTTTTTGTTTTATTTGTTTTATAACTTTATGTTCTATAACTATGTTTAGTGTCTTCTTTTGTCTTCCTATTGATATCATCATCATCATCATTATCAAGTACCTGGCCTGCTGGCGCAGGTGATCATGTCTCTCCACAACTTTCGATCTCGAGAGTTGTTTATCATGTCTGTTGTTGACTTTCTGCCAAGCCATTCTCTTAATCTGTCTGGTATCTTTTCTCTTTGCTTCCCTCTATCTCTTCGTCCCTCAATTTTTCCAGTTGTTACAATATATTCCAGCTGTTCTCTTCTCATTACATGGCCAATTGATATAACAACAATAAGTACACTAAATATTAAATACTATATGGGGCCGCGAGTTCAGCAGCAGATAACATATGCAATAAACATAAAATGGCATGGAGCAGCTATAAACTAATAGAAAGACAAGACAAACTAATACGTTTCGGCAAACGCCTTCATCGTGTATAACAAGCAAACTATACAAATTACGTAAATACTGGCCACCGTCTTTTTCTCGCTATTTTTAACATTTTAAAATCCGTTTTATGTTTTCTGGCTTGTTTATGTGTTTAATTTGTACAGTTTCTTTGTTACACCTGATGAAGGCTCTTCCAGAAACGTTGCAGTTTGTCTTGCCTTTCTATTAGTATATCTGCTCCATGCCATTTTATGTTTATTTTATACGGAATGACCAATAATAGTCACTCAAATAATGACAAAAAAAAAGAGAGGGTAATCCATATTTGTACACACAATTCCTTGCTAGTCGAATGTATTGTACGCAAAACGCAAATATCGCAGCTTGCTGGAAACAAACAACACTGCTCATCTATTCAAATATAGCGTCCGTTAGAGGGCGGACGGTAAGGATGAGAGATCGTTAGAAGAACACATAAGAAAAAGATGAATAAATAATAATCGCGACGAGACTCCACCAGTGATGAATTCACAGTGACATCGATGTTGGAGTCTTTCAGACATTCAATCTACAGCCTAATTTAGATTGGCCTGACCGGCGAAACGGAAACCTCGGATAATCACCACCATTGTGACGTATTTAGTTATACAAGATATAGATTACTGACGTCATTCGAGCCATAACCACCCCTGCTCATATTGCTGAAAACATCCTGTTCTTGGAGATTTCCGGAGTTTCCCCTTTCTGTGCTCTGGCATGTCGACAGTAAGCTATAAGTCTATACAAGTAACTATTCGTTACACACATACAAAAACTAACTATTAGCTACCAAAAGCATTAGAGAGTGGTAAGGGCAGACAATCAGGTAAACACGACTCACCACTATCATGTCCGAGGCCTCGAGGGTAAGACATTCACTGGTCCGTCGTACGCTGCCTTGACTCCGTCGGCCGAAACTGCAAATATTGAAATCAAGAAGTTTTAATAAGCATTCACATGCAATGACAGACACGATCAGACTAAAGCAATTAAAAGTCATTCATACTTTCTCTATAACATGGGTTACGTTAGACTAGGTAAGACGAAAACAATTACACCACAGACAATATATATTAGTGAGGATTAGTATTGACAGACCAGATCAGACTAAAACAATTGCACGACAAACCAATTTATTACTGGGATTAGGATTGACAGACACGATTAGACTAAACAATTACAAAACAAACTTTCTCGATTATATATGATAACCACACTTTCTTTATTGGGGGCCTCGGTAGCCTAGTTGTGAAAACCACTCGACTCGGCTACCGACGTTCGGACAACCCGTGTTCGATTCCCGCTGGAAGCAGTGTGGATTGTACTCGTGGTTGGAAAAAAAAAATACCCCAACGGTCGACCCAGCCGTTGCCAGAAATAGGTACGAGGGTATTACTCTGGGAAGGTGAGGAATGTCGCCTCGCATCGTGAGTGTCAATGCTTGAAGCGACATTATCGAGAAGTCTCCGAACACTAAATAGATATGATAACCATACTTTCTCTATCACATGTGATAGACAGACTGGATTAAATAGATAAGATAACCATACTTTCTCTATAACAGGGATTAGAATTTACAGATAAGGTCACATTAAAACAACTAAAAGACATAAATGCATTCTCTACTAAAGGGACAGGGATAGATAGAAACGGTCAGACTAAATCAATTAAAAGCCAGAAATACTTTATTCCCTGGTCTAGGGCAGACAGAGAAGATCAGAATAGAGATGCTTTCACTATTTCAATATACAAGTTTAAATAAATGCATACAGCCTTCATTTCTCTTCACTTTTGTGCTACTGACACACTGCAAGACTAGAATATACACACAGATATGACGCAATGAAAAAATGGTAACGGTTAGAAGATGCACAAAAAGATAATGCTCTGATTATGTCAAGGTATGAGAACACACACGGGATAAAATGTACATGAAATAAAACTGGAAGATATAACAAAATAAAAGACTGTGTTGAAAGTGACAAAATATGATTACAGTTTTAAGTGCGGTTATTTAAATAATTTAAATCAAATTTGTCCTTTAATTAAATTTGTCCTTTCAAGCCGAAGACAATCTGCATATAGGGCAGACATTCTTTCTTTTGGTGTTCGATTGTCTTTGTTATCAAGCATCTTGCCTTGCACAGGATCCGCATAGAATCTCACCAAAAGTCTCAGTTCTGGGCAAGTTGTTCAATCTCGACAAGGGAGCCGATGCCTACTGTTGTTATTTTCGTCTCAGTGTTCTTTTTAGTGTTTCTCTAGGTCCGCCTCTTTTAATTTTACTCTCTGATTTCAATTTGAGGGCTTGCTTTGAGTTTCTCTTGTTGCATCTTCTCATCACATGAAAACATATGACCACCGTCTTTTCTTATTTATAGAAAACTATTTAAATGCTCCTTCATTTCTCTTATTTCTGCACTAGTCTTAAATGCATTCCGTGACAGAGGAAGTGTTTTCCTGATGCATTAGTTTTAAAATGCATCCAATATTTGTTGTGTCATTAATTGTTTTCCCGCTCTCAAATGCAAACGTAAGGGTGAATAATACATTTGATTTGAAAATCTCGAGCTTTGCTTTTATACTTAGTAATTTTGATTTCCGTATTTTATGAAGGTTTCTGAAAGTCGTCGCTGCCTTCGCTATTCTGATTCTACTTTATTTCTTTGTATCTCCTTCTTAACTATGTTGCATCCAAGATATACGAAATGATCTACTTAAATACATTAAACAAATAGTACATAATTATGACATACAAAATAAACCCAATATGTGTCTCCATGCAGATTAGGCGCTAAAAGTCACATTTGAACTACATATTGAGTAGTTGGACTTAGGAAGAACACCAAAGTCCATATTGGACAAATGAATGACAAGGGTAGCGGAAGTAGTAGAAGGTGCAGCATTACAACCTCATTTTGTTCAGACACCGGTGCATTTTTGGCTATATAATAAGTCTACCCTAGCATGTTCAGAATTTTCCCTTAAATAATTAGTCTACCCGAACATGGGCGACCGGTCGTGATGACCTCTTGTTAACGTTTAAAATTTGTGATGTTAAAGAATTGACGCGTGATGTCCTTTCAACGATAGGCATTGAATACTGGAGAAAATGTGACGACCATGTGCTCAGAGAAGAGGAACAATACTGGCAACGAGATGGATGATAAAGACCTAGCATCGCAGTATCTTTAGGGTTAGCAAGCTGCAACCTCTTCAGCAGTCAAGAAAGCGATTGCCTTTCGCCACCTTATCGTCCAGGATCTAAGAGACAACGCTCATGTCGATCTCGTGGCATTATATCATCATCACCATTCTTTTGTAACGTTATGGTTGTCAGTTTAAGTGATTTGATTGCCCCATATAGTTTCTCTCCCAGGGAGGTGGGTGTGGACCACATTGTCCTTCTCAGTGCTGTGTACTGGGGGCAATCCTGTAGAACATGTTTTGTTGTCATGTTATCCAGTGTACAATGACATTGGCTGGTAGTACCTGTTTTGAATTTGGTGAAAATATGGTTTCTCATTCTATTGTGGCCAGTGCGTGTTCAATTCAGCAAAATACTTAGCTGCAAAGTCCAAAAAGTTAATCGTAGAAGCACTCAAGTAGATTACGCCCCTGAAATTTCATTACCGGTCAGCTGTTAAACTCATTAGTACAACCTTGGTCATTAGTTGGCCAAGCACTGAGTAAGTTGTATGTTACCATTAGTTTCAAAGAAATTGTAGGTCTACAATAAAGTTGTCATGAATAAAAATAACTATAAGCCTCTATCATATCTCTACTACACACGAAAAAGTCACTCCCCTGTCATAAGACCCACTAAACGAAGGTATTACAAACTATGGCTACAAGGAAGGAAGACGACCCGTGGTCACTAGATGGATCAGATGTAAAGTCGATCACTTCCGTGAAATTCTAATACACTCCAACTCCTAACTCTACTACTCATGAAAGTTACGACTCTGTCATAACTCTACTAAACGAAAGTCGTGCTAGTTCTACAACTACCACTACAACTTGCACTACTACTATAACTACTAAACAACAACAACAACAACAACAACAACCAACAAAAACAACAAAAACAACAACTACTACTACTACTACTAATACTACTACTACTACTACTACTACTACTACTACTACACTACTACTTCTTTAACTACAAGTTACAATGGAGGGAAGGATGAAATTCTAGTACAGGCCAAGTACTAACTCTACTACTCATAAATGCTACTACGTCCTCCTGTTAAAACAACACCAATATAAAATACTACTACTACGCATGAAAGTTACGCCTCTGACATACACACACTAAAAGAATAGCATAGTCCATTAATTTACCGTCTCTCTAAAACAACGCCACAACACTAGACAGCTGATAAACTCATTAACGCGCCCCAGCGGTCAGTCTCGCGGTCAATTAATCCTTTAATGTCCTTTTGCCGTTCAGGTGTTAAACTCATTAGCGCAGCCCAAGTAGACGACTAGGCTGTTTAAGTTACTCAAGCGAAAAATTTCCACCGAGGAACGGATCTTTGACGGTGTACCTGCTAAAGTCATTAACGCGGCGGTACCCGTGTTACGGACAAGCGGTCAATTTGGACATTAATAAATTTCATGATGCTGATGATTTCACGCGTTAAACTTATTAACGCGCCTTCGTGTACACACCTAGGCATGTGTAAGTGTTACGGACAAGCACTGAGTAAGTTGTTGTCGACATGTTAGCAATAGATGCAAATAAATTTTAGGTATACATTAACAGTTTTCTTGAATAAGACTGTTTTGAATGAAAGTACAAAGTTATGTCACCCCGACGACGACACATTATTACGACACACTATCATGAGTCCCCGACGAGATATCACAACAGGTCACCCACTCCACTCCCCACACGAAACATCACGAGAGATCACCCCACCCCATTACCCCTTTGACGAGAGGTCACCCTGCCACGACGAGAGGTAATGAGGACCGCTGCCCATGTTCGGGTAGACTAATTATATAAGGAACAATTCTGAACATGCTCGGGTAGACTTATTATATAGCAAAAAATGCACCGGTGGCGTACAAAATGAGCATGTAATGCTGCACCTTCTACTACTAGCGGAGGCATGATAATATCTAATGAAATGACTAGACAGAGATAGACGGATAGATGGTTGTAATGGAAGGTAGAAAGAAGGGGGCAGCATATACAAAAAAGATGAGAGGAAAAAGAAGCATCTATTAAATACGACACAACAGACTAAAGAATGAATAACAGACAACAGAATAAATAATGGAAAAACATTTCTTTTTTTTTAATAAGCAATATAAATACACATTACAATATAATAGACGTTAATTTGAGCAGATCGAAACTAAGTTAGAGTTTCAAAAGATGATTTAGAGAGAGAGAGAGAGAGAGAGAGAGAGAGAAGAGAGAGAGACAGGCAACTTGTAGCCTATTATTTCTATTAGTAATTAAGTGTCCATTCAGTTACGTCTTTCACCTGCTACTGATACACGGGCATACTCTTAAGTACTTGTTATGTTAAAGTAGTTGATCTGTTGTCCACACTGTCAATACTAATTAATTGACGACATTACAATTAATGCGAAAGCGTTGAGATGAAATATTTATGATTGACAACGTGTCATTTATAGGCACGAGCGTATACCTGGTTGTTGAATCTATATTAGGCGTGTAACTGGTGCACCTGAACGGCTTGTCAACAATCTCTGAACATCGGTCAAAGGTCGTCTCACTCAGATGTCGGGAGACTGTATTTATATAATGCCCAGGATCGGAATAAGCGCGGGCATAAAAGACGGTCACTGCCGCCGGGGGTATTGATGGGCAGTATCTAATATTGTTGGTAAAGTCACGCCGTGGCAATCCACGACAAGTTAACATTTCCGACCTGTGAGTATCAGAATAATCCATAGATGAAACACGAATGGTCTGGTTATCGGGAATTACAGTTCTGGAATTTGTTTTAACAGGATCAACGTAGTCCACAAATGAATAAGTCGTGGGGTTTTCCGTAGCTCTTAAAGGACGATTTTCGCGAGTGTTATCCATAACAACGTCCGTAATGTAGACTTCCAAATGCTCAAACGATTGATCTAAATTAGTTTCCTGGAAAAGAGACGGGCAATCCACATTGGAGTTACTCTTCACATATTTCCTTTCAGAAAGTTCCCGCATACAAGAAATTTGTCTCTGGTTCCATTGTTGATTTGCGTTACCTAAACAGTCTGGTAGCTTTCTAACACAGAAACTTCTTTTGTTAAAAGTGGATTGTTGTAAGTAACGCCCGTCCTGCAGCACAACGCTGTTGTTATCTAAACTGTCGAACACGCCCGTGTGACATCCATGGCCTGCTGCGTCTATTGTTACGCGAGGAACGCTGATTGGTCGCTGCTTTTTTATCCATAATTGTGACCTGCAGGATGGCCTTAAATGATTATGGTTGCAATTTTCAGCGGTGCTGTGGCTATTTCCGGTAAAATACGCTGATGTGCAGACGTTTTGTCGCATCCCAAATGGATTTTGTTGCTCGTACGACAAACACTGCCCTTCAGATACCTCGTGCAACAGGTGGCTAGATCTAGGAGAACTGTTACTCTCAATTCCATTTACAAGCACTGAAGGCGAAAATCGATCACCCGATGTAACCCCTTGTGGTGACCTCTTTTCTTTATGTGGCCACATAAATTCTTGACGACATGGTCGATACTGCGAAACGATCGCGTCCATCGAAAGAGGGTTATCGTTCTCTCCATCTGACCCATCTATTGCAACTGCGGGGAAGAAAACATCATCAGACATGCTGTCCGCCCCTGGGACCAACAACTCAGTGGCTTCACTTCCTCGGTTGCTCGCGAGTTGTCCCAATGCAGTTGCTTGTGAGTACAGAATCTTCTTACTTCGAATGACAAACCATCAGCATTCTCCAGAGAAATCTAACGTCAGTTCGTTTGTTATGTTCTACGTGTTTTCAATTAAATGAACACAGAGACCCCATATTTTCCAAACTCTACAGAACAAAATAATTTTTCCAATATAAGCGGAATAACAATAAATCTCCCAAGATGCAACACAGAACTAAACGATCGCCATTGCAGAACTCTACGATCCTCAGTGCAGAAATATACGATCGTCAGTACAGAACTATACGATCATCAGTGCGGAACTATACGATCGTCAGTGTAGAACTATACGATCGTCAGTGCAGAAACTATACGATCGTCAGTGCAGAACTATACGATCGTCAGTGCAGAACTATACGATCGTCAGTACAGAACTATACGATCGTCAGTACAGAACTATACGATCGTCAGTGCAGAACTATACGATCGTCAGTACAGAACTATACGATCGTCAGTACAGAACTATACGATCGTCAGTGCAATACTACGCGATACTCAAGTGAACGAACAAACCTATCGCTGCAGGACTCCCACAGAAAGATTTTTAATAACTATTTGCTGTGTTAGGCCTCTCTAAATACGTTCTGCCTCTAAGTCAAACATTTTCCCAGAATTCACTTTCAAAATCTAATAGATCCTGGCTAAGGTCTCATCGTACGCACATCTGTGTTGGAGAAATGGCAAAACACGATCTTTTAGGGCGGCAGGCTGCACGAGAGAATACACAGTAACCACATGACACACATTCCGATATAACCGTTAAGCTGCTAAGGGAGACTAACATAGATTCCGTTCTCATTCATCTACACGCCCTGCTAATTAGACTGACCGACGGATAGTCCAGTCTCTGAGTTGAGTATGACCTCCTTAGAATCGCTGGAACCAATTAGGCTATCATTACTGCTCAATGCCATTAGTCACGTGTCATCTTGGGCGGGAGGCGCTCTGTGACTTCTGTTATCGCTACAGTTATCATAAATGCAGAAACAATAATTATGGCAGTGGAAGAAAAGGGGCAAGGAAAGAAATAGGACTAGTTAAGAAAAAAAATATAATAATAATAAGGGGGAGACATGGGAAAAATACGATAAGGAAAAATATTAAACAAGGAAATAATTTTTTTGTTAAAGCAGAAGAAATAGTACTAGAGGTTAAAAATGAATATGGGAAGAGAGGGCACCAAAATAGAATAAGAAATTAAATAGAAGAGGGGAAGAAATAGAACAATGCAAGAAATATTACATGAATTTTTTAAAAATGACGGACGGCTGGTTGTTATATTTCCAAAACATATTTAATGGTCACCGTGTTAGAATGATTCGATTACTTATAGTTCAAGCATAATTAAGTACCACTATGAGCCTGCACAAGCTGACATTTTATAGACTCAAGGCACGACGAGGAAGACTACACGCGGGACGGAGATGGATAAACAACTTCACAGAGAGGTACAGGAGAGCGGTTGGCCGAATCGGTAACTCAAGTGCTCCAAACCAGGAGAACGCGGGTTCGAATCCCGGTGGAGTCAAATATTTTCTATATCGGGGGAGAAATTAAAAACAGACCCGAACACCTCGCGGCGACTGCACTGGACAAGCAGCCTTTATTATTCGGTCCTACAGTCCCCTCGAGAGACCTCAATAATGGGAAAATGTCGGGCCAGGGAGAACATGACGAAGAACAATGTAAATAGATACAAGTCAGTCTTGGGGCACTCAGCGTATAGGGGAGCCTAGAAAATAAAGGGACTTTGATACTGCTTTACAAGACACCACTACCGACCCATGGCTGTGACCAAAGGAACAGCAGTAGAAGCATGCCCAGGTTAACGTTAAAGCGGATGTGTTCGCTTTAAAGGTACCTATAGCGGAAACATTGTTGGACGAGGTAGACATTACATCACGGGACCAGAACGTGCGGGACGAGGCTGCAATAACTTATCTTGATAGCATCACTAAAGGAAAAATAAGCACGGAAAGGCGTTACCACGAGAATTGGAAAGGTTTTTGTATAGTCGAAGAATATTTGGAAGGCCAAAGACTACTAAGAAAAAATTATATTATTCAACACAACAGTTAAGTATGTCCCATTGTGTGCATTAAAAACATCGACAATAACAACCAGGATTACAAGGAAACTGTAGACATTTATTAGCACCTGTTTAAGAGGAATACTTTACAGCAGAAGGTCAGAAACTATCAGAAATGTTTAACTGTGACAAAGAAAAAAATATATAGAAGAAATGGTTTTAAAAAGACAGTGGGTAGATCACAAGATTCAAGAGCTAACTACAGGCATTCGCTTGGAACCCACAGGGGGAAAAAGAAAGTGAAAACCTGAAAATTCAAATACACGGATAGAGAATGCTTTTGTTGCCATCAGTGATACCGTTTCGGGACAGGCTGTATGGTGATGTCACCAGCCTTGAGCTGACGAACACTTTCTTCGAATCTATTGATATACGTTCAGAGTTATACGCACAAGAAATATTGAGGCAGAGATTACAAAATGAATTACACTTGAAGAATTTTAGGGAAGACAACGAATGAAAGAAAGGATTGGAGAGCTCATGTTGATGGCCTCGCTCTAAAAGTGGGAATGAAAGGCAACAACAGAACAGATTAAGATAAAACATTAAAAAAAAACAGAATGTGATAAAACAGAACAAGTCAGTATAATTTCCAGAATACACTGGCACTGTAAGTGTTAAATACTGGAATCACATCCAATATTCTAATTTCCAGAATATACTCGCACTGTAAGTGAAATACTGAAATCACATCTAATATTCTAATTTCCAGAATATACTGGCTATGTGAGTGAAATACTGAAATCACATCTAATATTCTAATTTCCAGAATATACTCGCAATGTAAGTGTTAAATACTGAAATCACATCTAATATTCTAATTTCCAGAATATACTCGCACTGTAAGTGTTAAATACTGAAATCATATCTCATATTCTAATTTCCAGAATATGCTCGCACTGTAAGTGAAATACTGAAATCACATCTCATATTCTAATTTCCAGAATATACTGGCTCTGTACGTGAAATACTGAAATCACATCTAATATAATTTCCAGAACATACTCGCACTGTCATTGTTAAATACCGAAATCACATCAAGCACTCTCCTTCTCCAGAATGCACTCCATGGAAAGTACTAAATACTGAAATCACATCTAGTATTCTAATTTTCCAGAATCCACTCGTACTGTAAGTGTCAAATACTGAAATTCACTTCAAGCATTCTCCTTCTCCAGAATGCACTCCATTGAAAGTGCTAAATACTTAAATCACACCAAGTATTCTCCGCCCTCTCCATGGCAGCCTCACCAATTGATGGGTCCCTAATATGTCGGAGGCAGTAGTGACATGTAACGAAACAGATATATCTGAAACACAAATTTAAGCTACCCCTCTAACCCAGATTAGATCAGCAACTCACTTCGCTACCTGGATTCTCTATTTGAATGAATTCTCCACTTTTCTGCTACATTATTTTTGTCACGATCTGTCAAAGTCACTTCACAGGGGGAAAGTCCATTGAAGTCATTTTGTGATTTGTTTAAATGAGCCTATGTCTCGTTTTAACTATGCATGTTCTGGTCAAGCACAGATGTCAGGTGTTTTCCTATAAAATGTTGCTGGTTTAGCTTCTTCTGACATTACTGGCTGGATGTAGTTCACGTTTTTATTTTCCTGTTGTAACGCGAAGCACGAACTAGGGATCTGAGGTCCGCCACTCATGGGTCACCTATCTGATCGAGACCTCACTTCACCTTCTAGTGGGATTCCCTGAGTGCAGTCTACGTCAAAACAGGACATGTTGTTAGCGAGGTGAATAATTTGTAGTCCCCCGTGTAGTCTGTTGATATAAAGACCTAGCATCGCAGTATCTTTAGGGTTAACAAGCTGCAACCTCTTCAGCAGTCAAGAAAGCGATTGCCTTTCGCCACCTCATCGCCCAGAATCTAAGTGACAGCGCTCATGTCGATCTCGTGACATTCTATCATCATCATCACCATTCTTTTGTGACGTTATGGTTGTCTGGTAGTTGCGGGGCTCAATGCCTTTCGCCACCTCACCGTCCAGAATCTAAGAGACAGCGCTCATGTCGATCTCGTGACATCATCTATCATCATGCATCACCGTCCAGAATCTAAGAGACAGCGCTCATGTCGATCTCGTGACATTCTATCATTATCTGGTAGTTGCGGGGCTCAATGCCTTTCGCCACCTCACCGTCCAGAATCTAAGAGACAGCGCTCATGTCGATCTCGTGGCTTCTATCATCATCACCATTCTTTTGTGACGTTATGGTTGTCCTGTAGTTGCGGGGCTCAATGCCTTTCGCCACCTCACCGTCCAGAATCTAAGAGACAGCGCTCATGTCGATCTCGTGACATTCTATCATCATCATCACCATTCTTTTCTGACGTTATGGTTGTCTTGTAGTTGCGGGGCTCATTGCCTTAGGTCTATTCTTAGCTCTTCTTTCTAGGTAAGTAAATTGTCAACAATAACAAGCACATAGATGTGTAGCAAAACAGTGAGCGCAGCCCCTTGCAATTTTAAACAGCTGCAGATTGAACTAGAAATAATTAAAACTGCAGTATGCCGTACTCACATATATTTGTGTCTTACGTGACCTATTCCTATGGAAGCGAATCATGACAGTAGAAAAATGAAAAGACGATTGGAGGCCACAGAGATGGGATTTCTCAGAAGAATGTTAACAGTTTTCTGGGCAGCTAAAAAGACCAATGAGGAAATTCTCAAAGAGGCCAACACAAAAAGGGAGTTCCTAAAAACATCAGAAAGAAACAATTAACATTTTTGGCGTACTTCATGAGAATAGGAAAGTTGGAATACTTAATTACAACTGACAAAATACAGGGAAAGAGAGATCGAGGACGACAAAGAGAGAAGGTACTAGACAGCTTGGTGTCATGGCATGGAAAACAGTCAACAGCAGAATTGATACGATGCACTGTGGATAGAAGACTGTGGAAGGACATTATCGCCTACGCCAACTGGTATGGCACATGATGATGACGATATATTCCAGAAACACAAAGCTGAGTGGGCTTCACATGGTATACATCGGATCAATTCTTGGTAAGATCATGAGGTTTTATTTATCTCAATTTTGAGTGGGGAAAAAAAAAAAAACTAACTTGTACTCTACGTGGTGACTACAATGAGCCTTTTGCTTCATTCACATCCTTCCGGTTACCGTTTTTTTTTAAACAGAAACCATACAAATGGGATAATGACATAATAAACTATACTTACTATACTACATACTATAAACGTCTTATTAATATAGATGGTGCCTGGTAGTTGGGGAGAACGGGAAGTGCTTACTGGGCGTATCCATTTTACACGGGAGTATACTGACTGCTCCATAAAGCGTGTAACAACTCCAAATTTCGTATAGTAAGATTATCAACTATATCTAGACTGCGATGTACGATATGCATCAACGCCCTTCAAAATTGAGCTACAAACAGTTGTCATTAATTTATATTTATTTATTATTATTTTGTTGTAAAATGTAAACTGAGTGTGCAACTTATTTTCGTGTTATTTTTTTTTAGTAATTAAATTAATTTTGGCTCCATACAGGTAGTATTCGTATTCTTTGTTAGACAGTGCTAATTTTCAAATCATTTCTTCGTTCTAAGTCGGTCTTCAGCAATTTCATGTTGGAAATCGACATGGCCTGCAGTGACAAAACAAGCTTGTGGCTGCAACGGTGAAGAATGCAAGCAACGTCTAACAAATATGGAGAATAACAATGAATATGAAGAATGCAAGCAACGTCTAACAAATATGGAGAATAACAATGAATATGAAGAATGCAAGCAACGTCTAACAAATATGGAGAATAACAATGAATATGAAGAATGCAAGCAACGTCTAACAAATATGGAGAATAACAATGAATATGAAGAATGCAAGCAGCGTCTAACAACTATGGAGAATAACAATGAATATGAAGAATGCAAGCAACGTCTAACAAATATGAAGAACAACAATGAATATGAAGAATGCAAGCAACGTCTAACAAATATGAAGAACAACAACCTGCTTGCCAACGCTAAGTGTGTATGTGTGCGCGCGCGCGCACATGTGAATGAAACCACGAGCGTGCGCACACTTCACTATCTGCTAGAAGCGAATAACACCTATGTGTTTACCAGGAGTGTCATGATGCTAAATCTAACAACAATAAACAATGTGTACATACACATAAACATAGAGATATAACGCATAAACATATTGCAACCAGAAATATCATTATTTTTTAATTTAGGACGTGATACTTGGGAAACCATGCACGTGTTGACTCAGTTTCAACAAAGCTACTAATGGTCATAGCTTCTGAGCAGATTCTGCTTTCTTTGACTTTGTCTTAGAACCATTGCCACTACATTTGGGCAAAGTTCATTACCGTTCCCGATCTCTTTCCTCATAGCACAGCAAGATCACAGCAGAGTACATTAACTCCGTCATACCGGCAGGGATCTCACAAATTAATTGATCAAAAGTTGACTAATTATTACTAAGATGGTTGGAGTTAACATCATCAAGTACCGTGCTTGCAGGTCGTTTTGCTATTAAGGCTGAGTCCTTTATTTTTGCTTTCCTTCACTATAATGTCTAACATTTCTTGTAACTCATTTTCACTCTTAGCGATTAAGACTGTATCTTCAGCATACCTTAGATTATTTATGTGGTATATATAGATGTCTATTTATAAATAATCTAAGGTGGGAGTTATACTTTGCCCCAAATCTGACAAGACAGCGCCACAAGGCCTACTCTTTTCGATTTTCAACAGCCAAGGATTCCATTTAATACGCTAAATTTGAACACGGGTGCTACTTTTCATGGCCGTCTTCGGTAAGACTCGGTACCCGATCTCTCCTGCGTTGATATTCTAGATTTTCTCTGTAAATTAATTAAATCCAGCACAACATCAAAAACTTGGTAGTAGACTATGAGGGTACTCAAGAAGAAAGCTTATGTTTGTGATTTGTAGTGGCCAATCCCCCAAACAACTTAGTCGGGTCGACTGCAATAGTCTTCATCGGGACGTCCACACTCATGTTTAACAATGAATAAAAGGCAGCACAGTGTAATATATTGACAAATTGTTTTTTATTTTTTTTTAAATAGTTAACACAGCACTCTGGGGAAACCAGAGGTGTTTAATCATTTTCAGAAAATAACAAAGCTCGCCTTTTGCTAGGTTTGTTTATTGTTACGTTATCGACGATAAGTGTAGCTGTCACAGGGCTGCATTCTCAATGATATTCTATTCTTGCCTCTCCAATCCAATGGAGCCAGGCTATCAACAAGAGCTATTCAATACTTTCAGTCCTTTGCTATCTCAGTCTCAAGGTTTCGTCTCTTTGTATTTCTAGGTCTTCACTATTTCTTCTTTCCCTGTAGGCTCCAGTTTTGAGAGCGTCTGGTAATTCTTGTAGTGGGCTTTCCAATTGATTGTCCTATCCTTCCCAAACATTTGTTTTCTTATAATTTCTTCAAATATGGGTTGATATTTTTAGTTGTTGTCACAGTTCGTCATTTCTAATGGGGTCTCGCCAACTGACCTGATGTATCCACCTTAAACAAGTGTCTGTCACTGACAGCCGATTGGATTCACAATTTACGTTCTTCTCTTGTGTTCACGGTTACACCCTTTTCGTCATCCATCTATAAAAGGGCATTAGGTAGCCGTCGATACGTTTTGGTTTACAGTAGGATGCGAAATCTGCGCCTTTCGACTCAAAACATTCGACTACAAAACGGCATTTTTGGGGGGTTAGTTTCCCTCGGGACAAGAACGGCACATAAGGCAGAAATCACAACTCTCCATGTCTGGCGATTCACTGCTAAGTCCTGCATGTCTTGTTTTGTTATTAAGAGCATAATTGAGTCCTCGCTATTAATTGCTCTTAGTTTCTTTTGGTCTTTCTTGTTTTCTTTAGTATGGTGTCCACATAAAGGTATGGGGAGGGGGTTTTCTTCTGTCCAATCTGATCACAAGACCGATGTACTTCTAGCATCGTAGTACACAGCTTGCTACAAATTCTTGTTTTCTTTTTTCCCTCAATTATTATTACTTTTTGGTATAGTCTTGAACTTCCTTTCGACTCTCATTCCCATGACCAGAGGTTAGTCAGTTATCAGTCACGGTGGTGTCGAATCTTGAAGACTTTCTTGATGTCACCCTCGTGAATGTTCAGCATTCCTCACGTTTTGAGTTTGGATATATTGAAACGCTTATGTCTGCTGAGCGCGTTCTGACTCATATTTTCCATACAGCTCTCTATATTCTGTTTTCCTAGCTTGTTTCAGGGTTGTCTTTATTTATGTGAGGCTATGAGGTTGGCTAGAGCATTGTTGAAAGCAATCACCAATTTTGCAAGCTCGCCTACTTTCTCGTTTCCAGGGATGCCACAGTGTGCTGGTATCCACTACAGGACTAGTTCTATCTTTTCTGACAGTGAACACATGTTGTTCATAATTTCAGTAGTGAGTCTGTCCTGTTTCGGACTTTATATCACTTGAATGACTGATCTTGCATCGCAACGGGTGACAATTTTTTTTAGTTAGGGCGTATGGGCGATTGTAGCTAGATGACGTCAGCCGCCTCTAGCTCGCATAGCTGAATACGTCACGCTAATGGAGATTTTCCAGTGTTTTCCTTTCCTTGCTCATGCGTATCTAAAATAGGCTATAGTTTGACCACATCAAGTTTTTACTAAGACCTACGGGCTGAAGGGGTATTTTTTTTCTTCAGAAATAATCTAAAGCTCGTGACGTCTTCAGCTATAGAAGCTATAGACGGCTGATGTCGTTTTACAGACAACCACCCTTTGCAGGCAATGCTGACAACGTTAGACGCTTTGGGTGATCCGTTTCAGCCCGCGCGCCTTAGTAAGACTATAGACAGGAGACAAATAATAATAAATGAATATTATTATAGAGGGAAACTTCCGAGGCGATAATCAGCGAATCAATTCAGAGGAAGAGGTAGGTTTATAGCACTCGGAAAAAATAACAAATAATCAACAACAGAAAAAACAAAACAAAGAACATTATATTGAACAATCAAAGAACGTTTTGTCTATCAAGTGAACAATGACAGACCACTCCATTACTCTGACAATGATAGGCCACTCCATCACTCTGACAATGATCGGCTACTCCATCATTCTGACAATGATAAGCCACTCAATCACTCTGTCAATGATAGGCCACTCCATTACTCTGTCAATGATAGGCCACTCCATTACTCTGTCAATGATAGGCCACTCCATTACTCTGTCAATGATAGGCCACTCCATTACTCTAACAAAGAAAGGCCACTCCATCACTCTGACAATGATCGGCTACTCCATCATTCTGACAATGATAAGCCACTCAATCACTCTGACAATGATCGGCTACTCCATCATTCTGACAATGATCGGCCACTCCATTACTCTGTCAATGATCGGCCACTCCATTACTCTGTCAATGATAGGCCACTCCATTACTCTGTCAATGATAGGCCACTACGTCACTCTGACAATGATCGGCTACTCCATCATTCTGACAATGATAAGCCACTCAATCACTCTGTTCCGATAGGGAAGCCGACAGTTTCAGAAGGCACGTTTTACCACAATCTGCCCTCACAATCAGGACAAATTCTAGTGACCAATTTCTATTTTTTTTACAAGTGGTAATTGAGCCTACAGTGATCGATTTCCTGCATGAAGATATTATCTTGATGCCCTATTGATAAGGAGTGGACACATATCCCAGAAGAAAGGCAGATCTTTGCAGATGTCATTCTCACATGCACGACTAGTCGTGTTGACATGAAATACGTGACAACAGTTGTGCATGGCACAATGTTCATAATTTCACATTCGTTTGGGAAGTCAGCTTTCAACTTGCCAAGAAAGAAATCATGGGGATATGGGAGGTCATGATTATCACATGTCAACACTCGGTAACATTATAAGTAATGGTGCCCTCCATGCCTTGCTATGCTGTATGGAGAATGTGTTAGTGAAAATTTGTTTCCTCCCATTACCATTTTTGAGTGATGTGGTCGGTATTACGCCCGTGCTGTTTACTTTCCCAGAAAAAAATCCCGCCAGGTTGTCTTTTACTTCCAAAAATTACCTCTGGTAGCAATTTTTTTTTTTTTTAGAATGGGTGAACCCCTGAATCTTATCAGCTCGAAAAAAAACCAACCACTTATAAGAATCGAAACCGGAGTCATTTGAGCTGGGAGTTATATCTAGGTAATGAGTGTTCATTGTCAATATCTTATGTCTTCTACGTATGAGAAGACTGTCACTTATCGAAATCTTCTCTCTTCTATCTATGTAATGACTGTCACTTATCGACATCTTCTCTCTTCTACCTATGTAATAACTGTCACTTATCGACATCTTCTCTCTTCTACCTATGTAATGACTGTCACTTATCGACATCTTCTCGCGTCTGTATAAGTAATGACTGTCACTTATCGACATCTTCTCGCCTCTGTATAAGTAATGACTGTTACTTTTCGATATCTTCACTTTTCTGTATAGGTAATGACTGTCACCTATCAAAGTCTTCTCCCTACTACCTATGTGATGACTGTTACTTATCAACATATTCTCTTTTCTGGCTACGTAATGACTGTCACTTATAAAACATTTTCAGGGGTAAATTGAGAGCAGAAGAGCCTCTTCATCGTCCGTTTATTAGAGGACTTTAAGTGGACCTAGATTCGTTATGTTGTCGTTTCATTTGCGCCTTTCGGCCAAGCTTCCGATTTCAGTGAGACATTTTTGAACACCGGGCTGCCTTCCCTCTCGATCTTTAACCGTTTAGCCATACTAGATTTACAAATTAGAACAACAGCACTCATAGATAAAGAATTAAAATAATGCACATCAAATGGCAGGACAAAATAACCAACTTAACTGTCCTGCAACGTGCTAAGACCCTAACAATCATGTCGATGCTCAGAAGTCGAAGGCTAAGATGGCTGGGGCATGTCCAACGGATGGAAGAAAAACGCATTCCTAGGCAAATACTATATGGCGAGCTAAAACACGGAAAACGACAAATCGGCAGACCTAAACTACGATATAGAGATATCTGCAAATCATCTCTGAAAGACTTCGCCATCTGTGAAAACGACTGGCAACATCTGGCAAGTGATCGCACATCATGGAGAGCACGTATAAGGAACGGTATAACAACATTTGAGACTGTTCTAAGACAGGACTTAGAAGAGAAGAGACTCATGAAAAAGGATGGTAAACCCTGTGGACCAGCGAGCCTGACCTGTTCATTATGTGACCGCGTGTGTTTGTCAAACATTGGTAGAATTAGCCACGAGAGAAGCTGTTCGGCAAAAACAATACCTCAAAAAAATACGCAATAGCCTCCACTAGACCGTCTGACAAGACGAAAAGGGCCATATATACTAGATTGGTTAGTCTGTTTCTAGTTGCACAGCAAAGAAGTGGAATATGATCTATATAGTTTTGGTTCATTGATCCTAGCACAAGCAGTCAGCTATGAGTCGCTGACCGCTTTCAGCCCTGTTGCTGAGACTAGCCTTTGCCAAATGCTAAATTTTAACAACAGTGCCTATATACTGGTTGCCTGCTACCGATATTTTAGCTGTATTACTCCAGAACTACAGAATTTATTAATATTGCTATATGGTTGGTCTAAGTTGATTTAAGGAGCCTGGTGCTTCCGTTTTAGCGATTTTAGGGTGAAGACATTATTTATTGTGTGAGTCATGATGGGCACATCCGGGAACGAGAAACTTAGTGGGCAGGTAAGAAGACTTATCAACCAACACAAAACTGGAGTCGTCAGTCGCTGGACACTTGCTGAGGAGGGGGATCTGAGCACATATGGACATGTTCGGAGTGCAATGGTGATGACCCACAAATAACTCAATAACATTATTGTTTCTGCACCAGAAAGTAAAACATTAGACAATATTTCAATATTTCTTTCATGAGCACTACGCTAAGATATTAACATATATATTTGACAACAAAAAACACATTATAATATTACTATTATACCACAAATAAGAGCTAATCCTATAAATACGTTGTTAAAATGTTTACCAAAAAAATGCGAGCAGAATCAGGACATTTTTCGTACATTCATGATCAAGTTTCTAAAGCTTGAACTAAAATACCATTTTTAATACAGCTATTGTGTTCACGCCCCTCAGGTATTCTATGTATAGGATTACTGGTACACTCTCATTCAATTTCTACTTGAACTTTGACCTCTTTATTTGTTGACTTTTCTACCAACAACCTGTGTCGTACTCTACTGTATACCCCACAAGTCAAAAGTCTCGATTATGTCTTCTATTAACCTTCCCATCGTTAGAACCGCACTGACTCACAGTTGAGGAATAGCTCTTTTGCATACCTCAAATTCTTACTCCCCATTCACTTCGTTGTAACAGTGTGACACTTGACCTTTGCTACGATTTAACACACACAGGGTTTGGCATCAGGTCACGAGATATACACGGCGTGTTGCACATAGTGACGAAGAGGCTTACTTGTCTCAGCTAATTTAAGCTTTCTCTTCTTAAGTTACACTTTTCAAAATCTTTATTTTCATTAATTCTTACAAATAAACTTACATACGTGTTTCTTTAATATATTTTATTACAAAAAACCCGTATATACCGGTTCTTAACATATTTTCTTATAAATAAATTTTAATACTTCTCTCTTAACATATTTTCTTATAAATAAATTTATATACTTCTCTCTTAACATATTTTCTTACAAATAAATTGTTATACTTCTCTCTTAACATATTTTCTTACAAATAAATTTGTTTTTAACTCTTTAAAAAAATCTTACAATAAAACTTTCGTACACTCTTTATTCATTTTTTTTCTTTCTACAACAAGAATTACGTAATTTCATACTCTCGTCAGGTTTAAACCCCAAAAATATATGTTATTGTCTCCTCTCATCTAAATAAATAAGTATAGAAAATTTGCTAACATTTCTCTTTCCCTCATAACAAAAACATGTTTTTGCTTCCTTCGCTCATCTCCTCCTAAATTAAAAAAAAAAGTATATGTCTCCTTCTCCTACCTTTTCTTATAACAATTTGTACGTATCTCTTTTTTTCCCATCTTCTCACACAGACTAACAACTTTGACTCTTCATTCCATTGAGACATTGTCTCACGTTATGACTAAATATCTATGCAGTCCACTTTACGCACTAAACAGTCTAGTCTGGGTATCGCGACAATGACGATGACCAAAGTCCCAAAAGTTAATGGAGGTCTAGTCTGTTTTGAGTCAACCACAGAGGCTGTGATCATTCTCTATAGTTCTTAATCGCTTTGACATTAAAACATTCACTCTCTGTATCAAGCTATTTTGGGGAGGGTTGGGTTTAGCTTTCCTTTTTTACACCACTCTCAGTATCATGAACACATGTTCTACAATCATCCAGATTCTTTCTATTCAGTATTTTAAAATTTTGATTAGCCATTGTTTTCCCACTCATCCTTCTAAAAAATAAAACGCCGGCACCCTTTGTCTTTCGCCGATTATTTGGCCTTTAATTTTTCATGTTGTCACTTGGATTCAAAGCCCCCGTTCTCAAGTGAGTACACGCACACACACAAATGGGGTGGGAGCCTCGGTTGTCTAGTTGGGAAAACCACCCGACTGGGCTACCGAAGTTCGGACAACCCGTGTTCGATTCCCGCCGGAAGCAGTGTGAGTTGTACTCCTGGTTTAAAAAAAAATACCGCCGCTGGTAGAAATTTTTTCCAGGGTATATTACTCTGAGAAGGTGAGGAATGCCGCCTCGCATCATGAGTTTTGATGTTTGAAGCAACACTATCCAGAAGTCTCCGAACACTTCTGGATAGGCGGCAGAGCACATATGGGTAAAAACTCGCGCGCTTAGACGCCGATTCAAGTCTCGCACTTTACCTTTTACCTTTAAACGCTAAAATACAAAATAGTCTAGTACAGCAAAGATGTTACGAACGTTCAGTAACAAATAAATGCAACAAAATTCCTAGTGGAATGGAATATTAAACCTGACATATTAGTCAAGTCATTTAGATATAAGGAAAGCAGGGAATTATGAGTGGAGAGGGGGGGGGTGCTTTTTTAGTGGCTGGTATTATGTTCCCGCCCATCTAAGTGAGCTAGATGCCCACTATTTTCTGTTCCCGTGGATCTACTTGGAGCGTTGGACTGGGCGTTATACACATCATCACTAAGCCAGGACATTAATTACTACTCTGAAGTTGGAGGATATATCCCTGTATGACACTGAAGGTACTTTCAGCTTAGTGATGAGGATGAGTGACAGGTTTAGCATACTAAAATGCAGTCCCTGATAAAGCCAACAGGCCTAAAGGAGATTAGAAAGTTAGTAAGTAAAGGTACCCTCCACGCATTAATAGACGTATGAGGTTTATGGTGTTAGTGACAATAGTTTACTACGACCACGGTACATTTTTGGGTGATGTGGTCAGTATCACACCCGGCCGCTTTTACTTCCCAGAATAATCTCTGGCGCACGTATTTAGAGGCTGGGTGAGCCCCGGAGCCTCGTCGGTCCGAAAAAATACTTCTGTGGATCGAATCCGGACCCTTCTGATCAGGAAGCGAGAACACTTACCACTCAGTCACCGAGTGGGATTCGGAGGAAGTTAAAAGCTGATGAACACAAGCAAGCAAACTACATTTGTTCCTATTGTTATCTCCGGACCATAGTCTTTCCTATACACTCACTCATCTATCCATCCATCTCTCTCGCTAGCTCTCCAGTCACCATGGTAAAGCTAACATTGACACAGCCCCTAAAACAAATCTACGACAACTTGATCTATTTGACCAGGGGCAATAACCGGACAGCGAGAGGCAAATACTTAGCACGCGCCAGTCAGCAGGCGCGCTTGTAGCGTCTCTGATAATTAACCACCCAACCCTAAACCTTACCCACCAGAAAATAACATTTTCTGTGGTCTACATTTCGTATCACAAAAAAGTAACCATTAAAAAATGCACAATTAGAATACAAGATTTGTTTATAAGCTTTGAATTTTGAAGAACAAAAATATTTATATGCAGTTTATTGGTGTTTTTCAAGAAAGATTTTATCCCAATAAATGTCGTGTTAAAAACAAGGGCCGGGGATGTAGAAGATATAGTCCGACACGCTGTGTTGCGTTTTTTGGGTCAATGCGTTTTGCTGCAATCGTTGTAACACTATATATGGCCCTTTTCGTCTTGTCAGACGGTCTAGTGGAGGCTATTGCGTATTTTTTTGAGGTATTGTTTTTGCCGAACAGCTTCTCTCGTGGCTAATTCTACCAATGTTTGACAAACACACGCGGTCACATAATGAACAGGTCAGGCTCGCTGGTCCACAGGGTTTACCATCCTTTTTCATGAGTCTCTTCTCTTCTAAGTCCTGTCTTAGAACAGTCTCAAATGTTGTTATACCGTTCCTTATACGTGCTCTCCATGATGTGCGATCACTTGCCAGATGTTGCCAGTCGTTTTCACAGATGGAGAAGTCTTTCAGAGATGATTTGCAGATATCTCTATATCGTAGTTTAGGTCTGCCGATTTGTCTTTTTCCGTGTTTTAGCTCACCATATAGTATTTGCCTAGGAATGCGTTTTTCTTCCATCCGTTGGACATGCCCCAGCCATCTTAGCCTTCGACTTCTGAGCATCGACATGATTGTTAGGGTCTTAGCACGTTGCAGGACAGTTAAGTTGGTTATTTTGTCCTGCCATTTGATGTGCATTATTTTGCGGAGACATCGCATGTGGAAGACATTTAGTCTTTTTTCTTGGTTTCAGTATGTTGTCCAGGTTTCGGATCCATATAGTAGTGTGCTAAGCACACAAGTTTGATATATTAAGAGTTTATATGGCCCTCCGGACCATAGTCTTTCCTATACACTCACTCATCTATCCATCCATCTCTCTCGCTAGCTCTCCAGTCACCATGGTAAAGCTAACATTGACACAGCCCCTAAAACAAATCTACGACAACTTGATCTATTTGACCAGGGGCAATAACCGGACAGCGAGAGGCAAATACTTAGCACGCGCCAGTCAGCAGACGCGCTTGTAGCGTCTCTTTATTAACCACCCAACCCTAAACCTTACCCACCAGAAAATAACATTTTCTGTGGTCTACATTTCGTATCATAAAAAAGTAACCATTAAAAAATGCACAATTAGAATACAAGATTTGTTTATAAGCTTTGAATTTTGAAGAACAAAAATATTTATATGCAGTTTATTGGTGTTTTTCAAGAAAGATTTTATCCCAATAAATGTCGTGTTAAAAACAAGGGCCGGGGATGTAGAAAATATAGTCCGACACGCTGTGTTGCGTTTTTTGGGTCAATGCGTTTTGCTGCAATCGTTGTAACACTAAGATTGTTATTTTTAGGTCAGGTGACACCTACGTTCAAGTCAAATTAGGTGGTCGTAGTTGATGGGGTCAAAAGTCTTATCTATTATTAGTGTTACATCAATGTCGGGTTGCGTTCCCTTTCCAGAACGTTGCTCTCATCACAGTTCGTCTGAAAGGATGTCTTTAGCCAGATCTTACACTTCTGTTCTTAAGTTCAAGGTCTCTTTGATGTCTTGAAACCATCTTCCTCTTGGGGCTGCACTTGTCTCTACGTGCTGGAATCATGCCTTTATTATTTTTCTTTCCAACCCGCTGCGTCATCTGACGCGACCTTCATATTTTAAGTTCCTCTGTGGGATCTGTGAGACGTTGTTTATAAGCCAGCTCTTTTCAATATTTATATATTTTAATAAGTCTTCATTTTACTTTTTTATTTATCCAAGGTATTGTAATGATTTTTCTGCAGCATTTTGTTTCGAACGAACCGATTTTTTTTTCATCGTGGTTTGCGAGATGAATTGCCCATGATTAACCGCTATATGTTGCTATCAGGAAAATACACGTCATCAGTAGTTTTAATTTTACTGCCTTATTGGTGTTGTACCGTATGTTTCTCATTTAATGTAAATAATATTGCACTGGAAGTATATAAGATCTGGTAGGGCAGGTCTTTTCTGTCAATTTCTTGTTAAATGACATATTCATCCAGTTCTGTCATTATCTCACTAGGATTCACTGGCAGAGGAAATTTAAAAAAAAATGTTATGTTAAACTGGGTTATTGTTATGTTAACATTAAAATAAACGATGCTGCTCCAATGGGCAAAAAATCATGTACCGAAGGTCTGTAAAATTTATGGTCACTAACACCATATTCCCCATACGCCACTTAACGTGACGGGGCTCTTTACTTTATTATTATTCAAGTATTATTATTAATGTATTATTATTAATGTATTATTATTAATTTATTATTATTAATGTATTATTATTAATTTATTATTATTAATGTATTATTATTAATTTATTATTATCAATTTATTATTCCCAAAAGTGGCTTTCATTACAAACCACAATTTAGTTCTTTCCTTGGCTGAATGAATGTTACCAGTCTATCAAGGTATAACTAATGAAGAGATAGAAAGAAAAAAACTGTAAGCTTATCAACATTTATTTCACTAGATTCCCTGCTTCTTTTAAAAGCCTAATAATCTAACAAGCATTTATTTTTTGTTAAAATTCCGCCAAGACATAACATACCAACAACGATGAATAACTAGGTGCCAAGCAGTCTGCACGAGATTTAGATTTCCAGATAAACACCAAATGCTACGTCATGTCTGGCACACTACACCGAAGGTGTGCCAGGCGAGATCTGTTTTACTGACGAGAAACACCTCCAAAACGAGTTTATAATTTGTTTCTATACCTTTCATGATTTACCGAAGACATGCTCAAAATAAACTTTACATTTGACTGTATAATTGTATAAAGACAGCGGTATTCACAATCTTAATAGCAAGTACTCTCTTCACAAGGGAGCCGCGATAGCTCAGTGGTTAGTGAACTGGACTACAAAGGACAAGGGGTAGGGTTCGATCCCAACCGACGGCCTCCGGGTTCACCCAGCCTTTAATGGGTACCGGATTTTTTTTTCTGGGAAAGTGAAGCGGCACATGCGTAATACCGACCACATTACCCCAAAAATCACGTGCCGAAGGTCTGTAAAATTTATGGTCACTAACACCATATTCCCTATACGCCACTTGGCGTGACGGGGGTACTTTACTTTTTTTTTAAATCTCTTCACACTAAAAAAGACTGCAGCAGGTCTTTATTACATTACGCTATTTGTGGATGAAGCGACAGCCTATCGGTAGATGTTATCTCCCATCGACAGTGTTACAGTGCCTAGAGTCTTGTCTTCATGTACATTTCAGATTTACTGCATTAATAGGTAGTGAGAACACGTATAGAATACAGCTTGGATCGCGAGAAAAAAAATTGTAGGATATAAATATAAATAGTCTGAGAGAACTGATTTATTGTATCATATGGAAGGCAAAAAGAAAGTGTATAACATAAATAGTCTGTGAGAAATGGTTTATTGCACCATATGGATGGCAAAAAGAAAGTGTATGATCACAAAAAGGCTGTGAGAAATGGTTTATTGCATCATATGGATGGCAAAAAGAAAGTGTATGATCACAAAAAGGCTGTGAGATATGGTTTATTGCACCATCTGTATGTCAAAAAGAAAGTGTATGACCATAAAGAGGCTGAGAGAAATGATTTATTGCATCATTTGGATGGCAAAAAGAAAGTGTATAACATAAATAGTCTGTGAGAACTGGTTTATTGCACCATATGGATGGCAAAAAGAAAGTGTATAATAAATAATATAAATAGTCTGTGAGAACTGGTTTATTGCACCATATGGATGGCAAAAAGAAAGTGTATAATATAATAGTCTGTGAGAACTGGTTTATTGCACCATATGGATGGCAAAAAGAAAGTGTATAATATAAATAGTCTGTGAGAACCGGTTTATTGCACCATATGGATGGCAAAAAGAAAGTGTATAACATAAATAGTCTGTGAGAACTGGTTTATTGCACCATATAGGGGGGCAAAAAGAAAGTGTATAACATAAATAGTCTGTGAGAACTGGTTTATTGCACCATATAGGGGGGCAAAAAGAAAGTGTATAATATAAATAGTCTGTGAGAACTGGTTTATTGCACCATATGGATGGCAAAAAGAAAGTGTATAACATAAATAGTCTGTGAGAACTGGTTTATTGCACCATATAGGGGGGCAAAAAGAAAGTGTATAACATAAATAGTCTGTGAGAACTGGTTTATTGCACCATATGGGGGGCAAAAAGAAAGTGTATAACATAAATAGTCTGTGAGAACTGGTTTATTGCACCATATGGATGGCAAAAAGAAAGTGTATAATATAAATAGTCTGTGAGAACTGGTTATTGCACCATATGGATGGCAAAAAGAAAGTGTATAATATAAATAGTCTGTGAGAACCGGTTTATTGCACCATATGGATGGCAAAAAGAAAGTGTATAACATAAATAGTCTGTGAGAACTGGTTTATTGCACCATATAGGGGGGCAAAAAGAAAGTGTATAACATAAATAGTCTGTGAGAACTGGTTTATTGCACCATATAGGGGGCAAAAAGAAAGTGTATAATATAAATAGTCTGTGAGAACTGGTTTATTGCACCATATGGATGGCAAAAAGAAAGTGTATAACATAAATAGTCTGTGAGAACTGGTTTATTGCACCATATAGGGGGGCAAAAAGAAAGTGTATAACATAAATAGTCTGTGAGAACTGGTTTATTGCACCATATAGGGGGGCAAAAAGAAAGTGTATAACATAAATAGTCTGTGAGAACTGGTTTATTGCACCATATGGGGGCAAAAAGAAAGTGTATAACATAAATAGTCTGTGAGAACTGGTTTATTGCACCATATGGATGGCAAAAAGAAAGTGTATAATATAAATAGTCTGTTAGAACTGGTTTATTGCACCCATATGGATGACAAAAAGAAAGTGTATAACATAAATAACTGTTAGAACTGGTTTATTGCACCATATGGATGGCAAAAAGAAAGTGTATGGTATAAATAGACGAAAAGAATAGACATATACTACCGAGAGTGCAGCTAGCACATGTTTATTACGTAAATAGTCTGTTAAAACAGGTGTATGGTGAAAACTGATTATGGAACATATATATGACGTGATAAATTTATTATAAGTTTATGATACAAACTGGCAACTAAAACAAGCTCACATCACTATGTGGGCACTGAGTGCAGGCATAAATAATCAATGGATCGTGATAAACTTCACAACACAGGGTCGGCAAGTAGAAATAACGCTGGAACTGTCAGTTCGCCACGATTTTGTTTTTGCTTTAAAATATCTGACATTTGTTTTCATCATATATATCCAGCTATTTTTTCTCATGCTTTAATTTATTTTGCATCCATTACCCGGCTCTAAGCCATGACAGCTGATATCTGACAACATGAAGCAATTTAATTGGTTATGGAAGACCCCTGTATCACTACAAACGAATTAAAATCCATAATTACTTAACTGCCCGTGCCAGTGGAATCATCCGAATTAATATCTCATCTCCCAAACGAAGAAAGGTAACTGTAGTCCCCCATCATAGCAGTCCCAGCACATGCCAAAAGACATAAGGCAAAACCGCACAGAAAGTAAACACAGCCAACTGTTCCTCGTTATACGGTATCATCATTCATCGTAAACAATTGATCGTAAACAAAGAAAGGTAACTGTAGTCCCCATCATAGCAGTCCCAGCACATGCCAAAAGACATAAGGCAAAACGCACAGAAAGTAAACACAGCCAACTGTTCCTTGTCATACAATATCATCATTCATCGTAAACAATTGATCGTAAACAAGAAAGGTAACTGTAGTCCCCATCATAGCAGTCCCAGCACATGCCAAAAGACATAAGGCAAAACCGCACAGAAAGTAAACACAGCCAACTGTTCCTTGTCATACAATATCATCATTCATCGTAAACAATTGATCGTAAACAAAGAAAGGTAACTGTAGTCCCCATCATAGCAGTCCCAGCACATGCCAAAAAAAAATAAGGCAAAACCGCACAGAAAGTAAACACAGCCAACTGTTCCTTGTCATACAATATCATCATTCATCGTAAACAATTGATCGTAAACAAAGAAAGGTAACTGTAGTCCCCATCATAGCAGTCCCGGCACATGCCAAAAAAAAAAAATAAGGCAAAACCGCACAGAAAGTAAACACAGCCAACTGTTCCTTGTCATACAATATCATCACTCATCGTAAACAATTGATCGTAAACAAAGCAATATAACTGTGAGTTTTCTACTATAACACGAGGTCTCACATCTTAAAATCTCACTGGTGAAGTATACGTACGAATTTGCTCATCTGCCGTGTCTCCAATTCGCAGTGGCAGAAGCTGTGTATCTCATAACCGTTAGAGCTTAGCCGAGGTAGTCGGATGAACATGGTTGCATGCATACATAACAGTGCAACGTGTTGTCACTATATAGAGACTTCAATGACTAGCCACACAAAAATGATTTAGTGAAGTCGGATATATAGGGTCGAAAGGAGACAAAATATCGCAGCTAGCTGGAGATAATAAAATAACACATCTTCGCTAGTCTCCTCTCAAGGGCGAACGATTAATAGAATGATCGCCGGGCTAACGAAAAAGAAAAAGAAGAACTAACAAGGGTGAGAGAATCAACATCACAAAAGATGAACCAGCATAGAGAGGACAGGGTGGTCTAGCGTTGGCCTCTAGACAAGAAGGTCCTGAGTTCGATCCCCACCACAAGCGGTGGAAGTTTTTAAAAACAATCGAATCCGTGGTTTCTTTGTGACTTAACCCTCCCTGGTCTCTGTTCAGTGAGATCCAATATCTAGCTCTCTCGAAACACGACGAAAAACAGGACGTCCCGTGTGCACTCGCGCACGTTAAAGAACCCATGGCAGTTAAAAGTCGAAAAGATATAGGCCAAAAATGGTAGGCAGCTATTCTAGTAAAAATTCTTAGGCAAATCTACTTATTCATGCCGAAGTCGACTGTGTCGGGCCCAAAGACGCAGATATCGAGTCGCAAATTAGCGACATAACGCCCATTTACCGGGTTAGCGCTAAGAAGAACCAGCAAACATTTAAACAAGAAAAAAAAACCTGTGAAAAAAAAAAAAATTGTCGAACACAAAACAATCCACAAAATTATGTAAAGAATACTCTCTTTCCCCTTGACGCTATAAGGCAGAAGACTGATCACGGAATATAAGAACCTTCATTTTGTTTCATCGATTTTATGTTCGTCACCTGACTGCAATCTCTAGTTTTTCTAGCACTTATTAATTGGATTCTTTTATCTGCACAAATCTATTTCACACAAAATATATAACTCAGCTTTCTATTTGCTATCAATTTCATGAACTATCATTAACTTCCAAATATAATATTGAAACAAGGAAGTGTTTTTTATTTTTTTTTTTTTTTAGTAATATAATGTCAAGGGAGACGAGCTTCTATTTGTGTAATGAACAAGGCTGGTCGTAGTTAAACACACTATTCCAACACGGCAAAGCCACATTCAAATATGATTCATACAAATTAATTTAGATCAGCCATCTCAAATTAGTCAAACATTCATCAGATTGTTGTTTTTGTTGCTGTTATGGATCCAGAGGCTTCTGAGATGATACCGCTTGGCCCATATTCTTCACATCAAAATGTGAAAATATAAAGAGCGGGAGAGTCGTTTCAAATATCGATATGGACATCAATCTTTGGTAAGTCGTATAGGCTGAACTAAGATAAGAAACAAAGACCAAAAAGGATCATGAAATTATCAAATCTGTCATGAAATCACTAGTATCCTTGTTGCATTACCAAAAAGTAACACAAAAAAAAAAACATCAATAATAAATGGAATATATTTTAAAGCAGCAAAAAAAAAAAAAAAAAAAAAACTGCGAGAGAAATAAATCAAGTAATGTTGCAGGAAAGGAATAACAAGGTGAAATAACGATCTCAGAAATAATATAAACAAAGGATAAGTCATATAAGATCTTGGTTTTAAAAAGAAAAAGAAAAAAAAAGCACAGTAAGAATATATATATATATATATCCTATCTAATAACAAGAAAGCATGTGGATTTTCCTACCAAGAGACAAAAAGAAGAATAAAAAAGATGAAAGACCACAAACCTGCAGAAAGAACGCCTGGAGGGTTTAGAAGAAGTAAAGCTATGAGACAGAGAGATAAAAACTGTAATCACATCGCAATAATTAACAACAGAAACGAAACACAAATATTCATCGTAAACGAAATGAAAAGCCAGATAGAAAGAATGCTTTCAAGCATATTTCAAAACCCAGCAGGTGCTCAATTAAAATCTTTCCTGCGCTCATACGTAACAGGTGAGGTAACAAAAAAATATAGAACATTAGTTAGGGAGATAACAGAAATTGTAGAGAACAGCTCACACTACAAATTCGAAAACACGGATGGAATAATATTGACTAGATCAAGCCCCGCGGTGGTACAGGAAGTGTTTAATATTGACAGATGTATGGGCTGAAAACAAGGGTTGCGAAAACTGACAGCAAACCATTAATAATATACAAGGTTGGGGTGGGAGGAGTAGAAAGGCAATTAAAAGAGAGCGTGATACATTATTGGGTTATACAGGAAAGATATGCTCAAAATACTATAAGATCAATCTATGAACCAAGCTACGAGACTGCTAGAATTGAGTCTGGCATATCCATTCTAAGGGAAGGGGGCTGGCTGGTCTAGAGGTAAGATGTCGGCCTCTGAACAGGAAGGTCATGGGTTCGATTCCCACAACAAGCGGTAGGAATTTTTCTAAAAATTGAGTGGTTTCTTCGTGGCTTTACCCTTCCGTGGCCTCTGGGTAGTAAATCCGAAGAGCTCTCTCGGACAAAACGACGAAAAACATGAGGTCTCGTGTGCAATAGCACGTGTTAAAGAATCATTGGCATTTTACAGTCGAAAAGAGCAGGCCAAAACTACCGCTGTAGGGGCAAATCTACCCATGCATGCAGAAGGCGGACATCTACCCATGCATGCAGAAGGCGGACGTGTCGGGCAGAAAGGCGTAGATATCGCGGCTCTGCCGTAAACTATCGATACAACGCATCCACGCCCACTTAAAGGGCAACGCAAAGAACAAGAGATATCCATTCTAAGACAGTAAAGTGTATAAGATCTAATGATATTTATTAAGGTCTAATGATATTTATTAAGGTCTAATGATATTTATTAAGGTCTAATGATATTTATTAAGGTCTAATGATATTTATTAGACAGCTCAATTCATCATACATAGATGAGGAAAATGCTTTTATTGATTTGATAGAAACATAATCCCTGATATATTATAGCGGCAAATACTGAAAAATATCAACCGTGCCAAAATATGACCGGAGCACGCAATATAATAAGAAGCGAGACAGAACTGTATGCTATCTGACAATAACATTTTTTTAAAATGTATTATGTGGGCAAACTCCGTGGCTAGAGACAAGACATATCAATTTACAAATGAACAGTGAAGTATTGTTTAGCATTATGAGAAGCGAAATCCATAAACAACAACAGGAAACACTTCAGTTGCTATTTGTGGATTTCTTTGCGAGTTCAATACAATACATGTGTTTGTGTGTAATTTATTGTCACGATTGTTGTGTTGCGCATGTATAGATAAAATAACCATCATCATCATCATCATCATGTACCCTGCTGGTTGGCGTAGGCGATCATGTCCCTCCACAATCTTCTATCTACAGTGCATGGTATCAGTTCTGTGTTGACTGTTTTCCATGCCATGACACCAAGCTATCCAGTATTTTCTCTCTTTGTCGTCCGAGATCTCTCTTTCCTGTTATTTTGCCAGTTGTAACCAAGTATTCCAACTTTCCTCTTCTCATGATGAGCCCAAAAAAGTTGATTGCTTCTTTCTGATGTTTTTTAAGAGCTCCCTTTTGTGTTGGCCTCTTTGAGAACTTCCTCATTGGTCTTTTTATTTGTCCAGGGAACTTTCAACATTCTTCTGAGAAATCCCATCTCTGTGGCCTCTAACCGTCTTTTCATTTGTTTGTTATTTCATTTAAAATAACCAGCAAACCATAAAGGTGAGGAAATCCCAGAATATGAAGTAAGCTCGGCGGACAATGACTAAACAGATAAACAATTCTCAAAAAATCGTAAATAAATAAAATGTAGACAAACTTCAGCACCACACAACTAACGTTACATTACGTCTGTGAAAGGCGCACAGCAAATTAGCACGACCGAGGCATCAACTGAAAAAGATAAGTAGGCTACTTGGTCCACTTAACATTCATGATATTGGTACCACGTGTAAACATGTGCTAGAAGCAAAGTACCTGTACGGCGTTTAAACATATTGAAGAGGAATGGAAACCAGATGCTAGAAGACCAATGAAGTGGTGTTTCTAACTGTCGTCATTATTAATATAACACGAGGTGATAACAAAACACATGATAGATATTGTTCGTATGTAGTACACTATATATTTTCATTCAGTACGGACAGTGTCCTACAACTCCCCCCCCAACCCTCCCCCCTCTCTCTCACTGTATATATATATATTTGTATATATATATATATATATATATATTATATATATATATATATATATATATATATATATATATATATATATATATATAAATATATATATATTATCATTTCGAGCCGAAGACGGCACATAGGGCAGAACCACAAACTCATAAACAGAAACCTTGCGTGCCAAATTGGCACACATCGTAGAGATCACTGCTTTAAATATATATATATATATATATATATATATATATATATATACACACACACATATATTTATTATATATGTATATAAAACCTTCTTTGCATCCCTCTGTTATCGATGTTAAACACGTTAGCTATCTAAGCTGCAAGAGAGGAAGATCTCAAAAATGAGATAAGCACTAGAGTAAAACCTATTATTAAATTCACCAGAAGAAAAAGAAAGAGGATATTAGAAAATATGTTGAAACTTAAACCTGCACGGAGCAAACAAATTGAAGACAGAAAAATGAAGAGGTTTTGCTGTATCATGAGAATAGAACCTAACTATGTGACATTCAACACTAACAACAACCAACTTTCAAGCAGGTGGAACATCAACATTGAAATGGATCGACAACATAATAGAACCCTTGCAGCAAAACGAGTGTTATAACAATGACCACTCCAACACAGCCGGTCCAGAAGAGATAACCGTAGCTTTTCACTTAACATCGCGGTATACATGGGAGAGACAAGACAAACTGCATTCTATTTCGTTGACTTGATCAATCGTAATACAGGAAAACATAACTAATGGTTTAATACTATCAAATATAAGACTGGAAAACATAACAAACAATGGCTCCATGCTACCAAACATAAGACGGGAAAACTTACGAATAATGGATCAATGCTATAAAATGTAAGACGGCAAAACTTAAAATAATGGATCTATGCTATAAAATGTAAGACGGCAAAACTTAAAATAATGGATCTATGCTATAAAATGTAAGACGGAAAAACTTACAAATAATGGATCAATGCTATAAAATGTAAGACGGCAAAACTTAAAATAATGGATCAATGCTATAAAATGTAAGACGGCAAAACTTAAAATAATGGATCTATGCTATAAAATGTAAGACGGAAAAACTTACAAATAATGCATCAATGCTATAAAATGTAAGACGGTAAAACTTAAAATAATGGATCAATGCTATAAAATGTAAGACGGTAAAACTTAAAATAATGGATCAATGCTATAAAATGTAAGACGGAAAAACTTACAAAAAATGGATCAATGCTACAAAATGTAAGACGGTAAAACTTAAAATAATGGATCTATGCTATAAATGTAAGACGGAAAAACTTACAAATAATGGATCAATGCTATAAAATGTAAGACGGGAAAACTTACAAACAATGGATCATTGATATAAAATGTAAGATGGGAAAACTTACAAACAATGGATCATTGATATAAATGTAAGACGGGAAAATTTACAAATAATGGATCAATGCTATAAAATGTAAGACGGAAAAACTTACAAATAATGGATCAATGCTACAAAATGTAAGACGGTAAAACTTAAAATAATGGATCTATGCTATAAAATGTAAGACGGAAAAACTTACAAATAATGGATCAATGCTATAAAATGTAAGACGGGAAAACTTACAAACAATGGATCATTGATATAAAATATAAGATGGGAAAACTTACAAACAATGGATCATTGATATAAAATGTAAGACGGGAAAACTTACAAATAATGGATCAATGCTATAAAATGTAAGATGGGAAAACTTACAAATGATGGCTGAACACAAAGTACGCCGTACAGTGGATGAGCTAAAAGCTTCAGCGACTCATAACTGGCTATGCCACCAGAATAATTAACTAGAACTAATCATGATCCGACTCCTCTCCGCTGTGACCCCTGAAAGGAGAGAATGGGTCGAGGATGAAAGGCAAACCGTTACTCATAGCGGATCAGGAAGAGAGGTAATCGACGGACTAAGGCAAACAAAGAATATTTCCGGATCAGGCAGCTCTCTAATTTCCCTAAAAACTTCTTTCTACCAATAGGTTAATATATGTATATATATATATATATATATATATATATATATATATATATATATATATATATATATATATATATATATTTGAAGTGGCCTCGGGATTGTCTAGGTCTAGACTATCTAGATTATTTCTGAATAACCAAGTTACAAAAAAATTGGTCAGCAAACTAGAACTGATTACGAGCATACGTAAATAGCTACAGGTATGGGGATACGTACCTTGAACATGCAACGGTCAGCTGTCACTGTTGGAATGTGAAGCAAATATGTTTTCGGAGTCCAGCGTTCAGCACAAAGCTAACATACATCATCTCGTAATAATGAAATAACACGTATTGTGTTATATCTGTTTTACTGTGGTGGAATAGTTAGAGAAATATGTGAACAGACACGTAAAGAAATTCACAGAGACGGTTCAGTGTTTTCCGAGGTGTTGCGATCAACGGAGCGACACACAACATCACCATACAATAGTTGTGTACGTGTGTTCTCAGACAGTCAGTAGATTGACTGACACATACGGCCCTGACACAAACAAGACGTGACACAACAAAGGATTGTAGGCCAGGGTGTTTTCACGGGCTGTAAACGTTAACTGTACTGGGATTGTGGCTCTGTCAAGTGCTTGGTTTGGGGGGGGGGGGGGGGGTGGAAGATGAGTACACCGTTACAGGTAGGTCTAGGTATAATTTGAGGAAGAAATACAGTGGGATAGACGTGAGGAAGAAATACAGTGGGATAGACGTGAGGAAGAGATACAGTGGGATAGACGAGAGGAAGAAATACAGTGGGATAGACGTGAGGAAGAAATACAGTGGGATAGACGTGAGGAAGAAATACAGTGGGATAGACGTGAGAAAGAGATACAGTGGGATAGACGTGAGAAAGAGATACAGTGGGATAGACGTGAGAAAGAGATACAGTGGGATAGACGTGAGGAAGAAATACAGTGGGATAGACGTGAGAAAGAGATACAGTGGGATAGACGTGAGAAAGAGATACAGTGGGATAGACGTGAGAAAGAGATACTGTGGGATAGACATGAGGAAGAAATACAGTGGGATAGACGTGAGAAAGAGATACAGTGGGATAGACGTGAAGAAGAGATACAGTGGGATAGACGTGAGAAAGAGATACAGTGGGATAGACGTGAGGAAGAGATACAGTGGGATAGACGTGAGAAAGAGATACAGTGGGATAGACGTGAGAAAGAGATACAGTGGGATAGACGTGAGAAAGAGATACAGTGAGATAGACGTGAGGAAGAGATACAGTGGGATAGACGTGAGGAAGAAATACAGTGGGATAGACGTGAGAAAGAGATACAGTGAGATAGACGTGAGGAAGAAATACAGTGGGACAGACGTGAGGAAGAGATACAGTGGGATAGACGTGAGGAAGAGATACAGTGGGATAGACGTGAGGAAGAGATACAGTGGGATAGACGTGAGGAAGAGATACAGTGGGATAGACGTGAGGAAGAAATACAGTGGGATAGACGAGAGGAAGAAATACAGTGGGATAGACGTGAGGAAGAAATACAGTGGGATAGACGTGAGGAAGAAATACAGTGGGATAGACGTGAGAAAGAGATACAGTGGGATAGACGTGAGAAAGAGATACAGTGGGATAGACGTGAGAAAGAGATACAGTGGGATAGACGTGAGGAAGAAATACAGTGGGATAGACGTGAGAAAGAGATACAGTGGGATAGACGTGAGAAAGAGATACAGTGGGATAGACGTGAGAAAGAGATACAGTGGGATAGACATGAGGAAGAAATACAGTGGGATAGACGTGAGAAAGAGATACAGTGGATAGACGTGAGGAAGAGATACAGTGGGATAGACGTGAGAAAGAGATACAGTGGGATAGACGTGAGGAAGAGATACAGTGGGATAGACGTGAGAAAGAGATACAGTGGGATAGACGTGAGAAAGAGATACAGTGGGATAGACGTGAGAAAGAGATACAGTGAGATAGACGTGAGGAAGAGATACAGTGGGATAGACGTGAGGAAGAAATACAGTGGGATAGACGTGAGAAAGAGATACAGTGAGATAGACGTGAGGAAGAAATACAGTGGGACAGACGTGAGGAAGAGATACAGTGGGATAGACGTGAGGAAGAGATACAGTGGGATAGACGTGAGGAAGAGATACAGTGGGATAGACGTGAGGAAGAAATACAGTGAGATAGACGTGAGGATGAAATACAGTGGGACAGACGTGAGGAAGAAATACAGTGAGACAGACTGGGAGGGACGATTTGAAGAGAGGGGAAGTGAGCAAGAAGTGGAAATGAGGCAAATGAGAGCATGTCTGATAGTGAAGAGTGAAATAGGAGATGGGGTTATTAACAATGATAAGAGGGTTTGAGAGTTATTTAAGTACAAAGATACGCTGAAGAATGAGAATAGACTGCGATAGAAAGAATTAAATAGAAGAATGGTGAGTGATAATTAGGATTAGAACGGATCGTACAGGAAACAGATCGATAATTATAGAAAGATGGAAGAATGAAAGCATATAAAGGTAAAGGACAAAGACATAAATAAGGATAGTATAAGGTTGTAAGATCGATAGAAAGTGTATAGATACTGAGCCAAGATTGGCCAGACATTTAAATGAATGAATAGACATACAGAGAATTGAAATTTAAATGACGGTGGTAAAACAAAGTCATCGGAAAAGAGAAGTAGGGGAGAGAGAGAGAGAGGGAGAGAGAGAGAGAGAGAGAGAGAGAGAAAAGAAGAAGAGGAAGAAGAAGAGGATGAAGAAGAAGAAGAAGAAGAAGAAGAAGAAGAAGAAGAAGAAGAAGCTATGAGAGGCATATACAATTAGGAAGTAGAATCTTAAAAAAAAAAACATATATTGGCTCGTGATAATACAGAGAAATAAGGAAAGAAAGTTTACAAAATGGTTCGAGGATAAAAGACAAGAACAGATAAGAAGATGAGGCTATTAGCAGGACGGACGTGACCAGATAAAATGAAAATTAATGCACATTTTGTTGTTGTTGTTGTTGTTTTTTTTTAATAACAAAACTCAACGAGAAGTCGAGATATGAGAGGTCACGTTGTGTTCGTTGTCCTGTTTGAAGAACGAGGGCAGATTAGAGGAGGACCAGGCAGAATCAAGGGAGTACTGCTAATTACAGCATTTGGCAGTTAATTGGCAGAATTATATAATTTGTTGGAAAACGGAAAAGAGGGGCCGCGGCAGTTGTCTCTGAACATTTTGAGGAATCTTTAAAATCATAAAGGCCATGAGTTTTCAGTAGATGACATGCCTATTTCTACGTCCCTGTCTTCTTGTCTCTTTCACTCTCCATTTACTTATCCTTATATTTTCCTATATTAAAAAAATAAATAAATAAAATAAAAAAAAGTAAAGATCCCCGTCACGCCAAGTGGCGTATAGGGAATATGGTGTTAGTGACCATAAATTTTACACACCTTCAGCACATGATTTTTGGGGTAATGTGGTCGGTATTACGCCCGTGCTGATTTATTTTCCCAGAAAAAAAATCCGGTACCCATTAAAGGTTGGGTGAACCCGGAGCCGTCGGTTAAGATCGAACCCTACCTCTTGTCCTTTGTAGTCCAGTTCACTAACCACTGAGCTATCGCGGCTCCCAATACGCCGCTTCACTTTCCCAGAAACAAATCCAGTACCCATTATAGGCTGTGTGAACCCGAAAGCCGTCGATCAGGATCAAACCCTACATCTTGTCCTTAGCAGTGCATTTCAACTAACCACTGAGTTATCGCGATTCCCATATGTTCCCATATCATCATCATGTGCCATACCGGTTGGCGTAGGCGATCATGTCCTTCCACAATGTTCTATCTGCAGTGCATCGTATCAGTTCTGTTGTTGACTGTTTTCCATGCCATGAAACCAAGCTATCCAGTATTTTCTCTCTTTGTCGTCCGCGATCTCTCTCCCTTTTATTTTGCCAGTTGTAACCAAGTATTCCAATTTTCCTCTTCTCATGATGTGCCCGAAAAATGTTGATTGCTTCTTTCTGATGTTTTTTAGGAGCTCCCTTTTTGTGTTGGCCTCAATTGAGAACTTCCTCATTGGTCTTTTTTAGCTGTCCAGGGAACTTTCAAAATTCTTCTCAGAAATCCCATCTCTGTGACCTCTAATCGTCTAATCCACAACACCATCCACCACCTGCTCCAATGGCTTCACATAACCCTGATTGGGGGGGGGGGGGGCTAAACGGGGACTCCACCTTGCCGAAGGGTGTCCGGAAGGCTAGCGGAGGAAAGGAGACGTCTTACTCCTCCTTTGGTAGCGCAGACCTCTACCCCGCTAACCTAGTTCCCATATCACTATCTATAAATGCATTCTATAAATACATTCTGTCTCTGCCACTCTCCATTTCACTTCACTATATACTCCACAGTTGTCTGCCACTTATACTTCTGTTGATTTGCTCATTTGTGTCTTTCCACTAATATAAAATACACATGTTTATATTATACATTCAAAGTGATTAGAAGAAGCTGTTTCTCAAAGCTGAAGAGCGCTGTGGTTAAAGGTGGAATATTTTTCTTATGAGAATTAATTACTAAAACATTATTCATAGATAGATATCTGTTTGTTTAAGCGAACTATTTTACTTCTATGTGTGATGTCACAGATTGAAACCACTTACATAAAACATCAATTTTAAGAATTGGGGGGGGGGGGGGTGGATGTGCTAGGCTCAGGACGACAGCATCATAATAATAATGTCGCAGATTTTCTAAAATTTATAACTAGAATGCCACTTTGAGATGAAAAACTAACATTCATGTTTTCTATCTTACAACTATATCAACGCATTCTCAGTTACTCGCTTTTCTCCGTCTGTCTTTGAGCCATATGTCTCTAATTCGCTATTAATTCATCAAGCTCTGTGCCTGCTGCGTCGGCGATCATGTCATTCCACAACTTTCTACTTCTACAGTTTGAGTTGTTATTCTCTTGTTGACTTCCTACTAAACCATAGATTTATATTTTAACTATCTTATATCTTTTCCATATTCCACTGGTCCCCTTCTCATAATGGCTACATTAAACATAGTATCCACAAAAATAATGATTGTTTCCTCGTGATGTTCAAAACAAACTGCTTTCCATTTGTTTAGCGTCTTTTACAACGCCCTCATTACTATGGGAATGTTCATGATATTCTCAACATTCCTCTGCAAAACCATAGTTACAGGACCACCAACGATTTTCTGGTCTGCTGTCCAAATGTCCAGAATTTGCATTCACACTAGATGTCTAAAAAGTTCGATGAATGGTTCAATATCTCACCAGCAACACGGACCACATAACAAACAAATAACTCTTATTCTTAAATTTGTTCATTAAAAGGCTTGCGTTATATTTTCCTAATTTGTTGTGCGCAAAGTGCTTTGTTGGATTGGGTAATAAATATACAGGAAGGGGAAATGAAAGAGAGGCTGACGAACGACAATGCAGCGGTGAAGTGTGGAGGAGATATGAAAAGAAAGCCTCAAGCCTAGGGCACTATCATAGTAATATGGGGCAATTTTGTTGTTGACATAGAGGCAAATAGACAATAATAATTTACATCTCTTTGCTTGACCATAGAGGTCATGGCCGTAACTAAAGCAATGGCCGGCTAGAAACACCATCTTTACCTCAAGTCTGCTTTCTGAGCGATTCGATGAGTGTGCTCAGAAAAATCAAACGAGAGGCTGGGCACGAAGGCAGTGCTTGAAGTCACTAAAGAACTCAGCTCTGATTGGGATCTGTCTCCTTCGTTCCTGGACACACAGGTAAGAGAGGTAACGTACAATCTGTCAGCATGTCTGGAACAGCTGCCGTGGGTGGCGGACGTGCAATGGACTGGGGTGACATTCTGAATGCCCTCAGATAGGCAAAGCGCGCTGACCATTCAGTTAAAGAACATGAATCTACAACCATGTTCAAACTGCACGAACATCAGGTCCAAACTAGGGATGTCAGAAGGGAGCGCTCCGCGGGGAAAACATACGAATAACAATCAATACAGAACTGGAATCACCAGTCTCCACACTCTGAGGGACATACTGGAGAGGAGATCTGAGCACTTATTGACATGTTCGACGTGCAATGGGGATGATCCGTCAACTAAACTAAAATTGCACAATTATTGTGGTACAATGTTTTGAAATGCTGCTTTGTCGACCAGTTGTCCAATAGACCTAAATTGCCAGTAGCTGTGAAAGGGTCCATATATCGACAGCCATTGTTTGGGGACGGAGAAGTGTGGCAAAAGAATCTTTTTTCCAGATCTAAAGAAAAAAAAAAAGGGGGGGGGGATACGACGATTGGTCTCGTGAGTCAGATTACTGAAATGCTAGACAAAGAAAGCGATCAAAATAAGTATGTATATCTGTGTATGAGAGAGAGAGAGAGAGAGAGAGAGAGAGAAGAGAGAGAGAGAGAGAGAGAAGATAAAAAAAAATACTGCTGCGTTATAACATAAAGCGAGTGATATCATCAAGTACCATGCCTACTGGCGTAGGTGATCATGTCTCTCCACAACTTCGATCTCAACAGTTTTTTTTTTTTTTCATTTCCGTTGTTCACATTCTGCCAAGCCATTCTCTTAAGCTGTCTGGTATCTTTTCTCTTTACTTCCCTCTATCTCATCGTCCCTAGATTTTCCAATTGTTACAATATCTTGCAGCTGTTCTCTTCTCATTACATGTCCAAAAAATGATGATTGTTTCTTCCTAATATTGAAATTAGCTGTCTTTTGCTTGGCCCTTTTCATAATGGTTTCATTACTCTTCTTAACTGTCCATGGTATTCTCGACATTCTTCTGTAAAACCACATTTCTATAGCCTCCAGTGATATTCGTGTCTATTGTCCTATTGTCCATGATTCGCATCCATATGTTAAGACTGGCTCTACATAACATTTAAGAACTCCTTTCCTGATTTTATTGTCAAGAATGAATTGCATAGTACCTTCCTCATTTTTTTGGAAAGCTGCTTTATAAGAAACATTCTGAATTTCACCTCTGTTGTAAATCTACCATCTGAGGTTAACAATGTTCCCAGATATAGATTGAGAGAGACATAGATTATGACAGAAGCAAGAAGAGGTGCAAGAGAAGCAGGGGTTTTGAACAAATGGTTTAAACCATGTCACGGTTATGCCACAGATGGTATTCCAATTATTTCCCGCATTTAGTTGTCAAAGATAGAATCAGACCCACACAATGTTAGAAATGTATGTATAAAATTTCCTTAATAACAAATGGATACAATACTAAAAGAATCTCTTTTTTTCCAAATCTAAAGCCTCAAAATATTCTAACTGTAAAGGAGTTACATAAACCATTCATTGCATCGTCTAGGAGCCTGATAAAATAACTATTTTCTTGAAAGGAGTTTGATGAAGAAATTACTGAGCTATATTGAAATACATCATTCTGTTCTTTTCCCAGCCACATGTCGTGCAATCTTTGTTTACTATCCTTCTTGGAATCAATTGTCTTAGACCGTTCTTTGGGATTTGGTGGTCTAGATTTTAGACGTCGACCTCCGCACAGAAAGGTCCCGGGTCCGAATCCAGCTACAGGCGGTGGGAATTATCACTTGAAACCGTGGTTTCTTCGTGTCTTTACCTACCCTGGTCTCTGGGTAGTGAGATCGGATGTCTAGCCCTCTTTCATCTCGGACGACGATGGGTCTCGTGTGTCCCCGGGTTAGTTAAAGAACTCTTGGCAATTGTAAGTCGAACAGAGTAGGTGAAAGAATGGCTGCTGCCAGAGCAAAAATTGTTCAATTATAAATTGGAGACAACCAATAGTAAATGAATATTATAATAGAGGAAAACTTCCGAGGCGATAGATCAGCGAATCATTTCAGGGAAAGAGGTATGTTACAGCACTCGCGAAAACAAAATCACAATCAACAACAGAAAAAAAAAACCAGAGCAATAGATGAAGGCACAGCGCCTTGCCACGAGAACAACTCCCCCTGAAATGATTCATTGATCTATCGCCTCGGAAGCATTCCTCTATAATAATATTCATTTATTATTATTTGTCTCGTCTAAACCACCGAAAATTACTACTCATGCTCTTTAGTTCTGTAACTGTTTGTCTGGAAACGCAAGTATTTACCAGGAGATACTTGTCTTAATAGGAATATACAGATATATAAATTTATTCCGTAGTTGTGTACGTAACACTATACTATAGTCATGAGTACACGTGCGTGAAAGACATCGCCAATGACTGCTATATTTTTAGGTAGCTGAGTTGGTCGTGTGCTCTAGCGTTTGGTTCTCGTGGCAAGCGCTGTGCCGAGGAGTACAGATTCGATCCTACTCGGACCATCTGTGTTCCTTGTTTTTTTTCTCTGTTGTTGATTATTTGTGATTTTTTTCCCTAGTATTGTAAACATACCTCTCCTCTGAATAAATTATAAATCCGCTGCTGAAGACGGACGTATGTTTGAGAAAGGCGCAGATATTGCAGCTTTGCCGTTATCTAGCGACACAATACATCCACGCCCACTTAATGGTGTGAACGATAAGGGGAAAAAAGATCGTCCTTCTTTACACAAGGTTTTACTTAAATAGCTCATAAATTGTTTCGTGATTTTGTAGATATAATGGAATAGTTCTACGATGCATATTTTTATCTTTACAATATTTCTTGAAATGGTTTAAATTCATCCAAGCTAGAAGCTGACATAGATCTTACAAAGTCGACAGATAGCGTGTCAAAAAGAGTTAACATAAGAAAGGGGAGGCCGACAATGGGGGTGGGGGTGGGGGGGGGTGGTTAAAAAAAAAAAAAAAACTCTGGCTAAAATAAGAATCAAAACATTTGCACAGGTAAACTGTGCGTTATTTCAGCTCGGGTTCTCGCACGCACTGACCCAGCACGAGCTGTATATCCTCGCACAGTTGGAGACCTGGTCTTACTGGTGACACAGACGACTGCACAAGAAACATCAGGAACATGCAAGGATAATTAATTATTCAATCCAGGTAACGCGACAATGTTCACAGGGAAGAATTCAGCACCTTGACTCCGTAAGATAATGTTCGTTTCACATATAGGCCAGACAGACGAAGAAAATTAAGAATAGATCCGATTGATTTACTTCTACATTAGAAACTTTTTTTTTTTTTTTTTTTTTTGGGGGGGGGGGGGGGGGGAAGACACGACGTTCAGATCTGCTGTCTCGGAACCGTCAATAAGAAGTCTTGGCTTAAATGTTAAGAAACGTAGCAGATGATCTTGGCATGAGAGGCGGTTACTCAATCCTGAAGCGATGTCACAGCACGTGCTCACAGAACAGATGCTTTTGGGTTGCCTTTGTTAATATTAACTATAGACCACATAAACAAAAACAACAAATTAACCGATATGAAAGAAGCAAGCGATTTGTCAATTCTCAGCGGCGAAGGATATATCCCACTGAAACTTAGAAACCTGGAAGAAACACACGAATAAACGACTATAAAGCAAAACAATTGCGGCATGAAAAAGAACACCGATAAAACGACAGTAACAAATATTTCAAGAGAAAGACAAAACATCAATATCTTCATCCCATAACCATGTCGATCTTTGAAGCACCATTGTCAGATTAATCAAGCTTCTACAATATCTTCACCCATTATTCGGAACTCTGAGAAGTTGAGGTCTGTCATTTCTTTGATGTTATCTTTCCATCTTTTTCTACGTTACTTCTTTTCTTTTTTCCTCCATTCACGGTTCTTTGGAAACTGGTCTTTGTCAGGCTATATGATCAAGATGTGGCCATTTCATTTTGTTTCTTCGAAATAATCAAAAGATCATCGATCATCAAGTGCTCAGATTGCTCGGTGTATCCTTTCGAGAACTTTTTTTTTATATTAGTGATACGATTTAAGTATGAGATGGCGAAAACCTTCTGATAGCATTTCATCCACACAGCTTGTATGTTCTTCTGTAGCTCTGCCGCAAAAGCAACACCGTAAACAAAATAATAAACAATTATGGCAAGTGACGGGTTCCATCACCTAGGCAGCCTGGTGTCGTATCACAAGAAACATACCGAGAAAATAGGTGAAAAATGCAGTAAATCGTGTCAGACTATCGGCCGGAGCCAAGACATCAATGGGGATAAAAGTTGGTAGCAACTTATAGCTGACTATTCCAAGATCAATGCATCAGGATGGAAGCAGCTGATCAAGATCCTAGTTCACCACCGCGTGGTAGCTTTGGTAACAGACTAGTCCAGCCATGCGAGTAGCGAACGAGAGAGGGGGACGACACCGTAATCGAAAATACTATGTTGTTGTGTCAATGACCGCTGACACGGCAGTGTGTTAACCACAACACAACTCATCTACGCCCATTTAGCGTCCTTTTAATGTCACGTGATGAAGAAGTGTTGTCGGGGCGAACGCAGCGTCATTATTGGCTAACAAACAGATTACATTCAAGCTAAGAATAATTAATACGATAAATATATTCTAAAATAAGCAATACACTAAATAGATTATAAAATAAGCAATACGATAAATAGATTCTAGATTAATCAATACGATAAACAGATTCTAGAATAATCAATACCATAAACAGATTCTAGAATAATCTTTACGATAGATTCTACAACAAGCAATACGATAAACAGATTCTAGAATATTCATTACGATAAACAGATTCTAGAATATTCATTACGATAAACAGATTCTAGAATAATCAATACCATAAACAGATTCTAGAATAATCAATACCATAAACAGATTCTAGAATAATCTTTACGATAGATTCTACAACAAGCAATACGATAAACAGATTCTAGAATATTCATTACGATACATAGATTCTACAACAAGCAATACGATAAACAGATTCTAGAATAATGAATACGAAGAAATCATTAATCATCATCAAGGAGAATACATAGAGAAAGCTCAAACTAAATGTTTGATCACGCAACATCACACAAACAACTATTAGTAACGCTGCGAAAATAACATACCACGAGGGCGACCTAGAAAAAAAGATGATTGGACGGAATTCTAGAAACATACGTATTACATGAGCGTAACAGTAGAAGAAGTCAGACAAAGAGCAAAAGATTGCGAACTATATCTCCCCTCGACGATGAAAAGAAAACGTAGAAAGAAGAATATTAAGCACTGAATTAATATTTTGCTTACTTTTCTTTATGTAAATAAAAAAAAAAAATGAAATGGCCCACTATATTCATATTGTCCTGTCTCATGTTATTCGTTTTACGACCTTCTTTATTTGAGGTCAGCCAGTGAGTCCACAAAGATTATGGCAGTTACAATAATGAAGACACCATCAGTTCTTGTGCCGTTTTATTTCGTTAAAATATTGATGGCATTCGCTATACTAACACTAGGGAGGTAACTGTTAAAAAGATGACTAATTTATGATGCATTACCTCCCTGTATATTGCGCGTACATCATGAATATTGCTACTCAGACATGCATCGGTCCGCGATTGCGTGTGCGTGCGTGTGAAACTGCGGCGAGGAGTGGTCCGTTCGACGTGCAAGACTGGCTAAGAGCTTCACCGAGAGTTAAATAAACCTCTATAGACTACAACCGCAATTGCCTCCTATTTTCTCGCTGCTTTCATCATCCTGCAAAATAAATAAATCCATTACGTATCACAATTTTGTTTGTGTTCATCGTCGATACTCTTTTTTTTTGTTTAGTTCTTTTACTCAACTGCTCATTTTATAAAAATAGCCCGTGAGAATTTCTCTGATGCATGCACAGCAAGACACGCACTATAATATATAGAATTCACAAGAAAGGAGAAAACAGGAAATGCCCAGTCATATACGAAGTAACGGAAACACTCAAGAGAACTAGCCTCTAAAACTGGAAGTAAATAGAGAAAACATCAAAGAATAGGGGAGGATATAGATATCTTGTCAGTACTCTCAAGGGGACATGAAGGGATTTATTGATTATATAAACAGAGCTTAAAAACAAAAACCATCATGACTTTAACAATTTACTTACTGCTAATTCTAATTTACTTTTTACAAATGTAATATAATTTTATAATAAAATATAATTTGATACATATCCATCATTTGATACAATTTCATGTACATCGGCGCATCAGAGGCCTTGCACATAACTTTTGTCTTATTTTATGGAACGACGGCGGTAATAAAGTTCAGTTAAACTTGATGTTAGAAACAACAACGCTCAATGTGAATCGTGTGCTGTGCATTCAAGATAATTATAAAAACATGTCTTAAATCTATATTCAAATATACGCTTAAGATACGAGTGAATCAGAAAGTGTCAAATTAATAAATCATTGAAATGGGGTTTCTTTTCTAAAGGATTAATCGACTCCTTTACTACTGAACACCTTCAGTACAACAATTAATGAAGATACACGAATGCCACTCGAACACTTTGTCACAATTTAAAGCTACTCCTATAAAAAAAAAAAAAATTGGGAGAATTTGGTGGAAGAGAAAGAAAATCAACAGCGAAGTTCTGAACAAGATAATAATTTAAAAACAGAAAAATAGAAGTACTTACCACAGTTCGAATAAGACAAGTGAAACTGTTGCGACATGTGAAGAGACAATGCCCTACTAAAAGTCATCTTGGAGGGGAAGGTACAAAGTAGACGAGGCAGATCATGAATAAAAGGAACTGATAACATCAACAGATGGACAGGATATGACAACGTCAACTCAATTAATTATCATGATACATATTATCAGCTCTGAAAATTGGTAGCAGAGATTTTCTGAGAAAATAAAGCGGCATGGCGTTATACCGACCACATCACCCATTTGTGCGCCAAAGGTCATATGGGCACTAATATCAAATTCTAATAATAGACGTCACTAGGCCTGGCGTAACCACCCCCCCCCCCCCCCAAAAAAAAAATATAATAATAATAAAATAATAAAGTCATGGCCGACCATGTAAGCTCCGGAACGACAAATCAGGTAGCAGAATTAACGAGGTAAAGCTACCTTGTGATGTCACACATCCCCCCCCCCTTTTCTCTCCCTCAAGCACATATATTCGCAAGAACGCTTACATCGAAATATAATATTTCATGCTAATAAAGTACAAATAACTATAATTATAATTGTAATTATCTCTATTTTGTTTTGAGTCCGATTCTAGCTATAGTGTTAAGAAATAAGAAATTCTTCTTCTTTCCTTCCTCATCTGCCTTTCAGCGTCGAGGGGAGATATAATTTGCGGTCTTTTGCTCTTCTGTTCGCCGCTGCTGCTGTTATGTTTCCTAGTGCTTCTAATATTCCATCGACCCATCTTTTTCGTGGTCGACCCTTGGTCTGATGTTCTCACAACTATTGTTGAAGGCTTGTTGTGTTGTGTTTTGTTCTTTCTGCCTTGTCACGTGGCCAAACCATTTATCTGTTGTTTCCTTATATATTCTATGGCCGTGGCTATTCCTAGCTTTTTCTCTCAGTTCTTCATTTCTGATCTTATCTCTCAGACTGTTTCCTGTCATTCGTCTAACACACTTCATCTCTGTAGAGGTTATTTTTCTTATTGTTCTTGCATCTAGGGTCCAGGTCTGGCATTGGTAGCACAACGTTGGGATGAAGATTGTATGACATGAAATTTAAGAAATAATTTAAGAAATAGGAAATTTAAGAAATAATTTAATCGCTAAGAGTGAAAATGAGTTACAAGAAATGTTGGACATTATAGTGAAAGGGAGCAAAATAAAGGACTCAGCCTTAATAGCAAAAAGACAGAGGTAATGGTAATAACAAAGAAAAAGACATCACCTCAGTGCAAAATAAAGGCAAGTGGAACAATATTAAAACAGGTAAATGAATTTAAATATTTGGGAACTTTGTTAACCTCAGACGGAAGATGTACAAAAGAGGTGAGATGCAGAATGGCTCAGGCAAAAGCAGCTTTCCAAAAAATGAAGAAGATACTATGCAATCCATTTTTGACAATAGAAACAAGAAAAAGAGTTCTTAAATTTATGTAGAGCCAGTCTTAACATATGGATGTGAATCATGGACAATAGGACAACAGAGAAGAAAATCACTGGAGTTTGTAGAAATGTGGTTTTACAGAAGAATGTTGAGAGTACCATGGACAGCTAAGAAGAGTAATGGTGATGTTGAGAGAGGTCAAAGCAAAAGGGGAGCTAATTTCCAATATTAGGAAGAAACAATCTTCATTTTTTGGCCATGTAATGAGAAGAGAACAACTGAAATATATTGTAACAACTGGAAAAATTGAGGGACGAAGAGATAGAGGGAAGCAAAGAGAAAAATAACAGACAGCTTAAGAGAATGGCTTGGCAGAAGGTCAACAACAGAAATGATAAGTAGTTGCTGAGATCGAAAGTTGTGGAGAGACATGATCACCTACGACAGCAGGCCCAGTACTTGATGATGATGAAGAAATAGGAAATTAAGAAATTGCAATAATTTAAAAACTGAAATGGCATCTCCAGAGCATAGTCTGTGTAATTACGCCCCATATTAGTGATGCGATTATGTCTGCATTAGACTCTGGACATTACACTGATCCATTGTTTTCAAAATAAGATTAAAACAACCATATTTTGCTCTAAAAGTATTTAAAAAAACAATCCGAGAATCACAAAAACAACATCTCAAATGGAAACAAACCAAGAAAAATAGAAGAAGCAGACCTCGAAAGCCATAATTAAGAACCCTGGTAAGATTGCAAGCATCTTCTCTCTTATTCGCCCGGGATAGGGACTTAATGTGCCAGCCACGCGTGCCGTTTGAGCACACTGGAAAGGGCGACAATTCTGATGTTGATAAAGATATTTTTCTTCTACTTCTGAGTACACATTTAGACGTCAATATTAATAAGCAATAAACACAAAGATAGTGTATCAGCTCGAGGCTGGTGACACCTCCATACAACTTGTCCCAGTATAGTACCGGTACAATTACAAGATCCTTTTCTCTTCATCATATCTGAGCATGATTGTAGCAGATGTTCAGCAATCATTTTCTCTGCGCCACAGTCACATCCAACAGAGGTCCCTAACCTTAGACTGCTGAAACGGTGATTGGTATTTCAATCGGTTGTGGCCTGTTCGGAGTCTACAAATTGTTACGTGTTCTTTTCTGTTGAGTCGATAGTGATCTTTAAATATGTTGAGTAATTAACTTAGTATTAACTTAACTTTAGTTATAAACTTTTGAACACTCGAACATTCCTATTGTCCAACAGGGAAAATAACTCTAGACGCAAAACAGCACTCTACAGTACAATCTTCATTTCAGTGTTGTGCTACCAATGCCAGTCCTTGGCTCTAGGTGTAAAAACAATAAGAAAAATATAAATCACCCAGATGAAATGTGTTAGACGAATGAGAGGACACGGTTTCAGAGATAAAATCAGAAATGAAGAACAGCGGGAAAAAGCTATAATAGTTCTCGCCAGAGAGTACAAAAAGAAACAACAGATAAAATGGTTTAGCCACGTGATAAGGAAGAGAGAAAAAAAAAACACTACACAATGAGCCCTCAATATACGGCAAGAACACCAGACCTAAGGACCGACCACGAGATGTACTGATGGAATATGAGAAAAACTAGAAATAAATAACAGCAGGAAAGGCCAGAGAAAAGCAAAAGACCACTAATTATATCCTCGACGCTGAAAAGCAAACGTGGAAGGAAAGAAGAAGAGAAATATTCCTATTAGCCACCGTACATCTAGTTATATGTTTCATCTAATTTTGTGAGATAAATGTCTGTTTCGAAAAAAAAAATTAACGTTCTAAATCCACGCATTCCAATGTCGCACATGTGTCACGTGTCCTATCATTTTTTGGAGCCAGCATATCTCTCTCGCGCAAAACGACAAGATATATTTTATAAAGAAAACATGAGAGTCAGTTATGTATTTTTCATCATGGGCGGGTTTTTGCTTCCGCATGCTCCCCCGCACCCCTCCTCCTCACAATTCTCCTTCCAACCTGATTGCTGCCCGGGGATAACTAAACACTGTGCGCCCCAACCAGAAACAAATACGTGTTATAAGTCCCAGACAGCTCCGCGACATAGGCATCCACTGGGAGAACCCAGCACCCGCCGAGAATACCCGGCTCGGACAATCCCTCCATTTATCTCCCAGCCCACGAGGGTCTGCGACACAGGGAAAATGGATTTCTGGGGATAGGGAGGTGGAGGATGAGTCTATGCTAATATCTGTCAACAGATTTCAGCTCTGGTTTGTTCCTGATACATTATTTTTCTTCAGCTTAAATTATTTTTTTTTTTAAAGGGGAAATGACGCGCCATAAAAGATGTCATTATATGTCATGGCGGACTACGTATGGGATATTAGAGTTTCATGAGCAAAAGGCATGCAGATTTCCACTAAAATTAGTTTTACATTGGAAAAGGCTCAAAATGGGGGACACGATTTAAAGGTAGGAAACAATGGCGAGGTTGTTGTAAAAGGCTGCTCAGGAGTTTTGTTGCCTGGCTGACGTCATCATTGTTGTGGTAAACTGCTTGCTGAAACCCCAGTAGTTGGAATGTAATATAAAGAGATGGCACAGGGAGGAAACTGTGCACAAAAATTGAGCCACCTATTATTATTGGTTTGTTCTATTAGCAGATTGCGTTGTTTGTTCCATTAGCAGATTGCGTTGTTTGTTCCATTAGCAGATTGCGTTGTTTGTTCCATTAGCAGATTGCGTTGTTTGTTCCATTAGCAGATTGCGTTGTTTGTTCCATTAGCAGATTGCGTTGTTTGTTCTATTAGCAGATTGCGTTGTTTGTTCTATTAGCAGATTGCGTTATGTTTTCTATTAGCAGATTGCGTTATGTTTTCTATTAGCAGATTGCGTTGTTTGTTCCTTTGAAAGATTGCGTTATGTTTTCTATTAGCAGATTGCGTTGTTTTTTCTATTAGCAGATTGTGTTATGTTTTCTATTAGCAGATTGCGTTATGTTTTCTATTAGCAGATTGCGTTATGTTTTCTATTAGCAGATTGCGTTGTTTGTTCTATTAGCAGATTGCGTTATGTTTTCTATTAGCAGATTGCGTTGTTTGTTCTATTAGCAGATTGCATTATGTTTTCTATTAGCACATTGCGTTGTTTGTTCTATTAGCAGATTGCGTTATGTTTTCTATTAGCAGATTGCGTTGTTTGTTCTATTAGCAGATTGCGTTATGTTTTCTATTAGCAGATTGCGTTATTTGTTTTATTAACAGATTGCGTTGCTTGTTCAGAGATGCCTGTCCTGGAAAGAGGAAAAGGGTATGCGATAAATGTAACGTGTTCAGCCTTTGAAAGAAATAGAATAGTGTTCTCAATATTTATTGCAGGGCGTGTGCGGAAGGAACAATAATGATGATCAGATCGACACCTGTTTCAAAGCCCTATATTAAACGTTATCTAGGACTGTTTACATTATAAACTAGATTATAACTCCCCTGCAATATGCCTATCTCCTGTTATACTGAAGACGAGAACACAGCACACTATATGAAAGTTAACTGCTTTCAGAAGACACCCTCTAGTTGACCAAACTATAAAAGAAAGTGATACATGATATGTGAGGTTAAAAAGTAAAGTACCCCCGTCACGCCAAGTGGCGTATAGGGAATATGGTGTTAGTGACCATATATATAGTGACCTTTGGCACATGATTTTTGGGGTAATGTGACGTGAGGTTAAGGAAATTAATAGCATTGGAAGTATACTGGGCTTTAAACAATCCATATACCACGTCTTCATACTCAGATCTTCAAGGTTTTCAATAACGTGAGATCTCAACCCTAACTGTGTGTTTTCTACCGTTCAAATATTTTGTGGAATCATTATTATTATTATGGTTGCTACCCGCGATAGTGACTCCCCTGATACCCACACACACAATTCTTTCACAAATCCTTGCCACGGTGCTTCCTGAGACTCTCGAAGATGAATGAACTATGACAGAAAACAGTGAAAGAGCTTGCTGTTGTCGTCAACAAGAGGGAAGCCTTAAGGGAGTTAGCCAGTGACTGATTTAGTTGCAGTGTTATAATCATTTAATATGTTATTTATGTCTTTTGTGGTGCAGTTGATAGGGTAGTTCGATTGTGATGTGGGATAATTTTTATTCTACAGAAATCAACACGAGTGATCTAATTAACTATGTTAACACGAGGACCTGAAGGGTCATTGAAAACCCTACCCCGCTGCCTGGCGTATACGAAATAATTCAAAAGGTTATCGGAGAGTCTGTATACAAAACGACTGAAGGCAACGGGAAACCACAGTCATATATATCCACAAAACAGTCATTTACATTCACCATGTATGAAAGATGTGGAGAGAGACGATCGCCTACGTCAACCAGCATGGCATCTGATAATAATGAATTGAAAAAAAAACTTAAGTAGGTAATGCCTTAGAAATAAAAAAATCATGTGCTGAAGGTCTGTAAAATGTATGGTCTCTAACACCATATTCCCTAAACGCCACTTGGCGAGACTTTTTTATGTCTAAAAATGACACCAAAAATGTGTATTTTCTCATCCTCTCTGGTTATGAAAGCGTTGCCAGTGAACACTTGTCTGGGCCACACGTGTTGCATTGACAGGTGGGAGCTCTGATTGCTGTCTGTAATGTTGTTTGTCCACCTGCTTTCATCACAACAACTCTTACTCTTCCATGACAAGATCGCCTGATGTGTGTATTATCATTCTAGCTCCGTAGTTCCTATTTCAATGAGAAAGTCCAACCATCTTTGTAGATCGAGTCGCATTTTAGAGCAGTCAATGAAATAAACGTGGAGAGCATGTGTTTAAGAAGACTGGATCCAATCAGGCGGGTACTGGGTTCGATTTGTGTAGGCTCGAAATGTTTTTCTTTATTTGGATAAAAAAACAACTGTGACCTGACCGCCCCGTGACGTCTGCGCTATGGTATGCAACCGTTATTCTCCACTTCCTACTGAACAACCGAAGTAAAAGAACCCCACTGCCTTGTGGGTGAGATTTTTTAGTCAAAGGCTAGCGGAGCCAACTGTAAACAAATCGACGGAAGGCAACAGAAAACCACCGTCGTAACTTCTTTGTACAATCATGAATCGCTACAACAATAGAACATTTAAATATTTGGGAACTTTGTTAACCTCAGACGGAAGATGTACAAAAGAGGTGAGATGCAGAATGGCTCAGGCAAAAGCAGCTTTCCAAAAAATGAGGAAGATACTATGCAATCCATTTTTGACAATAGAAACAAGAAAAAGAGTTCTTAAATGTTACGGAGAGCCAGTCTTAACATATGGATGCGAATCATGGGCAATAGGACAACAGAAAAGAAAATCACAAGAGTCTGTAGAAATGTGGTTTTACAGAAGAATGTTGAGAGTACCATGGACAGCTAAGAAGAGTAATGGTGATGTTGAGAGAGGTCAAAGCAAAAGGGGAGCTAATTTCCAATATTAGGAAGAAACAATCTTCATTTTTTGGCCATGTAATGAGAAGAGAACAACTGAAATATATTGTAACAACTGGAAAAATTGAGGGACGAAGAGATAGAGGGAAGCGAAGAGAAAAAATACCAGACAGCTTAAGAGAATGGCTTGGCAGAAGGTCAACAACAGAAATTATAAATAACTGTCGAGATCGAAAGTTGTGGAGATGCATGTTCACCTGTGCCAGCAGGCCCAGTACTTGATGATGATGACTTTATATATATATATATATGTATGTATATATATATATATATATATATTCAATCATTATCAGCATGTGCCACGCCGGTTGGCGTATGTGATCATGTCCTTCCGCAATTTTCTATCAACAGAGCATCGTATCAATCCTGTTGATGGCTGTTTTCAACGCCATGATACCAAGCTATCTAGTATCTTCTCCCGATCTTTCTTTCCCTATATTTTGCCAGTTGCCACAAGTGTTCCAACTTTGCTCTTCTCATGATGTGCCCGAAAAATTATCGATTATTACTTTCTGATGTTATATATATATATATATATATATAATATATATATATATATATATATATATATATATATATATATATATATATATATATATATACACACACACACATGCGAACTTCAAAAATACGCGTCCTGCTATTAGCTCTGCACGAGCTGATGCATTAAAAGTAGTTAAATTAACCGTGTGAAAAAGGTATGTTATAAAATAAAATACACGCTTAGAACAAGTCCGTTTACAGCAAATAATACTACAACAATAACAACAATGAATGCTACGTTGAAACATAACATTTCAAGAAGCCACGTTAAGACAAAACATATTTACACAAGTATATTGAAATAAACCACATAACAACAAAACAAGCCACAAAAATATCTTTAAAAAAAGAAACAAAAAACAAATAACTCCGATAGCAGACACACTTTAACAAACATACAACAAAATCGGCCGCCAATCTATGTATCACTATTATTATGGTATGATATCGGTTCCGGGGTTACAATAGGAGCTGATAATAAAGGCGGCGTGTTCAGTGTGATCGCCATGTGGTGGTCAGATCAAAGCACAATTTATCATAACCCTAACCCACACCTCTTTCCCGATATAATGGTTTAAAAACAAAACCAAAAAAACTGTTCACTCTACGGCGATTCGAACCAATGGAAATTGGTGAACGGTAATTTTATGTATCATCAATTCGGCCACTCGCATTTCTCCATTAAATGGCGCCATAGAACACACACATACATAGCAACACAACATACATTAGTACAACAAACCATGCTACAACAAAACACACAACAATAAACTTCGATACAACAAAACCATGCTACAACAAAACACACAACAATAAAATCGATACAACAAACCATGCTACAACAAAACACACAAATAAAATCAGATACAACAAACCATGCTACAACAAAACACACAACAATAAAATCCGATACAACAAACCATGCTACAACAAAATACACAACAACAATAAACTTCGATACAACAAACCATTCTACAACAAAACACACAACAATAAACTCGATACAACAAACCATGCTACAACAAAACACACAACAATAAATTTCGATACAACAAACCATGCTACAACAAAATACACAACAATAAACTTCGATACAACAAACCATGCTACAACAAAACACACAACAATAAACGATACAACAAACCATGCTACAACAAAACACACAACAATAAAATCCGATACAACAAACCATGCTACAACAAAAACAGTAAATTTTACAACAAACCATTCTACAACAAAAACACACAACAATAAAATCAGATACAACAAACCATTCTACAACAAAACACACAACAATAAAATCAGATACAACAAACCATGCTACAACAAAACACAGTAAACTTTACAAACACCATACAACAAACCACAACTATAAACAAAACACACAACAATAAAATCAGATACAACAAACCATGCTACAACAAAACACACAACAATAAAATCAGATACAACAAACCATTCTGCAACAAAACACACAACAATAAACCATTCTGATACAAACAACCATAAAATCAGATACAACAAACCATTCTACAACAATAAAACCAGATACAACAAACCATGCTATACAACAAAACACACAACAATAAACTCCGATACAACAAACCACTCTACAACAAAACACACAACAGTAAAATCAGATACAACAAACCATTCTGCAACAAAACACACAACAATAAACTCCGATACAACAAACCATGCAACATAATTCATTTTAAAATCAAACATTCCACAGCTAAAACACAAACCTGGGACTAACGTCCCCACTCATGTGACTTTGATATGCACAATCTGACCTGATAGAATAACCCGACAGTGTTGAACGTTATCCGAGTTCCATCCATATTTCTGTTGTTTGTGACTGTCACCAGCAGGAAGTTGAGATATATAATAGTTTTCAAATCCAAACAGAATCACAACAGAGCATCAAATCTACAGGAAACACAACATGCGGTTTGTCTCGTACGTATATGTCTATTTTTTTTTTTAATAGTTTGTGAGTGGTTATCAAGTTGTTGAAATCATCAGAATAAAGAATTATGCACAAGACAAGATAGATTCGATTCAAGATTTACACAAACGAATAAGTATAATGTAAAGGTAGACACACATAGCAATTGACGTTTGGTAATGAAGTGATAAGTGTCAGTGACTTCACTGTTGTAAACCTCAGCTTCGTAAGGATGGGTGGCCAATTCCCTTCCTATCTGCCTTTCCTTCCCAGAGAAGATTTACGGTACTCATTTAAAGAGATACTCTTGGGTCCAAAAGAGTGTTTACCTCAACAGGTATTTAAACCCCGGAAACTTCAGGCCGGCATGAGTGAACTAATCATAACACCACCTGCTTCTCTAGTAAGTAATTAGAATAGAAAAAAAAATAAATGGCAAAGAACTACGATAGCTTTTATCTTAGTTTTATTTTTTAAAAAAAAAGGACTAAGTTACTTTGCGGAAAGTTATACAAAAGTTAATATTTATGGCTTACATACCTTGAGATTTCAGTTCAATATTTATATTTAAAATGAACTAAGATAAGATAAACAAAGAGAGAGAGTTACAGAAAATGATGCCAAAATAAGGATATCAAAAGCAAGAGGATAATTCGTTGTATTGGGAAAGGAGATCAAAAGAAATTAGGTTAATCACAAAAATAAATAAGTTAATAAAAACCTAACTCTAATGTTAAGTCAGTCGGCTGTGAAACAATGGAAACAATAAAAATGGCAATCATGAAGATACAGACCTTCATTAATGGATGCTTGCTTGCTCATAATAAAAGAATGGAAATGGTAGGACAAAATCACTAACTTAGAATTATGGGAAAGTTCCAGTCAAATACCAGTGGATAAAGAGATACAGCGAAATCGATGGCACTGGATAGGAGACACATTGCGGAAGCCAACTGAGAGTATTACACAACAGGCCCTCTTTTGGAATCCCGATGGAGAAAGACAAAGAGGAAGATCAAAATATTTTTGTGGTGAAGACAGATGGAAGTAGAGATGAAGATGATGAGGAAGACAGGAAATCATCTTTAATAAATGACAAGAATCAGAATGGCTTGGAAAGTGTTTGTTGAAGACCTATTCTCCACAGGAAGCTGAACGGTAGAAGAAGATGATAAGATAGCTTCTGCTCAATAATTACACAAGAAGGATAACAAATCTTTTGAAGATTTCTACAAAACTTAACAACAGTTTGTTAAAGATTATACATATTTGCTTTGTTTGAGTAAATACTAAAGTAGCTCTTCAGCCCAACTTTAAGCACATATAAGCTACTACTATCGCTAGACACCCACGCCTCGCTACTGAATCTAAATACGTTAAGTCCGTTTGACTGAAATATAATCTCCTCTCATTGAAATAAACAATTTAAACTCATTACAAACGTTCAATGTTACGCAATAATTATTACACGTCATGGTTCGACTGAATTGCATGACCAGCATATCAATTCTGATTGATGTTTCCTTTAATTTGATATTTACTTGATACTTTTATTTCACTGTACATATAAATAAATGAATGTTTCTCGTGTAAAAATAATAAAAATGCAATATTTGTGAGTATATAAATTTTTTGTTACTTTAGAAATTATAAGAAGAAAAGAAACGAAATTTCTTTGGGTCTAAGAAACAAACCATTTCGGCTCAAAAAACAATTAAGAGTTTAATTTAGAATAAAATCAAATTAAGGTAGCTTCAAGATGTATATCTTCAAATAAAAATACAAAGCTCAAATCAATATTGGATAAACCCGCGTGCATACTTTCGTCAAAAACATACATAAACCATGTTTCGCTAACTCAATCTCTAATTAAACAGACTAAAAAAATACTAAACATTAAAAATACTACCTACCGCAACTACACAAGCACCATAAAAAAGACGGTCTTTCGTTTAAACATCACAAGAAGTCTCCAAGTGCCAGAAGGCATAATTTAGACTACCACATAAACGCCCTCATTACGACTTGCAACAGCTAAGCGCAGCAGTATCAAGAGAAAATAGAACACAATACAGTTTCCATCCGACACGTTCACTGCCTCTTAGAAAGTACCTGCTCCACTCAATAAGAAACCAATGAAGACTGGAGTCCCGGAAGTCACTGGGAACTGTTTCACGTGCTTCGTGTCTAAGTCATGTGGTTCCTGCCTAGTCGAGGTCTCTCGGCCAATTTCAGACCTCGTTTGCCCGTCAGCCAAAGAGCGGTGTTCGTAATTACGTGTAAGCAGCAACAAAACTATGCTCGGCTCGTATGAACTAGTTGGAAGAAACAAATAAGACAATGGATATGGATAGTGGTACCGATTTACTGCATTATTTATACAGCGGAGTTACTTAAATTTTAAGCCAGGACCCTCTGATTAAAAAACTATTTGGGCCCACTTCCCTTTGAAAGCAATTGTGTAATATAATTAAAATATGACAACATAGATGTTTAAAACATCGGATATAAATTGTTATACAATATCACCATCATCAAGTACCGTGCCTGCTGGCGTTGGTGATCATGTCTCTCCACAACTTTCGATCTCGACAGTTGTTTATCATTTCCGTTGTTGACCTTCTGTCAAGCCATTCTCTTAAGCTGTCCTTATCTTTTATCTTTGCTTTCCTCTATCTCTTCGTCCCTCGATTTTTTCCTGTTGTCACAGTATATTCCAGCTGTTCCCTTCTCATTACATGGCCAGAAAATCATGATTGTTTCTTCCTAATATTGTAAATTAGCTGTCTTTTTGCTTTGGCCTCTCTCATAACGTTTTCATTACTCTTCTTAGCTGCCCATGGCATTCTTAACACTCTTCGGTAAAACCACATTTGAACAGCCTCCAGTGATTTTCTGGGAAGGCAACAGAAAGCCACCGTCGTAATTTCTTTGTACACTCGTGAATCATTATACATGTACAATATAACTATATTTAAAACGCAACTTTCCCATTATTTTGTATTACGGATTTCAAAAGAATTATAATTTATCCCCCCCCCCCCCCCCCGAACCTATCAACCCAACCGAACAACTAATTTATCGATCAATTTATATAAAATACAACCAATGCATAAATCAACAAAACACATGCAGATAAACATTTCATACATTCAGGTAGAAACGCCACGTTTGAAACACTTTCGCTAGATCTGGCGTGACTTCGATATCACATAACCTCATGTGCGTTTCTTGGAACACAAAACACAACTAATACCGACTAGCTTTGACACTCAACAGCTACATATGTGCATACCCTACCCCTTATATACATATCTTGACCAAGCTGTTGTTTTAAGATTTATTTCGGGAGTGGAGTACTTTACTTACTTTATTAAAGGTTGGGATCGAACCCTACCTCTTGTCCTTTGTAGTCCAGTTCACTAACCACTGAGCAATCGCGGCTCCTCAACCTTTAATGGGTACCGGATTTTGTTTCTGGGAAAGTAAAGCGGCACGGGCGTAATACCGACCACATTACCCCAAAAATCATGTACCGAAGGTCTGTAAAATTTATGGTCACTAACACTATATTCCCTATACGCCACTTGGCGTGACGGGGGCTCTTTACTTTTTTTACTAAGTAAATTTTAACTTACAATAATAACACGTGAAGTATAACTAAGAATAGAATCTCTCTGTTGCGGCCTAATTTGTCCGTGGAGGAAACTGGACCACCACACCAATGCTATATAATATTAAAATCATTTTAAATTCCTTTACAACTTTTTTGGTCTAGTTTTCACAAGAATCTTTTTTCGGAAGGAAAGGCGCCTCACAGTAGCAGAGCCGTCAGCGACTCATCTTAGCTGATGGCTTGCGCCAGGGTCCGCAGGCGCCTCACAGTAGCAGAGCCGTCAGCGACTCATCTTAGCTGATGGCTTGCGCCAGGGTCCGCAGGCGCCTCACAGTAGCAGAGCCGTCAGCGACTCATCTTAGCTGATGGCTTGCGCCAGGGTCCGCGAATCAAAACCATCCAGACTAATACACCACCTCTTTGCGGTGCCTCTAAATACAGACCTGTCTCTCTAGTTTGGCAAAGCGAGTAGGGATATAAAAGGTAAGGCAACCCGATAGTAAAAAAGGTCGTGTTGAATTCGGATGTGTTGGGCCGAAAGGCGCAAATATCACAGTTCTGCTGCAAACAACAAAACAACGCATACACGCCCACTTAACGTCCTTTTAAGGGTGGATGACGAAGAGGTGTATCCCTTTAGTCGTCGGGTGAACGTAAGCAAGCTAATTCCCTTAGGACGAGACAAAGGAGAAGGCTGAAATAAATTTGGAGAAAGCAGATGGAAGCAAAGATGAAAATTACGAGGACAACAAGGAACGATCTTAAGAGGATGACAACAAACAGGACGGCTTGGAAAGTGATTGTTTTGAGGACCTTTGATTCAGAAGAAGCAGCTGCAGCAGAAGAAGAAGGAGAAGAAGATGCAGAGGGTGAAGAAGAAGAAGACGCGGCAAGCTTAGTCCCTTTGAGAACCACTGACCATCAACACTTCTTTATCTGGCAGTGACGTCATACGATCCTTCGTCATTGCTATCAGAAATCGTTGAGGCATGCACGGTTGCGTTAAGCCCCGGCTGATAACCATTGTCTCCAAACAATTACTGAGGTAATAGTCTCCGCGTATTACGTGCAACACAAGCACACAAAAAAACACAGTATAGTAATGTTTCATTGTCCTTCATGACACCGCCGCTCACTACAATAACAAACATCATCGAGTGCCATCTCCGCAAGGTAGGTTGGCTACCATGGAGCGCCATTCTGCTGTCTCTTGCTTTGATGGTGCAGGTTGTCATAGGCTGACCTGTTCATCTTTTGATGTTACTCGTCCATGTTAGTCTCGGTCTCTTTTGCCTTGTATTTTCCCCTCCAAGATTACTTTTAGTAATCTGTCTAGTAGGCTGTTGTGTCTTTGCCACAATAACAAACACCTTTACAAATGCTATCCTTACGGCATTATTCCATTTCTGGGGTCTGCCGAGAGGGAATTATCGGACTGGCGAATAAAAGAGCGGCCTACTGGCCGCTTGTCAAGTGCAGTCACTACGAGGTGTTCATGACGTGAGCTTTTATTTCGCCCCCCTAGAGAATAAAACAAAAACTTTTTGACTCTACCAAAATTCGAACACGCGTTCTCCTGGTTTTGAGTACAAGTTATCTATTCGACCACTCGCTGTCCTAATTTACTAACTTTACAAACACGACCTTAGTAGTTAAGAGATAATAAAAGAGAAAGAAGAAGAAAAACCCATCACTTTCAGTGATATATAGGAGTTATGGTATCGGTGTCTTTATTTCTGATACAAACTGCACATTTTTTATGTGCAATATGGTCAGTATTACACCAGTGCCGTCTTTTGCCATAATATGCACCAATTCAGGACCGGAAGAACCTTGAAGTTGCCGGTCAGGATCGAACCCGACTCCTTGTCATCATTATACCAGTTCACAAATAACTGCTCTGCTACGGCTTGCTGGCTGTACACGTCGGCATACAGAAATGGCCATCTAAACATTTGATTGCAGATAAGTAAACGCTTTAAAAAATATAGAGAATTGAAGCCTTTGAAACGTGGATATATAGAAGAATATGTGGGATTGGATGGAACGAAAAGAAAACAAACGATAAAGTCTTAAAACAACTAAAAATGAAAACACAACTCAAACAAGGTAAATGCGATTTTTTGGCCATGTTAAAAGACACAACAACATACTAAAAGTAATCTTGGAAGGGAAAATACAAGGTAAAAGAAGCAGAGGCATACCAAGACTAACATGGACGAGTAACATCAAAAGATGGACAAATCAGCCTATGACAGACAACCTGCACCATAAAAGCAAGCGACAGAGTAGAATGGCGCTCCATGGTAGCCAACCTTTGTTGCGGAGATGGCACTCGATGATGATGAAACACTTTAAATATATCTCAGACACTATGGCCATTTTGTGCACACATTGTTCACTGGCAGAACAACTTCAGTTCTGGAGGACAAAGTGTTCTACCCCACGAAGATGATGATATCATTGCTTTAGTTGTACCGGGTAAACAATGAATCTTTAATGCTACAGAAAAATGATACTGCTGGATATAGCCAGCACCGCTGTAAAGTAAATTAACAGGGTAGTACAAAGGGGAAAATGACTGCGCACTCAGTATACGATGCCGGACTATCAGCAAGCAATAATTGCTCTTGGAAGGGTTTGCGTTGAATGGCGCTATGAGAGAGTAGTAGTAAATCTGCCAGCTGGTTATCGTTCTTGCTGGTGATAGTGACGCACTGGTGTTAAATAAGAAATGGTTGGATTGCGTGCTTCATTGAGCCTCTGGTAATCGGTACCTAAGATTTTCTATGTTAAAGTACGACATGACGGCACTGACCAAACAACCATTTTGTTTTTCAGTTGCACGTCACTCATACTTTCATTGAACTGATCACTTTTATCTTTCCGTCAACATCAGCATTTGTCAAACCGGTTGGCGTTGGCGATCATATCCTTCCACAATCCTCTATCCACAGTACATCGTATCAATATTGTTGTTGGCTGTTTTCCATGTCATAACATAAAGCTATCCAGTAACTTCTCCCTTTGTCGTCAAAGATCTCTCTTTCCCCCTATTTTGCCAGTTGTAACCATGTATTCCAACATTTCTTTTGCTCATGATGAACCCGAAAAATGCTGATCGTTTCTTATGAGCTCCTTTTTTGTGCTGACCTCGTTGGTCTTTTTAGCTGTCCAGGAACTCTCAGCATTATTTTGAGAAACCCCATCTCTGTGGCCTCTAATAGTCCTTTCCTTTGTTTATCTACTGTCCATGATTCACTTTCATAAGTCAGAATTGACTCTAACATAAGCACTGCTGAACTCGCTCATTTCTATTGACATAGACTTGTTGCGTTAAACGTTTTTCATTTTCTGAAATGCTATTTTGCTCTTCTACTATTTATTTCTGTGGTGCATCTTCCACCCGATGTTATTATAGTGCCCAAGGATCTGATGCACTGCACTTGCATTAGATTTGTCCCTTTACTTTTATGCTACATGCTGATGATGATTGTTTCTTCGTTATGACCGCTACTTCTTTTTTCAACTATTCAGACTGAACAGACCTTCCGTATTGCTTTCTTTCACCATTATGTTTTTTCCAAGAAGGTAAAATACACATCCTTCATCTATTAAACATTGAAAATGATTAGAAGAAACTGCATCTTTAAGGGTTAAACACTACTGTGGTTACTAATGGAACACTGCATCCCGATAACTCTCAGATTTGCCAACGCTTTTTTTTATGACAAGCATGAACAACTAAAATATGAATCATACATAAACATTTACTTTATCTAAAAAAATTTACATTTTGTGTGTGTGATGTCACAAATTGAAACCACATCCAAGAAATATCAATTATAACAATGAGCGCAATGTACCAGGCTCACATCTTCGTCCACAAATGCTGCAGAATTGACAAAATTATAACTAAACCGTCACTTTCAGATTAAACCAAAAAGATGTGTTTAGTTGCCGTGTAAATTATGAGTATGTAAATTTAACACTTGTTCGATGGGGGAGAGGTGGGTTTTCTTCTGCTGATCATATTACCTCCTTGTGCGAATGCTCTGTTTCCTATTACGCTACAGCAAGTGTCATTACTGTGCTGTGTTGTTTCTGTGTGTGTGTGTACGCCTGCGTGATCTTTAATTGTTATTCCCTTTCCCAATTATTTTTTCCCAATCTTTAATTGTTATTCCCTAGTTTCTTTCGTTATTTTGTATTAGTATTCTTGAGTTTATGTGAAGATTCATAATATACAAGAAAGCTTGTAAAATTATCGGGCAACTATGCCACTGCTGTCCAAAATGGAAATAACTTTAGAGACAAGACGGGTACTTTTCAACACAATCGTCATCCCAACGTTGTACTACCAATGCCAGGCCTGGACTCCAGATTAAATACGCTAAACGGATGATAATAAACAGCCTGAGATGCGATCAAAAATGAAGAACTGAGGGGGAAAAATACAGAAATAATTCTCACCATGGAATACATAAAGAAACAACAGATAAGACGGGTCAGTCAAAAATTCTGAAAAGACAGAAAGATCAAAACACATCACAAGCCTTTAACAAACGTTACGAGAACACCAGACTCAAGATCCGACCAAGAAAAAGATGGATTGACGGAACATTAGAATAACTAGGAAACACAGCAGCAGAAGAAACCAATAGAAGAGCAATAAACCAATATAAGAGCGAGAGACCATAGACCATAGACGATATTCCCGACACTGAAAGGCAAACGAGGAAGAAAGCTAAACAAGAAATATCACAGGTCACAATTTTGATTTTCGCGTACTCCATTCATTTTATTCGGTAATTTTGTATATTTAAATTTAAGTTCCACAGCCAGCAAAGAAGAGATCCAATGTGTTGCATTGGTTTGGATTTGTGGTCTATATATGTACTGAATATGATGGGTAGTAATATACATATATCCACACCATGCTCCAGAAATGAAGGTCAATTGCTCTTTATAGTCAACATTTGTTTGATCAGCTTTACATGTGCTATAGGAAGATGTCCAATAACACCTGAGTTAAACACGGCCAGTGACTCATAGCTGACTGCTTGCACGTCAGGATCAGTAAAACAGACCTGTTCAAGATTCTACTTCACCTCGGGAAGTGACTGTAAGAACAGATAAACTTTGAGTGGTCAAAGCAAATAGTAATCGAAAATAATGGCAATCAGATACCCACAAAATCCGATCCGAGTTTACAATGAGTTGGATCAAACAGTGCTGATGACACAAAGTGTGGTCATCATCATCATTGAGTGCCGTCTCCGCATCGAAGGTTGGCTACCATGGAGCGCCATTCTACTCTGTCTCTTGCTTTGATGGTGCAGATTGTCATAGCAGCCTATGTCCACATTTTGATGTTACTCGTCCATGTTAATCTTGGTCTGCCTCTGTCTCTTTTACCTTGTATTTTCCCTTCCAATATTACTTTTATTAGGCTGTTGTGTTTTTTAACATGCCCCAAAAAAATTTCATTTGTCTTGTTTGAACTGTGTTTAGTAGTTGACTTTTCATTTTTAGTTGTTTTAAAACTTCATCGTTTGTTTTCTTTTCTTTCCATCCAATTCTACCTATTCTTCTATTAATCGACATTTCATAAGCTTCAATTTTCTGTTCTGTTTTCTTGTCTAAAGTGTGGTACTCTAACGCATCTGCTGATGATCCAGATATAAGACGTAGGTTTCTGGACAAGAGGTCCAGGGTTTGAATCAAGCCACAAATGGTGAGAATTTTTCCCTTAAAATCCGTGGTTTCTTTGTGACTTTACCCACACCCCCTATCTACAGTTCCGGGTAGTGAGATTCTATGCCTAGCCCTCATATACAACGGTTAAAAACAGGAAGCCCCATGTTTACTCTGCGCACGTTAAAAGAACAATTGTCAGTTATAAGTACAACACTGCAAGCCAAAATGATCGCTGTCGGGGCAACAATATCAATTAAAATATCCACATAGGCCGAAGATGGATGTGTTGTGCCGAATGGCTCCCTATTCCTAGTGACATGCAGTTCTTGATTTTAAAGAGCAATGTTCTAAAATTATAAACAATCACACCCGAATACAAAACTCTTGTCAATTAGTTAGAAGGCCACAAATAAAGAAACAAAATAATCGACATTAGACAGAGAACCATTACTGATCGACAAATGCCCGTGCCATTAAATCGGAGTGCCGGAGGGGAAAAAAAGTCTATGGCGGGAACGTGAATAATCCAAGTCTGTGCGTGCGTGTATGTGAGTATGTGTGTGAATTCGTGGAGTAATTTACTTATTTCTCCATCACTGTCAGCAATCAGTTTTACCATAGTTCACATCTATTCAATTTCTAGAGAATTGGAGAGAAGATTGTTTCCGCCCCGCCCAGCTTGTTTTCGGAGTGCTGGATAGGATTGATGAAATGGCGAGTGACGGCAGAGAGAAAGAAGCGCAACTTGGAATGTGGAAAGAGAGAGAGAGAGATGGGGTGGGTTGACAAATGAAAATGATGAAGGACAAAAAAGATCACAGTAAGGAGAGAGAGGATGAACAAAGAGCGACAGGGGGTGAATAAAGAACAAGCAAATTAGAGAAGAAATTGGTAATAACAGATTGAAATAAGAGCTGAATAACATATAGACTGAGAGAGAGAGAGAGAGAGAGAGAAGAGAGAGAGAGAGAGAGAGATGGAAATATAATCAGAAAGAGTGCAACGAAGTAGGAGAAATGAGAATGATCAAAGTGCAAAAAGGGAGCGAAGAAACAAAAAGTGCAAAAGACAGAAGGGAATAGAGAGAATAAAAAGAAACGGCGTAAAAGAACAGAGAGGGGAACAAGGTCAAAGAAGAGAGAGGAAGAGACAACTTTTAAAATTATCAAATGAAATATAGGAAAGTAGGTAGGACACCGGGAAACGAATATTTACTAAAGATAATATGCGAAATGAGACGCTGTTAGTGAGGTTTGGGAGGAAGCAGAAAGTAAGAAAGGAAAAAGAGAATCAAGCAAAGAGAAATGGAACAGTAAAAAGATTATACAAACAGGAAAACTCCATAATAATCGTGCAACCTTAAACAAACAATTAAAACAGATAACAAAAACAAAACCACTCCTACGATACAAAAAACAAAACCGCCCCCGCTAGTTATCTCTCTCTCTCTCTCTCTCTCTCTCTCTCTCTCTCTCTCTCTCACACACACACACACAGATACAAACATAGAAGCAGTATTATCAACACGGGACGTCAGTTGTGCCCACATGGCCGGCCAGAGCTTGTTCCCGAGAGCTCGACGAGGCTAAGTGCTTCACCATCATGCAGCAGCAGCAGGTGCACTCGTCACGAGAGTATTTCTAATTCCATACACAGCAGTCGCCGCCGTTTTCCGCGAAAAAATCTGTTTCAGAGAAATCGGACAGGCCTTGGTTTAGTTTAAGGCTGGGCATAATGTTTCCCATTCAAATAACGAGGAAAGAACATCGAGTTCCCTTCAACCTTTGCGTTCCGCCGTCAACCACTCTTTACCACCCGCATTTTAATGGGCCAGCTGGGAATATAATTTATTGTGCTTTACAGTAAGTTCCAACATTGGGCTTTCGTCCCAACACATCCGACTTTAATACAATTTGGGGTAACGGACTTGCCTTCCATCCTCGATCTATACTATCATGGTCAGACCGCCCAATCCATTTCTAAGCCTGCCACAAGATGTAACTTAAGCAGTCAGCTATGAGTCGCCGACTGCTTTGAGCCCAGGTGATGTTGAATGCATTGAAGACATCTAGTGATATCACTTTCACGCAAGATTCAAATTTGTAAAGCTAATTTCCGATACATATGTTGAAAGCAGCATTGTCATTCATGATATTACAAATAACAATAGTAATAACAATGAGCGATAAGAAACACAAGGCAGGGCAAACTAACCATCAACATTGGTACAGACTCTTTGTATTTGTTCACTCTCGTTTGTTAAAGAAAGTGTCGGGTTACTGCTAATGTGAGGACATAACTCCTCACCGCTTTCTTCCGGCGTAAACTCGTCAACTATTGTTTCATTGCTTGAATTAATTCATTCGTAGTGTTTCCTAGGTTATACAAACTCATTCACAATGTTTCCTAGGTTATACAAACTCATTCACAATGTTTCCTAGGTTATACAAACTCATTCACAATGTTTCCTAGGTTATACAAACTCATTCACAATGTTTCCTAGGTTATACAAACTCATTCACAATGTTTCCTAGGTTATACAAACTCATTCACAATGTTTCCTAGGTTATACAAACTCATTCACAATGTTTTCTAGGTTATACAAACTCATTCACAATGCTTCCTAGGTTATACAAACTCATTCACAATGTTTCCTAGGTTATACAAACTCATTCACAATGTTTCCTAGGTTATACAAACTCATTCACAATGTTTCCTAGGTTATACAAACTCATTCACAATGTTTTCTAGGTTATATAAACTCATTCACAATGTTTCCTAGGTTATACAAACTCATTCACAATGTTTTCTAGGTTATACAAACTCATTCACAATGTTTTCTAGGTTATACAAACTCATTCACAATGTTTCCTAGGTTATACAAACTCATTCACAATGTTTCCTAGGTTATACAAACTCATTCACAATGTTTCCTAGGTTATACAAACTCATTCACAATGTTTTCTAGGATACACACACTCATTCACAACGTTTTCTAGGATGCACAAACTCATTCACAATGTTTTCTAGGATACACACACTCATTCACAACGTTTTCTAGGATACACAAACTCATTCACAATGTTTTCTAGGATGCACACATTATATAATGTTTTCTAGGATGCACAAACTCATTCACAATGTTTTCTAGGATGCACAAACTCATTCACAATGTTTTATAGGATGCACAAACTCATTCACAATGTTTTCTAGGATGCACACACTCATTCACAACGTTTTCTAGGATACACACACTCATTCACAACGTTTTCTTGGATACACAAACTCATTCACAATGTTTTCTAGGACACACAAACTCATTCACAATGTTCACTTAACATAAACATAATATTAAGTTACATAAACTCAGTCGTGTCCCAGTGGATTACACAATGTTCACTTGATTACATAAACTAATTAATGCCCCATTGATTATACCACGTTCACTTGGTTACATAACTCATTCATGTCCCATTTAATTACACAATGTTCACTATTTTACATAAACTCATCCGTGTCTCATTGAATTACACAATGTTCACTTTGTTATCTAAACTCATCAGTGTTCCATTGGATTACATAATGTAAACGTTGTAACCTAAACTTATCCTAGGTCCCATTGATTTACGCCATGTTCACTTTATTACATAAACTCATCCGTGTCCCATTAGATTATACAATGTTTTCACTTTCTTATCTAAACTCATCCGTGTCCCATTGAATTACACCATGTTCACTTTGTTACATAAACTCATCCATGTCCCATTGGATTACACTATGTTCACTTTGTTACATAAACTCATCTGTGTCCCATTAGATTATACAATGTTTTCACTTTCTTATCTAAACTCATCCGTGTCCCATTAAATTACGCCATGTTCACTTTGTTACATAAACTCAACCGTGAACCATTGAATTACACCATGTTCATTTTGTTACATAAACTCATCCGTGTTCCATTGGATAACACCGTGTTCACTTTGTTACACGAACTCATAAATGTCCCATGTTACGTAATGTGATCATTAGCTCAGATACTACAGGTGTTTGTTTTTATTTCAAAGTGGCATTTCAGTTACAATCTAGTAAATATTGTAGCATTAACGGATAAAGATGTTCTGAGCCTAGCATACTCTTCTCGTCATTAAAATTGATATTTTATGGAAGTAGTTTCATTTTGAGATACCACATACAAAACATGTAATGGGACACGGAGCTGAAGTGTATCATTATTAGACAATGATTTGATTTTTAGTTGTCAATTCTCGTAACTGAAAGATCAAAGACTAGCAAATCTCAAAGTTATCGAGCTGCAATATTCCATTTTTAACCACAACAATTGTATTATTTGATATAAAGCTTCTGATAGTCACTTTCAATGTATAATATAGAGTGTCTCTTTAATGACTGTGCATTTTTTGTTGTTGAAATAATTACGCACCTAAATTTTATCTATGTATGACGTAATAGTTCAAGCACCATTTACGTGTTCATTTAAACATCACTGCTACATGATAGATCTGGCTTACAATGGTGTTAACGATTGAAGAAAGAGTATTTATAGTGGATCATGTGTTCCGTAACGGCGGCAAGTATTCGAATGGGGTTGTTGAACAATTTGTGAATAGATTTCCTGATACACCAGTGCCTCATCGAAATACTGTGAGTAATTTAATAATCAAATTTCAAAACACCGGTAGTGTACATGACGTTAGCCGTCCTGGTAGACCATCTGTTCTTGAAGTAACATCTCTCAACATCCAGGACAGCATTCTAATGAGTCCTGGCAAATCAATAAGAAAGCTGGCTCAACAAGTACACAAATCAAGCAGTACTGTTCATAGAGTTCTGAAAAAAAATTAAAGTTACATCCGTACAAATTTTCCGTCGTTCCTCAATTAAAAGAATTAGATCACCAATCCAGAATTAATTATTGTATGTGGTTTGAGAATTTTCTAGCCCAAGAAGGTGAGGAAATCCTCGATTTCACTTTCTTCACAGATGAAGCATGGTTCCATTTGTCTGGGTACGTGAATAGGCAGAATGATCGTCTTTGGAGTGATGAAAATCCACATGCATTGCACCCAGTGCCTCTCCACGATCAGAAAGTAGGAGTGTGGTGTGCAATGAGTCGTCAGCGGATAATCGGTCCAATTTTCTTCTATGACACAATAAATTCAGAAAGATACAGGATTAACATACTGGAGCGATTCGTAACCCAACTTTCTGAGCCAGAAATTGAAAAAGCATGGTTTCAACAAGATGGCGCAACTGCTCACACTGCTGTAAAATCACTGGAATTTTTATATGAAATTTTTGCTAATCGTATAATCTCTCGCGGAATTTGGCCTGCACGGTCTCCTGATCTTACCCCCATGGACTACTATCTCTGGGGTGAACTGAAAGGAAAAGTGTACGAAAACAATCCCCACACACTCGATGAGCTGCAGGTTTCAATCGCCAACAACATTAATAATGTTACACAGCCCATACTGCGTAAGGTTTTTGACAATATGAAAAAAACGTATCAACATTTGCCAACTAAAACGTGGTGGATATTTCGAATACCTTTTGTGAATAGTGATGTAAAATTTTTTAATGAAAACAATAAATGCAGAACGTTATCGTACTTTAATTCTGGAACCGTTCATAGCACACCTTACAGAACGGGAAATTATGGAATCCTGGTTTCAGCAGGATGGGGCAACAGCACACACAGCCACAACAACACTCAATTATTTAGAAAGCATATTTGCAAATCGCATTATTTCACGTGGAATCTGGCCTGCTCGTTCACCAGATCTAACAACCCCAGATTATTATCTGTGGGGGGCATTGAAGGGGAAAGTTTATGAAAATAATCCGCAGACAATTAATGACCTAAAGACTGAAATAGTAGACAAGATTAAACAAATATCACTAGACATTATTCTGAAGGTTTTCGCAAATATGGAAAGACGAATCACGACATGTCTTGAGGCCCGAGGACATTTTCAACATATGCTTTAGGCACTTTATTGTGTTAATACCAACATTACCCATTATAAGCTCGCCGATAGCAGTCAAGTATATTTGAATAATACCATTTATTTTACAATTTGTGTGACGCATTAGTTAACCGCATTTCTGGTGACGTTTTTCTTCCGAGAGTAGAAATTCACTGCACTGCGACTTTAAAACACCCTGTAGAAGAAGGCTATGTGCGTGATATTTCTGTGTAGGCACAGGTGAGCAAATGAACTAAAGTATCGTTGTGAAACAACTGTGGCATGTGCACAACACAGCGATGTATCTGATATCCCAAGTTTATTGTGAAACAACAGGGACATGTGCACAACTCAGCGATGTATCTGATATCCCAAGTTTATTGTGAAACAACAGGGACATGTGCACAACTCAACAATGTATCTGATATCCCAAGTTTATTGTGAAACAACAGGGACATGTGCACAACTCAACAATGTATCTGATATCCCAAGTTTATTGTGAAACAACTGGGACATGTACACAGCTCAGCGATGTATCTGATATCACAAGTTTATTGTGAAACAACTGGGACATGTACACAGTTCAGCGATTTATCACAAGTTCATAGTGAAACAACTGGGACATGTACACAGCTCAGCGATTTATCTGATATCACAAGTTTATTGTGAAACAACTGGGACATGTACACAGCTCAGCGATGTATCTGATATCACAAGTTTATTGTGAAACAACTGGGACATGTACACAGCTCAGCGATGTATCTGATATCACAAGTTTATTGTGAAACAACTGGGACATGTACACAGCTCAGCGATTTATCTGATATCACAAGTTTATTGTGAAACAACTGGGACATGTACACACCTCAGCGATTTATCTGATATCACAAGTTTATTGTGAAACAACTGGGACATGTACACAGCTCAGCGATGTATCTGATATCACAAGTTTATTGTGAACAACTGGGACATGTACACAGTTCAGCGATGTATCTGATATCACAAGTTTATTGTGAAACAACTGGGACATGTGCACAGCTCAGCGATGTATCTGATATCACAAGTTTATTGTGAAACAACTGGAACATTTGCACAGCTCAGCGATGTATCTGATATCACAAGTTTATTGTGAAACAACTGGGACATGTGCACAACTCAGCGATATATCTGATATCACAAGTTCATTGTGAAACAACAGTGACATGTGCACAACTCAGCGATGTATCTGATATCCCAAGTTTATTGTGAAACAACAGGGACATGTGCACAACTCAGCGATATATCTGATATCCCAAGTTTATTGTGACACAACTGGGACATGTGCACAGCTCAGCGATGTATCTGATATCCCAAGTCTATTGTGAAACAACTGGGACATGTGCACAGCTCAGCGATGCATCTGATATCCCAAGTTTATTGTGAAACAACTGGGACATGTGCACGGCTCAGCGATGTATCTGATATCCCAAGTTCAAAGTGAAACAACTGGAACATGTGCACAGCTCAGCGATGTATCTGATATCCCAAGTTCATAGTGAGACAACTGGGACATGTGCACAGCTCAGCGATGTATATGATATCCCAAGTTCATAGTGAGACAACTGGGACATGTGCACAGCTCAGCGATGTATCTGATATCCCAAGTTCATAGTGAGACAACCGGGACATGTGCACAGCTCAGCGATGTATCTGATATCACAAGTTCATAGTGAGACAACTGGGGCATGTACACAGCTCAGCGATGTATATGATATCCCAAGTTCATAGTGGTACAACTGGGACATGTGCACAGCTCAGCGATGTATATGATATCCCAAGTTCATAGTGAGACAACTGGGCATGTACACAGCTCAGCGATGTATCTGATATCACAAGTTCATTAATGTTTCATTCAGGTAGTTACGGCCTGTTCTATTTTTCTTAATTATAGCTCATGTGCTAAGTGAGTCTACAAAGGTCACATTTCATTGAAAAGATAGGCCACTTGCCCTTTTCTTACTCTGTTCTTTTCCTCCTCCTTCTTCTCCTTTATATAGCCCCCTCACGTAAGAAAACTTCAGATACCGAAGCCACTTATTGCAATATCTTTCACAGAAGCTCAAATCTCTTCCAACGCGAAATCAATGATGTCATTTAGAGCGATAATATAAAGCCACAATATGTCTCGAACTAGTGGTGGTGGTTGGTTGCGTTCGCCCGATGACTAAAGTATTCTAGAGTATCGTGGTAGACCAGAATATTCCTCATTATCCGCCCTTACAAGGACGTAGTGGACGTGTCTGCGTTGTGTTGTGGTTTGCAGTATCACTGTTATATTTGCGCCTTTCGGCCCAACACATCCGACTTCAGCACGACATTTTTGAGTACCGGGTTGTCTTCCCTCTTCGATCCCTGCACGCTTGGCCAGACTAGACAAGTTAGTCTGTTACTGGAGGCACCACGGAGAGGTGGACCAAGGTCTGGATGGGCTTGGTTCACCGACCCTGGCGCAAGTCATCAGCTGTGGGTCGCTGACAACTTCCAGCACTGATGCTGGGAGGCGCGCCTTCGCCTCCAATCTCGAACTAAAATGTACAAATTGGTAGGGAATATGTCCTGCATTTTCTGGAGTGTAACCACGTCGACTATGATTTTCTCTTGTGTCCTATTGATAAAGATCATTAATTCTAAGTCTGAATAAAAACATGTTGTTAATTATATGAAATAAAATGCATATGTTGTGACGGAGCGAACTGTTTTCTTTTTACGCCATTTCTCTTTGAAGTTGCTTTTGATTACAGTTCTGTGATCCCTTCGCATGTTGGTGAGACTATTAAATAGAACATTTCTTTACTTGCGCAATTCCTGTCTTTTCTTGTGATCTCCAGGTCTATAACCTTGCTGTCGTGATTTCAAGCCATTTATTTCACACACAAATGTTGCTAATGCCAGCACATTGTCCACTCCGCACCTCTACCACAGCCTCCGGATAAAAATGGAAAGTTATTTGTGTGTGTGTGTTGATAATTGGAATGGCTCCGTTAACCTCGACGACACAGAGAGTCGCATTCCACGGCCACTAATGATTCAATGTAAAAAATCAAAATAATAATAAAAAACAGGAGGATCGAATATATCTCGTGATGGAAAGAGCAAAGATAGAGGTGTGTTTGTTGAGACTAGTTTAAGATTAACTGTAGAATATGCTATCTTCATAATGTCATCTGTCAGTGTCAAATTAGAACAATCCCTTCATTTCTCTCCCCCCCCCCCTTTTCCCCTCGAATAAATATTAGATTTCAGTTCTCGCCTCTGGTCCGTTTTTATAAATTGAATATTTTCTCCCTTTTTTTAAATATGTCGTTCTTACTGAAAAGAAAAGAAAAATTAAAATGCCAAGGACCGATGACTAAGACCGAATAAAGAACAACAACAGCTACAAACACGCACAACATGTTTACAAATGGATGCCCACATTAAGAGAGAATGACGTTTCTTCCATGTGAGCTTTATTAAAGGCACATGCCATAAACCTTTACTGATGTATTTTGGGCAACGCGTCAAACTAGTATGCTTGGGTGCATTAGCAGAACTAGCAAAAGCCAAATATTTGATTGTCTATGATCTATATGTTATGCCTTATTACTGTTAGTTTATAGCAAGTAAATGTTTCAAACGTTTACGATTTCAATTAAAAAAAAATATTTCCGTTCATTATCTATCTGTTCATCTGTACTCTACCTTTCAATGTATTCTTTTTTTTTTTTATTCATCTGTCTATTTTTCTACCGACCCAAAATCAGTCGATCCTCCCGCCTATTTATCCATACACCTACATGGATCTGAATGTTGTAGAACAAACGAGAAGACACAATGACTGTTGTTATTTATACAACCTGCATGAGAACATTTATAATAACAGTTTTGTTAAACAGAACAAGTAGCTAAGACACAGTCAAGATGAAATTGAGACAATGATAAAAGAGAGGCGCTGGAGATGGATAGGTCACGATCTCAGAAGAGTTCCAAAAATAATCATGAAAACTGCATGCGGTAGACTACAGAGAGAAGGCGAAATAGAAGCACGTCAAGAATCTGACGAATAACAATGAAAACAAAGATTAATAGTGTGGGCCTGACTTTGGGTACCTTGTGAATGATGGTGCAGCATAGAGGAACTTTGTAGTCTCCACAACGCCACAAGTCGTGTAGGCAAATGTCAGCAATGTCAATGAAAGGTAGGACAAGAAAAGATAGCCACAGATTCAGGCCCATTAATCGGAATAGGATGAGTGTGTACTGTACACCAACTCTAACACATGTTGTTTTAAACTGGAGAGGAAACAATGAACTTGTGTACATGGGCTAGCCATCCAACTCATGTTGAGTTTGACCTGAAATTGTAAGATACTAGTAGAAGCATAGTAGTAGTAGTAGTAGTAGTCGTAGCAGTAACAGCAGCAGTAGTTGTATTAGTTCTAGTAATAAAAGTAAAGTAAAGTACATCCGTCACGCCATGTGGCGTATAGGGAAATATGGTGTTAGTGATCCTATATTTTACAGACCTTCAGCACATGATTTTTTGGGGTAATGTTGTCGGTATTACGCCCGTGCTGCTTTACTTTCCCAGAAAAAAATCCGGTACCCATTTAAGGCTGGGTGAACCCGGAAGCCGTCGATTGGGATCGAACCCTACCCCTTGTCCTTTGTAGTCCAGTTCACTAACCACTGAGCTATCGCGGCTCCCAGTTCTAGTAGTAGTAGTAGTAGTAATAGTAGTAGTGGTAACTGCGACGGTGGTGGTGATGATAGTTGTAATATATGTTTACATTAACCGAGGTAGACCATTTGTAGACCACAGCCAACTATAGATTTACTAAGACCCGCGGGCAGGAAATAAAACAGGAAAACCCTCCAAATAGAGTGACATATTCAGTTATACAAGCTAAAGACGGCTGACGTCACTCTACCCACAACCGCCCTTGCTCGCAAAGCTGAAAACATCACGTTAGTTAGAGGTTTTCCGAGAATTTCCTCCCAGCCCGCAGGCCTAAGAAAACTATAGTTGGCTGTGTGCAGACAAACAATGGGGTAATTATGATAACGGCTAAAATGTTTACAAGCGGCTTGTATTCCTGAGTGACAGGTTGAGCATAGGAAATTGAACGCTATTTAACAAGAAACAAAATTACATGGACCCCGCGGGTGGTACGAAGTTCGCGCTCACCAATATTATATTGTGTGATAAGGCAAGAGATCAGAACTTAATGAACACTGTCCAAGCTCAGTTATAATGGTCGTATATACAAGATTAATTAGCGGTCGCTGTGTGATAACAGGATGGCTCTAGCGATGGACAGATCATGTCATTTTTTTTTTTCGTTCGCCAGCTTTCACCTCTGGTGAAGTCCATAGAGACTAGGAACTGAATTTTGCGTGCTAACCCGTTTTTCCCTGGCAGCCGTTTACACAAGAGTCCCTCGCCGCACAGGCAGATAACTCCTTCTTCAAACGTACTTATAATCTTTCGCCCATGAGTAATTGACGTTTCTAGATGGGCCTCGCTGATGAGACCAGCGGTGGTTGTCGTTGAGAGAAATTACAAATAAAAACCCCACCTAGTGCAGCTGTGGTATGAACTCACAACCTCTTTGTCTCGAGACCGGCTTCTTGCCGTGAGACCACCCAATCCCATGTACTATAACGACGTCCAGAAACCATAGTAAGAACTGCCGCACAGTAAACAAACGGGAAGTAAGAAAGATGGCGAATGAGAGAGTGAAGAATGAAACCTACAATGATGGTCCACGGTTGATGATATCTTGAGGGAAAGTGATCATTACGTCCATGAAACGGCTGTCTTGATGTGTTTTTGATGACCTTTTCCAGACGCATTTGTCTCCCCCTCGTCGTGTAATAGGGTCAGACTTCATCCTGCTTAAGACGATGACGTCGCGTACAACTCCCCTTGGTGCGGACATCTACCACGGCTCACATGCTCCTGTCGTTATATTTTATTTGTATTTTAATTCTTCATCCACCCCTCCCTCCATCTCTTTACACACACACACACACACACACACACACACACACACACACACACACACACACACGCACGCACGCGCGCGCGCACGCACACACACACACACATATATGTCTTTTAATTTCGAAATAGTTCCACTTCTCCTCTTCCTCTATTTCTCACGAGCTAGACTTTTGCTCACATTTCCTCATATCTTTTATACCTCTTTCTCTTCAATTTTTATCTCTACCCTTTCCTTTCTTTATATTTTCTTCTTATATTCATTTTTTCTCTCTCCCATCATTTCTATTTTTCTTTTACTTTCTCTCCATTACAGCCCTCGAATAAACACAGTTTTAATTATTGTGCTCTCTCGTATCCCCATCTCTCATTTCTTTATATCTTCGACCTGGGGGGGGGGGGGGGGGGGTGTGGGACTAGTTGGTCTCGAGGCAAGACGGCGGTCTCGAGACAGAGAGGAGTGAGTTCAAATCCCGGTTGCAATAGTTGCGATTTTTATTTGAGATATCTCTTTACGGCAACACACGTGGTCTCAGCAGTGAGGTCCGCCTTGAAACGTCAACTGCTGATGATCTTGATGATCTCCTCCTCCTCCTCCTCCTCCTCCTTCTCCTTCTTCTTCTTCTTCTTCTTCTTCTTCTATCCTTCCTCTGCTGCCGTTGGCGTCGAGGGGAGAAACAATCTGCGATTCTTTGCTCTTCTGTTGGCCTCTTCTGGTGTTATCCCTCCTAGTGACTCTAGTATTCCCTTTATCTATCTCTTTCTCGGTCTTCCTCTTAATCTGGCGTTTTCGTAGCGTTTGTTTATGGCTCTTTGATTCATTGTTAGTTCTTTTTGTCTTGTTATGTGGCCGAACAATTTATATGTTGTTTCTTTATGTATTCGATGGCTGGTTCAATTTCGAGTTTCTTCCTCATGTCAGTGTTTCTTACACTGTCCTTTAAGCTGTTTCCTGTCATTCTTCTGACACATTTTATTTCGGTGGTCGTTATCTTGAGGGAAAGTGGGATCGACAGGAATAAAAAATGAGTACCTCCAAAGACGGAGTTATATGCCTGTGCGGCGAGGGACCCCTGTGCACACGACTTCCAGGGAAAAGCGGATTAACACTTAAAATTCAGTTCCTAGTCACTACGCTAGGGAATTCACCAGAGCTGAACGTTATATATTTATTTATTAATTCCACTCCTATCCTTCCTTTCACTCCCTTTCTCTCTCGCTCCTCCACCTCGGTACCATCTAGACAGCCGCGCCGCCTAATTTATGTATTTTCGTGCGGCTATCGCACCCCTCCCACAAGGACCAAGTATCCCGCTCACAACCTTTCCACGCCATTTATCGATGCCAATCGCTTCTGGTGTTGCAAAGTCTAATCAAATATTCTCCCCGCCACGTATAAACTCAAGTCTGCTTCAAATTTTCTATTTGCTCTTTCATCATTTCTGATGGCTTGCGCTAGGATCGGTGAATCAAAACCATCTAGACCCTGCTCCACCTCTCCGCGGTGCCTCCAGTAACAGACTAACCTGTCTAGTCTGGCCAAGCGAGCAGGGATCGAAGAGGAAGACAAATCGGTACTCAAAAATGCCGTGCTGAAGTCGGATGTATTAGGCCGAAAGGCGCAAATATAACTGTTATACTGAAAACCACAACGCAGACACGTTCACTTAACGTCCTTTTAAGGACGGATGACGAAGAGAAATTCTACAGTCTACGAATACTCTAGAATACTTTAGTCATCGGGCGAACGCAAGTAGGCAAGCAAGCATCCTTTCTGAGCCGATGTTGTGGTCTGTATCAGGGTTCACAAGAACCGAGTGCCACCTGGCATTACCAACCTATCGATACAAGCGTACCAAAGAACCATCGAAAACACCGGTATGTTGCAATCGTTCGTATAAATAGTTTCCATCTTGTTTATGATTCAAGTGTGGTACCTCCACTAGTGTTATTCCTTGTTCATGGACCGTTATTCAAGCTTGGTAATGCAATTCATGTTACCCACTGTTCTAATGAAAAGTCCCATCAGTGAATCATATATCATATTGTTCGCATAACTACCGTAGCAAGAAAGCAAGAATGACTAAACAATTAGAAGTTGTCACCTATTCAATGTTGTGTATTTATTGAACTTGATGCGTAAACATAAGACGCCTGAACAGTCACAGCCTCCCCACACACAAGACTGCCTAACCTACAAGTAGTGAGCTCTCTTTTCACCATTTACCCAGTTGTTTGTTCGCCTAGTAGTAGTGATAGTGGCTGTGAACCCACCAAAAGTGCACGTGCATGCACCGAAAGACAATAGATTTGGCACCGACTTTGCACGAAACATGCACCAAAACCGTGCAAAAAAAAAATATATATATATATTTTTTTTTTTCGAATTCGCGATTTTTTCGAACTTCATTATTTTTTGGGGAAATTTTTTTTGGGTTCGTCAGTTTGTCGAAACGTCTACTGTGTCTGAGAGCTTAACTCAGGTAAATTCAAAAGAGACTCGGTGCTAATCGGCTTATCGAGCGGGGGTCGTCTCTCGCGTGTGTTAGATGAAAATATTTGTGAAAGAGTATTTTAAAGAGTATATTTGTGAAAGTAAAAAATTCAGAATTATTTAAAAAATATGTATTTGTGAACGTAAAAAACTCAGAATTATTAAAAATAAAAATAAAAAAAATAAAATAAAAAACAGTCTCCCTTCAGGATTCGAACACGGGTCTACTACGTGACAGGCCAGGCGACATGTAAAAAAAAAATGCTGACAAGCAATGACGTTGAAGGTTAGTTTGTCGAACGGTCTACTGTGTCTGAGAGATTAACGCAGGTAAATTCAAACGAGACTCGCTGCTAATCGGCTTATCGAGCGGGGGTCGTCACTCGCGGTGTGTTAGATGAAAAATATTTGTGAAAGAGTATTTTAAAAGAGTATATTTGTGAAAGTAAAAATCAGAATTATTTTAAAAAATATGTATTTGTGAAAGTAAAAAAAAAAACTCAGAATTATTAAAAATAAAAATAAATAAAACAATAAAAAGTCTCCCTTCAGGATCCGAACACGGGTCTACTACGTGACAGGCCAGGCGACATGTAAAAAAAAAATGCTGACAAGCAATGACGTTGAAGGTTAGTTTGTCGAACGGTGTACTGTGTCTGAGAGACTAACTCAGGTAAATTCAAAAGATCGGGCGTCAAACAGTCCGGCTCAGGATATTTCCGTTAACCAACTCAGGTAAAACCCCGATTGAAAAGAAAACGGACTTATGTTAAAAATATAAGGATGAAAAATCAATATTTTTAAAAACTTAAAATGAAGGGAAATTTTAATAAAATATAGGCGATCGCGTAAATGATTGGGTCGCGGATCTCGCACTACATTTTTTAGTGCCACCCTCAACACAGCATCAACCCTTCATGTCCTATCATCATCATCATACCACACAAAGTTTCAAACCGATTATTATTCGCCGGCGGTGGGCATGTGAGGTGGAGGGCCGGGTAATAGGCAACAGGAGGCGACATGTAAAAAAAATGCTGACAAGCAATGACGTTGAAGGGGTATTGTTAGGAAAAGGATTAGATAAATACGACTAGCTCGCGGGCGGGAACGAGTTCGTCGGCACAGGTGTGTTATTGTAGTATCGCTAACATCATGTGCCAGGATAGCGGCTCTTGAGGAAAGATTATTGGTCGTGTGTGTTATCGCTACCAACATCATCATGTGTCGTGTAGTAAGGTGTGCTAATATTAAATAGTGACGCTCGCTCTTTCTCATTCAATGTAAAGCAAAACAAAATTCTATATTTCACAATTTTATTAATACATCATATATATTACTGTCCGGTTGCTGATAATTTTAACCGTCTGGGTTTCCTACACAACCGCCCTCCATTTGACAAACCTTGATCAAAGCTGGAATAGGTAATCGGTGACTCTGCTGAAACATTCCGGGTTCGTGGGCAGGGTCGGTGTGTATGACAAAGGCCGCGGTCGCCGTTGGGTCGATGCTCGGCGGTAAGTGGTTTCGTGGAATGACACTAATAAGGGAACAACGTCGAACGAAAATATCCGACATCAAAAGGTTGTAAATCTCCCTCGTGTTCATATTCTTCTTCTTTTTTTCTCTCTCAAACGGCGAAGTCTGTTAGAATCTGCCTTGTCTTGGACACCTCGAGCACCGAGTCCAACTCGGCGTAGACGATAACTTGTAGGGGAGTAGTGGTGGGAGCCGCAAACTTGAGTTCTATCGACAAGGGTCCGCTTGTGGCTAGCTCAAAATGGGAGCAGTCCAGTAGGCTGGACGAGAGGTCAAAACAAATAACCGGATCTGTCGTCTGATTAACAAGAGTGAGGTCCCCTTGGTTAACAAAAAGGGGCGTGTAGTTGAGGTTAGCATAAGCGTTTTCGAGAACTGCCTTAACGCCATCTTTAGACAATGGAACTACCCCTCTGCCTTCATGTCCTATCATCATCATGTGCCACCCTCAACACCATCATCAACCCTTCATGGCCTATCATCATCATCATGTGCCACCCTCAACACCATTATCCCTTCATGGCCTATCATCATCATGTGCCACCCTCAACCAAACTCCAGCATGCCCACTCTGTGAACACCCACGTTCTGTAACATTGCCTCCAGCGTTCTCTAACATTGCCTCGAGCGTTCTCTAACATTGCCACGATCGTTCTTTAACATTGCCTCCAGCGTTCTCTAACATTCCCTTGCTCGTTCTCTAACATTTTCATTAGTTGGAGTCTTTGTGTTGCCTTCTTAGTGAGATTCTCTACGTGTTTCTTCAGGCTCAATTGTCAGTCTAGTTGTATTCCTAAAAATCTACTTCCATACTGATACTAGTTAGACACATCGATCAGATTGCCTTAACGCCATCTTTAGACAATGGAACTACCCCCTCTGCCTTCATGTCCTATCATCAGCATGTGCCACCTTCAACAACATCATCAACCCTTCATGTCCTATCATCATCATGTGCCACCCTCAACAACAGTATCAACCCCTTCATGTCCTATCATCGTCAAGCAACAGATAGTTACATCCAATCGCAAACATTTTACCCCCGAACACAAAAAATTTAGGGTCATACTCAAAAAGTCGACCTAAAAATCCCAAAAAGCTACTCACATAGTCATACTAGTTAGACACAACGAGCAGGAAGTTATATTCAAGGTCCAAAATGTTGGACTTTTTCGTGGTCGACAGTTGGGTCTGGTGTTCTCACAACATTTTGCTGAAGGCTCGTTGTGTTTTTGATCTGTCTGCCCTGTCACCTAGCCAAACTATTTTATCTGTTGTTTCCTTATATATTCTATGATGGGGGCTATTCCTAGCTTTCTTCTCAGTTCTTCATTTCTGAGCTTATCTCTCAGACTGTTTCATGTCATTCGTCTAACACATTTCATCTCTGAGATCACAAAAATTTAGGCACATACTCAAAAAGTCGACCTCAAAACCATAAAAAGCTACTCCACATTCATCTAAAAGTTACACCAAAACAGCACCAGATTTGCAACGTGCAAAAACATGCACAAGTTTGACACGCGAACAGTTTTTTTTTTTTTTTGCACGGTTTTGGTGCATGTTTCGTGCAAAGTCGGTGCCAAATCTATTGTCTTTCGGTGCATGCACGTGCACTTTTGGGGTGGGTTCACAGCCACTATCACTACTAGCGTACCAAAGAACCATCGAAAACACCGGTATGTTGCAATCGTTCGTATAAATAGTTCCATCTTGTTTATGATTCAAGTGTGGTACCTCCACTAGTGATATTCCTTGTTCATGGCAAAGTTCTCGTACCCGTTATTCAAGCTTGGTAATGCAATTCATCTTACCCACTGTTCTAATGAAAAGTCCCATCAGTGAATCATATATCATATTGTTCGCATAACTACCGTAGCAAGAAAGCAAGAATGACTAAACAATTAGAAGTTGTCACCTATTCAATGTTGTGTATTATTGAACTTGATGCGTAAACATAAGACGCCTGAACAGTCACAGCCTCCCCACACACAAGACTGCCTAACCTACAAGTAGTGAGCTCTCTTTTCACCATTTACCCAGTTGTTTGTTCGCCTACGGGACTTGTATATCGTTAAATGCCCAGTTGGACTGAATTTAACATGAATATAATTTTTCGCGGGCGACAAAGAGAGAAAATACTGGATAGCTTGGTGTCATGGCATAGAAAAACAGTCAACGACAGAACTGATACGATGCACTGTAGATAGAAGATTGTGGAGGGGACATGATCACCTACGCCAACCGTATGGCACATGATGATGATGATTAATTTTTCATACTTTTTTCCCCCACACTGACAGCCGTGTGCTCAGGCGTCCATGACCATACATGCAGATTTCTCCGAATTTTGGAAATACTCTCACTTCTTTTTTTTTCGTCGAGATTTTGGAGTAGATTTTTTCCCCTACCAAATTTGCACGGGAAGCGGTAATTTATGTATACTTTTTCCGATTTCTAACTGTCAGAGGTTCTTTAACTTCAGCATTGAGCACACCGGACCTCAATTTTTAAAAAAAAATTTTTCCTGTTTGAGAGGGCCAGACAACGAATCTCACTACCTGGCGACCAGGGTACAATAAAGCTACGAAAAGAAAAACCATGGATCAGATTTTTTTTTGAAAAATTCCCTATGTGGTGGGAAATGAACCCGGGAACTTCATGTCCAGAGGCTGCCGTCTTATATCTAGACCATACAGCCCGTATTTATCCAGCTGAATGGTTGAGGGTTTTAATTCCTAGTGAAGTTGGAAGAAATAACTAACAAGATTAAGAGGAAATTATATTCCCAGCCAACTGGGATAGAGATGAGTCTTATATCCGTGAAACTGTAACATTCAATGTTATATTTGATTACTTCCCTTACCTTCGCCAACCTGACTGAGGCCCTGCATGATGTTATATTTAAAGATAATGTTATGTTTTCTTCTCATAGGTCCACTTTACTGTTGTGCGGCGCCAAGGTCGACGATAACGAGCTAACAGGCGCACCTAAAACCACAGTAACACACAACCCAAGCAGGAGAAAGCTACTTCTGACAAGATCCTTTGTCTCTCAGGACTGACTAAAGCACACCACTCCTTCACAACCCCCACACAACATGGACAATCTACTGACAGTTGTTGTGTTCTATATTCCCTTTAATATCTAAACATAACCAAATGACAGAACTCACATTTGTATGTACTTATGAGAAGCACTCACCGGTAAGTACAATCAAAGAACATGGATGTCGAAATCAATTGAGAAAGCATTAGATAAACAACATTCGTTTTCATGTGTAAAAGAGTGTCTCCACTTGAAAAAATACGTCTAAAAGTCACAGTGATGTTAAGAAAGGAAAACTGACTTGATGTAAAATGTCGCAGAAGATAGACCAAGGGAGCAAATAAACAATCAGTGCAAAGGTGTGCTTTTGAGAAGGTGCTTCTTGGGATTGCTGCCAGCATGCTACGTTTACATCTCAGGACTGTAGAATAGATTTAGTTAGCAATGGCTACGGAATTTATAGATAACAGTTAGTTGGTTAGTTAGTTTCCTGGTTTCCTTGGCCATTTAATTAGTTGATCATTTGCTTGTTAGTTGCTTTTATATTTTAAACAATCTCGTTAGCTGTTGTTTCATCTATTAATTATATCGCACAGCAAATGGAAAAGTTCGTAAGAAGATACAGGTAATCGGAGTATATAATGGCCTTCTGATTATTGTTAAGAAAGGCAAAATGAAATGGTTTGACCACGTATCTCGATCGTCTCTACTAGCAAAGACCATTCTACAAGGACATTTGAAAGGAAGGTAGAACGTGAGGTAAGAAGAGAAAGAGATGGGAAGATAACATCAAAGAATGACAGGTCTCGACAATGCAAATATCAAAGAATGACTGAAAATAAAGAGAAATGGAAAAGATTGGCCGGGTCTGTCAATTGTGCCCCCATCAAGGCCAGCTCCTTGTCGTGGGGATGGGGCTTAACAGTCACCAGGGACTGAAAACCAAGACTGGCCAGGCCTTCCTACACCCGTGCAAGACCACAGTCTGCTCTAGCAATTTTAAGTGCTGAAGTCGGAGGCAACCAGCCAAAAGGCGCACTACAAAAATCAGGATGCCACGCACTCACGCCAATGGGAAGCATGCCTATAACTGCAAATCGATATGGCACTCGCCCTGTGATGGACACTCAGGCAGGTGCAGCGCCGGGCCCTCAGCCTCGAAAGGGCCCAACCTATATTACTGGATGTCCTTCTCAATCGCTCTGTGGAGTCAGGGGGCGAGAGAATAGAGTTACTGGCCAACCCAAAATAAGACCACTCAAAATAATGCACTGGAATGCTGAAGGCATCAACAGCAAAAGAGATGGGTACAGTAAAAAGATAGAAATTAGAAAATATCCTGCATGAAGAACAAGTAAGCATATGCTGTTTGCAGGAAACCCATCTAAACAACGACATAGCCTTGAAGATTAGGGATACCAGTGCTACCGATCTGACAGGAAAAACAGACAAAAGGGCGGAATACTGACTCTTGTAAGGAACAACATTAATGCATGTCAGATTGAAGTGTATATGGATGGGGCGGAATATCAAATACTGCACTCAGGACAGGAAATACAGACTTCCATCTACTAAACTACTACTGTCCGAGTGACCGCCCACTAGCACTAGACACAATTACATTAAAAGAAAGAATAATTGTATGTGGAGACTTTAACAGCCATTCACAGAGCTGGGGCTATGAAGATATGGACAAGAGAGGTGAAGAACTTGAAAATTGGCAGGATGACAATGGGCTTATACTATTAAACCAGGCAACAGATCCACCAACATTCTATTCCAGATCATGGCATACCACATCTACACCAGACCTTGCTTTCCATTCACCAGACCTGGATTGGAATATCACACGTATTGTTGGGAAACAACTTGGAGGCAGCGACCACCGACCTGTCTTTTTAGTGGTGCAAAATGAGGCCGTCAGGGAGAGCAGCACTCTCTCCAGATGGAATTACAAAAGGCAGACTGGAAAATGTATCAACATTACACCAGTGTACTGACTAAAGATCTAAATACAGACAGAGACATCAACAAAATAGTTGATGAATTCAGTAGACTAATAATACAAGCTGCCAGTGAAACAATACCAGAGGGGCACGGAAACACTACAAACCATACTGGAATAGTGAACTAGAGCAACTGCACAATGACATGGAAACATCTCGAAAACAAGCAGAAAATAACCCCTGCCAGGAACACCACAATAACTATCAGCATGCTAAAGCCAAATTTCAATGGGCTAAACTACAAGCCAGACGGAGAAGTTGGAAAGAGAAAACAGAGTACATGAATCTAGAACGAGACACAAGAAAAGTGTGGAAGCTTGTAAAACAGCTGAATGATGAGGGTACAGAAGGGAACACAAAAATTACACTGAAGAAGGATGGAAACATTCTAACAGGTAAACATGCAGCAAATCACTTTGCAGACTCCTTTGCAAATGACAACAATATTGAAATTAGCCTAGAGAAACGTCAAGAGACCCGTCTAAAACAACAAAATGCAAGACAAGAAGAGACTGCACATGAAGTCATGGAAATACCCATTACACAAAGAGAGCTAGAGCTGGCAATATCCAAATTAAAAATGAAAAGTCACCAGGTAGTGATGGAGTGTCTAATGAAATGATTAAGAACTTGGGAACTGCAGCTAAAGCAAAACTACTGCAGATCTACAACATTTGCTGGATCACAGGTAAAGTGCCACAGGCATGGAGAGAAGCAATTATGATACCATTACTAAAGCCAGGAAAAAGATGGTTCAATGACATCCAGCTATAGACCAATCAGCCTTACAAGCTGTTGTGTAAAACAATGGAACGTATAATCAATCTCAGACTGCAGTGGTACCTGGAAAGTGAACATCTCCTTGTCCCACAACAAGCAGGCTTTAGACAGTGTTACTCTACCGAAGATCAGGCAACCTATCTTTCCCAGGAAATTGAAGATGCGTTTCAAGAAAAGAAACTGGTACTAGCAGCATGGATAGACCTAAAGAAAGCATTTGATAAGGTATGGAAGGAAGGGCTTTTGAAGAAACTGAGAAATTATGGAGTAAATGGCAGGATGTACAAATGGGTCAAAGCATACCTGCATAACAGGAGAGCCAGAGTGCAACTGGATGGTCTTAAGAGTAAGAAGGTCTTACTGCGCCAGGGCGTTCCACAGGGAGGGGTACTATCTCCAACACTTTTTCTGATCTACATCAATGACCTAGTTACTGAACTACCACATGGTATCAAAGTGGCAATGTATGCAGATGACTTGGTAATGTGGTGCACAGAGGAGTATGCAACAGTGGCCTCCAAATTGTTACAAAGAGCTATGAATGCACTGAATTCATGGACAAATAGATGGTGTATCAGCATCAATACAGACAAATGCAGTACTACACTTTTCACTCTTTCCCAAAACAAAAAGCAGGAGCCATCTATATAAACAATGAGCCTGTGAAAGAAGACATACAGGCTACGTATCTCGGAGTTACATTTGATAACAAACTATCTTGGAAACAGCAGATAAATAAGGCAACCCAAAAAGCAAGGAGAAAATTGGCTATTCTAAGAAAGCTGTGTGGAACTACGTGGGGTGCGAGTGGGAAAATACTCAGTAAAGTTTACCAACAGAGTATACGCCCACATTTAGAATATGGATCATCTGCATGGTGTTCAGCATCAAACACACACTTCAAGAACTGGATAAAGTACAAACCAGGCACTTAGGGTCATCACAGGAGCAATGAAATCAACACCAATATTAGAGATGGAGAAATTGTGGAGGATACCAGCACTGAGAGAACGGAGGGACACAAAGGTGCTGATACAGGCAGAAAAATTTGCTTGCATGCCGAGACATCCAATGAAGGACCGATTCCAAATCTTGCATTGGGACGACTTAAGAGAAGCAGTTTTATCCACCAAGCCAAGCGTATTAGTAGACAAACACCAGACATGCCAAGAGCTGTTAACCCCTACTGCCCATACCAGAACAGACTCCCTGGACAGAGGAATCTGGATTATCAGTTCAAATACGGACAGAAGTGAAAGGATAGTTGATAAAGAGGAACAGAATAGTCTACAGCGAAAAACAATAACTCTCAGTTTCCTGGATGAAGAATACCCACAAGACCTATGGATTCGTGTGTATACAGATGGATCAGCACAGAATGCAGTAAAAAATGGGGGAGCAGGTGCATATATAGAATACCCAAATAACACTAGGGATATGAATAAAATAGCAACAGGGAAATATTGTCACAATTATGATGCAGAAATACAAGCAATAAAGTTAGCAATAGAAAAATGCTGAACATTAATCTTAGCCCGCAGCCTGTAGTGTTTTTGACAGATGCAAGATCAGTACTCCAGGCACTACAATCCAGAAAATTACCACATCTGCAGACCTTATTGACTGAACTCTGCAAGCACCACAGGGTTGCCCTGCAGTGGATCCCATCTCACTGTGGAATACCAGGAAATGAGAAAGCAGATCAGTTGGCAAAGGAAGGTTCAACAGGCACACAACTAGATACACCTGTTACATACCATCATAAGAAACAGATAATCAAATCAATCAGAGGACCACAAGCCCCAAATCAGGATGCCTTTTATAATATGAATAGATATGAACAAGTTATCATTATACGTCTCAGAACAGGACACAATCGACTCCATAGTCACATGTATACAAAATTCAAGATCGGCACCTCAACTACTTGTACATGTGGACAGGCGCCCCAGACTGCTGAACACATACTTCAAGACTGCACTGAATATAGTAGACTGAGGAAAATCCATTGGCCCATAGATACAACACTACAGACAAAACTATATGGGCCACTGCAAGAATTACAAAAGACAGTAACATTTATACAGGAAACGACATTGCAGATATAGACAATGCTTCAGGCGAACGAAAGATAGATAGATAGATGTCAATTGTGCCACTGCGACCCTCCGGGATATGGGACGAAGAAGATAAGTTGTTTGGTTCATTACGTATTTCTCATGTTTTAATTGGTTATATGTTTAGCTACGTATTTGTCATTTTTAGTTGGTTAGTTGTCTAGTGACTAATTAGCTAGTTACTTCGATAAATACAAACTGTTGTTAATGACTAGAGAAGTGCTATTGCCTGTGTTGAGGACGAATGCGGTCGACCACAAAGCACAAACAAAATACAGTGCAACATAACACGCAACGTGAATGAAGGAGAAGTGACTGTATATGAGTCTTATGTCACACACAGTTCGACACCCACTTGTTACGGATTCACTGGCAGAGATATCAGAGATTTTCTTAATGACAGTGTGACGGCCTGGCCTGATCTGTCCATACAAGCAATATATGTCCAGACGGTCTTGGAATAATATGGGCGCTAACATCATATTGGAGCCTCGGTGGCTGGGTGGTTAGTGTGCTCGCTTCCTGACCAGAAGGGTCCCGGTTCGATCTCCTGCAGTGGCGGATTTTTTTTTGGATTGACAAGGCTTCGGGGTTCACCAAGCCTCTAAAAATGGGTACCAGAGATTTTTTCTGGGAAGTAAAGGCGGCCTGGCGTGATACCGACCACATCACCCAAAATGTGCCATGGTCATAGAAAAATATGGTCACTTGTTAGTTACCATATTCCCCATACGACTAGTAAGACGTGGAAGGAACCTTTACTTTACTTAACATCATACTCCCTATATGTTACAAGGTGTGACTGGGTCCATTTATTTCAGTTAATAGATGGAGCGAACAAGAAGATTAAATAGGAAGGAAAAGAAAAATAATGTTACAAAATAAATGGATTCAGAAGGAGGACATGAAGATAATTAAGAAACAACAGACAATTGATTTAATATAAGGCTCAATGTAAATAGAAGGCAGAGCTCACAGTGCGGGAAAAAAAATCACAACATGTTTTCAATAGGACAGTGATCCAGCCTGCTGAAGACGGAGTGTGTCAGCCACGGCGCAGGTTTAGTGGATACATGAGGGACATGCATGCATATACGAGTACTGATAATGCGACCAGCCCTTCGTGCCCCATGATGAAGTCATTGGCCCTCCATCATGATACAGGATAAAGAATCAAGTTCGCATGATCACAAGACTTGAACGCTGAAGATGAAATAGGACGAGAACAACCAGTGGACGCTTCAATAGTTGCTGGAACGGGCCGTAGAGCTGATATAGGAATGACCCGTGTGCTGTGACGCTAGTCAACACTAAAGGCTAAGGAGTTTAATAGAATATTAAGAAGAAACTGTAAAGAATCTTTTACACCAAATGAGAATTAAATAGATCGCAGGAATTGACGGTCACATAGACAGCGCAGCCAAAAACTTCGAACAACCCTAACTTCCGGTGTTTCAAAGTGAAAACGTTAAATTCGAGAGAATTTTGAATATCGGAGATGGAACAAAGTTTCAATGTTCAAAATGCATGTACACATGCGCTGTGGAAAAAAACAAATCACATTTGATATTGTGCCCAAGTCATCTCTTGCGTTACGCTCTTGAGCGTTCAACGTTGCCTCCCGTTTATTTCTGGTGTGTTTCACTATATATAATCATAGTCTATAAACAAGTAACAAAGGAGTTTTGGAAGCAAAGCCTCAGAGGAAGGTTGTATTAATGACGACTGAAGTAAAAAGAAACTTTTGGGGAATCATAATAGGGGCAGACGTAGGACGGATTCATAGAAAGGAGTGGAAGCGAACTAAAGCTTTCACCAGAAGTGCCGAGAGGAGAGAGAGAGAGAGAGAGAGAGAGAGAGAGAGAGAGAAAAAAAGAAAGAACAACAAAAGTATAGTTAATTTGGTGTGTTTTAGGAAGGGGACTCCATTTTCAAAGAAAATCTTTCTATTCCTCTCCACCAGCCCGACGGGACATCGTTACTGCCACAAAAAAGAATCAAACTGGAGTAAAATATACAAAGTTGTAATATTGACGGAAACGTCTGACGTCCTCATTGGTGACGTGAGCAGTAAACTCAGGGTTCCAGATGCATCCCAACAACTCATAGCGAAATGAGACCAGGTGTTGATAGTTTCCCGACTGCATGTTTAGTTTGTTTGAAACAGATGTTCAATTTGTTTGCGGATCGGTGCCAAGTGTGGATGCATATGTTTCATTAAACATGTTGACAGTGTCTCCATCTGCTATTAACAGTGTGTGCAGCCTGAAAATTGTGGTCTGATCATGTGCACATAGCTCATGAAAACTATGACAGCCAAGTTTAATTACCTTCTACATGCTGTCACGCAGCTTAAAACACTCAGTAAACTTGTAATGGAATCATTGTAATTCTTCTCTTATTTTTTGTTCCAGGTGTGTTGATATAGATCAGTCACATAAGCGACATCAATCCCGATACAGGACAGACTCATCCATGAAATAAGGGCCATATATATGAAGACTGTCAGGAAAGCAGTAGATCCCAACACACTGTGGTCATCCATCGGAACACGAAAGCAGATAAACCCCAATAGCAGATGGGAATCTGCAACAGTCCAAATAAAACTTCAGAGCACCAAAGAAGTAAAAACAATCCTGAAGCAATATAGGAAAACAGAATGGAGAGAGTTACATAGAAAATATAAGCCACCATTATGGCAGCTTAAACAAGCTCAGCAGACATGAGCAGACCAAGATATTCAGACTCAGAAGTGGCCATTACAGCCTCCGAGTACACCAACATAAGACAGGACACAGTGACACAGCAACATGCGATTGTGGAGCGTCTAGACAGGCTTCGTGGCATATCCCACAGGAAAACAGCGCTCTTAATACCATAAGGACACAAATATGACCACAGAAAGAATACAGCATAACAAACTATGGGAGACGATGAAGATCTCAAACACACGCTGCGTCTTGTTCGTGACCCATGTTAGTCTAGACGTCTAAATGCATAGCAGTAGTTCATCGCTGAAGTTGATATAGAAGACCTAGCGTTGCAGTATCACTAGAACGGACAACTTTAATAAAACCTAGGAAACCAGAAAAGTTAATGCAGTCGCCACATCGAATTCCAGGACCAAGGAGTCAACGGTTCATGTTGACTTTCTGGCATTCGATCGCCATTATCATTATAATCTGTGTTCATCAAGCGAGTTTCGTTGCATACTGTGTTTCAACTTGCGGTTCTGTGCATTTATTTTCAATATGCGCTGTTCGGGACTGCTTCCCCAGACTTTAGCAGGTTTACTTGGTCTTCCTATAAGACAACAGTTGACTGTAATCTGGGTAGTTTGTCTTAGCATTATTACCAGGCTAAAGAGTCTCTCCAACTCAGGCTGGTGTATTTAAAGCTTTCTATCTCTCACATGATATGTCCACCGAGAGCTTTGATTTTGTCTTCTTTGATTTTCATTCACCATTTCAAGCTCATTGAGTATGCCCTTGATGTGAATGTGAATGTTTGCTGTTAAGTTGATGTGCTCTTTGTGTATGCCCTTGACGTGAATTGTGAATGTTTGCAGTTAAGCTGATATGCTCTTTGCGCATGTCCTTGATTTAAATTGCGAATGTGAGAGTTAAGCTGACACGCTCTTTGTGTATGTCCTTGATGTGAATTGTGAATGTTTGCTGTTAAGTTGATGTGCTCTTTGTGTATGCCCTTGACGTGAATTGTGAATGTTTGCAGTTAAGCTGATATGCTCTTTGCGTATGTCCTTGATTTAAATTGCGAATGTTGAGAGTTAAGCTGACACGCTCTTTGTGTATGTCCTTGATGTGAATGTTTGGAGTTAGACGAACTATATTGGATCTAAGTAAAGCTATTAGTGGAGCACCCGCAGCAACGTCGTTATATGTTCGCGTTGATTAATCCTACAAATTGTTGACTTTTTTGCAGCTTACTAATTAATACATATACCATACAGGATACATACCAAATGAACTAAAAACATCAACTTTCATTGCATTGCCTAAAAAAATGGTGCAGTTGAATGCAGTGACTTTAGAACAATAAGCCTAATGAGCCATGTTACAAAAATCTTGCTAAAAGTTATACAAGGAAGGATTCAGAATAAAATCAATACTGAATTAGGTGAGCAGCAATTTGGATTTAGGAAAAATAGCGGGATAAAAGAAGCCATATTCTGCATGAGAACATTAATTGAAAAGTACACAGAAGTAAACAAACCAATATATGCCTGCTTCATAGATACACCAAAGCTTTTGATAGAGTACACACCACAAACAACATATAGAATGCCTAAAAGAGATACATCTAGATGACATGGACATACGACTAATATGTAATCTATAAAGAGAACTCCAACACCCATTGATATAAAAAGAGGAGTATGGCAGGGATGCATCCTATCACCAAGCTTGTTCAATCTATACACTGAGCAAATCTTTAAAAACATCATAGAGATGCCAGGCCTACAAATTAATGGAAAGATAATCAATACCTAAGATATGCTGTGAAATAAACAAAAGAATAGGAATGGGAAAAAGTAATTTTAATGTCATGAAGAACATACTAACATCAAAACAAATAACACCAGGGCTAAAACTAAGAATAGCAAAATGGTACATCTTCTCAATATTCCTACATGGTACAGAAACATGGACATTAGACAATAAAACAGAACAGAGAATTGAAGCCTTTGAAATGTAGATATATAGAAGAATAGGTAGAATTGGATGGAAGGAAAAGAAAACAAACGATGAAGTCTTAAAACAACTAAAAATGAATAGAGAACTACTAAACACAATTCAAACAAGACAAATGCGATTTTTGGGTCATGTTAAAAGACACAACAGCCTACTAAAAGTAATCCTGGAGGGGAAAATACAAGGTCAAAGAGGCAGACCAAGACTAACATGGACGAGTAACATCAAAAGATGGACAAATTAGCCTATGACAACCTGCACCATCAAAGCAAGAGACAGAGCAGAATGGCGCTCCATGGTAGCCAACCTTCGTTGCGGAGATGGCACTCGATGATGAATTAATACAACACCGAGTTTTTTTTTCCCCCCTAGCCATCCCTAATTTCAGTAAACTTTAGGTTATTATTAACAAGATTTGTTTACTTCTATTCATTCTTTACGATTCATTCTGATTCCGTCATTACTGCCGTATCCCTAATTGAGACCATATTCTGTCATAAAAGAAACACCTGCTATTTTAAAAAAAAGATTTGTTATGTTGTTATTTAAACTGTAACTTCAGCCACCAGCGTGTGTGTCCTAGGTAAAAACCGAAGATAGAGTGAGAAAGTAAGCAAACAAATCGAAGAGTCGGAATCGTGGAGTTGGTTTGGGCAGTAGTCAAATAGGAAATCGAAGCCTGAGCCTGGCATGAGATTACGACTTTGGGTCTAGCCTTTACAAGGTCTTCTTCTTGACGTTCTCTTACATGCAGTTGGATGTCGAGGGAGACTCAGTTATAGTTCTCACTCTTTAAAACTCTTCTGACAGTCTCAATAACTGTTATGTGATGATGTTGTCACTACATTTTATTGAAGGTCTGGTTCGGGACTTTCTTTTATTCTTCCTCTCCCCATTTTTTTTTTATATCTCCCTCATATGATGTGGAAAAACCAGGCATTTTCTCCAGGTGGGCAAAATATATAATCTCTGGTCTCTCTTTGTGCAGTTTAAAGTAAGTCTTATGCCTATTCTTTCTCTGTTGGTCTCTTTTCTGTTTGTTTGTGTACGCCAGCTTTACATCTCTAGCGAAGTCCCAATGGACTGAACTTTGCGTCAAAATGAGTTTTTCCCAGATTCACACCGCCAGCTGTGTGCTCCAGTGCTCCTCGCCATACAGACATATATTCTCAGATTTCAGAGGTACTCTCATTTTTTTTTTTTATCATCGAGTGTTTTACGTTTTGGAGTGGGTTTATTCTATCAATTTTCTATAGGCAGCGGCCACATTTGGCCAACTCTTTTTTTTATTTCTAAATACCAAGAATTCTTTAACGTGAGCAGAATGCACACAGGGCCTCCTCCGAGAGGACTAAACATCGGATATCACTACCCAGAGATCAGGGGAGGGTGAAGATGCGAAGAAACCATAAATCAGAAATGAAAGAAAAAAAACTCTCACCGCCTATCGCTGGATTCGAACTCGGAACCTCCTTGTTATTTTGTCAGTCTCATTTGCTCTCTTCCGATTGTTGTTTGCGTTCGCTGGATGATTCCGTCTCTCGCCCGTTCACCGTTGAAAGGGCATTAAGTGGAGGCAGATGCGCAGCGCTGTGGTTTACAGGAAGCTACGATATGTGTGCTTCCGCCCATCACATCCGACTTATGCACGCCATTTTTGTGTACCGAGTTGTCCTCCATATTTGATCCCTACAACCTTGACCAGACTGGTTAGTTTGTTTCAGATATCCACTACAGGGAGGTGTAGTAGAATCTTCATCAGTTCTGGTTCACCAATCTCAAAGCAATTAATCAGCTATAGCTGCTGGACACATCAGCCCAGGTGTTAAATGTCTAGTGCTCGTTTCTTTTCGCCCCTCCAGCCGTTTCCATCGACCATATCGTTTCCGCGATGATTAACTTCCGCTTCCGACTAGTAATTGATTACGTTTGGCGCCTGCTACATGGATGAGCTTCCCAAGAGCTTTTTGAAAAGTCTGTCCACTATTCATGCTTATCTAGCCGTAGTGTTTTCCTCATTATGGTTATTATGCTGACAAGGCGCTACATCGATGGTAAAAGTTTCACTTAATGCTAATGCAACATGAGCTTGTGTATACTCTTTGTTGTTTCGGTTGTTTGTTTTTTTAACAACCCCAGCAAAAAGGTAAAGGTAATCCTATATGATAATGATAGAGAAGTGATATTTGTCTGAACTTGTCAACACTAAGCTGCAACACGACGTTCCTCCCCCCCTCCCCCAAATTCCTAGAATACGATACACTTTATAGCTGGGTTCAGCGAGTTGTCCGACAGATAGTAAACTTCACATTATGGGATTTTGTATCCAACGCTAACCGCAATGCTACTTACGCTCTCGTTTTCCGAGTGCTTATTAAAATCTAGTTTCTGTGAATTATTCCATCCTGTGCGTTAATATCGATTGAACCAATTTCTCTCGCACCGTCCAGGAACTACAACTCATGAACTCGGCTCCAACGTCATCGACTTCGTCCTGCCCGAGGTAAAACTAATGAGCCTCTGTAATCCTGGCCCACGTCAAAGCCCAGAACACGCATGTCCACGAGTGTTCCAGGTTGCCAGGCTCTGCCTCAGGATTAGTGTCAGCCTCTGGGAATGGAAATTTTTCACTTTCAAAATCTTCACATATCTCTCGATTTTACAACAGCCCTTGAAATCCAGGCAGACGCATAATTCGCGCACATGCACACAGACGAGCAATGGCTCATAAATAAATATATTGGTGATAAATATTAGTAATAAAAGACTCGCTATGCCAGGTACGTATATATGAAATAAGTGCTGGTGGCCACATTTTAAAACCAGAATTCATTTTGGTCAATGTAGCCAGTACCACCTTTGTTTTCCATTAAAATGTATATAAGTAATTTGCTAGTACCCAATTTAGGTTGGACGAACCTAGAAATCGTCGATCAGGATCTAACTCGCCTATTTTCCTCAGTGATATACTTCACTAATTAACCACTGCTCGACCGTGGATCTCGGTAATAAATATGGACACACTTAATTATAAATATTTGAAGCTACATAAAGACAATATGATTATCTTTTTCAGACCGAGAAGGCTCCGGGATTGACCCAGCCTCTAAAAATGGGTAACAAAAATTTTTCTGAGAAATGAAGGAGGAAATAGAGGGGTATCGACCACATCACCAAAAAACGTGCCATGGTCGTAGAAAAATAGTCACTAACTCCATATTCTGCGTACTCCTAGCAAGGTGTGGAGGTAATCTTTACCTTACTTAAAGACAATTTTAAAGCAAATATTAAATAGTAGCAGACATCACATTGACACTTGGAAGTAATACACATACACAAACAGACAGGCTTAAAAACAAGTCTGGAGTTGTTACAACTCTACACAGAGTATCTGATGTTACGGCAGTGGGGTGATACAACTCTACACAGAGTATCTGATGTTACGGCAGTGGGGTGATACAACTATACACAGAGTATCTGATGTTACGGCAGTGGGGTGATACAACTATACACAGAGTATCTGATGTTACGGCAGTGGGGTGATACAACTATACACAGAGTATCTGATATTACGGCAGTGGGGTGATACAACTATACACAGAGTATCTGATGTTACGGCAGTGGGGTGATACAACTATACACAGAGTATGTGATGTTACGGCAGTGGGGTGATACAACTCTACACAGAGTATCTGATGTTACGGTAGTGGGGTGATAAAACTCTACACAGAGTATCTGATGTTACGGCAGTGGGGTGATACAACTCTACACAGAGTATCTGATGTTACGGCAGTGGAGTGATACAACTCTACACAGAGTATCTGATGTTACGGTAGTGGGGTTACATTGCAAGGATTTTGTGTCTGTTTGTTGTTTTGTACAACCCCGTGACACCCCCACACATCTCCCCCGAATAGAACATCTGAATGTGGATATAAGACGTTCGACAGCGGTTAGCTTCTAATAGCGGAATGCTTGCTTCAGGGTCAGCAAACCACAACTGACTAAGCTCCTGCTCCATCTCCCCGCTATGGGCACGGACACAGGATAACCAGTCAGGCCAAGCGATTAGGGATGAAGAAGGAAGGCAACATGAAGGTAAAAAAACTCCATGCTGAAGTCGGAAGTGTTGGGACAGAAAACGTTGATATCGATTCCTACTGTAATCCACAACACAGGGCATCTGGCTCACTTTTATGAAACTATTTTTAAGAAATGACCAGAAGATGATTAATCACAGGGTAAGTGCAAATAACAGCGTATCTACTTCTGCAGATTATTTGTGTTACAGAATAACAAAGCCTCAATTTGGCAAGGTAAAAGATCCCACGACAAAATGTTGAGTAATCATTTGAACAGCGCTAACGACAGCCTATATTCTTCTGTCAATTATTTGTGTCAATTTTAAAGACAACAAAGCATTAATTTGAGCAAGTAAAAGAGCTCCTAGCGGTTAAAAACCTGTAAGAGCTAATTGTATGAGCATGTCCGGGAATAATTTCATAAACATAATAATTCCCACAAAATGTATCCTAATTAAATGTTTATCTAATGCATCCTATATTTCAGGGAAAAAATTAGGGCTGAGCAGGACATTTTCAGCAATATAATTCTTGGTAAAGGATATAAGTCTAAAGGCTGCTGGAGCAATAACAAGTAAATAATATGACAAATATCGAAACAATGTTCTTCTTCTTCTACCTTTTAGCTCCAGTGGAGCATAGGTCTTCAACAAACACTTTCCAAGTCGTTCTGTTTTTTGCAATTCTTTTAAGATCATTCCATGTCTTCCCCATCATCTTCATCTCTGCTTCAATCTGTCTTCTCCAAGAATTCCTTGGTCTTCCTCTTTGTCTTTTCCCCTGGGGATTCCAAAAAAGGGCCTGTTGTGTAATACTCTCAGTTGGTTTCCGTAGTGTGTGTCCTATCCATCGCCATCGTCTTCGCTGTATTTCTTTATCCACTGGTATTTGACCGGTACATTTCCATAATTCCACGTTTGTGACTTTGTCCTGCCATTTCCATCCCTTTATTCTGCGCAAGCATCCATTAATGAAAGTCTGTACCTTCGTGATTGTCAATTTTGTTATTCTCCATGTTTCACAGCCATATAATAGAACCGACTTAACATTGGAGTTGAAAATTTGTATTTTTGTATTTAGCCTAATTTCTTTGGATTTCCATATGTTTCCCAGTGCAATGAAAGCTCCTCTTGCTTTTGATATCCTTATTTTGGTATCGTTTTCTGTTCCTCCCTCTTTATCTATATTACTGCCCAGATATATATAAGATTGTACGTCTAGTAGAGGTATTTCTCCTAGTTTTATTTGGTTATTGCCAACTGCATTAATTCTCATAATGTTGGTCTTATCTCTATTAATCTTTAGTCCTAGCTGTTGTGATCTCTCATCTAATATACTCATTTTATCTTGCATCTGTTGGTGGCTGTGTGATAGGAGAGCTATGTCATCAGCAAAGTCTAAATCATCAAGTTGTTTGGTCAGTGACCACTGGATCCCATTTCTGTTGTTTTGAGTTATTTTCATAATCCAATCTATGGCCAGTAGAAAGAGAAATGGAGACAGAAGGCATCCTTGCCTTACTCCTGTTCTTATTTCAAATGCTTCTGTAAGCTGTCCTTCATGCACCACACTACATTTTGTTCCTTCATACATTGTTTTTATCAGGTTAATAAACTTTATGGGGATTCCATAATGACTCAGCAACTTCCAAAGCATTCTTCTGTCTAAATTATCAAATGCCTTTTCGTAATCTATGAATCCAATATAAAGTGGGGATTTTAGTTCTAAACTTTGTTCAACTATTATACGTAGAGTAGTTATTTGATCAGCACATGATCTGTTCTTCCTAAAACCTGCTTGTTCATCTCTCAAGTGTTTCTCTATAGCCTCTTTAGTCTCTCCAGAATGATTCTGCCTAATATTTTTCCTGGCACTGATAGTAGCATAATTCCCCTATAATTTGTGCACTCCTGTAAACTTCCTTTCTTTGGTAGTTTGATCATATAACCTTCTCTCCAGTCTTTAGGTATTTCTTCCCTCTCCCAAATTTTATCCAATAGATTATGTAACATCTTGGTAGAGGTGATAATATCTGCTTTGATGGCTTCCGAAGGAATTTCATCTGGTCCTGTGGCTTTACCATCTTTTAACAGTTTGATGGCTTTCATTATTTCTTCTTTGCTTGGTTTTCCGCAGTTAACGTGTAATTCTTCTTCTGCTGGTAGTATATCTGGAGGATTATTTGAGCCAGGTCTGTTCAAAAGTTCTTCAAAGTGCTCCTTCCATCTCTCCATTTGTTCCTTTATATTACTAAGCAGATTTCCTTTCTTATCTTTGATAAAGGCGTTGATCTGTTTGTATTTTCCACCTAATTTCTTTGTGCTGTTGTACAGTTCTTTCATATTCCCTTTATTTGCTGCTTCTTCTGCCTCTTTAGCTAATTCATCTATATATTTCCTCTTATCCCTTTTAATGCATCTTCTCACTTCTTTATTCACCTCTGTGTAAGCTTCCTGTGTCTTGGCTTTATTACTTCTTGTTTTGCTTTTATTTATGTCTGCTTTCTTGTTCTTTCTTTCTTTAATTTTATCCAGGGTCTCTGCTGTCATCCATGCCTTATTCTGGCGTTCTCTTTTCCCCAGTGTTTCTTCGCATGTCTCTTTCCATATATTTTTACCTGTTTCCAATGATCTTCTATATTTATAGTATTTTCTAGTTGTTGGAGGACTTGGTATTTGTTTGATATTGTGACTGCGAATTTATCTTTAATTCCTTGTTCTTTAAGAAACCCTACATTGAAATACGTTCTGCCCTTATTCGTTGTAGTATACCTTTTTAATTTAATTTAAGTTTGGCTAACAGAAGATGATGATCAGAAGCTATATCTGCCCCTCTATATACTTTTACATCCTGTAAGGATGACTTAAACTTATTATTAATAAATATGTGATCAATTTGATTTTCCGTTCTATGATCTGGTGACACCCATGTAGCTTTGTGTATTCTTTTATGTTGGAATATTGTTCCTCCTAGGCTCATTTGATTAAGGGCGCAGAAATTCACAAATATCTCTCCATTCTCGTTTATATCTCCAAGTCCATGTTTTCCCATAATCTCTTCAAAGCCTCTGTTGTCTGATCCTATCTTAGCATTTAGGTCTCCCATCAAGATTATAATATCCTTGGCTCGTCTTGCATCCATCTGGCATTGTAGCTGTTTATAAAAATCATCTTTAACTGAGTCATCTTTATCGTTGGTTGGTGCATAGCATTGTATAATGTGTAATTTTATTTTGTTTTTGGTTGTTCTAAATGTTGCTCTCACCAGTCTTGGTCCCACTGCCTCCCATTCTATTAGTGTCTTCTGTGCATTCTTTGATAGCATTATAGCTACCCTTCGCTATGTTGTGCTCCTGGTTCCTGGTGTCCTGATGATAAAATCATCTCCCCTGTATTCAATTTTATTCTCTCCGCTCCCAGCCATCTTGTTTCACACATTCCAGAATATCTATCTTAGGTATATGGAAGGTTATATGACAAATATCGAAACAATGTAATAACTCATATAAGATTACTTGAAATATGAGAACACAACTGATTAAACTCCAGCTTAAGATTGCAGTCATTTTGCATATAGAGAGCACAGTCGTTTATCATTGGTGTTTTAGTTGTCTTGCGCTTTAGAGAAAATTAACATATTTATGAATTTTCTGTGGTATGTTCAATTTGATTAGACGAAGTTATTATTCAAATTTGAATCACACTTATGGTAATAAACAAAAATCCACATTTCATACCAGAAAGGGCTGTCAATTTGTGCAACATTTGTTAACCTCACTCCCACAAAATACCAGCTTCAACATTGAACAGAATGTACATGTTCGCACACAGATGGTGATACATTTCTAGAATTATAGATTAATATTTATCGATTTAATGTTTCTAAGGATTTGTGCATGGTACAAGTAAGGGTTTACGAATGATGGGACGGATAAGAAGTATATTAACAAGCGAGTTATTTACGCATTAAATAAGTATAACCGTCATCATTAGCTATATGAGATTAGACACCCATGAGACTGCACAGGATGCAATAAGCTCGAATGTGATAACAAGTAATGGTCTAGAGAGCTTTCAAACAGCACATACGACATTAACTTCCAAAAAGAATTGTGTTCGCCCTCTTCTTCTCTTTTATTTTTCCGGCGAGTATTCCTCTTCCCCTTTACACCCATTGATATATAAAGAGGAGTAAGACAGGGATACATCCTATCACCAAGCTTGTTCAATCTATACGCTGATCAAATCTTTAAAAACATCATAGAGATGCCAGGCCTACACATTAATGGAAAGATAATCAATAACCTATGATATGCTGACGATACTGTACTACTAGCAGAAAATCGTAAAAATCTACAATTACTTCATGAAATAAACAAGACAAGCAAAAAATATGGACTAGATATGAATATCAAAAAGACTAAAACTATGATCATAAACAAAGAAAATACTCAAAACCCTCAAATGGATATCAAAATTGAAGGAATAGACATGGAGACAGTTCAGAACTACAACTACCTTGGACATACTATAACCAGTGATGGAAAATGTACAACTGAAATAAACAAAAGAATAGGAATGACAAAAAGTAATTTTAATGTCATGAAGAACATACTAACATCAAAACAAATAACACCAGGGCTAAAACTAAGAGTAGCAAAATGTTACATCTTCTCAATATTCCTATATGGTGCAGAAACATAGACATTAGACAAGAAAACAGAACAGAGAATTGAAGCCTTTGAAATGTAGATATATAGAAGAATAGGTAGAATGGATGGAAGGAAAAGAAAACAAACGATGAAGTCTTAAAACAACTAAAAATTAAAGAGACCCACTAAGAACAATTCAAACAAGACAAATGCGATTTTTGGACCATGTTAAAAGACACAATAGCCTACTAAAAGTATTCCTGGAGGGAAAAATACAAGGTAAAAGAGGCAGAGGCAGACCAAGACTAACATGGACGAGTAACATCAAAAGATGGACAAATCAGTCTATGACAACCTGCACCATCAAAGCAAGAGACAGAGCAGAATGGCGCTCCATGGTAGCCAACCTTAGTTGCGGAGACGGCACTCGATGATGATGACACCTCTTCACCGACTCAGTGCTGACTAAGATCAACGCCATCCAGCGGACATCTCAAAGCTTACTTTAACATCCTTGAGCTAATGTGTTGTGTCGCATGTTACTGGCGATCATGCCGCTCAACTTCTCGCTGTCCGAAGGTTGTCTTATTAGGACAATCATATTTTGTTCATCGCGCTATCTCAATAATCCTGCCAAATATTCCTCTCTTGGTCTTCCTCAAATTTCATTGACCCGTGATGACTAAGCGTCCCAGGATCGATCATCTTACAACATGCCCAAAAAACGGTCATTGTAAAAGTCGATCACAGTTCATAACATCCTACATCACTTATTCGCAGTATTATCTCTGGTTCTAGAGCTGTTTCTGAGCAAATATATCATTTTCATTACTGACAATATTTTGTGGTCATTCCGTTTGCTGCTCTGTTGTGCTATCTTTAATGTTGTCTGGCCAACGTGTCTCCTAGTTTGGAGGTCATACAGCCCACTGTATGTCATTTTGGCCCTAATGTGACTGAGGTCTGCAGAGCCTGGAAACTAATCTCGATCATTAACTCTTTATCTGTGAGGAAATGCGTCATCGCGTTCATGCTTTCTTTCCATTACCATTAGTTTCAATGGCGAACAGCCTCGTTAACTTTCGGTTAGAAACAATCAAATATGGATGTAGCAGGGACGGATATTCAGAGGAGGCGACGGGGGCCAAGACGACATCCAATATATTTTTTTTTCAGAACACGTAACACACTCGCAATCCAGCTCAAATAGTTAGATGCCAATGTACAACCACTACCAGCCACCGTATTTCAGAGTCTGACGTGACACAGCTCAAGTGCATCTCAAATAGTTAGATGTCAATGTACAACCACTACCAGCCACCGTATTTCAGAGTCTGACGTGACACAGCTCAAGTGCATCTCAAATAGTTAGATGTCAATGTACAACTACTACCAGCCACCGTATTTCAGAGTCTGACGTGACACAGCTCAAGTGCATCTCAAATAGTTAGATGCCAATGTACAACCACTACCAGCCACCGTATTTCAGAGTCTGACGTGACACAGCTCAAGTGCATCTCAAATAGTTAGATGCCAATGTACAACCACTACCAGCCACCGTATTTCAGAGTCTGACGTGACACAGCTCAAGTGCATCTCAAATAGTTAGATGTCAATGTACAACCACTACCAGCCACCGTATTTCAGAGTCTGACGTGACACAGCTCAAGTGCATCTCAAATAGTTAGATGCCAATGTACAACCACTACCAGCCACCGTATTTCAGAGTCTGACGTGACACAGCTCAAGTGATTCCAGCTGTTACTGATAGTGAGGCTTCAACGTCTACGGATATCAAACCTACTACAATAATTGCAACCGCACAGCGACATCTATCGAACTCGCATTGTGTATGAAAGCTCGGTATGCAATTTCAGCAGTCACCTATCTCATTGCCATGACAACAGTGGTTCAAGCAATACAATGGCTTTCCATCTCTTTATCATAACATAGAAGTATATACATAGAAATGAGGCAAGACGTATCCAGTACCTCCCTTATAAGATATATCACTACGCCGCGACTTTATATTAAAAAACGTGAACACAACAGTACGAGTGGTAATCAGCAGCAAAACTATGCTATATTTTCAAAACCTGCAAATTAAATAACTAAGATAGTATGACGTAATTATAATTATGATAATTAGAGCAATTATCTAAGGAACTATTTTACGTAGTGTAAAGTATTGTAATGTTATATTTATGTCGCAAAGTATCAAGTTAAAGGTCTGCCTAAATGTAATAGTGTGAACAATTCTAAGGGGTAAAACATGAACAGGAATAAAACAAGAAATAAGAAAAAACAAGAATCAATTAGATCAAGAAGTTAATGATCTTGAATTTGTAAGGACAGCGATTCCACGTATACTACTGGTACACATTGACAGAGAGATCGCTAGACGGACTCTGAAATAGATGGAGACAACCAGAAAGTTAACCACGGCCAAAGGAGAGAGATGGGGGTCTCGCAGGCATTCCACGAACACAGATAGAAGACGTAACTAACAGTAAGAAGCGTAGAAGTGTGAAGGAATATGCCGGAGAAGATGTCCCAGAAAGACCGGATGGTTTGATGTAAAGGACCGAACAGAAGGTTCCGAGGGCTGATATATCTTCTGATGCCAAGCGATGGTAGACGCAGAGTTCTCTCTATGTCCAGCGATGGTAGACGCAGAATTCGCTCTATGTCCAGCGATAGTAGATGCAGAGTTCTCTCTATGTCCAGCGATAGTAGACGTAGAGTTCTCTCTATGTCCAGCGATAGTAGACGCAGAGTTCTCTCTATGTCCAGCGATAGTAGACGCAGAGTTCTCTCTATGTCCAGCGGTAGTAGACGCAGAGTTCTCTCTATGTCCAGCGATAGTAGACGCAGAGTTCTCTCTATGTCCAGCGATAGTAGACGCAGAGTTCTCTCTATGTCCAGCGGTAGTAGACGCAGAGTTCTCTCTATGTCCAGCGATAGTAGACGCAGAGTTCTCTCTATGTCCAGCGATGGTAGACGCAGAATTCGCTCTATGTCCAGCGATAGTAGATGCAGAGTTCTCTCTATGTCCAGCGATAGTAGACGCAGAGTTCTCTCTATGTCCAGCGATAGTAGACGCAGAGTTCTCTCTATGTCCAGCGGTAGTAGACGCAGAGTTCTCTCTATGTCCAGCGATAGTAGACGCAGAGTTCTCTCTATGTCCAGCGATAGTAGACGCAGAGTTCTCTCTATGTCCAGCGATAGTAGACGTAGAGTTCTCTCTATGTCCAGCGATAGTAGATGCAGAGCTCTCTCTATGTCCAGCGATAGTAGACGTAGAGTTCTCTCTATGTCCAGCGATAGTAGACGTAGAGTTCTCTCTACGTCCAGCGATAGTAGACGTAGAGTTTTCTCTATGTCCAGCGATAGTAGACGCAGAGTTCTCTCTATGTCCAGCGATAGTAGACGTAGAGTTCTCTCTATGTCCAGCGATAGTAGATGCAGAGTTCTCTCTATGTCCAGCGATAGTAGATGCAGAGTTCTCTCTGAGTCCAGCGATGGTAGACGCAGTTTTCTCTGATGTCCAGCGATAGTAGATGCAGAGTTCTCTCTATGTCCAGCGATAGTAGATGCAGAGTTCTCTCTATGTCAAGCGATAGTAGACGTAGAGTTCTCTCTATGTCCAGCGATAGTAGATGCAGAGTTCTCTCTGAGTCCAGCGATGGTAGACGCAGTTTTCTCTGATGTCCAGCGATAGTAGATGCAGAGTTCTCTCTATGTCCTGCGATAGTAGATGCAGAGTTCTCTCTATGTCAAGCGATAGTAGACGTAGAGTTCTCTCTATGTCCAGCGATAGTAGATGCAGAGTTCTCTCTGAGTCCAGCGATGGTAGACGCAGTTTTCTCTGATGTTCAGCGATAGTAGACGCAGAGTTCTCTCTATGTCCAGCGATGGTAGACGCAGAGTTCTCTCTATGTCCAGCGATAGTAGACGTAGAGTTCTCTCTATGTCCAGCGATAGTAGACGCAGAGTTCTCTCTATGTCCAGCGATAGTAAACGTAGAGTTCTCTCTATGTCCAGCGGTAGTAGACGCAGAGTTCTCTCTATGTCCAGCGATAGTAGACGTAGAGTTCTCTCTATGTCCAGCGATAGTAGACGTAGAGTTCTCTCTATGTCCAGCGATAGTAGACGTAGAGTTCTCTCTATGTCCAGCGGTAGTAGACGTAGAGTTTTCTCTATGTCCAGCGATAGTAGACGCAGAGTTCTCTCTATGTCCAGCGATAGTAGACGTAGAGTTCTCTCTATGTCCAGCGATAGTAGATGCAGATTCTCTCTATGTCCAGCGATAGTAGATGCAGAATTCTCTCTGAGTCCAGCGATGGTAGACGCAGTTTTCTCTGATGTCCAGCGATAGTAGATGCAGAGTTCTCTCTATGTCCAGCGATAGTAGATGCAGAGTTCTCTCTGAGTCCAGCGATGGTAGATGCAGTTTTCTCTGATGTTCAGCGATGGTAGACGCAGAGTTCTCTCTGATATGCAGCGACAGTGAACGAGATAAAATCTTTCTACGAGAGAATCTGGGTTGTCAGGAAAGATCAAGGATAGCTTTGTTTTAAGGAGTCCACTGATAGGAGTGATTGACATATGTTTTAAAGACTTCTCATGAAATGATAGACGATTGACAAGTAATCAGTAAGCGGGATGAGTGTCCTAGGACTATACAGCAGAGTTCCCAGGACTGACCACGCCAGATACCCAGAATGCCCAAGAAATATGAGGGCCTATCTGGCAATAAAAACACCAAGCTGAGACTTTGTGGGGATTCTTAGTGACTCATTCGAAGCGTATACGAGATACCAGGAAGATGTAAAGTTAGACTGATTTAGGAACCTGCCTAAGGACAGAGGAGTGTACATAGGGAATTAGGAAGTAGAAGTTATCTGCATACCCGTAGAACCATTAGCATAGTAAATAGTCAGAATGAGATATAGAACCTATAAGTGAATTCAAGAACCACGGAGAATTATAAACCAGAGAATAGTTGTCTACATAATTTTTAAGCATATTGATAATTGAATTGTGCAAGCCAATGTCAAACTAGATATAACAGAACATAATAACATTCAGAGAAGTTAGATATGACCCACTGCGTGGCCGCATATACACCGTCGATTGACTAAGAGGATCCACACAATTCTAATCTAGTATAGCGGAGACATGATTCCATTGCTGTATGATTTATGTCCAGGCTTGTAAGCATAACAATAATGATGAATATGTATGATTAACAGAATACGGAATCAAGTAGTCAGGAGAACAAATTAATAATAAAGACACTGTTATATAAAACTTCGGCAAAAAGACATATTTTGTTTACATGTAATGCTACCACTCATAACATCTGGCCTCCTCAAGCTTCGAACCCACCGTCCGCCTCTGGGATGTAATGCCGAGTTATAGTCTCACAACTACCATTACAAAATGTATGCTTTTTCTTCTGACAAAGAAATCCACTATAATATCGAGCTACATAAACATATTTAATTAGTCTCAGTTTAGGGTCCTTCATCCTGGAGGTCATGTTTCAGTTCTCAGAATTGGTGGATTTTTTATTTTTTTTATTTGGTCTATGCTCTGAGGTTCACAAAGCCTCCATAAATGGTAGTTCCCTACATAACAAAGAAGCTGAGATGGCATGGTAGTTCCATACATAACTAAGAAGCTGAGATGGCATGGTAGTTCCATACATAACAAAGAAGCTGAGATGGCGTGGTAGCTCCCTACATAACAAAGAAGCCGAGATGGCGTGGTAGTTCCCTACATAACAAAGAAGCCGAGATGGCATGGTAGCTCCCTATATAACAAAGAAGCTGAGATGGCATGGTAGCTCCCTACATAACAAAGAAGCCGAGATGGCGTGGTAGTTCCATACATAACAAAGAAGCCGAGATGGCGTGGTAGTTCCCTACATAACAAAGAAACTGAGATGGCATGGTAGTTCCCTACATAACAAAGAAGCCGAGATGGCGTGGTAGTTCCCTACATAACAAAGAAGCCGAGATGGCGTGGTAGTTCCCTACATAACAAAGAAGCTGAGATGGCATGGTAGCTCCCTACATAACAAAGAAGCCGAGATGGCGTGGTAGTTCCCTACATAACAAAGAAGCTGAGATAGCATGGTAGCTCCCTATATAACAAAGAAGCTGAGATGGCATGGTAGCTCCCTATATAACAAAGAAGCTGAGATGGCATGGTAGCTCCCTATATAACAAAGAAACTGAGATGGCATGGTAGCTCCCTATATAAACAAAGAAGCTGAGATGGCATGGTAGTTCCCTACATAACAAAGAAGCCGAGATGGCGTGGTAGTTCCCTACATAACAAAGAAGCTGAGATGGCATGGTAGCTCCCTACATAACAAAGAAGCTGAGATGGCGTGGTAGTTCCCTACATAACAAAGAAGCTGAGATGGCATGGTAGCTCCCTACATAACAAAGAAGCTGAGATGGCATGGTAGTTCCCTACATAACAAAGAAATCGAGATGGCGTGGTAGTTCCCTACATAACAAAGAAGCCGAGATGGCGTGGTAGTTCCCTACATAACAAAGAAGCTGAGATGGCATGGTAGTTTCATACATAACAAAGAAGCTGAGATGGCATGGTAGCTCCCTACATAACAAAGAAGCCGAGATGGCGTGGTATAGGTCGTTTCAAAATATTTTGAAGGTGTTTAAAATTCCATATCTCTGCAACCAATTGATTGATAATGCTGAAATTTTGCATATGATCTTGTGATTTTTTGGTCCCAAGAAGTACATTCATTTCCTCACCAACAAACGTATAGTTTTAAATATTCTTTATTTGAAGTATACAAATTTAAGGCATTTTGGTCAAACCATATATTTGGAGGAATTACCGCTTCATATGAGTGAGCACCCACGGACTTGTCATCTTGAACGTAATGCGCGCCAATTTCCCTGTTTAAGCACTAAAAAAACACATAAAACGCGTCATAGTTATAATTTTATATCCGGTGCATCCCATTTCCTGTCGTTTTGTTGTGATTTATGTGCAACGGCGTATCCTAATTATTGGGTAATTTCGTTAAATTTGTGATCTGTTAGTCAATGGGAATAAAAGTAAAGTTCCTTACATTGCAATCAGTGGCAATAAAGGTGTATAAATATTTTTGCATAGAAGCTAAGCGTGGAAAACTGTATCGAAGCATCTCAAAGCCAGAAAAGAGAACTATTCACGCATTGGGTATAAGCAAACGCTTTTTCAAACAAGTGCTTAAAGCTAACGGAGTGTCCAGTTCAATCAAGACTACGACGCTAGGAAGAAAGAAAGTAGTAGATAGTTTTGACAAGGAAGTGATTAGAAGAGCAATTTGTAAAATGTTCGATTCCAAAGAAACTGTGACTTTAAGAAAACTGAAAATTCGACTGAGAGCAGAAAATGACATTGTTGTGTCGAAAACAACATTATGGAGAACTGTTAGAAGCATCGGTTTTACGTTTAGAAAGTACGATAGTGGTAGAAATGTCATCTGCGAGAAGCCGCACTTAGTTTCTATGAGGAGTAAATATTTACGTGAAGTACGGGAAATGCGTAACCAAGGTTATGATATTGTATTTCTAGATGAATCTTGGATAAATTCTCACCACACAAGTGCAAAGGAATGGCAGTTATCAGATGGAAGTATTAAAAGATGTGTACCCACTGAAAAAGGACAGCGTATTATAATGGCACATGCAGGCAGCCGAAAAGAAGGGTTGGTGAAAAATGCAGAACTTATATTCACCTCTAATTATACTGACAACAGGGACTATCACACCGAGATGAATGGCCATATATTTAGAGAGTGGATTGAAAATACTCTTCTTCCAATTCTAGACAGACCATCCTGTCTGGTAATGGACAACGCGTCGAACCACAACGCTGTGGCAGAAGAAGACAAAATTCCTACATCTACCAGTACAAAAGATGTTATAAAGATTTGGCTAAGAAAGGAAGGAATTCCATTTAACGAGGGATTTTTGAAACCCGAATTACTGTCACTTGTTAAGAAAAAAAGACCAAAGTATTCCAAATAGACAAAATCATTCAACAGCATGGTCATACGTGCTTGAGACTGCCCCCTTATCATCCACAATTAAACCCCATTGAACTCGTTTGGGCAAAAATTAAAGGGCAGGTGGCAGCTGAGAATACAAGTTTTAAACTATGCGATATAAAAGGACTGACATATGCTGCTCTATCACAGATTGACAAAGATTTTTGGTGCAAATGTGAAGATCATGTCTTAAAAGAAGAAAATGACTATTGGAAAAAAGATGGACTATCGTTCGTTCAGCCCAGATTAGTAATCAATATGTTAGACTCCTCTGATTCAGAATAAATGAAATAATAATGGACGTTTTTATATGTCCGCATGATCAATCTTTAGCTAAAGTTGATAACGTTTTGAAAATGTAAAGATTCTTGATATGTGTACTGCAGGCATGCAAAGAAACTAAATCACTTTCATATGTCTTGTTTACGTAAAATAATGAAAGTCACATGGAAAGACATAAAACGAACAATGTAGCTCTTTACAGTGAAGAGGATCCGTGCTTACATCGGACTCTTTAGTCACATGCGTACCCATAAACAATAACTTTGCTTGATATGTCATGCTCGTTATCGCTCGCAACGGATAATTAATTTTTTAAAATGTATTCTTTGTTGTATATTGTTTAAATAGTTTTCATTAATGGAACTGTTTATACGCTGATTTGTTTTAGACCGTCTGTAAAGGCTATAACATTGACATTCTCATAGTATTTTAAAGAAAGTAAACAATAGAAAGTAAACAGTTGATAAACGCCTCCAACTTTCAAGTTGTGTAGAGACGCCTATGTCGAGAAGCTGATTTCCATTAATGTACGGTAAATTATTTTCTCCAGGAGCAAAAAGATCCGTAAATTCACTGAGATCAAAGGAAAGTGCTGCTTCATGATGAAGCATACTTCCTACATCATTAAATTTTGTGAAATCGGTGGGACCTTGGAAAAACAAGGCCAGATGCAAAAAATCAAGTTTGTAAGTGCAGGGAAAGAGGAGATATTTCATGTTAATCGTGAACATTTAGATTTGAAACGACCAATAGTTCCCTACATAACAAAGAAGCTGAGATGGCATGGTAGTTCCATACATAACAAAGAAGCCGAGATGGCGTGGTAGTTCCCTACATAACAAAGAAGCTGAGATGGCATGGTAGTTCCATACATAACAAAGAAGCTGAGATGGCATGGTAGTTCCATACATAACAAAGAAGCTGAGATGGCATGGTAGTTCCATACATAACAAAGAAGCTGAGATGGCGTGGTAGTTCCATACATAACAAAGAAGCTGAGATGGCGTGGTAGTTCCATACATAACAAAGAAGCTGAGATGGCATGGTAGTTCCATACATACCAAAGAAGCTGAGATGGCGTGGTAGTTCCCTACATAACAAAGAAGCTGAGATGGCGTGGTAGTTCCCTACATAACAAAGAAGCTGAGATGGCATGGTAGTTTCCTACATAACAAAGAAGCTGAGATGGCATGGTAGTTCCATACATAACAAAGAAGCTGAGATGGCATGGTAGTTCCATACATAACAAAGAAGCTGACATGGCATGGTAGCTCCCTACATAACAAAGAAGCTGACATGGCATGGTAGCTCCCTACATAACAAAGAAGCTGAGATAGCATGGCAGCTCCCTACATAACAAAGAAGCTGAGATGGCATGGCAGCTCCCTACATAACAAAGAAGCTGAGATTGCATGGTAGTTTCCTACATAACAAAGAAGCCGAGATGGCATGGTAGCTCCCTACATAACAAAGAAGCTGAGATGACATGGTAGTTCCCTACATAACAAAGAAGCTGAGATGGCATGGTAGCTCCCTACATAACAAAGAAGCTGAGATGGCATGGTAGTTTCCTACATAACAAAGAAGCTGAGATGGCGTGGTAGTTCCATACATAACAAAGAAGCTGAGATGGCATGGTAGCTCCCTACATAACAAAGAAGCTGAGATGGCGTGGTAGTTCCCTACATAACAAAGAAGCTGAGATGGCGTGGTAGTTCCCTACATAACAAAGAAGCTGAGATGGCGTGGTAGTTTCCTACATAACAAAGAAGCTGAGATGACATGGTAGTTCCCTACATAACAAAGAAGCCCAGATGGCATGGTAGTTTCCTACATAACAAAGAAGCTGAGATGGCAGGGTAGCTCCCTACATATCAAAGGAGCCAGATGGCATGGTAGCTCTCTACATTACAAAGGAGCCCAGATGGCATGGTAGCTCTCTACATTACAAAGGAGCCAGATGGCATGGCAGCTCTCTACATAATAAAGGAACTGAGATGGCATGGAAACTCCATACATAACAAAACGGCTGAGATGACATGGTAACTCCCGAAATTACAATCTTCAAAGGTGAAATGATTACAGAACAGAACTAACTATTCAACGAAATTAGATTGGCCATTCCCAACGAGAACGAAAAAAAGCAAAAGTAGGCTCAGCCATGACCCTCCCCACACAGACTGGAATGACAGGATTCCACACATTTGGTGTGATCAATTCTGACCTTTTATTTTTTTTTAAACATTTCCTGTTATTGCTGCTCCCTTGATCATGTTGTGTTGCAATAGATCTTCAATCGATTTCTTAAGTTCTCCGAAATCTTCTTCTTCTGTCCATCCTCATTTGAGTTTCAGCGTCGAAGGGAGATATATTTTGTGATCTTTTGCTCGTCTGTTGACCTCTCCTGCTGTGATGTTTCCTGGTTTTTATAAAATTCCATCAACCCATCTTTTTCGTGATCGGCTCTTGGATCTGGAGTTTGTCGAACGTTCGATGTGTCGTATTTTAATCTTTATGTCCGATTACATGGCCAAACGATTTTTATGTTGTTTCCTTATGTATTTAATGACGGAAATTATTCACCAGAGATTGTCCAGTATATGAGGACAAGATCCCTGTTGCTGCAAGTGAGGTTTTACGGTTCATAATATTTGCCAGTTGTCCGTGATTCACAAACATTGGGTAATAGTTGATAACAAGGAATGGGTAGAGAAAGCAGAAGATACAGATTTTGAGATGAATGGAAGAAAATGTCTAAGAAAACAAAATGAAGTGAGTTAAAGAAATATTATTTGTAAAGATATAGATGATTGTTTATTGAAACAGCATTGTCTCAAACCAGACATTTGATCTGTAATCGCATAGTTCATAAACTTTAATCTTGATTTGGTACATAATGGTCTTAATCTGTGCTCCACACGATGAGATTTGTTAAGGGAAGCTATTCATATATTTATTGTAACTTCTACGGATGCTTTAAACAGTCTGCTTCAGGAGAGATTGTAACACAAACTAAAATATGACACAGGGTGTGTAAAACAGACTGAAATATGACACAGCATGTGTAAAACAGACTGAAATATGACACAGCATGTGTAAAACAGACTGAAATATGACACAGCATGTGTAAAACAGACTGAAATATGACACAGAATGTGTAAAACAGACTGAAATATGACACAGAATGTGTAAAACAGAATGAAATATGACAAAGAATGTGTAAAACAGACGGAAATATGACACAGCATGTGTAAAACAGACTGAAATATGACACAGAATGTGTAAAACAGAATGAAATATGACAAAGAATGTGTAAAACAGACGGAAATATGACACAGAATGTGTAAAACAAACTAAAATAAGACACAGTATATGTAAAACAGACTGAAATATTACAAAGAATGTGTAAAACAGACTGAAATATGACACAGAATGTGTAAAACAGACTGAAATATGACACAGAATGTGTAAAACAGACTGAAATATGATACAGAATGTGTAAAACAGACTGAAATATGACACAGAATGTGTAAAACAGACTAAAATAAGACACAGAATGTGTAAAACAGACTGAAATATGACACAGAATGTGTAAAACTGACTAAAATATGACACAGAATGTGTAAAACTGACTAAAATATGACACAGAATGTGTAAAACAAACTAAAATATGACACAGAATGTGTAAAACAAACTAAAATATGACACAGAATGTGTAAAACAGACTGAAATATAATACAGAATGTGTAAAACGGACTGAAATATAACACAGAATGTATAAAACAGACTGAAATATGATACATAATATGTAAAACAGACTGAAAAATAACACAGAATATGTAAAACAGACTGAAAAATTACACAGAATATATATGTAAAATGGACTGAAAAATGACACAGAATTCGTCAAACGCACCCACAGAGTTTGGATATGGAAAAGTACCGATTCCTACAGAAAACAGGAAATAATAAATAAAATGAAAGGAAAGAAAAACTGCACATAATTTGTGAATGTGTAATCTATTTTTATTGCAAATTTTCATGTCAAATGAAACTAACGGGACAAACCAACAAAGAATAGCTGTAAAGCTGTACATGGAGAAGAGGCTGGATGCGCATCGATCACGTGATCAGATTGGACGAAAGGAGACTCCACGAAATGGCTTCATATAGATATAGGGTGGCAAAAGATAACAAGGAAGATCAAAAGAAACTTCATCTAAAACAATTAACAGAGAGAGCACAAATATGGGATTCAAAACAAAACATGAATGTTGACAGGATCGCTAATGACAATGTGTTAGAGTGTCTTTCCCTCAGCTACAACTAGCCAAAAATACTTTACTTATAAATGTGATGTTTCTTAAGTAAAGAGAAAATGATGTCTATATCTTTTATTGGTTGCTAGCCCTGAAAATAACTTTTGTTGAGTGAACAACGACGCTGAGATATTATACTTTCACCCCTGAAACATCCGATGTTATTACATAGTGTTTAACAGCGAGTTAGCCGTCACGCTGTCATCTTTACTCACTAGGCAGGCCGGGTAGTTTGTTTCCGTTACCACAGCATGGCGTCTTGGTTAGCTCTGATTCGTAGACCTATGACACCAGAAATACATTAACTACAGACATTTACTTGGAAGGGAGCCGCCATAGCTCAGTGGTTAGTGAACTGGACTACAAAAGACGGCTTCCGGGTTCACCCAGCCTTAAATGGGTACTGGATTTTTTTCTAGGAAAGTAAAGCGGCACGGGCGTAATACCGACCACATTACCCCTACAATCATGTGCTGAAAGTCTGTACAATTTATGGTCACTAACACCATATTCCCTATACGTCACTTGGCGTGACGGGGCTCTCTACTTTTTTTTTTTTTTAACTTACATACATTTACAACGATCTGTAGATCGTTGAATGCCAACAGCTCATGTACAACGCCATGCTCCCTATTTATTTGTAACCTAAAATGAGTTTTTTAAAGTTGGGGTAGAGAGAGTGCAGAACAAGATAACGTAGTGTACGGACAATATGTCAATAGTACCAATATCCTTCTCCCGAGACCATACGCACATTATGGTACTGTGGTGGTAGGTATCACGTCACTATATTAAATTATCTTTACGACATTTCCCCATTACTGGGGTCTGTCGGGGGAAAGGGGGGGGAATTATTGGACTGGAGAATAAAGACCGCTTGTCCAGTGCTACTAAGAATGGCAAAACTAAGCGAAACTAAGAATGGCAAAATGTTACGTCTTCTCAATATTCATGTATGGTGCAGAAACATGGACATTAGACAAGAAAACAGAACAGAAAATTGAAGCCTTTGAAATGTGGATTTATAGAAGAATAGGTAGAATTGGATGAAAACAAAAGATAACAAACGATGAAGTTTTAAAACAGCTGAAAATAAAAAGAGAACTACCAAATACAATCAAGACAAGACAAATGAAATTTTTGGGCATGTTAAAAGACACAACAGCCTACTAAAAGTAATATTGGAAGGAAAAATACAAGGTAAAAGAGGCAGAGGCAGACCAAGACTAACATGGACGAGTAACACCAAAAGATGGACAAGTCAATGTATGTCAGACTGCACCATCAAAGCAAGAAACAGAGTAGAATGGCGATCCATGGTAACCAACCTTCGTTGCGGAGAAGGCACACGATGTTGATGATGATGATGTCCAGTGCAGTCGCCGCGAGATGTTCGGGTCTGAGTTTTAATTTCAACCCCGATAGAAACAACTTTTGACCTTACCGGGATCCGAACCGGCGTTCCCTAGGAGTTAATACTTCGGCCACCCGCCCTCCTATAGACAGTGTCTTTTTATTGAGTGAACAACTATATTTCTCCCTGACATAGATAGATAACCTCTGGTATAACTTTTCAAAGACTGAGAACTTCTATGACATGTTGGTACGTAACAAATAATTTCGCCAGGATTGTGAAATGAAACCTGACCATCTTCTCTAAAGTCAAGAGCACTAACGACCTCGGTACCGAGTTTTTGTTTGTTTGGGTTTTTTTTTTTTTAAGTGGGAGACCCAATGAAACCACCACTCAGGTTACTCAAGAATTCCAACCAGGACACTTGATACTGTGTGACTATGTCACCTGAAACATCCAGACAGCCGCGTTGTGACAACTAGGAACCAGGTTAAAAATAACGCGTCCAGCTAATGACATCACATCCACTCTGACCTCGTGATCTTTGTCGCGAGGGGGGAGGGGGCCGCGCGTTAGAATATGTTATTATTTTATTGGTGTATACTTATGTTAGCCTGGAAGCGACGTAGCACAAAAGTCTCGTCGGTTAGGAAAGGTCAAGCTAATGGTTAACTCTTCTACAGTTGTATTTGAATGGTGTATGCAAGATATAAAATCTCGGAGACAGAAATAGATGCAGCCACAGGTAGACTGTTAACGGGTGTTTTTTTTGCATTTTTTTTTGGGGGGGGGGGGGGGAGAGGAGAGAGAGGAAATTACGATTTTGTGGTCGAGACAGAGGCGCCCAACTTGAGCGCTAATGACACCAGCTAGTCTTGTACAATCGAAGCCCTACACAATATTACACACGTCCTTACTCTTGTGCATGTATTCACCCAGTCGCTATATTGCACTTCATCATTTATTATATTACACTTCATCACCCGGTGACTATATTACACTTCATCATCCACCTGGTGACTATATTACACTTCATCATCCACCTGGTGACTATATTACACTTCATCATCCACCTGGTGAGTATATTACACTTCATCATCCACCTGGTGACTATATTACACGTCATCATCCACCTGGTGACTATATTACACTTCATCATCCACCTGGTGACTATATTAACACTTCATCATCCACCTGGTGACTATATTACACTTCATCATCCACCTGGTGACTATATTACACTTCATCATCCACCTGGTGACTATATTACACTTCATCATCCACCTCGTGACTATATTACACTTCATCATCCACCTGGTGACTATATTACACTCATCATCCACACGGTGACTATATTACACTTCATCATCCACCTGGTGACTATATTACACTTCATCATCCACACGGTGACTATATTACACTTCATCATCCACCTGGTGACTATATTACACTTCATCATCCACCTGGTGACTATATTACACTTCATCATCCACCTGGTGACTATATTACACTTCATCATCCACACGGTGACTATATTATACTTCTTATCCATCCGGTGACTATATTATACTTCATTATCCAAACGGTGACTATATTACACTTCATCATTCACCCGGTGATATATTACATTTCATCATTTATTATATTACACTTCATCATCCCCCCCGGTGACTATATTACACTTCATCATCCACCCGGTGACTATATTACATTTCATCAACCACCCGGTGACTATATTACACTTCATCATCCACCCGGTGACTATATTACATTTCATCAACCACCCGGTGACTATATTACACTTCATCATCCACCCGGTGACTATATTACATTTCATCATTATTATATTACACTTCATCATCCCCCCCCCGGTGACTATATTACACTTCATCATCCACCCGGTGACTATATTACATTTCATCAACCACCCGGTGACTATATTACATTTCACCAACCACCCGGTTACTATATTACACTTCATCAACCACCCGGTGACTATATTACATTTCATCATCCACCCGGTGTGACTATATTACTCTTCATCATTCACCCGGTGACTATATTACATTTCATCAACCACCCGGTGTGACTATATTACTCTTCATCATCCACCCGGTGTGACTATATTACTCTTCATCAACCACCCAGTAACAATATTACATTTCATCAACCACCCGGTGACTATATTACTCTTCATCATCACCTGGTGACTATATTACATTTCATCAACCACCCGGTAACAATATTACATTTCATCAACAACCGGTGACTATATTACACTTCATCAACCACCCGGTGACTATATTACATTTCATCAACCACCCGGTAACAATATTACATTTCATCAACTACCCGGTGACTATATTACTCTTCATCATCCACCTGGTGACTATATTACATTTCATCAACCACCCGGTAACAATATTACACTTCATCAACCACCCGGTAACAATATTACATTTCATCAACCACCCGGTGACTATATTACACTTCATCAACCACCTGGTGACTATATTACACTTCATCAACCACCGGTGACTATATTACATTTCATGAACCACCCGGTGACTATATTACACTTCATCAACCACCCGGTGACTATATTACACTTCATCATCCACCCGGTGACTATATTACTCTTCATCATTCACCCGGTGACTATATTACATTTCATCAACCACCCGGTGACTATATTACACTTCATCATCCACCCGGTGTGACTATATTACTCTTCATCAACCACCCGGTAACAATATTACATTTCATCAACCACCCGGTGACTATATTACTCTTCATCATCCACCTGGTGACTATATTACATTTCATCAACACCCGGTAACAATATTACATTTCATCAACAACCGGTGACTATATTACACTTCATCAACCACCCGGTGACTATATTACATTTCATCAACCACCGGTAACAATATTACATTTCATCAACACCGGTGACTATATTACTCTTCATCATCCACCTGGTGACTATATTACATTTCATCAACCACCCGGTAACAATATTACACTTCATCAACCACCGGTAACAATATTACATTTCATCAACCACCCGGTGACTATATTACACTTCATCAACCACCTGGTGACTATATTACACTCATCAACCACCCGGTGACTATATTACATTTCATGAACCACCCGGTGACTATATTACACTTCATCAACCACCCGGTGACTATATTACACTTCATCATCACCCGGTGACTATATTACACTTCATCAACCACCGGTGACTATATTACACTTCATCAACCACCGGTGACTATATTACACTTCATCAACCACCCGGTGACTATATTACATTTCATGAACCACCCGGTGACTATATTGCACTTCATCAACCACCCGGTGACTATATACACTTCATCAACCACCCGGTGACTATATTACACTTCATCAACCACCCGGTGACTATATTACACTTCATCAACCACCCGGTGACTATATTACATTTCATGAACCACCCGGTGACTATATTACACTTCATCAACCACGCGGTGACTATATTACACTTCATCAACCACCCGGTGACTATATTACACTTCATCATCCACCCGTAAATGTTCGTGTATGCGTTGCGTTGTAATTTATAGGGAGAGATATCTGCATAAAGTGAATTAATTCAAGAATAATATAGAGAAAAGAGAAATGGACATGCGACTAACGATTCCCAGATATAATTAGGAAGACAGGCTGGGCATATGTCGGACATGTGTTGACAAGAGACAAGTGAATTTTAAAATGTGTTCTTATATAGGAAACATCAGGATGCAGAAAAAGAGGAAGACATAGAGAACACTGATAAGAGAAGCAAAGTTTGCCGGCATAAACTCAAGCGATAAGAATGAACATCTCGTCCAGAAAATAGATGAGTTGTGAAATAAATTCTACGGGCCTATGCGACATCTAGCGGGGCTGGAAAGATCAAGATATGTGCGTCTTTTCGACCAAAAACATTCGACTTCAGCACGCCATTTTTTTGGATACTGGCTTGCCGTCCTTTTTTATCGTTACAGGTTTGGCTTGATTTGTTTATCTGTTTCCCCAACCACTATAAGTAGGATCTTGATCAGTTGTAGTTCACTGATCCTAACGTGAAGAGTCAATTCTGAGTCTCCGAACACCTTCAGTCCTTGTGCCGTCCGGTGATTGGTCCAGGAACTTGGACTCACCAGTTTTATTAAAACATGCGGTTAAAACAAAATTATTGCTGAGAAAATGCCAAACTGGCAACCGCAAAAAAAAATGTTATATTAATTAGTTACTTATCCGTCCGAATTTCTATGATAAAAAGACATGAGCGATGACTTTCGTCTGCCCTTACCTGTCAAGAAACGCTTAACTCAAGCTCCAAATGTCAAAATGAACACCAAATGCCAACAGACCAGTACATCAGCTCTCTAGCTACAGGTAAAGCATGGTCCATCTTATACCTCACTGTTACTGCTGGTGCATTGGTAGAATCGACACAGGTGAGCCACATGCAATTATTTAAGTCTATTCTCCCCAAGGAGAGTGTGTAAAGTACGATGTACAAGTTTCCTGAGAGTGAAATGCTGATTATCTAACCAGATTTTTTCGCGCTTCCAAGATCTAAAAAGTGAGGTATTGCTGATACTAAAAATATGCCGCAATAAAGTTCGATGTGCCGGGTTCAAGGACGCAATTATTGCAGCTCGCTATTTAAAGTAACAAGGCGTTCTTTTCATAGTGAACGAAGATGAAAAAAAAATAAGAAAACTGGGAAAGAACTAAAAGAAAAATAATGACAACTAAACGAGGGAGGAGAAAATAAAAGTAGTAGTAGTAGTAGTAGTAGTAGTAGTAGTAGTAGTAGTAGTAGTAGTAGTAGTAGTAGTAGTAGTAGCAGCAGCAATAATATTAGTAGCAACAGCAGTAATATTAGTAGCAACAGCAGCAGTTCTAGCTTTAGCAGTTTTCTTGGTAGTTTACTAATTTAGGTACATAAATTATTTTAGCTAAACAAATGGTCGCCCCTTAGTTGACGTCACAACAAAACTACAGTAGTTACCAAATACTACAAATTATCTCTATGTTCATCACTAACGACTGACCGCACGTATTTGAGTGTATCAACTGCTTGTAGTTAAATATTTCATTTAATTTTTGCAACAAGGATTAGGGTTAGGGGTTACCCTAACGTTTTCTTTCCTATCCATGTGTCAAATTTAATTCAAAAGTTTACAAACTATACAGTCTGGTAAGAATATCCTCAAAAGAAAGTAATCATTGCTATGCACATCATTGAGTTATACTTCAAAATGATGAAACACTGTAGCGGTTATTTGCTGGGGTTTGAAGCCAATACAAGAAAGGCTAGGCTTCATGAATATAAGTCGGCGATGACTCTCAGCTGGAAAAAATACCCAAGTTATCTCTAGCTCTGGAAAGTTGCAACTTGGTCTAGTCAGGAGAGTAGTATTAGAGTAGGAAAAATAACGATGTTAACACAGTGTACAGTGACAGCTTTCTATTCTGTTCTATTCTGCTCTATTCATGGAACTAGTTTTCATTGTAGTCAATAATTGTAATTCCCCATATCCGCTGCGCCACTTGTCACAGCATTTTCCAAAATGCATAGGTAAATTCCGTTGACAAGGTCGCTCTGTGCACGTCCTACCCAAATGCACAGACGACGACTCCAGACTTCCTTAGTCGCCTCTTACGATGGCGTAGGTAGGTAACAGTGGCTCTATACTTTTTCCCCTCACTGTGGGAGCCACTGCAACCACACGTGCTAGCTTTACATAAGAGGGCATTCTCACAACAATGACTCTCTGGCCTAAATACGCATTCCTCGGAAAACAACAAAGAATAGGACACACAGAACATGAGAAGCGCACTAAGATCTAACTATATTATAGAATGACCACGACAGACAAAAGAGATAATACTAAGGTATACTAAGAATACTAAGGAGAAAAGGCAAGCTGGATCCAAATAAAGTCGCAAAGAACTCAGACGTTCTGTTCGAAATGTGTGAATTAGCACAGTCCAATCACGGAAGAGCACCTGTGAGTGAGCTGAACTACTGGGATATAATCTAGACATCAACAGCACATTTCATAAAGACCACCCTGGTGACGACTTTCGGAGTTCTTTCTTTATTAAATGTGAAATGTGGAAGCAAGGCGCCTGACAGCAAAAGAGCTGGCAGCTGTCAACGACTCATAGTGGATAAATAAACCAGAACCATCCAGAGCTACTCCACATCGATGTCCCTAGAAAGAGACCAACCAGTTTAGTCTATGCAAGCGAGTATAGATAAGGCAACCCGGTGTCCAAAAAATATGTGCTGAACTCGTATGTTTTCATCCGAAACGGGCAAATAAACCACAACGCAGTGCATCAACGTCATCTCAATATCCTGTTAAGGACGGATGACGTGGACGATTATCATTTCCTTTGATGCTCATCGGGTGAACACCAGAAAAAGAAAGAACACGTGAAATGCAACATAAGCTAACATACGTAATATTCAAAGAAGATAACAGGAGACCTCGCGCATTGACAGTCCCCTACCAGCTGTAAAAATATGCACCTAATTCATAGAACTAGCAAATGCAAAAACTGTGAACAAAAAGGGCAGGTGTAAAAATATGAACCTAGCTCAGAGAAGTAGCGTAGAATAGAACTCGATTCACTACTAATTCATCAATAACGTTTCAATTGCTGTAAAATTAAACACTTTTAACATAATCGCCATTACAAATAGTGAGACAAGTTTTAGTTCAATGACTTCAATGTTGCAATCTTTGTCAATAATTAATGTCTACACATCAAGCTAGTCTCTCTCATGTCTGCACGTACGCTGCCCTGAATTGTTTCATTATCAGAGTTGAGAAATCATTATATCCGTTCCTGGAGCTTGGAAGTCCCTGTACCAAACGCAGTAATTAGTGCGATGGCTTGATGTTAAAGATCGCACGAGTTCAATTCCGGCTTGACGTTCTTCAGTTAATACAGCTCAGCTTGAAGTTCTTCAGTTAATACAGCTGAGCTTGAAGTTCTTCAGTTAATACAGCTGAACATGACGTACTTCAGTAATACAGCTGAGCATGACGTTCTTCAGTTAATACAGCTGAGCTAAAAGTTGTTCAGTTAATACAGTTGAGCCTGAAGACCTTCAGTTAATACTGCTGAGCTAAAAGTTCTTCAGTTAATACAGCTGAGCTTGAAGTTCTTCAGTTAATACAGCTGATCATGACGTTCTTCAGTTAATACAGCTGAGCATAACGTACTTCAGTTAATACAGCTGAGCTTGAAGACCTTCAGTTAATACTGCTGAGCTAAAAGTTGTTCAGTTAATACAGCTGAGCTAAAAGTTCTTCAGTTAATACAGCAGAGCATGACGTTCTTCAGTTAATACAGTTGAGCTAAAAGTTCTTCAGTTAATACAGCTGAGCTAAAAGTTGTTCAGTAATACAGCTGAGCTAAAAGTTGTCAGTTAATACAGCTGAGCTAAAAGTTCTTCAGTTAATACAGCTGAGCTAAAAGTTGTTCAGTTAACACAGCTGAGCATAAAGTTATGCAGTTAATACAGCTGAGCATGACGTTCTTCAGTTAATACAGCTGAGCATGGCGTTCTTCAGTTAATACAGCTGAGCATGGCGTTCTTCAGTTAATACAGCTGAGCATGGCGTTCTTCAGTTAATACAGCTGAGCATGACGTTCTTCAGTTAATACAGCTGAGCATGACTTTCTTCAGTTAATACAGCTGAGCATGACGTTCTTCAGTTAATACAGCTGAGCATGGCGTTCTTCAGTTAATACAGCTGAGCATGACGTTCTTCAGTTAATACAGCTGAAAAAAAGGAATGCTACAGGCGCATTGAGTCGGGCAAGTAATAACTGCGAAGAAGAGCGCCACCACTAAGTGTTGTGGCCTAGTATGTTACCTTTCTACGACACTATATGTTATATGACTCGACTTAATCCATCTCAGTTGTGCGCTGGTTGCACCATACAGCCCATATATAACGATCCATACTTAACCTTAATGGTTTGATATCTCTACATGCAGGTGTATAAATTATGCGTTAGCCGTTGTCGCTGTTTCTTGCCTTTATAATTCATAATGGTAATGACTGCATAAAGCAAACATAATTTACGTTGTGTCCCTATTTCGAGAACTTCACCCCGATACATGCGACTTCAGCACGCCATTTCTGAATACCGAGTTTTCCTTTTCCTCTAATACTCATATAATAACTGGTAATAAAGGCATCGAATGGATACAAGGAGACCATTTGGAGGACCTGGACTTTGCTGATGACATAGTTTCATCAGCAATCAGATAAAAACGATGCAGGAAAACACAAATGAACTATCATCAATAGCCAGCAAAATTGGGCTTGAGGTCAATCATGAAAAGACTAAAGTCATGAAAAGTTTAATTCCAACAAGTGACAAAATATACATGGAAAACAAACCAGTAGAAGAGATCGATCACTTCATCTATCTTGAAGTCACATTGATCGAGAAGGGATACGAGCAAAGAAATAGAATCAGACTGGCTAAAGCAGCAATGTCTTTCAGAAGCCTTGAAAAGTTGTGGAAATCAAAACTCATTAGCACAAACACAAAACTTAGGCTATTCAAATCAAATGTACTATCAACCTTACGTATGCGTGTGAAAGCTGGAAAACAACAAGAGATATAGAAACAAAGTTGAACGCATTCGAAAATAAATGTCTAAGGAAAATATTGGTATAGAATGGAACGAATTCAAAACAACGAGGAAATTAGAGAAATCGCCAATCAACCACTAATATCTTCAGTAATAAAGAAAAGACGATGGTCATACGTTGGACATGTGATGAGAAGAGATAATAAATCGAATAGCAAAGCAAGCCCTCATATGGGAAACAACAGGTAAAAGAAAAAAGAGGAAGACCCAGGAGACACTGAGAAGAACATTGATGAGAGAGGCAAGAGCAGCAGGAATCGGCTCCCTCAATGAGATAGAACTGCTTGCACAGAACAGAGGACACATGGCGAGATTTGATAAAATATCTTTAAAAGAAAACTGCTAGAACAAAAATTCATATAGGAGAGGTGTATCTTGGTCTACGCCCTATGGGCCGGTTACGGCTCGAAAGGTCAATAGATAGAGATAGATAGAATACTCATATTCATTTGACCAAATAACAACACCCAAAGGCCACCCTGCGGGAGGTGTAATATGGTCTCTGTCAGCTTCTATTCACTGATTAAACATCCGCAGTCAGCTATGAGTCTGGATGTTTTAGCTTAATATATTGTAAGCGATTCGTGACCACCATAGTCATTCACTTTGATTCTCTCAAAGTATAGATCGTGAATTTTCCACGTAAACAAACACACCGAAACAATTATATATATATATATTATATACAATACATATATTATATATATATATATATATATATATTATATATATAGCAATGACCAAATTTTCTGGGACTGCTGTAGTTTCTGAAGAAGCTGGTGAATACGGGCCGCATACCAACATGTGGTGTACACGTCAGAGTTATATGTAGTAGTCCTTGATAACAACTTCTTGTTCTCTCTGTCCCAGGTTTACAAAACAGCCACTGACTGGTACGCTTTGCTGTGTTTGTACGGCAATAATAGGATTACTCAACCTCGTGTGGCCCGAGACTATCTTTCCCAGAGTGAGCCTTGCCCACATCGTTGTTTCCACTGTGTTCAGCAAGGTTTGCCTCGTTTTTCGAATTACTTCTGAAGTCCACATCAATCCCTCAGAAGCCCACCACATTCCATCTGAATCCACCACATTCCTTCTGAAGCCCACCACACTCCATCTGAAGCCCACCACACATCTGAAACCCACCGCCTTCCCTCTAAAGATCGCATCTCTCCCTCAGAAGTCTACCGCATTTCCCCATAAGCCCCACAACATATCAATCTGTTCGACTCCACCGTGAAACAAATCCCTCTCCACTTAATTGGAAAATGACAGGTCCAATCCACTTCGCTACCCAATCCTCTGGTTAAAATTGTCCCAGCAGCGTGGAAGCTGACCTTATACGAATGGCTTCTCCAATACTGAAGCCCAAATTTCAACATTGTGGAGCTATTATTAGCTGATAAACCAAAGCCATGACAAATGTTGCTACACGTCCCAGAGTGGTACTCTCAAGATTCACTCTGAAAATTAACACCAAATCGTTGCTGCCGTTTCACAGCTGCAGTGTATGGTAGTTTAGTGTTATGAACGGCGAATGACCTCGGTTGCTGTCTTTGAAAGGCATGGGGCGGTCTGTTTCAAATGAAAGTAGCGAAAATTCTACCTGAGAGAGAAAGAGACAGAGAGAGAGAGAGAGAGAGAAGAGAGAGAGAGAGAGACAGACAGATAGAAGAGTCGGGACAGTAAGGGTAGGAGCGAGAGGGGAAAATGCTTTACCAAATTGTAAAAGCGTGTCCGCGAGATCATCAAAGAAAATAATCTGTTTCTAAAAATTACTTTTGATATTTACACATTGTGTATGAATCCTTGTATTTGTGAGTCCTTACATATGCGAGTTCTTGTTTATTCATTAATCACGCCTGATCTTTGAATATATCACTCTTAAACATCGCATTTACTCGTCCATTGTAACATTCTTCTTCTTTCTTTCAACTCAATGTGGGGCACAGATCATCAACAAAACATTTCTAAGCAGTATTGTTCCCTGCCATTTTCTTAAGATTGTTCAGTCTTTACTGTCCCCTCAGCCCTCAGCTCTGCTTTCACCTGTCGTCTTCAAGTATATTTTAATCTTCCTATTTGTCCCCTCACCTGGGGGTTCCAGAAAGCACATGTTGTGTAACACTCTCAGTTGTTTTTCCGCAGTGTCCAATTTAGCACCATCGTCCTTTCCCATTATTCTAAATTAGTGATTTTGTCCATTGCAACATTATTTATCACATATTTAAGCATATATAACTTTAGCATCTTATTATATCATTCATTGTTAAGAATATTATTCACATATGTCGTGATTCAACGTTTTCTCACTCATTTCTACATAATCTCTCAAATACCAGAGTATAACGCCATCAAAACTCCTTGCTTCATCACTTACCATAACATTATCTCTCAAATCCCAGAGTACAGCGCCACCAAACTCTTTGTTTCCTCACGTATTTTATATTACCCCTCCAATCTCCGAGTTATTCCCTCATTCATTTTTATATTACCCCTCCAATCTCCGAGTTATTTCCTCACTCATTGTTATATTACCCCTCCAATCTCCGAGTTATTTCCTCACTCATTGTTATATTACCCCTCCAATCTCCGAGTTATTTCCTCACTCATTTTTATATTACCCCTAAAATCCCAGAGTCATTGTTTCCTCACTCGACGTTCGGACAAACGTGTTCGATTCCCGCTTTGAGCAGTGTGAATTGTACTCGTGGTTAGAAAAAAAATACCCCCACGTCGACCCCACCCAGCCGTGGCAGAAATGGGTACCAGGGTAGTACTCTGGGAAGGTGAAGAATGCCGCCTCGCATCGTGAGTTTCGATGCTTGAAGCAACACTATCCAGAAATCTCCGAACATTTCTGGATAGACGGCCGAGCACATATGGGTGGAAACTTGCGTGCTAAGACGCCGGTTCAAGTCTCGTACTTTACCTTACCTATCTCCAAGTCCTTGTTTCCTCACTCATTTTTATATGACCCCTCAAATCTCGGAATCCTTGTTTCTTCACTCATTTTCACTCATATGACCCCTCAAATCTCGGAATCCTTGTTTCCTCACTCATTTTCATATGACCCCTCAAATCTCGGAATCCTTGTTTCTTAACTCATCATAACATTATGTTTCCGGGGGCACACAAGAGTCGATGAGAGAAACTAGTGTGATTAATGCTGCAGAGAAGAACTCAAAACAATATTAAATTGAGGAATTTTAAAAATGTAAATTATGGGATTCCGGAAGCCATAAAATTTGTTTAAAAGATAGCAGCACTTAAATCAAGATTTCTTTTCTGACAAACTTCAAGCCCTCACATTTTAATGCGTTAATTCTTTTTTTTTTTAATTCAATGATTTTTTTTTCAATTCGGTAACTAAAAGCGTCCATGACATCAATGATGTCGCTAGCACAACTGGGCTCACATAGGTGTACAATCACTTTCAGTCGATGACTTGTGGTGAGCATGATTTCAAAACGAGAGGCTTTTCACGTTTTTGCACTCGCTTGAACCAGCGTAGTAGAGCAGGTTAACACAGGTAAGTTTAAGCCTTTCTTTTATTGCTTGTAATGATTCCATCATTATTTTGATATGATGTGGAATTTGAACGATATTAAATAAATCTCATATTCCAGAAAAAAGTAAATGACTTATGTGATTACAATATATATATATATATATATATATATATATATATATATATATCTATAGATATATATATATATATATATATTATATATATATATATATAAATATACTGAATTTGCTTTTTAAAAGTATCAGTTCTTCGTGTGTCTTCGTGATACTTGAAGACGAAGAGGACAGTTAAAATATAACAAAACAGTCAAAATGGCCCTTTTGTGTAAGTGACAAGTGGGAGAGGAATAATTGAACGCATAAATCCTAGAAAACTGGGATATTTTATTTAATGCTAGGGGCCATACGAGCATTCCGATCACAGGGAATGAGCGAACGTGTAGGGCAGGGAAATGTGCCTCAAAAGAAGAAGAAGAATAACGAACAGAAGGTTAGAGGGATGAGCTCTACTCGATGGAATGTCACGTCAACACGTGAAGTAGAAGAGTCAACGAGCTGTTCCAAAGTGTGTGTATCTGTGTTTGTGCGCGCGCCTAATCTGATACGATGGAAAAGACATTATTCTCCGGGAGGGACAGTGTATGAGTATGTGTGGTAATTTAGTGTCAAGTACATAATATAATTATAAAACATCCTTCTCCTTCGTTGGGTGTCAAATATCGTTTCCTGCGAGGTGTCTTAGTTTATGAAAGCCGGGATGGCTGAGTGTGGACACTAACACCATATCCTCAAACTCTTTTAGTTTACGATGGCCGCGATGGCTGCTGAGCATGGACACTAACACCATATTCCTCAAACTCTTTAAGGGAGGCGAAGGCACGCCTCCCAGCACCAGGGCTGGATGTTGTCAGCGACCCACAGCTGATGGCTTGCGCCAGGATCGGTGAACCAAAACCATCAAGACCCTGCTCCACCTCACCGTAGTGCCTCCAGTAACAGACTAACCTGTCTAGTCTGGTCAAGCGAGCAGGGATCGAAGAGGGAAGACAACCCGGTACTCAAAAATATCGTGCTGAAGTCGGATGTGTTGGGCCGAAAGACGCAAATATAACAATTATACTGCAAACCACAATACAACGCAGACACGTCCACTTAACGTCCTTTTAAGGGCGCATGACGAAGAGGAATTCTTCAGTCTACGAATACTCTAGAATACTTTAGTCATCGGGCGAACGTAAGCAAGCAAGCAAGCAAACTCTTTAAGGAGTTGATGAAACTTTAGCTTGGTCTTACATACCAGCAGTGCTGGGACAAGTACCGTTCAGCCAGACTCTTTCTACTGCGACAGGTAGTTTAAACTGCAAGATGAGGACGTCTGCCTCTTTACAACCCTGCCAACAAAGTGAAAGAGATGACTCATAACTGATAGCTATCGACAGGATCCGATGAAGCGAGCCGAGATCGAAGAGAGGAAACAAATTCGGTACCAAAAAAAAAAAAAAAGATTGTTACGTCGGAAGTGTTGGAATAAATCATAAATAAAATATTGAAGCTGACACAGCACAAATTACGCTCTTTGTACATACTTTTATGGATTGACCAGGAAAAAACGAGAAAACATTGGATGAACGCAGAAAAAAAAAATAACGTTTCATAAAATTAAAGGAAAGCAGGAGGAGGAGGTAACAGCAGATAAATTAACAAATATAATTTTCCGAGAATATTTCCTCAATGACAGTAATTAACTACACCATTCCACGAGGAAGGCAGAGAAAAGCTGCTGCTGGTGTTGATATTTTTTATATTAATCAACCCGGAGTTTTGTGTTAATGAGAACACAATTATTTGGACGTCAATAGTGAACTACATAAAATGGTACCAAGCTGAAACTTGTCACTATGTAACTAAAACTTGTCACTATGTAACTAAAACTTGTCACTATGTAACTAAAACTTGCCACTATGTAACTAAAACTTGTCATAATGTAAATCGAATTAACATGAGAATGTTAACATGAAATTAACAATAGAAAATACCATTTTCTTGTTTATAACGGGAGCCGCGATAGCTCAGTGGTTAGTGAACTGGACTACAAAGGACAAGGGGTAGGGTTCGATCCAACCGAAGGCTACCGGGTTCACCAGCCTTAAATGGGTACGGATTTTTTTCTGGGAAAGTAATGCAGCACGGACGTAATACCGACTACATTACCCCAAAAATCATGTGCTGAAGGTCTGTAAAATATAGGGTCACTAACACCATATTTCCCCTATACGCCACTTGGCGTGATGGGGGTACTTTACTTATTTTTTACTACTTGTTTACAACACAAAATAATACTTAGTATTAACGAGTTTTTTTTTAAACATTAAAAACGTTAAACGGAGTTGAAGAGTTCGCCGTGTTCTTGTGTAAGGGACTATGATCATTGTACTCAGTATTCATTAGTACTCCAATCTCTTTCATGACTACACAGAAAGATCTTGTACACTACAGCACCATCATTCCAGTTCCTAGGTTACATTTTTATGTTCATTGAGTGCCGTCTCCGCATCGAAGGTTGACTACCATGGAGTGCCATTCGGCACTGTCTCTCGCTTTGATGGTGTCATAAGGAAGGAAGGTTACATGTCCATGTTCAGTCGCTACGTGATGGTCAGAGTTTTTAGTACACCCCCGATATAAAACAACGTGTTGAACCTACCTGGAGTTGAACGAGTAAGACTGCTTGTAGAACCACAGATACAACCCATTCGATCACCTGCTTTCCTATCTGATAATTGTTTCTTATCATCATGTGCCATACCAGTTGGCGTAGGTGATCATGTCCCTCCACAATCTTCTATCTACAGTGCATCGTATCAGTTCTGTTGTTGACTGTTTTCCATGCCATGACACCAAGCTATCCAGTATTTTCTCTCTTTGTCGTCCGCGATCTCTCTTTCCTTCTATTTGCCAGTTGTAACCAAATATTCCAACTTTCCTCTTCTCATGATGTGCCCGAAAAATGTTGATTGCTTCTTTCTGATGTTTTTTAAGAGCTCCCTTTTTGTGTTGGTTTTCTTTATACATAATTTTAATTATGTTAAGAATGTTGCTTTTTTGAAAATTAGTCCGGGCAGCAGCATAGATTCCGGCCTGTTTGATATTTACAGCCAATTGTTTTTTACATGCTCGGTTTGAACACGGCGTATTTTATCTTCCCTCTCAAACTGGGGCCGAGCAATGATTTTACCCTCTGGATTGCTGGAAAATAAAATTGATCTCTGCACACAGGATTGAAAAAGGAAACTATTGAACTTGAGGCGTGCTCCGTAACATCAACATGTTCAGTGTGTCTATCGCATTATGTCGAGACACGCTAACACAGATGCCGGGAGAGTGAAGAAAGATACATGACGACGGAAATGATGATTTTTGTTGCAAAACACCTACGTCCATACACACCTGGTCTGTTTCAGCTTCGTATCATCGTCTTACGGCACCTGGACAGGATGTAGTCAAAGACTCATTAGCTGGCTTTTTGTATCAGGATCAGAGAGCTACGATTGATCAAGATCCTACTTCATCTCGTAGTGGTGGGGCTGGAAACAGAAGAACTAGCCAGGCCAAAGAGTTGGGATCGAAGAGAAAGGCAAGCCAGTACCACAGAGAGCCGTGTTGGATTTTCAAGAGTCTGGCTGAAGAACGCAGATATCGCAGCTTGCTGCAATCCACAATACGAAGCACCAACGCTTAATCGACGTCCTTTTTCAGATCGGAAAATTATTTGCAGACGCTCAGGCACCAGTACATGGAAAAAATAGAATTCCTACAAGAACACTTAATAGACTCAACAGCACAGGCATAAAATACAATATGAAAATCAACATCAAAAAACAGAAGTCATAAATGTCGCAAAAAAAAAAAGAGAGAGAAACAGAACATCAATATAACTATAGAAGGCAGGCAACTAAAACAAGTAGAGGAATTCAAATACTAGGAAGTTTATGGCAAACGATAATTTACAAACAGCAGAGATAGACTCAAGATGCAACAAGCTTGTCAAATTATTGGACAGCTATCATCACTATTGCCCAACAGGGAAATAACTCTAGACGCAAAACGGGCACTCTACAAACAATCCTCATCCCAAAGTGTGGGGCTACTAATGTCAGTCCTGGACCCTATATGCAAGAAAAATAACCTCTACTGAGATGAAATGCGTCAGACGGATGACAGGAAACAGTATGAGAGATAAGATTAGAAATGAAGAACTGAGGGAAAAAAGCTAGGAATAACCCCCGCCATAGAATATTTAAAGAAACAACAGATTAATTGGTTTGGCCACGTGACAAGGCAGAGTGATCAAAACACAACGAGCCCTCAACAAACGTTGCGATAACACCGGATCCAAGGGCCAACCCCGAAAAAGATGGATCGACGGAATATTAGAAGCACTAGGAAACATAGCAGCAGAAGCGAACAGAAGAGCAAAAGAACGCAAATTATATTCCCCTCGTTGCTGAAAGGCAAATGAGGAAGGAAAAAAGAAGAAGAAGAAAAATGAAGAGCAATAGTCATCAGGCGAACCCAGACAGAAGGAAGGTCTATAAGACTACCTTTCCAACAGAATAAAACTCTCAAGTGAAAGCACAACAAGCCATACCATTAACAACCATCTACACCCACTTACCACTCCAGCTACTACATATGAAGATAGACTTTGTTTTCACATTAAAACGAACAAGCCACGGCTTGTCATGGGAAACAGAAACATAATGAAGATACCAGCGTGTCTAAGGGGGGAAAATACCCATCTTTAAATATCAACTACACACGCCGTTCTTAACCTTTCTGTACCTTATCACATTCAAGATTACTGCTAGTGTGGCGGAGGATACATTCATTTGTTTTTTCAAACCAACTTTTACTTTAAAAAAAAAAAAGATTTTAAATAACACACATACAAACATTATATCGAATCTCACATTAAAAGTGAAAGTTTAGACAGGTCCAAATATGAAGGACAAGAACATGTACAATTCTCACCATCTTCACCAAAATTAACCGGCTTTCTGAAATTACCCTGGCAGTCTTGAGCGGTGCTATGTAGTTCCTGAGTTGAAACCTTCATGTGTTATCAGTCAAATGATAGAAGAATGATGATGGATAATGCTCGAGTATAACGATGGCGGTCCTTCGTTTAGCATAAACAAATCAGTATTTACATTCCTGTGCTTAGAGAAAAAAAAAAATATCAGAAGGAATAAAAAACGAGACATTTCGTCATTATACCTTTCTGGGATATGTTAGGGAGTTTACAGAGGAGCTGGAATTAATTAAAATAAATTTATTTTGTAAAGATTATCATTATGGCATATATGGGAATATTGGATTGGAGAATAAAGGTCACATGCTCAGTGCAATCGCAACGTGGTGATTAGGTCAGAATGTTTGTTTCGCTCCCGAGGAAAAAAAAAATGAAAACGTGTTAGTCCTACTCACAACTGTCAAGTCTTGAAAATATTGCAGTATTTACTGATGAAGATGTTCTGAGTCTAGTCTATTCTACTCATTCTTAAAAATGAAATTTTATAGGAGTGGTTTCATTGTGACGTCACACACACATAAAAAGGAAAATGTCAAGCTAAGGTAAATATTTATGTTTTTTTTTTAAGTACGAGAAATGAACCGGCGTCTTAGCACGCGAGTTTCCACCATATGTGCTCTGCCACCTATCCAGAAATGTTCGGAGATTTCTGTATAGTGTCGCCTCAAGCATCGAAACTCAGATGCGAGGCGACATTCCTCACCTTCCCAGGGTAATACCCTGGTACCCATTTCTGTCAACGGCTGGGTCGACCGTGGGGGTATTTTTTTTTTCCCAACCACGAGTACAATTCATACTGCTCCCAGCGGAATCGAACACGGGTTGTCCGAACGTCGGTAGTCCAGTCGGGTGATTTTTCTCAACTAGGCTACCGAGGCCACCTATGTGTTAATCTTCCAGTACTTAGTGTTATAACAAAAATAGTGGCAAATCTGCAATAAGGAACACTTTTCATGCATAGCCTGCAATTGTTCCTGCCGCCTATCCACAATATACCGGAAGTTCCACCTACTCGACATGTCTCGTGTCAACAGCCTAACCTGGATATATGTCCCGGACACACGGGAGCTCGTAGCAATGAGACAGCCGACAGGTTTGCAAGGTCCACCATTGCGCAAGAAAACTTAAAAATGGTAATGTATGCCACAGCAAGAGCTTTAAAAGAAGACCTCTCACAGGATGGTGACAAGGAAGCTGAGGATAAAACATGTGTCAAAGTAATGGTACAGCAAGGTGCCACGAAAGCATCCTCTGTGGCAAAGAACGCAACACGGTCAATCAATGTGGAGACACATGATAATAAATGAATATTATTATATAGGGAAACTTCCGAGGCGATAGTCAGCGAATCAATTCAGATGAAGAGGTATGTTACAGCACTAAAAAAAAAAAAGACAAATAATCAACAACAAGAAAAAAAAACCAAAGAACAATATATGGACCAAAGCAGGATCGAACCCGTATATTGTTCTTTGTTTGTTTTTTTCTGTTGTTGATTATTTGTCATTTTTTCAGAGTGCTGTAAACATAATACCTCTTCATCTGAATTGATTCAATCAATGTGGGACAGGAACAATCAGTAGAAGAACAACTTCGATGATGCCAGTCCGAACTTAAGGCTAACGTTAATCCAGCTGAGATGTGAAGAATGCACAAATATAATGTAGTACATGGGTGAAGTATTACATTTCATTGTACTAAGCAATACACATTTGAAAACAGGGGCGCTGCTCTTCTCGATCATAATACTTTCACTAATCTAGCAAGCCAGGCAGGAACTCTGTTTTTGTTTATATTTATGTCCAGCTGGACTGAAAGTGTCAGGCCTTTACGGAAATGAACCACGACCCCCACGTTCCGCCAGCACACGGACAGAAGTTGCTACAATTGTCGCTGTATTTCAATGGGTTGTTTCCCATAAACAAGAAACCGTTCTCTATTATGAGAAGTGTAGTACACAGGTAAAATAAGCTTTGAGCAGGAGTGCATGCAGCTCTTGGATGACTCAAAAGTGAGCGTGCTAACCTGTGTGTACTGTCCAAGGCATGCTTCTGTAATGAAATAAACGGCAAGCCAACTGGCAGCTCTGGCACTGAGTGTGGCCTAATTCTGGACAAAGAGGGACATCGCCAAGTTTATTCTTCATTCCTTAAGAGAAGAGGAGGAGAATGGTGGAACAATGATGAATCTATCCAGAGACTGAGGAGTCTAAAGGTGGAAAAGGGATCTAGTCGATCCTGAGTGCTTAGTGGGAAAAGCGGATGCATATATAATCAAAACACCTTACCGGAAAAATCAGTCTGTATAAGCTTCGAGAAATGCTGAGGATGGTGATGGAGTGGGTGGATATGGGAATGCCCCGATCGTAATGAAACTGATTCCATTAATAGAAAAGCTTTGAGACGAAAAGAGATCAAGGGCAGGCCAGTGCTGAGATACAAGGATGTTTGTAGGTCTTCCTTGAATGAGTGAATTCTCTCAGTGAAAGAAGCTGGGAAAATGTGCCATCAGATCGTAGCACACGGTGAAAAGGAAATAAAAGATAACACAATATTAGGGGAAACGTTGATGGTACATTCAAAAGACAAAAAGGCGCAGGAGAAAGGAGACGAGGCCAGGCACCATCAATACTTTGTTCATTCTGTGGACGGATCTATCTATCCAATATTGGCAGATTCAGCAACGAGAGGATCTGTTTAGTCATCATCCAGCATATGACACTAATATTTTACAAAACTACCGACTAATCATGATTGCTTGCTATCAATCGTCTGTTGAGACGTCAGAGGCCATATAAGCTTAATGGTATCGCCTCATTCCTATCTTTTCTCCATTACAATAAATGTGGCGTGCACTTGAAATATGTTCACCGAAGAATTTCACTTTCTTTGAAACACACATTCCCTAGCTCCCTCTTTCTCTGTGATGATAAATGTTTCAACACGTAAAATAAGCTCATCAAAGAAGCAATTCTTCAAGCTTCTCACAAGTGAACAATTAGATAAAGTGTCAGCTGAAACCGATTCCCAAAATGAAAACAAATACACGGCACTGAGTGCGGGGTTTTAAATCACCGAAAATCAAAGACCGAAGTAAGCCTTTTTCAAGGGAATGGTGTGAGAGAAGAGGAGAGAAAGACGGTAAGAAAGACATGGAAGTGAGAGAGAGAACAAGACAATTTTTAGTTTCCTCACTGTGTCACACCTCGATGCACCCCCCCCCCCCCTTCGTTCCACCCCCAAAACTCGTAAAAAATGTAACGAGTTTCGGTACAAATTTTTTTTTTTTAATTACACTGCATGAAATTTTAGATAAACAGAACGAAGAGTAATAAACAGAATGAGGATAGCAATTAAGCAATGGTACTTAATTAAGACACAAAAAATATACGCCAAGCAGAAAAAAGCACATATAAAAGAGATAAGGTGCATGTATCCGGAACAGAACGTTACCAATAAACACATCATCTTCCCACAACACCATCCTAATATATTTCAGCTTGTGATGCTGTTTTCTATTTTTAAACCTCTCTCTCTCTCTCTCTTATGGAAAAGAGAGAGAGAGATAGATAGACAGACGGAGAGACACACACACACACAGAGGACACCGAGAGAGAGAGACACACACACACACACTAAACAGAGAGAGCGAGAGAGTGAGATAGATAGACAGACGGAGACACAACACACACACAGAGACACCGAGAGAGAGAGAGAGAGAGAGAGAGACACACACCACAAACAGAGAGAGCGAGAGAGTGAGATAGAGACAGACGGAGACACACACACACACACAGAGACACCGAGAGAGAGAGAGAGAGAGAGACACACACAAACAGAGAGAGCGAGAGAGTGAGATAGAGACAGACGGAGACACACACACACACACACAGAGACACCGAGAGAGAGAGAGACACACACACACACACACAGAGACACGAGAGAGAGAGAGAGACACACACACAAACAAAGAGAGCGAGAGAGTGAGCCTGGCTTGAGAAAATTCAAAGATGTAATATAGGGACATTCTCAAATTCACATCATTCCTAGAATAAATGCAAGCCCATATGTTCACTTTCTCCCTTCAAACAGCCGGGCATCCAACGAAATTTCACAGCGTAAATATAAAACGGAAATGGGGTGGGGGAGAACCCACACATCCCTCAATTAATGGATCCTTCCAAAGTTTTTAAACATGACCTTGGAACCGAGGGAGATTTCCCATCATTCTTGGTTCCAGAAAACCCTGGCAATGACTCATGTGCTGCCACGTGGACTAAGAAACATGTGGGAATGTGGAGGAAATAAAACGGATGGGGGGGGGGGGGATATTTGAGGCGGCGAGGGAGGGGAAGGGGTTAAATGGAGCTGGATTTTCTACAGTGAGAGTTTAGGAAAGAAATAACAATATTGTAACACTTTGTATTTGAGAGTAGGATCATTTGATCAGAATACATGTTAGCTAAACACAGGATACGTTATTCTTGTTCAACTAGTACAGTGTTCACAATTACATATACAGTAGATAATAAAGCTAATGATTACATGCTGAGGTACGTCAATACTCATAGAAAAACATGTCACAAGCAGAGGAAAGAAGCAATCACCTATGTTGGCATACCAATTACAGGACTAGTTCAGAGCATATAATATTTGGCGTTCGTTCGACCTAAAAAGGCGCTGAGTGGGGGCTATTACGCTGTGTCGTAGTTTACCAAAAGCTGTAATATATCCGCCGTTTTGTCAAGCGCATTCAACTTGTCAGTAAGGTGTTAATGGGTACCGAATTGCTCTTCTTCTGTAAACCCTAAATACATGGCCTGACTAGTCATATTTTCTGAGCCACTATTAGGAGATGGAGCATGATCTTAGTCAATTTTGCTTCAAAGATCATGATACAAGTAGGTATATATGAGTCACGAAGTGTTGCAACAAATAAAATGGTCTGTCTAGATGAAGACTGTCCTTTGTGATTCTACGCCATCAAACACATCAACGGAGAAAAAAAAAAAAAAAAAGGAAAAGGAAAGAGAAGAAAACAAATGAGAGTAGGAGGAGGGCGGAGATGGAAGCAAACCCAGAGTAAGATGAAATGATATATAGAAACATCATCTACTGATAGTGGAAGAAATCGCAAGAAAAAAGGATAGCTACAATTTAGAAGGTATAAGAAGAAGTGATGAAAGTCAAGCACGGCAGTGGTGAATGTTTTGAAACGGCGTCTGCAGGTCACAGCTGTTTGTTTTTATCCCAATGTGGCATTTTAGTTATAATCTTGGAAAATGTACAGCATTTATGGAGATGTCCTGAGCCTAGTACATTCCAATCATTCTTAAAATATATATTTCATGAAAGTGGTGGTTATCAATCAATTTGTGACACCAGACAACAAAAGTTCGTGTTGGCTGGGTCAATTTTTAGTAGTTAAGGTTTCTAAGAAACAATTACAAAAAGTGTGGCAAATCTGTTAGTTTCCGGACCGCGATTTCAATATAATGATATTCAATTTTTAATCATAAAAGTATTTTTTTATTTTACATCTTTTTCTAATCAACTTGAATATATAATAGAAGAAGAACGTGTATTTTATCTTCTTGGAAAGACACACATGAGCAAATCAACACTAAAGTATCAGTAAGGTACGGCGGTTACATTAACAGTATGAATCGGGTGACCGCAGCGGATTAATCCGCTCTTTGAGCAGCTGGATGAACGTCGTTCGATCGCCATTAGAGTCCTGGTTGACTCCCGTTAGAGTCCTGGTTGACTCCCGTTAGAGTCCTGGTTGACTCCCGTTAGAGTCCTGGTTGACTCCCGTTAGAGTCCTGGTTGACTCCCGTTAGAGTCCTGGTTGACTCCCGTTAGAGTCCTGGTTGACTCCCGTTAGAGTCCTGGTTGACTCCCGTTAGAGTCCTGGTTGACTCCCGTTAGAGTCCTGGTTGACTCCGTTAGAGTCTGGTTGACTCCCGTTAGAGTCCTGGTTGACTCCCGTTAGAGTCCTGGTTGACTCCCGTTAGAGTCCTGGTTGACTCCCGTTAGAGTCCTGGTTTATTACCCTACCGAACGTAAAATAAGCATAATAACATGTACACGCTGCGTGTCGACGATCATGCATGCTACATAATAACATGTACACTGTCGTACTATCAACCGTGTTATCTTTATTTCCAATATCCTCAGTAATCTACCAGAGAGATCTTAGAAACAGGTTAATGTTATAGATAATATATACCCATTTTTGTTATTGTCCCTCCTTTGGGCATCTTTAATACGAAGTCGAAAGGAGGATAGTGCGACTGGGTAAATCACTATCTCCATTTTCTATGCATAGGCAGAGTCTATCTATCTATCTATCGTCCTTTCGAGCCGAAGACGGCACATAGGGCAGAACCACAATCTCAAAACAGAAACCTTGCGTGCAAAATGGCACATATTGCAGAGATCACTGCTTCTAAAATCTATGGTCTGTTTCCATAACATGCTTTTTACAATGACAGCTTGTCAAGCCATCGATCAACCTCCTTAGTCGCCTCTTACGACATGCCTGGAAGGTCACAGTGTCACTATTCTTTACTTCCAACATAATGAAGCCCCTGTAACACACGGGGGACACGGTAACACAGCTAGGCAGAGTAAGCAAAGTGAAATGAGGAAGAAAGCACCAATGTTTAAACTTGGCACATGGAACGTAAGGGCCATTTGCCCTGGACTCATAAAAAAGGATGGAAAACCCTGTGAACCAGTGGGCCTGACTTGTTTTTTCTGTGACCGCGTGTTTGTCAAACATTGGTAGAATTAGCCACGAGAGAAAGTTGTTCGACAAAAACAAAACCTAATAAAAATACACAATATCCTCTAATAGACCGTCTGACAAGACGAAAAGGGCCATACATTTTCATTTATAACAAGTACATTCAGTGGACATCAAGCGCCTGTGACCTGTGCTCGCAACACCAGTGTTGGCGGACCATCAGCTGGCCAAGGCCTTGCCGTGATCACCTATCTATTATAGTTGGTCTCCACTTTATCAAAACATCGACTAAAAGAATCGCCGCGTTCCCTGTAGCGGTGGATTATCGCTTTCTGAAATATTGGCGCTGGGTGGATCTTCCTGACACTGAAGACAGTATTGCAGTATCTCCAGGCAAAACAAGTCACACAGTTTTCCAGCCATAGCTTGCAGCTGGACGACCTCCAACTTCTCCAGTAAAAGCAGGGAATGTCATGAAAAGACAGTACGACCCGCCACACTCAATGATTCAAAGGGTTCTACATGTATCGACTAGTTGCATCACGCCAACTACAATCACATTCGAAGTTACATCACAAAAAAGTTACACCATTTACGTAAAGCTTGTATCGAGTTAAAATCAACGCCGTCTCAGTAAAAGTGCGTATAAACTGTATCGTTCACGTAAAATCTATATTATACAACGAGCTAGTTTGACTTAAGAATTTACATAACTTATATAGAGAAAAGATGTTCATCATTCACGCAAACGTTACACCACAATGCAAATGTTACACCACAATGCAAATGTTATCACCACAATGCAAATGTTACCACAATGCAAACGTTACACCACAATGCAAATGTTACACCACAATGCAAACGTATTTACACCACAATGCAAATGTTACACCACAATGCAAACGTTACACCACAATGCAAATGTTACACCACAATGCAAATGTTACACCACAATGCAAATGTTACACAATGCAAACGTTACACCACAATGTAAATGTTACACCACAATGCAAATGTTACACAATGCAAACGTTACACCACAATGCAAAACGTTACACCACAATGCAAATGTTACACAATGCAAACGTTACACCCAATGCAAATGTTACACCACAATGCAAACGTTACACACAATGCAAATGTTACACAATGCAAACGTTACACCACAATGCAAATGTTACACCACAATGTAAATGTTACAACACAATGCAAATGTTACACCACAATGTAAATGTTACACAATGCAAACGTTACACCATAAATACAGATGTTACTCTCATTAAAAAAAAATCTCGCCTATATCCTTTCAAGAGCCATTATCAACAAAAATGAATCAAGCATGTCAGTTATAAGAGTTGACGTCAAAGTGATGTCAGTATAGCACTTGTAGCATGCTTCTAGTAAATTATAAGTGAAGAAATAAGAAGACATGGGATATCCCCGCAGAAGATAAGACCAAGAAATAACTAATCTAATGTCCTGTAACAAAACATAAACTATTAAACAAAATCCACTCAGGTTATCAACAAATACTGTTGAAAACAACACAACTCGAGTGCTAGAAACGCAAGTAAATGTAACAGCATAAGAATTCAAAGATAATTTATTATTTTTTTAAACGGGAATTACAGCTCGACACAGTGATCGGGAACTCTTGATACAGAGCTTCGCACCAGGAGGCAATCTAATCAAAATGAGACAACCCCCCCCCCCCCCCCGAAAAAAAAAATCGAGCCTTTAGCCTTTCCCACTAGAAAGACCAGTTAGTAAGGAAGGAAAGAAGAAAAATAAATGTCAGTAAAACCCTCACACTCACTATCTGATAAAAACTTTGGCACGATTGGGAGGAGGAGGAAGGTGGGCACACATTCAAATCTTGGTCCCAGATTAAAGCTTTCATGTTTAGGGTTTTAAATCACGGTTAGCTGACTTACCTGCTGCCAGGTAGAAACATGGACCCGTCGATAAACACAGAGCCGGACAAAAGGATATACCAACAGTTCGCCACTTGATCTTGACTGAAAATGAGAAAAACAAAATATAAATAAATAATCATTTTCAAGACGACAGCTGGAATCAGGATTAAGTTAAGATTAAGTAAAGGTTCCTACAAGCCTTAAGGCAAAAGGGGATTATAGTGTAGCGTCCATATTTCAATGGTAAACATCATAGTTTGGGGCGATGTGGTCAGTGTCACACTTCCAAGAAAGGTTTCTGGTTTCTATTTTTAGAAGCTGGGTAACCCCCGAAGCCTTGTCGGTCTGAAAAGAAAAGGAAATTCACCACATATGGGAATCGAACCCGTATCCTTCTGATTAGTTACAAAGTCATTAACCATTCAGTCTTCGAGGCTTCCAGGCGAAGATAATTGAACGAAAATTGATTAAGATCAAGAATAGATTATATAAGGTGTCCCACTCGCTACTAAACTCGACAATTCCTCAATAATTCTAAAACTGATGAAGATATTGCAATGAAATATGAAAAGGAGTTCGGTGAGTGAGAAATTAAAAGAAATGTGCCTGTGTTGATCTTAATTTTTGCCGCACTGAGTACAAACTTTGTTATCCTCAGACGCAGGCTCCCACAACAAGCAGGCTTTAGGCAGTGTTACTCTACCGAAGATCAAGCAACCTATCTTTCCCAGGAAATTGAAGATGCGTTTCAAGAAAAGAAACTGGTACTAGCAGCATGGATAGACCTAAAGAAAGCATTTGATAAGGTATGGAAGGAAGGGATTTTGAAGAAACTGAGAAATTATGGAGTAAATGGCAGGATGTACAAATGGGTCAAAGCATACCTGCATAATAGGAGAGCCAGAGTGCAACTGGATGGTCTTAAGAGTAAGAAGGTCTTATTGCGCCAGGGCGTTCCACAAGGAGGGGTACTATCTCCAACACTTTTTCTGATCTACATCAATGACCTAGTTACTGAACTACCACATGGCATCAAAGTGGCAATGTATGCAGATGACTTGGTAATGTGGTGCACAGAGGAGTATGCAACAGTGGCCTCCAAATTGCTACAAAGAGCTATGAATGCACTGAATTCATGGACAAATAGATGGTGTATCAGCATCAATACAGACAAATGCAGTACTACACTTTTCACACTCTCCCCAAAACAAAAAGCAGGAGCCATCTACATAAACAATGAGCCTGTGAAAGAAGACATACAAGCTACATATCTCGGAGTTACATTTGATAACAAACTATCTTGGAAACAGCAGATAAATAAGGCAACCCAAAAAGCAAGGAGGAAATTGGCTATTCTAAGAAAGTTGTGTGGAACCACATGGGGTGCGAGTGGGAAAATACTCAGTAAAGTTTACCAACAGAGTATACGCCCACATTTAGAATATGGATCATCCGCATGGTGCTCAGCATCAAACACCACATTGCAAGAACTGGATAAAGTACAAAACCAGGCACTTAGGGTCATCACAGGAGCAATGAAATCAACACCAATATTGGAGATGGAGAAATTGTGGAGGATACCAGCACTGAGAGAACGGAGAGACACAAAGGTGCTGATACAGGCAGAAAAATTTGTATGCATGCCGAGACATCCAATGAAGGACAGATTCCAAAATCTTGCATTGGGACGACTTAAGAGAAGCAGTTTTATCCACCAAGCCAAGCGTATTAGTAGACAAACACCAGACATGCCAAGAGTTGTTAAACCCCTTCTGCCCATACCAGAACAGACTCCCTGGACAGATGAATCAGGATTATCAGTTCAAATATGGACAGAAGTGAAAGGAATAGTTGACAAGAGGAACAAAATAGTCTACAGCGAAAAACAATAACTCTCAGTTTCCTGGATGAAGAATACCCACAAGACCTATGGATCCGTGTGTACACAGATGGATCAGCACAGAATGCAGTAAAGAATGGGGGAGCAGGTGCATATATAGAGTACCCAAATAACACTAGGGATATGAATAAAATAGCAACAGGGAAATATTGTCACAATTATGATGCAGAAATACAAGCAATAAAGTTGGCAATAGAAAAGCTGCTGAACAGTAATCTTAGCCCACAGCCTGTAGTGTTTTTGACAGATGCAAGATCAGTACTCCAGGCACTACAATCCAGAAAATTACCACATCTACAGACCTTATTGACTGAACTCTGCAAGCACCACAGGGTTGCCCTGCAGTGGATCCCGTCTCACTGTGGAATACCAGGAAATGAGAAAGCAGATCAGTTGGCAAAGGAAGGTTCAACAGGCACACAACTAGATACACCAGTCACATACCATCATAAGAAACAGATAATCAAATCAATCAGAGGACCACAAGCCCCATATCAGGATGCCTTTCATAATATGAATAGATATGAACAAGTTATCATTATACGCCTAAGAACAGGACACAATCGACTCCATAGTCACATGTATACAAAATTCAAGATCGGCACATCAACTACTTGTACATGTGGACAGACTGCTGAACACATACTTCAAGACTGCACTGAATATAGTAGACTGAGGAAAATCCATTGGCCCATAGATACAACACTACAGACAAAACTATATGGGCCACTGCAAGAATTACAAAAGACAGTAAAATTCATACAGAAAACGACATTGCTGATATAGACAATACTTCGAGCGAACGAAAGATAGATAGATATCCTCAGACAGAAGATGTACAATAGAGATGAGATGCAGAATGACTCAGGCAAAATCACCTTTCCAAATAATGAGGAAGATACTGTGCAATCTATTTTTGACAATAGAAACAAGAAAAAAGAGTTCTTAAATGTTATGTAGAGCCAGTCTTAGCATATGGATGTGAATCATGAACAATAGGACAACAGACAATGAAATCACTGGAGTCTGTAGAAATGTGGTTTTAAAAAGAATGTTAAGAATACCATGGACAGCTAAGAAGAGTAATGAAAACGTTATGAAAGAGGCCAAAGCAAAAAGAGAGCTAATTTCCAATATTAGGAAGAAACAATTATCATTTTTTGGCCATGTAACGAGAAGAGAACAACTGGAATATATTGTAACAACTGGGAAAACTGAGGGACGAAGAGATAGAGGGAAGCAAAGAGAAAATATATCAGACAGCTTAAAAGAATGGCTTGGCAGAAAGTCAACAACAGAAATGATAAATAAGTGTCGAGATCGAAAGTTGTGGAGAGACATGATCACCTACGCCAGCAGACCCGGTACTTGATGATGAGTAACGCATCCTGTCTGACGCGCCTCACTGCTGATTTATGTCATTTTAGTGAGGAACTTTACTACACAATACGGTTGCAGCTATTGACTGTATTAATGCTACTATTGCCAGCTTATGCAAAGCAGAAGAGAAGGTTACATGCATTCCATATGCGATACCTGCGACGTATCCTTGGTATGACCTGGAGGGACAAAGTGACAAACGTGGAGGTCCTCGCTCGTACAGAACTCCCGAACACCTACTCAAACAGCATATATGTTACGCTGGCCTGGCCACTCACACCGTATGAAAGATGGCCGCATACCAAAAGATATATGTACTTTATGGACAAATAGCAGATGGCAAAAGAAATGTGGTGGGGGCGCCTAAAACTTCGATTTGTAGACGTGTGTAAACGTGACATGAAGACTCTACATAAACTCTGCAGCCTGGGAAGAGATAGCTGCAGATTGCAATCTTTGGAAACTCATCCTACAGCTCCAACTAAAACATGAAGCAGACAGATTCATATAAAAAGAGAATATACAGCGAAAGAAAGAAAAAATAACATTTCTAAGGAAGCTACAAAACCCATAGTCAACCACAACTGACAGAGGCCACTACTAGTGACTGTTAGTGAACAGTACGCGTCTACAGAGAATAGCTTGAAAATTGGTTGGTATACTCTGGAGAAGCGAGTTTTGGTAAAATCTATGAAAGAAATGCCATGTTCGGTAGCGACTGAGATACCCTGTTTAAGTGTGACATATGGCACGTGCAGGATGAAAACAGATAGATATACGTTTGATTCCAATCACATAAAAAGAGTCCCGTGTAAACTTAGCGAAGAAGTGGAAACAGAGGTTCAATCAATTGTAGTCTCGTGTACAAAACCAAAGATGACGTAAGAAGAAACTACTTGAGAGAAGTTGTAACTCTACACTCCACATTAATAAATAGCAGTAGATAGGAAATCCATCCAAAACAAAATGCTACAGAAAAATCCTAAGATACTTTGGATAATGAAAAAGAGCAATGAAGGCAGACTAGAAGATTTAAACATTTAAAAAAGAACTGGCTTTTAAAACACCATTACTACAGAGGAAATTAAAATACTTTGGCCGCGTTAAAAGACACAGCGGGCTGGACAGAGTAATGGGACGTGTGGTTCCTGGGCGACGCATCAAGGGCAGACCAAGAAGGTGGTTTCAAGACATCGAGGAGACTTTGAAAATGACAACTGAAGAAGTGGGAGATTTGGCTAGAGACGGAGAATCTTTCAGATTGGCTGTGGTGAATGCAACGTTCTGTGGAAGATCTGTCTAAAGACAGATAATCTTTCAGACGGGCTGTGGTGAATGCAACGTCCTGCAAAGGACATGCGATCTAATGACGATGAGATAGGAAATTGTAAAAGTAGAATTATAAATATTTATAAATAACATCACGATTAATATATATTTTTTGTTAGTACAGGATGTTGCACGGCGTTTAATGACAAAAACTTGCTAATCTTAATAACAATAACTCGCAGTATTTATAGATTTTCTGGGGAGATGATAAATTACATTAATGAGGTTATAACATTGTACTCGTAAGGTGTGAATTTGTTTAAATCCAGAATCCAAGTGCGGCACAAGTAGGATGGATAGATTATGGGGGTTATCTGAATCGGGTTAACCAACGAGCTAGTGAATCCCAGTACTTGCACTCTTCGTTATCTATAGAAATCTTCTGCGATCATGGCTCATTCATACTAGGAATCCGGATCTCTTCCTGGTTATTCAGCCTCAAGAACACACCTCCTCCTCCATTTCTGATGGCGTTTGTAGCAGAGCCATCTGTGTATGTCTGTGACCAGGAGTCCTGTGGGTGTCGTTCATGTGTTTTTCTGATGTGCGCTTTCTCGCTGTCTGTTCGGGTGCCTTTTTTAATTATTCCTATTATATCTTTAAGTTCTGGTATTTTATGCTTCCCATAGGGAGTCTTACCAGATGGGCTTCGGCATTGTTTGGGACAGTACTGGATCACTAGTTGTCATTTCTTTGGAGATTGCAGCGAAGTTGCTCCTTTTTAGCTTTCCTTTTTCTGAAACCGGTTATTCTTTGGCGGTGCATGGGGTGGTTAGGGAGCCTTTTGTATTTCTCTGCTTGTTGCATTACTTTAGCTGTCTTCTAAAGGTTGTAAACCTATTACTGTTTCTAGAGTCTCGATAAGTATAGGATTTCATAGGACCAGTGATGATACGGGCAGCCTGGTTTTGTGTTCTGTTAATTTTGCTAAGCTGTGATTTGGAAGCTGTAGCCCAGGCTGTGACTCCATACTCTAGGACTGGTCTTACTCTTCCTATGTATAGTCGTTTCAAGAATATTGCTGTCTGCTTCACCAGTCCGTTCCTGCTAATTTCTTCAAAATATATGTTTGTTTTCTGACTCTTTTGTTTGCTTTGTCTATCTGATTTATCCATGTCATTCTGTGGTCCATGGTGACTCCAAGACATGTTGGATTTTGGTCAATAGGGAGTGTATGGTCTTTTATTTTCAGTTTTGCATAGAGTGTGTTACTTGAATCTATAGGAATGAACAGCACTATCGAGGCTCCATTACATTTTGTTGATGTTTATTTATAGCATTCCCTTGAAGGACCGTGCGTGAAGTGTTTTAACTTGAGACGTTTGTACATCAAAGGATGGCTTTCATGAAGCGATATTTCATTAAGTCTATCTTCAATGTGTTACCCTAGGTTCTCCTGTCACTTGATGCTGTCAGTCCACTTAAGTCAATATTGCCTCTCTCTCATTTACCTTTAATTTTCTTATTTAAAGTTGAATTTCATCAAGTTCCTATGCCTATATATGTATTGTTTTTTTTTTAAACTGCACTCGTCTTATTCCGATTGTGTTAAATAGTTATTTCCTTGGTTTCAGCTGTTTCAAAACTTTTTGTTTTCATTTCTGTCAACTCAGTTTATCCCTATTCCTAAATCCACATTTCAAAGGCTTCATTTTTTTTTTTTTTATACAGAAACAAGGGCATTAAATAATGACACCAAACTTAACTTACAAAAATAAATATGTTCAGCTCCAATGTTAAATATCTTCAACTTCAAGTCAGTCCTATTATATGGCTGTGAAACATGGAGAACAACAAAACTGACAATCATGAAGACACAGACTTTCATTAATGGACGCAGAATAAAAGTATGGAAGTGGCAGGACAAAATCACTAACATAGAATTATGGAAATGCACCAGTCAAAATAGTAAATACCAGTGGATAAAGAGATACAACGAAGACGATGGCGCTGGATAGGACACACACTGCGGAAGCCAACTGAGAGTATTACACAACAGGCCCTTTTTTGGAATCCCCAGGAGAAAAGACAAAGAGGAAGACAAGAATTTCTTGGAGAAGACAGACAGAAGCAGAGATGAAGATGATTGGGAAGACATGGAATGATCTTAAAAGAATGGCAAGAAACAGAACGACTTGGAAAGTGTTTGTTGAAGACCTATGCTCCACAGGGAGCTGAAAGGTAGAGGAAGAAGAAACTTAACGATGATTTGCTGCAATATATGGAAGTGAGAAAGCCATTGGGTTTTGTTTTTATATATTTGTTACAACTTTCCCCACTATGTGCACTTGCTGATGGTGTACAACAGATTGATTCAATCAACAGTCGTGGATCGCGCATCTAGTGAGATAACTAATGCGCCACTTCTATTCTCCCGCGAAATGGGAATTAAGTATCATAACAACCACCTCCTATCACTGCTGTAACTGTCAATATTTGTGAATAAACAGATTCTACAGCATGGGATTTCGGGCAGGAATACTGTGTGTACGTGCGTGTGTTTCCGTGCATATTTGTATAAGTATAACCAGATAAAAACAAGTGCCGCCACTTGTATGACCGGATGCAGTTGATCTCAAACACTCTCTGTTTCACTTCAGCATTCCATTTCCGGAAAATACTCTCCATCCACCTCTTGATGTTTCCAGCCCTGTCGTCTTCTCAATCGGTCTCTCTACTGTAGATCTCAATGAACTCTCACACATGGGAAATGACTCTCTTTTGGAAAAGTGAGCCATGCTACACGATGTTGAGGCAAATAGCAGATTGAGTTATTAGCGGGTCATCATCATTGCACTCCGAACATGTCGATAGGTGCTCACATCCCCTCCTCAGCAAGTCTCGAAGTGCCCAGCGACTGACGACTCCAGTTCTGTGTTGGTTTATTAGTCTTAAATAGCAGATATACTTGCCAAAAAAGGGCAAGAGGAGAATATCACTTTCTGGTGTTTACCCGACGACTACAAAATGAATGATATTCCTCATCGTCATTAGCCCTTAAAAAGAACGTTAAGTGGGCGTAGGTGCGTTTGTTCTGATTTGTAGTAGAACTGTGAGATTTGCGCCTTTCGACTCAACACATCCAACTTCAGTACGACAGTTTTTAGTTCCGGGTTGCCTTACTCGTTTGACCATTGACCAGAAAATGTAGCATATTTTCAGGAGCACCGGCAACATAAAATATATAACAGGCACTTGTCTGGCAGTGACATTGTAAACAATACGTAAACACACTATCAGACAATGTAAACGCTACGTTGACTAAACGCCAACCAGGAAGCAGAAGTGCTGACACAATAAATGCACATGTCTGCTGACCAAGTGCTCGGGATTTGCTTCCTGGTTGCACATTTATTTATGTATTGCCTATAAACACCGTTTAGGAATTATCCCAGTCCTGAAAACGGGCACTAAATAATTTCTCTAGGAAAGTATAAATGAAAAGCTCGTGACAGCATGAAAAATGTGGCAAGAACCAGAAGGGCCTGGAGGATGAAATCACGAATGGAGTGTCAAAATTAAAATGTTTATAAAAACAAAACAAAAAACAGAAACACCACAGCAAAAATTCTTGACACCAGAGAGGAGCTGACAAAAGATATAACCAAATGTGATATAACGAGAGAAGGAATGATATGATGATGTTGAATAGAAACATTTTTGAACGTGTCATGCTCTTTACGTGATGCCCGTATGAGAAAGCACATTCCGATATATAATGTTTACGATAAATACTATTACCTTTAGAAGTGACTTAGCTTTGAAAACAACCGTGGTACGTACATTCTTGCAATAGCACAAATAAAGAGGCGGCAAATTATTTGTACAAATCTAGCACATTTCATCATTAAGTATCACGCTTTCTGGACTAGGCGACCATGTCTCTCCACTTCCTTATCATCTCAGCTGTTGACTCTCTATCATGTCATTTTCTAATGATGTCCGATATATGTCTGATAATAATGAATACAACGAATACAATACTACAAAGACATATCATGATTACAAATAATGAGCACAAAGAATAACAAATCTAGATTTAACATTTTTTTTCTCGTTATTTATTGTATCTGTATATTATTTGTACTCCCTCTCCCCCTCCCCCCTTTTCTTCCAGATGACCTTTATTAATGGGATCGCAACATCAGATTATTGATTATTATTATTATGTGTATAAAAGTCTTCTTTTAACGTACAGCTGTTATTATTTATTTATTATTATTTTTATTTACACTCCATAACACACAATTACCATGTCTGGTTGAAATGCATTAACACACAAAATACTCAGTACAGACAGGGATTGCGAATCAAACTATTTAATTGCCTTAAACTTATGAAGGAAAATTGTAAAATGTCCAACTTTACTCTTTCACGCTCATCATGCCACTTGAGAAAATTAAAATATTTTTAAAGCAAAAAACATGCTAATGTACGGAATGGAGTTACTTGGAAAAATAAGATTTATAACATGTAGCACTAATTTTATTATATTTGTTTATTCTTTATAACTTCATGAGGGGAAAATTAATAGAATGTCCATGTTTTTTTTTTTATTTGGAGCTCATACATAGCATTATACTGCAACTCCCCGATAAATGTTTCTGCATGCTCTTCCACAGCTCCGTACAAACATGTAAAAGACATTAACGAAATATTTCGAAGTTTATGATAAATAAATCGCAAGTCTTTTTTCACATGATGCTTATCTGGCAACACCATCACAAAATATGCTTCCCCTGCATTTCAAGTGTTATATGCCAAATTTAAAAAAATAAAAAAAAAGTTTTTTTTTTTTACTTCTTAACTATACATAATTATAACAGCAGGGGGGCCAAAATTATTTGTGAAAAATCACATGGGAACGTATGGTTAAAAGTGAGGACACTTCAAATAATCAAGATTGGAGATTTCTCATGGAATGTATGTTCTTAATGTTGTAAGGGAATGGATGAATATCAGCAATTTCTCTATCAAGTGGCTGGAATGTACTTCTGAGATTTTGAGTGAACTCTAAATATAACTTAACAGGATAAGAGAAAGAACAAGTGAGATATGAAATAAGAAATAATATAGAACTGATAAGGAAAACATTGTAGCACTGATTAATAAAACAGTATCAGACTAATATCACTACAAAGTAAAACAGCATTGGTTTTATAAGTTAGCAGTTTATAATTGAAAAGCAGTAGCATTATTTTAACAGGTAAAAGAGGTTTCAGGAGCAATGTCAATGGACACAAGATACCCCCATTGGTGTTAAGTCTATGTGAACAGAAGTTAAGGAAATTTTTTTACCACAGTAGTTCTAGCAATTCAAATCAAATGTACTATCAACCCTTATGTATGCGTGCGAAAGCTGGAAAACAACAAGAGATATAGAAACAAAGTTGAACGCATTCGAAAATAAATGTCTAAGGAAAATACTTGGTATAGCGTGGAGCGAATGCAAAACAAACGAGGAAATTAGAGAAATCGCCAATCAACCACTAATATCTTCAGTAATAAAGAAAAAACGATGGTCATATGTTGGACATGTGATGAGAAGAAATAATAACCGAATAGCAAAGCAAGCCCTCATGTGGGAAACAACAGGTAAGAGGAAAACCCAGAGAGACACTGAGAAGAATATTGATGAGAGGGGCAAGAGCAGCAGGAATCGGCTCCCTCAATGAGATAGAGCTGCTTGCACAGAACAGAGACAAATGGCGAGATTTGATAAAATATTTTTAAATGAATTGAAAACTGCTAGAACAAAAATTCAGATAAGAGAGGGAGTATCTTGGTCTACGGTCAATGGGCCGGCTACGGCTCAAAAGGTAGATAGATAGATAGTTCTAGCAATGGTTAATTATTTTCTTCATTATTATATGAATCAAGCACATATTAGGTTGACTTGAAAATATGTACATAACTTAGAGCTGCTTCTTTTTCAGTAATCAACTTTTGCTGTACATCTAGATCAGCAAAGATCATGATTTTAATGCTGACTATTGTATTGTGAAGATGTAGATTTTCTATTCCTTCACTATCTAGACCTATACCTTCTTACTTCAGAGTTTGAGATTCTGATCTGGACGCCTCTTCCCATAAAGCCAGAAGCAAGCTCTATATGTTAACTTTCTGACCACTAAACTTTACATACTCAAATCTCTCTGCCAGCCAAAGATGAAGTACGCTGATTTCATCTTTTGGTGCAATACCCAGGTAAAACAAGACAGATATGTACAAACAGGAAAATAATCATGCAACAACCCAATACCTGACAATGTCTGCATCTCCAACAAAAAACTGGACTTGGAGATGACTGCAGCAGGGAAAAAGACATGGCATGACCAATGAACATGGAAAAAGAATGACAAGTCTATATGGCAAAAGATTAATTTTTTTTTAATTTTAATGACAGAGGGATTAGACAAGAAGGCCTTCACACCAGCTTGAATATATCAGAAACCAGAAGCACTCTCAAGATAAAGAATATAATTTTCATAAAACTTACCAGTAAATTATTTCATTGGCCTCATGGTACTCGTATCTGACCGTTGAACACAGAATTTGTAATGCATGTTCTCGCAGCCCAGAAAGTGCTTCTACTCCATGAAGATAAGCACATAGCACACTCAAATCCTGGGATAAGTTACAAGGGTGTTAGATTTAGAAAACTAAGTGATCATCAGAGGTGTAAATTATAAAGCAGAGTATTAGAGACTGAGTGTGAGGGTGATTATTACATGTGAGGGTGAGAGTTACAAGTTCACTTCATATCCTAACAGTAACGCTAGACATGTGGTTTGCTGGGATTCATGGAAAGGAAGCTTGAGAAAGCTGAAGAAGACTTGATGAAAAGTAGTGTAAGGAGAGTCTGATGTAAGACTACAGCTAATGATGAAGCACATAAATAAAAGAATCGGAGGTAAATGATAATTTCAATTATATGACCAGAAGATGAGGAAAACAAGTTGTTTAAGAAAATCATAGATTCTGGCTAGAGGGAAAGTATACTGTATTATTTTGTGAACCTGAAATGACAAATCATCAAATGGTCGATAAGAATCCCACCACAGAAAAAACAATCTCCTGCCATGAGGGAAAATTTGGGACAGTCAATGGATATGGAATGCAAATCTAAACAAAATACTGGCAGATATATCAGATGCACTGATCCTAAGGTGCAATGTACTTAAATGTACTTAAGGTGAATTGGACATAAAGGACAGAAGCTGAAAGGTGGAACTAAAACTAAAATATAAAATAAGATTTATAAAAGAATCTGGAATCATAGTCTGAATGAGTTATAATCACACTTTAAGAATAAGAAGTATTTTCTACCAGTTGGTTTTATCTTGTTTGTACACTGCTTGTCCAATAGTGTCTGTTTCCATCAAAGATATTAATCAATTTATGGCAAGTAACAGTATGTAGTTCATCTGATAATAACTTTGCTTCCTAGGGTGGTATCCTCTTAAAGACATCAAGGAATTTGCCTTGAAACATGTATTTCTGATGACTACAAAATGTACTCTTGCCCACTCAAAGTCAAAAGTTATTTCCCTTGGTCAAAAAAGCATTAAGGTAAATACAGGCTGATATCATGAAATCCTACCAGTTCAAATAAAGTCAAAAGCTATTTCACACAGTAAAAAGTAAAGAGCCCCTGTCACGCCAAGTGGCACATAGGGATTATGGTGTTAGTGACCATAAATTTTACAGACCTTCAGCACATGATTTTTGGGGTAAAGTGGTTGGTATTACGCCCGTGCCGCTTTACTTTCCCAGATAAAAATCAGGTACCCATTTAAGGCTGGGCGAACCCGGAAGCCATCGGTTGGGATCGAACCCTACCTCTTGTCCTTTGCAGTCCAGTTCACTAACCACTGAGCTATCGCAGCTCCCTATTTCACATAGTCACTTTCAATAAAAAAGTATACACATGCTGATAGATTCTGTAGTTTGCTGTTTTATATACCTCAAATTATTTCCCTCAAATCATTCATTTACAACTCCCACCACCATCCCTGCAGCCTCTGTATTATAATTTTATCAATAACAACACCCTCATTCTGAGCCCTAGAAAACTGTTGCCATGAGCAACCTTCATTCATTTTCCTTTTCTTTTTTTCAATTCACAATAACAAAACAAAAATGTTAACAACCAAGGTTTATTTAACATTCAAGGGGGAGAGAAATGTGTATGGGAAGAGGAGGAGAAATGAGGGTGGGAGACTAGAGCTAGAGACAACAACTTGGAAAATATGACAGGTATTAGTAAAGGACAATTTTATCTTAAAACTGATACAACATTGTCACATTTATCTCTGCTTTAATAATAATAATAGTAGTAGAAAGAAGCACTCTGCGGGGAGACAGAAAAACAACAAATCAACACAAAACTGGAGTTGTCACTCTCCACACACTGAGGGACATACTAGGGAGGAGATCTGTGCACTTATTGACATGTCTGATGTGTAAAGGTTATTACCATATCCATTGACTAAACTAAACTAATAACGACAATAATAATAACAACAATACTTTCATTTTATTCATGGTTTCTTACATATATTTATACATTATATTCACATTTTTATATAATCTGAGCTTATAAATAATATTCTTCTACATACAAGTGGTGAACTTGTATTTTCAAGTTTTGAGAGCTACTTACTCAGAAGTTAATCACTAAGTGGCCACTCTTTATAGTCTATATGCTCAGAGTGCAATGATGATGACCCACCAATAACTCAATAACTGTATAGCCCTCTATACTCAATATGCCCATTACAGAAGCCTTCAAATCTAGATTGTCATCATTCTCACTGCCTTTACTGCATGTCCTTGGCAGTAAATCTACAATAATTCATGATGATCTGAGGTTTATATACATTCTATCCAATCATGTCTAGGACATTTTGAATATTCTCAATCTTGGATTCAGAATCAATTAAAACACAACAATGGTGTGCTAGAAAGACAATTTAAAGCTTCAGTTAATAATGCACCAATAATCCATCCTTCTCATAGTTGAGGACAATGTTTTGTAGGCTTCATTGTGCTCCCCTAAGATCTTCTCTATTGGGTGCTGTCAGCAATAGTGAATGCAGCCAGCGATTCATAGTTGATTACTGCCACCACGATTGGTGAACCAGAACTATCCAGATATTGCTCCACCTCCTCTACATGAGGAGCCCCTAGTAAATGACTAATTAGACTGACCAAACTGAGTATGGCTCAGGAGACAAGGCTATCCAGTACTCAAAAAAATTCCATGTTGAAATTGCATGTAAGGTGAAAATATACTACTGCCTTGCTGTAAGCCATAACACAACAAATTTAATATCCACTGAATGTTCTTTATGGGACAAATGATGAAAAGGGTATTCATCGATAATCCGCAGGTGAATGCAAGAAAAAGACAGAAAAAGAAAGAATAAACTTTCCTTTTCATCATTTTAATTGCCAAATTGTAAGCATACGAAAGTTAAAAAGAAAAGACTGTATGCTGTTGTCTGGGTCAAAATTTGAAAAGGAAAGGTAAAATTTCTACCATATAATAATTAGCCAGATTTTTCTGAAATTAATCTAGGTGTCCTCATTGGTGATTTGGAGTTTGTGCACTATGATGAAATCTTCCTTTATTTTTCATCAGGAAAAAGATTGGAATACTAATGGACATTTTTTTAGTATAGACATAATAGTCCTAAAATAAAGACTAGCAATTATAAATAGAAACAAGAATCTATTATTATGTCGGCTGAAATTAAGTAATTGCTTGAGTTATTGAGTTATTTGCGGGTCATCATCATTGCACTCCGAACATGTCCATAGGTGCTCAGATCCCCTCCTCAGCAATTCCCTCAGTGTCCAGCGACTGACGACTCCAGTTCTGTGTTGGTTGATAAGTCTTCTTACACGGCCACCAAGTGTCTCATCTCTGGCCGTGCCCAACTTAACTCCCATTTCCATCATCCGAAGAAGTGACGTGGATCTGTGTTTGTCAAAGTCATGTGCTCTTCCCATATCTCGGAGGGCATTGATGATGTCCGCCCGATCCATTGGTTGCCCGTCCTCAACGACAGCGCAGCTAGCCAACCTGTCCGCCCTTTCATTTCCCCGTACTCCCGCATGTCCAGGGACATAGACAAAGGTGACCTTACTTATTTTAGATTTCTGCAACAACTCTACCCATTGCATGCGTACAGAGCCCGCCTCCACTTTTTTTTATCATGCTCATCGAATCACTCAGTATACATGCGTGGGTGTAGTCTTGTAATTGCTATAAACAAGAATGCATTAAGTCAGCTGAAATTAGGTATGCTATAAACAAGAAGCTATTATGTTGGCTGAGTGTGGTCAGGAACTGTGCCAGGATTGGTGAACCACAGTGATCAAGATCTTGCCTCATCTCCCTATGGCAGGCCTATAAATAGACTAAGGTAACTTGATACCCAAAAGTGCCTTGCTAAAGTCAGATGGATGGGTCACAAGATGGAAAAATACTGCAGTTTGCTATAACTATAAATGACAACACAATGCATCTATGCCAATTTAACATTCTTTTTTTTTCAAAGGCAAACAATAAAGAAGAATGACTTTTTAAGGAACGGGGTGGGAAGAAGAAGAATCCTAAATTTAAGTACTTAGTGTATCTATCTAATGTCCTTTCGAGCCGAAGCCGGCACATAGCATAGGGCAGAACCACAATCTAAAAAACAGAAACCTTGCGTGTCAAAATGGCATACATTGCATAAATCACTGCTTCTAAAATCTATGGCACTTAGCGTATAGACAAGTATTAATTTACATATGCTACCACTATCTATGAGTAGCAGACAGGTTTTATTAAACATTATATAATATTTTTTTCTCTCTTTAGTCAATCTTTCTATTTTACAAGTGATACACTGAAATAGCCATTAAAAAAAGCAATCTTTACACCATTTTTCCCAATTACCGGGGTCTGCTGGGGGGAAGATTGTAGGACCAGAGAATAAAGGCAACTTGTCCAATTCGGGAGCCACGAGGTGTTCGGGTCTGAGATTTTATATACCCCCCCCCCCTCCTCCCACCCACACATAGAAAAAACTATTACTGCCCTACCATGATTCAAACCCACTTTCTCCTGGTTTGGAGTCGACAATTTATTGATTCAGCCATCCGCTCTCTCCACAGCCACAATAATACAAATGACAGAAATAAATAATTTATACTCACTTTATCTGTGCGTTCATTTGGCAGTTTTTTCAAACACTCTATAACATTTGCAGTTGCATCAGTAGCCATGACCAGTATAAATATACACAATGGAAAATAAATAACTGTCTATGCTTTATTAATATCAACAATGCACATGCTTTAAATTATGTCTATCCTTGTCATACAGAATAACAAAACACATTTTCATTCATGTCACAATTTGTGGAATCAAATTTCCTTAATCTCAACACCAACATAATGAAATCTGCAGATTACTATTATTGTTTTTTTCATTCAAAATGCCTGCAAAATGATGAAATATACATATAGTATAGTTTTTGAATAATCACGTACACAATTATGAGATTTTAGTTTAAAATTTCAATGAGAATAAAACCCCCCAAAAAATCAGAAATAAATCATAACCCACCAATAAAAGGACATTTATAATATTTTCTACTGTATACATACACCATTACACATAAATGAGTAAAGATAACATATCTTGGTATTTTTTACATATACTTACAAATGTAAAGATAAAATTTGCAAATATAAGCAAATTTGTTGTACTATGTTTTTTTTTTCCCTTTGTTGTTCAGTTTTAAATTTCATTATTTTGGGAAAAAAAAAAAAAAAAAAAAAAAAAAAAAAAAAAAAAGCAAAAACTTAATTAATCCTATTTTGAGAGCAGCATCCTTGATCAGAAAACAGAAACTGTTACAATTTTATACTGTTGGAATAATGCTTTTAAAAATATATATGAAAACTCTAATTAAACTAAAATTCAATTTGTATACAAAAAATCATAGTGTAAGAAGGTAAGAAAAGGGAATGAATTAAACTTCTTATTATCAAAACATCATTGAATGAGCTACACCTCTGAGAATTAAATAATTTAGATCAATGTCCAAAAACAGGACAGAAGGAACAGAAAATGATACCAAAATAAGGATATCAAAAGCAAGAGGAGTTTTCGTTGCACTGGGAAACATATGGAAATCCAAAGAAATTAGGTTAAATACAAAAATAAAAATTTTCAACTCAAATGTTAAGGCGGTCCTATTATATGGCTGTGAAACATGGAGAACAACAAAATTGACAATCATGAAGATACAGACTTTCATTAATGGATGCTTACGCAGAATAAAAGGATGGAAATGGCAGGACAAAATCACAAAGACAAAAAGACAAAGAGGAAAACCAAAGAATTCTTGGAGAAGACAGATAGAAGCAGAGATGAAGATGATGGGGAAGACATGGAATGATCCTAAAAGATTGGCAAAAAACAAAATTACTTGGAAAGCGTTTGTTGAAGACCTATGCTCCACAGGGAGCTAAAAAGGTAGAAGAGAGAAGAATGTTCAAAAGCTAAGAGTCTAGAATAGATGACACATAACTTAAGTCCCAACCCTCCTAACTGGCTGCTGGATGCAAATTTAAGTGTTAAATTAAATAGCAAAAAAAGCAATTTATGAGAATGTGCACAGTAATAAGAGCCAAAAACTAAAACCTCCTAATCATATTAGTATTAATGTCATGATGATATGAAACAAACATTCATTATCCACTGTCCAAAATGTTACTAGAGTGCAATTGTGGATCAATTTTTATAAAAGGTAGTCTCAGTAGAATAAATGTAATTGTAAATCACATGGAGAAATAAAGTTAAACGAGTTACACATTTTGGCTTTAGGGTCAGCAACTAACCATCAAATCACATCTAATCAGAATTATTATAATGATAATTACTGTTAATAATAAGAGGAACATAAACTAATCTGAAGTACAACATGATGCAGTGATGATGTAATCAGTAATTAACAGTAGTGCATGTAATCTAAATACTGTCCTCAAAGTCTGTAATGTTAGAGTTAGTGAGAGTAGAGAGTGAGACATCAAAGCAGAAAAAGAAAAAAAAACACTGTTTAAACATCACTATCATATCTTGATCATCCTGCTAATATTAATAATAGTGTAACACTAACAGCAATAATAATACTTTAATTAGATGTATCATACGTTCACTCACGAGTAATCATGACACTATATATTATTGACTACTATCCTATACTATGATCATCAAATACACGAAGAATGACTTCACTTAATAACGAAGAATGACTTCACTTAATAAGTCTTATTAATCTTTTTTTGTCAGCAATTTTAATTATACTATTAAACTTACAAAAAGTGGATGAGGCTCTATGAGGTATAGAGTATAAGCATTTTCATTTTCGTAAATTCAGAAGTCTGAAAAGCCATATAAAAACACTTAAATTAAAATTAATGTCTGCTAACCATATTCTATGATATAAATAATATTATACTATTATTCTATTTCTTCGATTTCTCGGACTACTTAGAGGATTGACCAGTGACTAAAAAACTTGAGAAACCTGCCTCAGGCTGAGGTCATAGCAGACTGATAACTGATAGATAACTGTAACTTCTGATACTAAGACTAGGCCTAACTAAGAAGACTCCCTCAACTTTTAATTTATCAATTTATCTTTTAATAGACACATTTTAAAAATTAAATATATCTTATTCTTAACATGTGTCGCTTTATTAATAGTAACAACAATTAAATTAAATTATATTTAGGCCCTTTTTAATATTGTTTCACTGAATAAGTCACACAAACTGATATAAATAATTTAATTTAAACAACTTTCTTCTTGTTCATTTTTTGTTAACGTCTGCCACCCACGGCCCACGGTACTAGAAAAAGGAATATAGAGTTTTAGACGAGTGAATACCATGTCGCTGTATTATCCAACTATACAATGCACGTTTAAACAAATATATTATTCTATTCGTAAAATATACATATATAACGATCTAAAACATGTTCCACGCAAAACACAAGCAGAATGTAAATATCCCACATTCTTTTAGTCCATACAAAATTTCACTTCTGAATGAATTGTTGACGCCATTATGGTAAATGAGCTTACTTCCGGTTCAACATATTTGGTCAGGCCTCCCTCCCCTTGGCCAGCACAGGGTTCACAGAGGGCAGGGCTACTCAACCCTCCCACTGTCTTGTCAGATGGACATGACTTTGGCAAAGACATTGATCATAACATTAATTAAAACTATAATATGCTTTTCTTGAAAGGGGACTTTGCTAATTGTCATACAATCGTAATTACAAACGTTGGTATTACTCTCTCTCTCTCTGTGATCAGGACCCAATCAGAGTAGGATTCCAGCTCCTCACATGAACTCATCTGTCAGGTTAGGTGTGTTACAAACAGAACATCACAATTAGAGTCTGCCAGATCCACTCTGATTGAACACCCGTTAAAAACGTTGCACTGTGTTCTGCGCCAGTGGCCCAGTGCATCCGATTTCAGCCAGCATTTTATTCAGGTTAGCTTTCCCTAGCCTTTGATTGTCCCCAATCTTCCTGCAAGGCAGCAGGTGATCTTTTCTGTAGGGGGATTCTGCCCTTAGATGGTCGGCCCTCCCAGGTTTACGAGCACCATCTGCCCAAGTCACTAGAGGTGACTAACACAGACATGCACGCACAAAGATATGAGATGTGACAAACACATATATGCACATAGCGATACGAGGCATGACTAACACTGACATACATCAAGATATATGACACATGACTAACATAAACATGCACATAAATATATGAGATATGATTGATATAGACATGCACCCACAAAGAAATTACACATGTCTAACATGGACATGCACACAAAGATATGAGATATGACCAACATAGATAGGCACACACAATGATATGAGATGTGACTAGCATAGCCGTGCAAACACAAGGATATGAGATGTGACATACACAGACATACACAGACATGCACACACAAAGATATGAGATATGACTAACATAAACATACACACAGAGATATGAGATATCACTAGCCCAAACACAAAGATATGACACATGACTAACACAGATACACACTAAGATATGAGATATGACTAAACACATACACACTTAAAGATATGAGACATGATTAACACGGACACTCCAAGATGTGAGATATGACTAACATGACACACACCAAGATATGAGCCATGACCAGCACACACACACACACACACACACAAGCCAAGATATCAGCCTTGGCCAGCAATGAAACACACCAAGAAAGGAACCATGCCCAGCACAGAAAGAAAATATCCAGTACACATTAAGGTATCCATATGCTTGGGTTTGTTGTAGTCAGCAGACTCTTCTTAACGTGGGAATCATCGACATACGAGACGCCGGCCCCCATGAATTGTTAACAGATATCGTCCAAACAGTTGTACGGAGATTTGAGAGTGCAGTCTGACCCGTAGAACGTTCCCTTGCATGAACAGATCCCGGTTGACTGTTCACAGGTGTCGTTGAAACAGTGGTCAGGACATTTGAGAGTGCAGTCTGGCCCGTAGTACGCTTCCTTGCGCGTACAGTCTGCTCTTTCTGTGTCACATATGATGTCATAGCCATCAGAACACGTCTGTTCGCACTGTAGCCCAAAATTACCATCAGGACAAGTGTCATCACAGGTATAGCCAGGATGTTTGCAATGTTGGCATTTTCCGGATTTTCCTCACATAAAGAACTGACACTAAGACAAGACCCGGAGCAGTCGTGTTCATAAATCCCATGTGAACAGTTGAAGTGACACGTACCGATGATGACGGTGCAGCCTTTGCTACTCCCACCACAAACTGTACAAAACGACCAAGAATGCCCGTCCAGACAATAGGTGTCTGTAAATGTTTGCACCTCACACACCGTCAGTGCACTCTCGTCCTGCGAAAAGGTCGGTGAGAACTCAAACTTACTGTGTGCCATTGTCGCTTGTATGGTGACTACAATAGTGTTCACATAAATATTTGGGTATGATATATCATTATACTGGAACACTACACCGCCAGTCAGAGAAAGCCTTTGGAGTGTCATTCTTTACCCGAATCATAGTGCTAGCTCGATGATAAATTCGAATGGTGTGAGTCTTCTGGGACGTGTCAAAGTTCAGATACCAGTAAACAGAATTGGTTCCACTTCTCAATTGTGTGTGTGTGCTGTCATTGTCATAAAGATTGGTCTTTGTTTTGCCATTAACTGCGGCCTCTGGTCCACTGTATTAACAAGCATTAAATGTGTCGGTCTGGTTTGCGTTCTGTTTGAGAGCCACATTCCGACCCCCGCCAATGTAGATGGAGCAGATATTTGCAACTATCGCCCCTTCAATCCGTAGCATGTTGATTAGACCATGAAACTGTCCGGATCTGTAGGTCCAGATCCCTAGGCGTATTTGCAAACTAGATCAAAGTACTGACACTGGGGTCCGAAACGCTCTCGCCGACAACTGTCACCGTTTGTGCATGTCCCTGTAGCCCTGTCACAAACTGAGCGATTTTAGCAGTGACACTGCAACGCACAATTTGCCCCGAACCAACCGTCTACACAAGTTAGGCAGTTATATAGGTCATTAGCTTCCAATGTCGCAAACAAAGCCAGCAGAATAAAGACTTGATCGTTGGTATTATATTATTATATCTATCTGCTGCTGTAGATGATTGTCTACCTACACAGCCACACAAGACACTTTAAGGGAGGCCCTTAAAAAAAACTTATAACTGATATTTAATTATTAATTATATATTCGGAGCCATCCTCTGCTCAGATTTGCGTGATAAATTGTGTTTTTGACATCCTTACAAAGCCATTCTCTTAAACAAAATTGTTTAATATCTCTTTCTATGTTTTCCACCTCACCTTCTCCATCCCCTCCAGTTTGTTAACCAGAGCCTAATAATAGCTCAAATTAGTATGTTATTGATAACTATAATTAGCCTTTGTTTGTGAGTTTACTGACTCACACTGACTGATACCGGGCACTGAAAAGAATATCTAACATGAATGAGCTCCAAAATGAAGCATCATTTTCAGATATATGATATGTATTATGTTGCATGTAATGTGCTTTTTATGGTAAAGTACTGTTAACGTTATATCATTTTTGTGGTTATCAGGTAAATAACATTAAGGTTTTCGATCGTAACAGTTTTGCAAGACTTGTATACTGATTGTTTTAGGTATATGTCCCGTGTCCAGTTATGCATTGTATAATTTACCTCATTTATATTATAAAGTATTAAAAATAAGTCCCGCACTATTAAATCATTTAAAAAAAACTTTCTTTTTCAGATATTATGTCCCGTTTTTTTTTAAAATTAAGTGTCCTGCGTTTCTTTTTCATCAGAAAGCCCACACGACTTTGCACAGATCATTAAATAAGGAACTGTATTTGAAATTGCTTCTTAAAGCAGTAAAAGTAAAGAGCCCCCGTCACGCCAAGTGGCGTATAGTGAATATGGTGTTAGTGACCATAAATTTTACAGACCTTCGGCACATGATTTTTGGGGTAATGTGGTCGGTATTACGCCCGTGCCGCTTTACTTACCCAGAAAAAATCCTGTACCAATTTAAGGCTGGGTGAACCCGGAAGCCGTCGGTTGGGATCAAACCCTACCTTTTGTGCATTGTAGTCCAGTTCACTAACCACTGAGCTATCGCAGCTCCAAATTGCTTCTTAATATAGGCCTATTGAGCAGAATTATATTTTTTAACAAGGAAATTACTTCTTTCTTTCTATCATATATAGGTCACATGGTATGTATTCTCCTTGATGAAGAATGCTAGAGTGTTTAATTTTGCATGTTTCTATCATGTCTTTGTCTCGTGAGATTTAGCAAGGTTTTAGTCACAATACAAAACATAACATTAGGAGATACAATACCAACCCTCCCTCCCTTACCAACCTATACCACAAATGCGAGACGATACATGATTGAACATTTTTTTCATTACACATTGTGGAAAATAAAAAAATGCTTGCATATAGTGTGGTGATGGACAAGGTAGCTGTATGCTAAAATGACATACAGAATTAATGGAGATTCATGAAAGCACCCCTCCATATGTGACATGGTCTTAGAGAGGAGCCCAGCATCAGGTTTTTTTTTTCCTCAAGGTTTGTCTGTTTGCAGTACTTTGTGATTAGCTGAGATCATGCTAGTGGTAAATCCTGCCTGTCTCTAATGTGTAGACCAGTATCTTTCTGAAAAGTATTTGGTGTCTGTTTCATGAACATTAAAGTTCTGAAAGCACACAGGAAGTTTATCCCAAGCTACCTTCTCTGGAATAGAATAGTAACAACTCCTTTAGGCTTAGCATCAGTTCCTACATTTACAGATTAGATCTGCTACCAAAGAATGAATAAATCAAAGCACCTGATTAGTAAATAAGAAGAAGAAGAAATATATGTAAGATAGTAGAGATGAATACAAATTAGAGTTTTATTAATCATGTACCCCAGTGTTTCCAATTGCAATATGCTTTTGCCTGTGACTCTTTATCTGGTCCAAACCCTTCAATTTGTCCTGCTAAGGAGATACTTTCTGTAGCAAGCACAGCTCTTGAAGTAATGGAAACATACAAGCTTGCTTACCATTGTAAGGTGAAATCATGTCAAAGGTTATTCTATAAATGCTTAGAATACAATCTTGGGGGAGTAAATACAAGAACTGCTTAACATCATCATCATCACATGCCATATGCGTAGGCAATCATGTCCTTCCACAATTTTCTATCCACTGTGTATCATATCATTTCTGTTAACCGTTTTCCTTGGCATGACACTAAACTATCTAGTATCTTTGCTCTTTGTCACCTGCGATCTCTTTCCTTGCATTTTGCTAGCTGTAACCAAGTTCTCTAACTTTCCTCTTCTCATGATGTGTCTGAGAAATGTAGATTGTTTTTCTGATGATGTTTTTTAGGCGCTCTCTTTTTGTGTTGGTATCCTTGAGAATGTCCTCATTGGTTTTTTTTTAGCTGTCCAGAAAGCTTTCAACATTCTTCTGAGAAATTCAAAGAGGAAGGCCAAAATATGCTTGAAGAAGACAGACAGAAGGAGAGAAGAAGAGGATGGGGAAACATGGATGGAACTTAAAAGAATGGCAAGAAACAGAACAGGTTAGAAAGTGTTGCAGTTGAAAGGAAGAAGGGACTCCTAATCTTTGTCTGCTCATGTTATCTAAACTTGTTATACTGATTTGTTCTCACATTGCCCATTCAGTTCACCCCATTCTGTTTTCATTAATTGTTTCTTTACCCATCTGAAGTGTGAGTTGGTGGGGGTGGGGGGGGAAGAAAAGACTGGGTGGTCTAGAGGTAAGATGTTGGCCCTAATTTAAAATCCTGGTACAAACAATAGGAATTTTTCTCTTCAAACCCATTTCTTCATGGTGTTACCCACACTGTTTCTGGGTAATGAGACCCAATGTCTGACCCCTTGGATAATGAGAAAAGTAGGAGTCCCATGTGCACCATGCACATGTTAAAAAACATTGTCTCTGCTGCGCTTTTATAAAGGTAAGGTAAAGGTAAAGTACGAGACTTGAACCAGCATCTTAGCACGCGAGTTTCCACCCATATGTGCTCGGTCGCCTATCCACAAATGTTCGGAGATTTCTGTATAGTGTCGCTTCAAGCATCAAAATTCAGATGCAAGGTGACATTCCTCACCTTCCCAGGGTAATACCCTTGTACCTATTTCTGCCAATGGCTAGTTCGACCGTGGGGGTATATTTTTTTTCCAACCACGAGTACAATTCACACTGCTCCCAGCGGGAATAAGCTGTTTTGATAAACTTTACAGTAATGAGAGAAGTCTGTAGAGAACTAACTTGAAGCTGCATTTTAATAAAAATATCAGGATGACACACTCTAAGTGACACACTTGAGTAACATCAAAAGATGGACAAGTCAGCCTATTAGAACCTGCACCATCAAAGCAAGAGACACAGCGGATTGGCACTCCATGGCAACCTTCGATGCGGAGATGGCACTCAATGATGATAGAGTTTATCACACAAACACAGTAACAAAAGACTAGAAATGTATTTCATCATTTTATTGATGAGCTCCATTCCCATAAATGTAAAGAATGATCATAAAATGAACATGTTGAAATGAGAAATGGATTCACATATGAATCTGAACTGGCATTAAAGGTATTATTTGTTTCACTGCTGGCTCTACGTAATCCAGTTGAACTTAGTCTGCACCAGTCAGCACCATATGCCAGATTGTGATCATCATACTGGGCAACAATGGGCAGAGGACTCTCACCTAAAGACATGACAAAGTTGCAAGTCATTCATTACTGAGACATTATCTGTTGATAGTGACTGAGCACTACAAGTTTTATAATTAACAATGAATGAACAAACAATCCTTATGTCTTTTTTTCACTCTAATAGCCAGGTCAGTTAATAAAAATTTGGATTACCTTAGTTAACTTGTCACCAGGAATATAGTCTGCATAGGAGCCTTTCTCCTTAGGTATTAATATATCCCACTATTTCCCTTTAACACCCTCTTTCTCACAAAAAAAAAATGTCTTTCTCTTCAGTTTATAAATAACTCCCCCCCCCCCCCCCCAAAAAAAAAAAAAAAAAAAAAAAAACCACTTCATCTTTCTCTTTTTTGTAATGGTTTCATTTATAATTATCACTGCTACCCTAATTTTTATATTGACCACTGCTAGACATAGTGCATTTTGATGTTGACATCTTTCTGTGCCCATCTTTTTTTATTATCAATCCACCATTTACTCAAAAAGGGAGCTCCTAAAAGCATCATAAAGAAACAATCAACATTTTTCGGGCACATCATGAGAAGAGGAAAGTTGGAATACTTGGTTACAACTGGCAAAATAAAAGGAAAGAGAGATCAAGGGCAACAAAGAGAGAAAATACTGGATAGCATGGTGTCATGGCATGGAAAACAGTCAACAACGGAACTGATACGATACACTGTAGAGAGAAGATTGTGGAAGGACATGATCGCCGACGCCAACAGGTATGGCACATGATGATGGTCATTTATTCTTCATCTCATGACAACAATCGAACCTAAATTTCTTTATGACTTATGGTTATTGTTTTATCTGTTTTTGTTTGTGTCATTGGTCTTCCTTTAAGAAGATCTTTGTATACAACACGGATATTGTATTTTATGGTATCCTTTCATATCATAAGCAATGCCATAGGCAATGCCAAAAGCATTTTGTATTTATTGTTATATTTTATTATCTCTATAACCAACAGACAATTCATCATCATCAAGTACCGGGCCTAGTGGCGTAGGTGATCAGGTCTCTCCACAACTTTCGATCTCTGCAGCTATTTATCATTTCTGTTGTTGACCTTCTGCCAAGCCATTCTCTTAAGCTGTCTGTTATTTTTTCTCTTTGCTTCCCTCTATCTCTTCGTCCCTCAATTTTTCCAGTTGTTACAATATATTCAAGTTGTTCTCTTCTCATTACATGGTCAAAAAATGATGATTGTCTCTTCCTAACATTGGAAATTAGCTCTCTTTTTGCTTTGACCTCTCTCAGAACCTCTTCATTACTCTTCTTAGCTGTCCATGGTATTCTCAACATTCTTCTGTAAAACCACATTTCTACAGACTCCAGAACAGACAATTAGTGGTAATAAATGAATACCATGGTTACCATCCTGAGACAGCAGACATATAAACTTTAAATCCTCTAGCTCTATGACTAATATTTCTAGCTTGAAATATTTGTGAACAAGAAATAACTGGAACTTTAAAACTGGAAACTTTAAATGTCAACTAAACTCGTGATTTTACTGGTAATTTTGTCACTTCTAAACACTGCAGCCACTTTCAATAAACATCTTATTTCTGTACTGGTTTACTTCCATTTCTGATTTATTGTAAATGACCATACTTGGGACTGGTGGCAATATGTGAGAATAAAAATATTTAGTTTGAGATGTCTTTGTGTAGTACTAATTTGTTTTGAATTGTTGGAGAGGAACTAGTTGTCTCAGTTAATTAACAAAGACGCTACAAACCTAAATTAGTACAGTCAATGATATGTGTTCCATTATACATCGAAGCAGTGAGGATTCTGCTTCCAGAAAATGGATCCCATTTAATTCGCCAAACACCACCTCCCAGCGATGAACTGCTCAGAGGTTGTTTTAACTTTCTGCGATCCCAGACCAGAAGCTGTTCATCATAACTGGGAAAACAGTTTGGAGAAATGCATTAGATAACTTTAATTGGAAATAATAGCATAAATGTAATTCAATAGTTTTAATATAAAGAGTTTTCATTGTCACTTTAATAAGGCATATGGAGAATATGGTATTGGTATCCACATTTCATAATGGCCAATAGTACATTTTAATAGTCTGTGTAGCTATCTGGGCCCTTTCCATGGTCAGAGGAGAAAAGAATAGAGTCACTGTCACCTGCAATGTATGTCGTAAGAGGTGATTAAGGAGGTTGGGGTCAAGGTCTTCTCTGGTGCTATGGAGTTTGTGCAACTGAGCTGAAACCATCTTCAGTGCTTTCACTAGTGTGTAGTGGGTGTGCTTCATATCGGGGAACTTGCTGAGGAGGGGATCTGAGCACTATGAAGCTGTTCGTTGTCCAATGATGATTACTGTCATCTAAACTAAACTAATAATTTTTATGGGGTGATGTGGCCAGTATCATGCCCAGGCCAACCTACTTCCCTGAAAAGATCTCAGGTACAAATTTTCAGAGACAGGTTGTACCTCAAAGTCATGTTTGTCATTAAAAAAAGTGCCATATCTAGGAATTGATCCCAGAACCTTCTAGTCAGTTATAAGCACACTAAACACTCTGCCATTGCAGCTTAAATTTAATATAAATAAAAATAAATTTAATAATTTTTATTGAAATTTGTGGGGTGAAATGTAAACCAAAAATTTTCCAATTGCAGGCTGACAGCTCTTCAGCAACTAAAGATTAATATAAAACACTAAAAGGTATTTCTTTCTTTTATCCATCTGCTGTTGCTTTGAAGTATCACTGGAAAAAGAAGGAATGTATAATATAATATGATGGCTGTAGGTGTATTGCTTGTTCTTTTGGTTGCTTTCCTTTTAGATGTATTGTCGTTCTTGGGCATATCTGGGTGCTGTTAGATAGAAATGTTTTGGTTCTTGCATATGTTTTCTATTCCATCTATACATTTTTTTTTTTTATCGCCCTTTTGTTCTCTGTCCTGATGTTTTGAGGCAAAAAGTTTTAAATGTTGTTTCATCTGGTTTTATTTTTACCAAATGTCAGAAAACCATCGAATTGTTGTTTGTGTGTGTTTTTTATATATATATATATATATATATATATATATATATATATATATATATATATATATATATATTGACCTTTCAAGCTGTAGCTGGCCCATACGGCGTAGACCTAGATACTCCGTCTCTTATCTACATTTTTATTCTAGCAGTTTTCAATGCTTGTAAAGATATTTATCAAATCTTGCCATTTGTCTCGGGTCTGTGCACAAGCAGCTCTATCTTATTGAGGGAGCTGATTCCTGTTGCTCTTGCCTCTCTCATCAATGTTCTCAGTGTCTCTCTGGGTCTTCCTCTTTTCCCCTTACCTGTTGTTTCCCACATGAGGGCTTGTTTTGCTATTCAGTTATTATCTCTTCTCATCACATGTCCAATATATGACCATCGTCTTTTCTTGATAATTGAATATATTATTGGTTGATTGACGATTTCTCTAATTTCCTCGTTTGTTTTGAATTCGTTCCACGATATACCAAGTTTTTTCCTTAGACATTCATTCTCAAATGCGCTCAGCTTTGTTGAAATGTCTCTTGTTGTTTTCCAGCTTTCGCACGCATACGTAAGGGTTGATAGTACATTTGATTTGAATAGTCTAAGTTTTGTGTTTGTGCTGATGAGTTTTGATTTCCACAACTTTTCAAGGCCTCTGAAAGACATTGCTGCTTCAGCTATTCTGATTCTAATTTCTTTACTTGTATCCCCTTCTCGATCAATGTGACTTCCAAGATAGATAAAGTGATTGATCTCTTCCACTGGTTTGTTTTCCATGTATATTCTGTCGTCTGTTGGAATTGAGCTTTTCATGACCTTAGTCTTTTCATGATTGATCTCATGTCCAATTTTGCTGGCTATTGATGATAGTTCATTTGTGTTTTCCTGCATCGTTTTTATCTGACTGCTGATGAGAACTATGTCATAAGCAAAGTCATGGTCCTCCAAATGTTCTCCTTTTATCCATTTGATGCCTTTATTACCAGTGCAGCATTTCTTCATTATGAAGTCCATAAGAACTCCAAATAACAAGGGCGATAAAATACATCCTTGTTTAACCCCAGTTTCTATTATATATATATATATATATATATATATATATATATATATATATATATATATATATATATATTTATATATTTATTCTAGGCACAGTCTAATTCCAATCTGTTCACTGATTTTCACACTAGTAATCATTCTATCCTTGTTTTGTTTGTTATCTTTCTTAAGCACCTAATTTCGCAGGTTGTAATCTTCTGTGTCACGGTTTTGTTCATTGGCCATGTTTGACATTGATAACATAAGGTTGGTATGAAAATGCTATATATTGTTTGTTTTTTAGATGTTATTGAGATATTTCAATGTTTCAAAAGCAGAGCCAGTTGGTAGCTGATAACAACAGATATTTAAATTGCACAAAAACAAATACTGACTACAAATTGCTTTTTATCCTTCCAAAATATTATCGATGGTTGGTCTCTCCCTATCCTGTTCATGTTACCAAACTCTCAAACTGAAATTGTAGTGGCTGGTCTTCAAGCTGTTTTTATAAATCTTATCAAATGGTATATGACTTTTTATCTGTTTATTCTACATATTTCAAGAGTGTCAAGTCTACAATGACCTACTATGTCCTAGAGGTGTATAAGTTAAAGGTACTGCATTTCAACTAGGCAAAAACAAGCTGTTAACAGGGGGCCTCGGTAGCCTAGTTGGGAAAACCACCTGACTGGGCTACTGACGTTTGGACAACCCATGTTAGAATCCTACTGGAAACAGTATGAATTGTACTTGAGGTTAGACAAAAATATACCCCCTCGGTCGACCCAGCCGCTGGCAGAAATGGATACCAGGGTATTACTCTGGGAAGGTGAGGAATGCCACCTCACATTGTGAGTTTCGATGCTTGAAGTGACACTATCCAGAAGTCTCAGAACACTTCTGGATAGGCGACCAAGCATATATGAGTGAAAACTCGTGTACTAAGATGCCGATTCAAGTCTCGTACTTTACCTTTACTTTACAAACAGTTAACTACCAGCTACATCTGTTCTTAACTTGCAGTTTTATATGTTTGAAAAGTGTTACATATTTATTGAGACCTACCTCCCAGATGCAAATAAATGCTCATCAAAAGGGTGACTTTGGATGCTGCATACACCCATTTGATGCCTGGTAGGAAGACAAAGAAAATATAAATCAAAAAATGCTTTAGTATTTAAGCCAAAACAATTTAACATAATTATAACTTCTGACCTTGTCTCTCAGGTTGCTTCCAGTTATATGTCCATACATTTCAATTCAGTGATGGTTATTTTTCAGATTTTTATTAAATCAAGCATCCAGGTCTGGAACAGTACAACATTGGAATGAAGATTGTATTGCTGAGTGTAATTTTACCTCTAATGTTATTTCTTTATTAGCCAGTAGTCATGTCATTTGTCCAGTGATATACTTTGCTGAATCTTGAGTCTATTTCTGCTGATTATGTGTTGTCACTTGTCACTAGACTTCCTAGTATTTAAATGTCAGTTTTTAAAATTACCTTCCACTACAGAATATTGGTTTAGATGTGTCCCTCAGGTCCCAAATCTTTAGCTTGCAGTCATCACCACCTGCAAAAGAAACAGAATATTGTCGTTCCAGAAAAGATATTCCAGTTTGAGCAAATCTAAAATACAGTCAATAAACATCATAAATATTTGGTAATTTACAGCAGGCATCTTTCATGCTTCTTAGTTATCCTACTAATGGGAATTTGTTGTTATTGCTGTTTATAATGAGGTAGTGTCACTATATGAATAAACAATTTGTGCTTTTTGGTCCAACACAGCAGACTATGTCATTGGATATTTTTGTAAACAGATTTTTCCTTCCCTCTTCTATCCCTGTCTTCATTTAATTTTGTTTGATTTAATGAGGTAACACCACTGTGGACAGACATTCATATACCTGCTTTACTACCCTTTCCAATGGTTGGTGTAAGATTTGTATACTGATCATTCCTGTGTGTATTGTAAGCTATTTGCTTCCTCCTACTGAATGAGGACTGCCTGGCCATGGTAACTGGAGTTAATACTACTGCTCTTGTAGTTGTCTCCCAGGTATCTGATGTGACAAGAGAGGAATGTCAAAGTCTTACATTAAGTGTTTCAATTCTGGACCATGTTGGCACTGTAAAAGTTCCAATATCCTCTGTTTAGTGAAGAAAGGTGTAAATACCATCAAACTTGCCTGTGCACACAATCCAGCTGGTCATCAGATTGAGTGCAACCAGCAGCGAAGACTCCTTAAGCTGGCCACAACATTGGGTCATTCCTCGATCAAATGACAGCAGTAATACATTTATCACTCTTATTATCAGACTCCAGTGCGCACAAAATCAAGGATGATTATCTCCTTAGACAAACTCCTGTGGGAACACAGCAAACATCCAGTGAAAGAATCTTATTCATCACCTGTTGTTTTTTTAGGCATGAATTGAACTGTGACACATTACTTTTTGTTGTTGTAGTTGCAGTGTATACTATGGCTTGTTGCTCTGTTATATCAATGTTGAATGACCATAAATCATGCAGAACTGTTCCTTTTTGGCTTGAGTCAGCTCTGATGGCCTCACCCATGACTGATCAGACATAACACCATGCAGCAATATTAAGACTCAATATATGTTCTACTATAAAATGAGGCTTTATGTATTAAAACTTTACCAGTAGAGCAACTGTACAAATTTGTTCCTCTGATGTGACTCCACCACAGTGACAGGAGCCCTGTATGCTTATATTCCAAAGGGCTATTCTAGTGGTAGCAATGCTACCAAGGGATCACCCAAACTGAACAGGTCAAAGGGCTGGAACCAGGAAAAATGAGACACAATATATGTTGAAATCAGATGCACTGAGCTGCATGCCTAACATAGTGAAATGCCATTCTTGCCATGAAGACATCACAATCTAGAAGAGGTATTGAGATTGCTAAAGAAAAGAAGAGAAAAAAAAAAGAACTGTTCTTTGTTATCTCTACTCACTAAGCCAGACAGGTGGACCAACATGAGAATTAGCATCTGTCAACAACAGCTAGCTAGAAATCACTGATTGCTCTCAGTTTATTCACTGTATGTCATCTGCTGATCCCACTCCTATTTATATAAAAGCAACAAACCTGAATAAATAACATTGCAATCAAAGTTATGAAAAGCAGTAATCCATGCCTCATAGTCATGAGCCTGCCACGATGATATTTTAGTGACACAATCACTGATCTGGAACACAGTGATATAACCTGCAGAATCAGATGCTGCTACAAAAGGTATTCTGTTGAGGAAAAAAATACAAACAATATGGCAAAGGTTGAATTAATTATTAAATTATGAGAATTAATGCAGTTGAGAATAACCAAATAACAATGGGAGAAATACCCCTACTAGACATACAATCTTACATATATCTGGGCAGTAATATAGATAAAGGAGGAACAGAAAATGATACCAAAATAAGGATACAATTAGCAAGAGTAGATTACCAGCACAAATGATATACAATAGTTGTGAATGAAATTATTGCTTATGATGAAGAAGATGATGCAGCAGTGTATTTGAGCACAAGAAGATGATGCAGCAGTGTATGTGAACGCAAGAAGATGATGCAGCAGTGTATGTGAGCACAAGAAGATGATGCAGCACTGTATGTGAACACAAGAAGATAATGAAGCACTGTATGTGAACACAAGAAGATAATACAGCACTGTATGTGAACACAAGAAGATGATGCAGCAGTGTATGTAAACACAAGAAGATGATACAGCACTGTATGTGAACACAAGAAGATGATGCAGCACTGTATGTGAATATATAAAATATATAAAGAAGAGGAAGCATTGTATAGGAACACATGAAGATGAAACAGTGGATGTGTACACATGAAGATAAAACAGTAGTGTATATAGAATTAAAACTGAAACTTGGCAAATGTTTGGCAAAAATAAGACTAGACTGTTTAACATACATGTAAAATTTGCTCAGCACTATGAAGCAGAGATTTGACAGGTATTGGACATACAAACCATCAAAATATTATTTGTGCATTTGTTTTGAACAAACATAAATATTTACTATTGCTTGCTTGCTTGAGTTCACAAGATGACTAAAGGAATACAAAAAAACTGTAAATATGTCCAATCTTCAGCAGCCTCTCTTAAAAGGATGAAAAGTTGGCGCGCATGTGTTGTGTTGTGATTTTCAGTACAACTGTGATATTTGCACCTTTCAGCCCAACATATTCTACTTCAATTTGGACTTCCAGTCAATATGGCAGATAGGTGACAGAAACCATTAAGGCTCTGTCTGAAAAGTGTTTGTTGTTGCAGTTTCCTCATATTCCAAGTCTGACTTGCTGCCGAAGCTACTGAGTTTAGTGCTTTGTGCACACCATGAGCTGTGTTTTTAATCCTAATCATGTTTCAATATTCTGATTGCTTACAATGAATGATGACATCATATGACAAAGGACAGTGCCACATGGCCTTATGTCTTTTGGCATGTGCAATAGCTGCTATGATGGGGACAGCAGCTGCCTTTCTTTGTTTGGATCCTTCAATGAGATGAGTTTCAATTCGGATGATTCCACCGGCACAGGCGGTTGAGCAATTGTGGATTTTAATTTGTTTGCAGTGATACCAGGGCTTTTGACTAATCATAACCATATTCAACTTCAACATGGCATTTTTTAGTGCTGGGTGTTATTCCCTCTCGATCCCTACCTTCTCACTTGGCCAGACTAGACTGGTTAGTCTGTTACTAGAGGCACCACAAAGAGATAGAGTAGGGTATAAATGGTTCTGGTTCACTGAACCTAGCACAAGTCATCAACTATGATTCACTGGCAACTTCAGCTCTGCTGCTGTCAACCATCTTGGCCTCCATATTTATTATGATTAACATATTCTATTTCTTTTCTTTATTCTTATCTTTTTTTTTTAACCTTCCTTTGGGGCATAGTCCATCAATTTTCCTTCTTGAATTTTGTTGTCTCTTCTAATCTTTGCCAGGTGTAATTCATCTTTGCTATCTTTCTCACAAGGCTTTGCTTCCATGTGTTTCAAGGTCATTCCCATTTGCTCCTTCCCTGTGGCTTCCAAGTGAGGCTTTGTCTGATAATGTTTATAGTTGGCTTTTAAAGTATATGTCCTATGCATTCTCCACTTTTGATTGATTTGTTCTTTCTCACAGTTCGTCATTTCTAATAGTGTCTCCCATCTAATCTGAAGTATCCTCCTTAAACAGGTATTAAAAAATGCCTGTGATTAACATATGCTTGTTATTTACATTTTTACTGTGAAAGAACACATGTTTGATATCTACGCACTGAAATCACTGTTAAAGCACATTTTTTACTGGAACATGAATGATAACAAAACCTACCCTTCAGAATGACCTGTCCAGCTCAGTGAAAGACCAAGTGATGACTCACACAATTGACCCTTTCCAAGAAACTTACTTGAGCATTCCTCTTCTTGAAACTGAAACAACTGAAAAATACCAACAGAAAAATATATTTACAAGATATATGTCTTCTTTAGTGCTCACCCACTATATGGGCACATATGCATCATATAGCCACTTTGCTGCAAGCCTCAATATATGTTCCCTTTGGCCCAACACAAGTGTCTTCAACAGGAGTAGATTTTTAACTGCTTAACAATTATGTTTAGGCAGCAGAAATTCTGGCCTACTCTTTTTGACTTTTAACCGCCAAGAGTTCCTTAGTGTCTACAAAGGGGACTTCCACTTTTCATCATTATCTGAGTAGGCTAAGCACTGTATCTCTGCATAGAGAACAGAGGAGGGTAAAGTCATGAAAAGTATGAATTCAAAGAGACAAATTCAAACTGCTTGTGACAACATTCAAATCCAGGATCTTCTTGTACAGAAGCAGACATCTTGCCTATAAAGCACTCTGTTCCCTTTACAAGTTGATAAATTGTATGGGAAAACTGGGAACATGACCAAGGAATGAAGATTAGAACCACCAAATAAGCTTCTTGTTAAGGGAAGTTAAAATTAGTGGTTACCAATTATAAAATGTATGTCAGGCTATAAAATCTTAAAATCGGAAGTGGAAAAAGCTATATAAACAATGAAAAAGGGAAAAGCTGCAGAACCTGACAACATACAGATAGAGATGATAAAGGCACTAGATGTTTTGGCACTGAAGTGATCAAGCACCTTGTGCCAATCTCTGTAAAATTCTGCATAACATTGTGTCACTCTCTCTAACACTCAACATAACCTTGTCTCAATCTCCCTAAAGATCTGTATAATACTGCGTCAATCTCCCTAAAAATAGGTAAAATTTTGTGCCAATGTAAAAGATAGGATTTAATTTTACTCCTTAACTTTATCAGAGTTCAATGCATAATTTTGTTATGACGCCTGCATCTCTGGAGCAATCTTAGTACAGACATTCAAGAAGGTTTAAAAAACTTAATCTACATTGTTTAATTTAAAGTAATGATAACAATAAATTAATCAAATAAACTATGATCAACCAAATACAACATCCAAACCTGAAATTGTCCATCAGCATCTACAACACCATACACAAATTTGTGCCCTACTGCAGTTTCTGGCCATTTAATGTCCAGCACCCCATACAGTGATACTTTGCCAAGTTCCTGGAGACATGGTTTACTGTTGTCAGCAAACTGAAGTCTATAAGTTATCACACCTCCAACTCTAACTTGTGACGATCCTGGGACATCTTCTAATCTCACATGTTCACCAACTCTAGATTCTGTGCTTGCTTCCCATTTTGCCAGAGAGTCATCTTTAGCCTTTAAAGTTCAAAAAATAAACTGAATATCAAATCAAACATCAAAGCATACTGTTGTGTAAACAATTATTCAGTTTTAATACTAAACATGCAACAAATATTCCATACGACCTATTGTTTACTACAACATTCACTTCTTTGATCTTCAGATTCATTTTCTATTGTGTCTCCAATAGCAATGACAGTATAGCTCATGTTCTCCGTTACATTATAAATGACTACAATAGCTAAGAATATGAAAGCACTGGAAACATTGGTGAGCATAAACTGCTACTTGAGCTTTTTTTTCTCCATTTCTTTCTACTGTTGTTGTTGCTATAGATCCAGCAGCCTGTAAGCTGATGATCCTTCTGTCCTTTTTTCCCTATTAAATGGTGCCCTCTTTTGTTTTCCTTTTAATTTACAAAAATGTGAACTTTTGACTTTTTGAATGAAGGTGTTTTGAACATTCACAGTTCTAATGAAAGAAGAAGTTTGAATTGAAGTTAAACATCAGAAAAATATATAATTCAGAGTAATGGCAAAGATCAGTAGGGTCATTTAAACCTGACACAACAGAGGTTAAAAGAAGAAGTTCAAAACTGCCTCTATGCAGACTTGAGAAGTACTGGAAAAGACTAATTTGAAAAAGGAAAATTTTAACTATCAGAGTAACATGCAAGCATCAAGGTTTAGACCATTAATGAGAAGAAAAACTCTCAGTTAAAACCATCTGCTGTCTTGAAACAAAACTCTTGCTCTTTAAAACAAAACCTAACTTCTTGTAGAAAACTGATATCAATTAAAGCTCTTCTGAAAGGACAGGTGACAAAGTAGGTCTCTCCATCAAAGAAAACCTAAGTAATTTCTTGTAGAAAATTGATATCATCAATTAATCAGGACACAGTCAAGATCTCCATCAAAGAAAACAAGTAAATTCTTGCAGAAAATCAATATCGTAATCAAAAAAAGCCCTTGAGACCCTTCAGGAAGCGCAGAACATAGATAAGGTCTTTACATCCATCCCTTTTCTTGGATATTTTATTTATTTCCATCCAGTCTAAGTCAATGTCCTTGAGGGTTTTCATAATTTCTCTTTGCCATTTATGAGGGACTTGCATGTTCTCTTTGGGTTTCATAAAAGTGCATGTTTTGCTAAACTGGCATCAGTTTTATTATTCTGCATCCAATCAATCTCCATTATCCATTCATAATCTGTTACACAAATATATTTGTTCTTTTCTTTCCCAGACATCTTCATAACCAATCTTGTTGTACCTCTTCTTTAACATTCAAGTCTTTTGATCATACAAACTTGACTCTGTCTTGTTTCACAATGGAGGGATCGGAACAACATCATGACATAAGATGAGCTAGTCTCATGGTCGGGACTTGTATATACGTGTGTGTCCTAATTTTTCCCCTAAACCTACGCCATGGCTGATACATTCTATCTTCAGCAGGCTGGATTTTGGTTTGACATAGATGTTTTCCTTCTTGTAGGTTGGATGCCAACAAGAGGTGTTGAGTTCATCCTGTCCATTGTTTCTGTCTGCATTTTCTCCCACAGCCTTTACTTCTCCAAATGGCAACTACTAGGCAGCAGTGGTTTGTTTTCTAGGGTGTCCTTTCCCATGGATAGAGATGTGAATGCAGCTCTTATTTGTATGGTTTACCCCATTATTGGAAATATGGGATGTTTTTTGGCTGACACAGCAGTTCCAACTGTTGTACCCACCATTGTCTTGTTTGGGGAGGCCAGGTCTTTAGTTCATCTTGTTATACCATTTGATATTCATAATTTTCTTCAGACAATTGTTGATTAATGTCTGCATCTTCTTTTGTTTGGTTGTATTTAGCAGCATCCACGCCGATATAAATATTACTGTTTTTATGTTTGCATTAAATAGCCATAGCTCATTCTTTTTTTCTTTTCAAATTGACAACTAATGTTTAAAAAAAAATACATACCACCCAGACAGAATTATAGCTCAGTAGTTAGTGAACTGGACTACAAAGGACAAGAGGCCGGGTTCGATCCTGATTGACGGCTTCTAGGTTCACCAAGCATTAAATGGGTACCAGATTTTTCTGGGAAAGTAAAGTGGCATGGGCATAATACCAACCACATTACCCCAAATATCATGTACCGAAGGTCTATAAGAATTATGGTTACAAACACCATATTCCATATACGTCACTTGGCGTGACGGGGCTCTTTACTTTTTTTTTTTTACTTACATACATTTACTGTGATCTGTAGATCGTTAAATGCCAACAGCTCATGTACAACGCCATGCTCCCTATTTATTTGTAACCTAAAATGAGTTTTTTAAAAGTTGGGGTAGAGAGAGTGCAGAACAAGATAATGTAGTGTACAGACAGTATGTCATTAGTACCAATATTCTTCTCCCGAGACCATACGCACATTATGCTGTGGTGGTCAGTATCACGTCACTATATTAAAACTATCTTTACAACATTTCCCCATTACTGGGGTCTGCCGGGGTAAATTATAGGACAGGAGAATAAAGATCACTTGTCTAGCGATTCCAGTTTACTTTTTTTAAAACCCAGACAAAATACAATGTCTGGTTCATGGCGTACTGAAACCTCAAAATTTGTAGAAAGTTCCATAAATATTTATGAGTACCTCAAATACGTAATTCCTAGATAAATACTGTCTCAGTTGTTGACAAACATTGGAGAACTTACAGAAGCAGCTGCTTTCACTTGGTTTCTCTCTTTAAGAGTTGTGCCATATATCTGTTGCTTGTCCTTTGGTGCTGATGAGGACTACTTTATCATGACTGTTAAATAGTTTCATAGATGGATTTTATGGCCAATAAATGTCATGAAGATGTTGCAATATCAGCATGGATGTATTGAGTGTTGGCCTATTAAAGAGGATAAATTTGTCCTGAAGTTTGACATGGTAAATGACTGCTTCTTCAGGATGGGATCATTTATTCTCTGTTTCTCTCATGGACTGCCAAACCCAATCTTGCTTCCAATATTGAGCGATTAACAGCAATATTATCATAGACTGCCATACCCAATCTTGATATTACACAAGCCATATTTGACAATAGAAGAAAAAAATAGCTTAGTATTTAATATTTTGTATATTTTATATCTGTGCTTATCTCCAATAGAAAAAAGAAAAGGTGTTCTTCAGACGTTAAGTAGAGCCAGTCCTGAGTCCTGGACAATCAGACAACAAACAAGAATATCTCTGGAGGCCACAGAGATGTGGTTTTATAAAAAAAATGTCATAAACAACTAAAAAAATAATGAGAATATTCTACAATAGGCCAGGGCAAAAAAAATCTTTTGAGTTATGTGTGGGTTATCATGGTATTCTGAACATTGTCCATAGGTACTCAGATCCCCTCCTCAGCATGTCCTACAGCGTCCAGTGACTGACAACCCCAGTTCTGTGTTGGTTGGTAAGTCCTCTTATGCGCCCACAAAGTTTCTCATTTCTTGATGCACCCATCTTCCATCTCCTTCATCTGAAGGAGCGACATGGACTCATGATTGCCAAAGTCCTGTGCCCTTCCTGCATCTCAGAGGGTATTAATAGTATCTGCTTGATCCATTGGTTGACTATCTTCAACGACAGCACAGCTAGCGAACCTGTCCACTCTTTCATTGCCCCGTACTTCCACATGTTCAGAGATTTAGACAAAGGTGACTGCGTATCATTGATTTCTGTAACGATTCAAGCCATTGCCTGCCAACCTCCACTTTTCTTATCATACTCATCAAAATACTTAGTATACAGGCATGGATGTAGTTTACAAAAAAAAAATCTTATTACCAACATCAGGATGAAACAAACATTATAATTTTGTCATGTAGTGAGAAGAGATTGATCATTTGTGACAAATAGAAAAATTAAGGGAAGAAGACACTGAGGGAAACAGGAAGAAAGGATACCAGACAACAGAATGGGATGGTAGGAAATCAATAAAAGGATTAATAAACAACCGCAAAGACATAAAGTTGTGGAGTGGAAAGACGTGATCATCCATGCAAACAGGCATGGAACTTGATAATGATAAACGTTTTCAGTGATACCGGGGCCTTCCATTAACATAACGATGATAAACAACACTAATATGAATGCATTATTAGGTGTTTTTTCTTTCAACTTTAGCCATTATGGTAAAAAATGCTGCAAGAGTAAACAATATAGGTGACATGTACCAAGAATATTTGAAAACCACCTCCACCTGTCATATCTGCTATATCCTGAATTTATAGGAATTTTTAAAATAATAATTTTAACAAAAATGATGTATCTCATGAAATGAGAAAAGAAAATCCTACATTAATAGAAACAAGTCCAACACTCAGGAATCACTGGAAGTAGTAATTAAGAAGATACTCAACCACCCCTGGTCTCAGTAGCGAGGCCTGGCTTGAAACGTCAGTTACTCATCAACGGAAAAAACATGAGTACCTCCGAAGTCGGAGTTATCTGGCTGTGCGGCGAGGGACCCCTGTGCACACAGCTGCCAGGTAAAAATGGATTAACACGCAAAATTCAGTTCCTAGTCTCTAGGGACTTTGTCAGAGTTGAAAACTGGCGAACGCAACAACAACAACAACAAAATAATGAGCAAAAAATATGGAAAGTTAAAAACATACATGATCTGAGCATAATGGTTCCAGAAGCTTATATGTTCCACACAACAGGATCTCCTGGTGGCCAACATAAGGACACCATTCTACAGAGTCTGCATTAAGTATGGTATCCTCCTTCTGTAGAAATGTTCCTCTTTCTACATTCATTTTGACTGAAATACGAAAAGAATAAAAAAAGGCATTTATTTTATTATTTATTTATTTATTAAAATGTAAAACTTTAAACTTCTTCTTCTTTTCTTCCTCATCTGCCTTTCAGTGTTGAGGGGAGATATCATTTGCGGTCTTTTGCTCTTATGTTCGCTTCTGCTACTGTTATGGTTTCCTAGTACTTCTAATATTTCATCGAGCCATCTTTTTCATGGTTGACTCTTAGGTCTGTTATTCTCACAACGTTTAATGAGGGCTTGTTGTGTTGTGCTTTGATCACTCTGCCTTGTCACGTAGCCAAACCATTTTAGCTGTTGTTTCTTTCTTTACATATTCTATGGCGGGGGCTATTCCTAGCTTTTTTATCAGTTCTTCATTTCTGATCTTATCTCTCAGTAACTTGGAACAAGTGTAGGAAATCTTCTTGAGCATTGAAGTCTTGTGATCATGCAAACTTTATCTTTTGTCCTGTTGCATGATGGAGGGGTAAGAACAACATTATAACCTGATAGCATAGCTAGTACTAGTATATGAATGGGTACCCTGAATTTTCCCCTATGCTGTGGCAGACAAACACAGTCTTTGGCAGGTGGGATCTTGGTTTCAGATAGTTTTCCTTTTCATAGGGTTGATGCCAGTCAAGGCTGTTGGACCCACCCTGCCCGTATATATGAAATTAAATTGCAAAATTTGTTATTCTCATATAAATTATGTACTTAACTGTAGTCTCTAATAACAGTTAACCGTTATAGTTGTGTTTACATACAATAATTTCTTATGAGGAGAGTGGATGGTCGAATGAATAAAGAACTGTCATTCTCCAAATAAGGTGAATTCAGATCACTGGAGAGTCAAAACAATTGTTGTTCTTTTAAAATTCAAATAAAAACCTCTCATATAAAGACCAAATGGTAAATGCACAGGATATGTCACCTTTAATCTCCAGCCCCAGAGAAAAAACACATAAAAGCTGTAATGATAATTTTATTTTATTTTTTATTATTTAAGACCAAAGGTTGAGATCTCTGCATCCCAGACAAACCCATAGGCACTCAGTTCCATTTGGTAGACAATAAGAGGGCACCAGACATAATGATGACTTCTGAGGAGCATTGGTAATGCATACACATCACAGAAGAAAAGAACTGTGCAATATGTGACAAGCAACTGATAAAGGAACAAAAACTTAAGTTTTTAAGAATTTGTATCTTTCCTATCAAAACAAATGGCCATGAAACATGGACAATTGATTAATCTACTGAAAAATGCCTCATTTCCCATATGAATTCAAGTGTTACAGAAGAATATTCAAATGGATGAAGAAAAGAACAAAAATGTCAATTTTGCAAGATGTTAAAATTCCAGAAAATTAGTTGATAAAAAAAAAAAACAAGGAAAATAAAATATTTTTATAATTTAAAATGACATATAACAGCCTACATAAAATAATTATGGAGGACACAGTTCCAGGTAAATGAGGGAGAGGAAGGCCTAGCAGATGGTAGGTACAAAATATCATTGATGAGCTGGGATTGACTGCTGCAGGAAGCTGGGAATTACAATATAATATTAAAATTTAAAGAATGAAGATCAAAAGTGTTGAATGTTTCAACCTCACTATAAGTATGTAGCATCTGGAGATGTATGTTCACTTGAAAAGTGACCAAGTGCATATATGCACTGGGAGAACTTACTGCAGACAAAACTGTCCAATGACAAAATCATATTGTGGTTCCCCAAGTTTTATTTCTGTCTCATTTGCCATAATTTCAGCCCTACTCACAGATTATAGACCCTTTTCTGGGCATCTCTTACTTATATTGTATCACAAATTAAAAAGATCACAAAAGTATATAACAAGCTACCAGAATACATATGATCTGTTGTCTTACAAGAAACACAAAATGAAATGATTTGGCCACTTATCTCGATTTTTCTGGCTGAGCAAAGTTCTGCAAGGAACTATGAAAGAAGAGGTGAGCAGAGACAGAGATGGGAAGATAACACCAAAGAATGGACAGGCCTCAACTCTGCAGAGTCAAAAAGAATGACCGAAGATTGAAAGAAATGGAGAAGGTTGACAAAGGCTGTCAGTGGTGTTTCAACTATCCCGAGGTTTATGGGATGAAGAGAAAGATTCATGTTAAAGTTTGTCTTTGTGAGGTGATGAGGTTTCAATCATTCCCTTGGCAATAAGTCATATTCTGCATAGAGATCCAAAATATATCTTGTGTGCAATATATTTTGCTGTTTTGGTGATTCTTCTGCCAAAATCACTAGTTTCAGTTTTTGTACATTAGTCATCATTCGTGATAATCATTATCAGTTGGATTTTTCTCACTTCACTCAAGTATTTTAGTAAAGATTTGCTTGAAATATGGCTACCATTACATCACACACATGGCCGATTTATCATGACATATGTTCACCTTCTGCATTTATTTTCCTTTATAGTATGTATAGACATATACTATAATAATATTTGTGGGTTGATAAATCAGAATGGTGGTTTGACGTTTCTCTTGCAAGGCTACAAGTACAAACAAAAGGCATGTATTTAATTTTATCTATTGTCCTTTTGAACCGAAGAAGGCAGACATTCAATTCTTCTTGATTCTTCTAGTTCGACAATGACAATCTTTGTTATAATAAGGGTTGGATCTTACACAGACTCATCATGCATACGTCCCATCTCATGGAAATATTGAATTGTCATATCATATTGTGTCTCGCCACAGGTTCCTGTTTACTGTTTGCATCATGTGTCTACATATTGAATTGTCTCTGGGCGAGCCTCTCAACCTCAGCAAGGGCAAGGGTGCTGCTTGAGAAAGACACAAATGAACGAAAATAAACAATATATTTTCATAACCATCGCCATCTAAAAGAAAACCGAATATTAGTTAATTTGTCAACTTAACGTAAATACTAGAAAGCTAGCAGAAGGTGTGAAGTGACTTACAAAAGACTTTAATATTTGTGTTTTGTGTTCAATCTGTTTGTGGTTTCGTTTCGCCAGGTTATTCAATATTTTTAATCATAACAGTAATGTTCTAGAATAAAAATGGCTGGCAATTCGCGTGGCGTAGATCGTGTCCTCGCTAAATGCGAGGCTTGTATTAATGCAGGAAACTTTTATGAAGCACACCAGATGTTCCGACAGTGTATTTTAGGTAAGAAATATCGCTTCAAAAGGTGTGAGTAGTTATCGTTTTTTTAACTGGATAGCGGCTGTTCTAACGAGTCGTGTATTGAAATAATTAACCTAATATCGATAGTTAATGTTTCCCCTGGAAACCGAGGTAATGAGTTTTGCTTTGTGTGAGCATCCAAGCAGATAAGAAACACTTTGGAACCATTTATTGATAGACGTTTAAATTCGTTATTAAGATATATATATATATATATGATCACACTTAGTCCAATATATTAATTCACTTTTAATTTTCTTTCTCACTAGTGAAGTAGAGTAGAGATAGTAGTTAGTATAACTAGTATAGTATAACATTATAACATAACTAAACTAGGCATGGTAGTTGGCAAACTCAAGTAAAACAAAATTGTAATCTTAATCTTTGTGGTGGGCGTGGATCACCGAATTGTCATCAGTCACCATAATGATCTGATATGATAGCTCAGACCTCGGGAAGTTAATAAAGAAAAGTTATCCTTCCATTCCCTAACTAGAGAATATTAAAAATAATTAATCACAAATTAATAATGAAATTGAAAATGAATGAGAAATCATGTCTTTTTTCTTCAATGAATCATCTTATTACATCATAAATGTAATAAGATTATTAATTTAAATTAAATGTACATTAATTATATTATAATAATTATAGAATTCTGAATTGAGTACTTTTTGCAATGTATGTTTTTTTTTTTTTTTTTACAATAAATAGTTACATAAAAGTGTGTGTGTGTGTGGCCCTTTTCGTCTTGTCAGACGGTCTAGTGGAGGCTATTGTCGTTGTGTATTTTTTGAGGTTTTGTTTTTGTCAAACATATATATATTTATATTATAACAAGTCATATATAACATGACATGTATATAAAGTACTTACTAAGTACTAGTTTTAGTAAGTAAACCAGCAGTCAGTGAGTCATATGCTGCTCATTTGATCAATTCCATTTATGTGATAATTTGTGTAGAAACAAACAATAGTTTGTAAATAGTATGTAACTATGTTCATATATTTACTGATTATTTTGTGACAGCCAAAACAAAAGCTGAAACAAAATGTATGTTGTAATAAGAGGCATTTTTACTTTTTTCAAATTACATACTGTCACTGTACTAGAGGAAATGTTTATAATTTATTAAAGTTATGTTATGTTTAAGAATTTTTGTCATCCACTTATTGTTTACTTTTGACTTTTGTTATCTTTATTTGATTTTCCTTTTTGTATTGCATATGAGCCAAGAAAACAGTCCACAACACACTTAGTATTAGTTTGACTTATTCTATCTATTGTCCTTTCGAGCCGAAGATGGCACATAGTGCAGAACCACAATCTCAAAAACACAAACCTTGCGTGCCAAAGCGACACATATTGCAGAGATCACTGTTCTAAAATATATGGCGCTGTTTCCATAACAATACTTTTTACAATGACAGCTTGTCAAGCCATCGATCAACCTCCTTAGTTGCCTCTTACGACATGCCTGGAAGGTTACAGTGTCACTATTCTTTTTGACTTATTGGCCAAACACAATTTTTTCACTAAGCTCAGTCTGTGTAATTCCTTGACAGTCCCCAAGTATGGCCCATTCTTTATCTCTGCCTCCTCTAAGTGTTCTTCACCTGGTTGCTTTTGGTCTGCTTGTTTTTGTTTTTCCTATAGAATCACATGTATGATATTTTAAATGGTATTTTTTTTTACAGTCATGTGATTTGTAGTTTTACTATCAGCTTTTTACTACTGTGTGCTTTTCCTCTTTGTTACATCTGTTATTGCTTTTTTTCCCCCACCTATATATATTCTTATCATCGCACAATAAGCCTTATGAGTCATATGACTAAGATATTACTAAGAATCATCATGCAAAGAGTGCGAAACAAAATCAGTCCAGAAATTAGTGATGAACAGTGTGGTTATGTTAGAGATAAAGGAACAAGCAATGCCATTTATATCATAAGATCTTTAGTAGAAAGAGCCATAGAGGTGAAAACAGATCTATACCTATGTTTCATAGATTGCACCAAGGCATTTGACAAAGTAAAGCACCAAGAAATAATCAACATTTTAGAAAGCATAAATGTAGACAGCAAAGATCTAAGAATAATAAAGAACATATACTGGCAACAAACAGCGGCCATAAGAACTGGAAACCAATTAAGAATGTTTCAACAAATAAAACAGGGTGTTAGACAAGGTTGTGTGTTGTCACCAGATTTGTTTAATATTTATAGTGAGATTATTTTAAGATCCATAAGTGGCATGCCTGGAATAACAATTGGAGGTCATAATATAAATAATCTAAGGTATGCTGATGATACAGTCTTAATCGCTAAGAGTGAAAATGAGTTACAAGAAATGTTGGACATTATAGAGAAAGAAAGCAAAAAGACTCAGCCTTAATAGGAAAAAGACAGAGGTAATGGTAACAACAAAGAAAAAGACATCGCCTCAGTGCAAAATAAAGACAAGTGGAACAATATTAAAACAGGTAAATGAGTTTAAATATTTGGGAACTTTGTTAACCTCAGACGGAAGATGTACAAAAGATGTGAGATGCATGGCTCAGGCAAAAGCAGCTTTCCAAAAAATGAGGAAGATACTATGTAATCCATTTTTGACAATAGAAAACAAGAAAAAGAGTTCTTAAATGTTACGGAGAGCCAGTCTTAACATATGGATGCGAATCATGGGCAATAGGACAACAGAAAAGAAAATCACAAGAGTCTGTAGAAATGTGGTTTTACAGAAGAATGTTGAGAGTACCATGGACAGCTAAAAAGAATAATGAAGATGTTCTGAGAGAGGTCAAAATAAAAAGTGAGCTAATTTCCAATATTAGGAAGAAACAATCATCATTTTTTGGCCATGTAATGAGAAGAGAACAACAGGAATATATTGTAACAACTGGAAAAATTGAGGGGCGAAGAGATAGAGGGAAGCAAAGAGAAAAAAATAACAGACAGCTTAAGAGAATGGCTTGGCAGAAGGTCAACAACAGAAGTGATAAATGGCTGCCGAGATCTAAAGTTGAGGAGAGACATGATCACCTACACCAGCAGGGCTGGTACTTGATGATGATATATTCTTAACATTTTCTTTCTACATGCTTCACAGAATGTATTAAACAACCACAGTCTTGTTCTCTTTTCTGCTGTTCTCCAGCATTAAGATCTGCACAAAAGAACTAAAAGGACAACCATTGCGGTTTGCAGCTCATATATTTATATATATAAATGTACAATATTAAATTATCTGTACGTATGCAATGTGTAGAGTCATTGCAGAAGTCAAAAGTACGCAAGGTCTTTTTTGTCTACATTCCAGGACACGCAAGAGTATGGGGAAATGAAAGAGCGGACAGGTTGGCTAGCTGCACTATTGTTGAGGTCGGTCAACCAATGGATCGGGTGGACATCATTAATGTCCTTCGGGAAGTGAGAAGGACTCAGGACTTTGACAAACATGAGCCCACTTCACTCCTTCAGATGAAAGAGATGGAAGTTAAGATGGGCACAGCCAGAAACGAAAAACTTAGTGGGAATGTGAGAAGACTAATTAACCAACACAGAACTGGAGTCGTCAGTCGCAAGACTTGCTGAGGAGGGGATCTGAGCACATATGGACATGTTCAGAGTGCAATAATGATGACGACCCGCTAATAACTCAATAAATCTATATATATCCTTAGTTTTGGAATTTGTATTGCACTGGACAGATCTCTAAATTTTGTTTAGGCTAACACTGTTTTGGCTTTTTATCATTTAAATCTTATCAGTGGCTCCCCATAAGGTGTTGAAATGTTTCTCATGTATGTGAATGTACTTACTGCTTTTAGCGCTTTGTTCTCTGTTTTGATCAATGTAGATTTTTAAAAAATTAAGCATCATTATTTCTTTTTTTATTTTGATGTTATGTTCAGTCCAACTTTTGGATATATTTGTGCAGGAATAGGCTAGAAGTGTGTGTCATCAACATACTAGACATTTAATCTATCTATCTATCTATTGACCTTTCGAGCCGTAACCGGCCCATAGGGCGTAGACCAAGATACACCTTCTCCTATATGAATTTTTGTTCTAGCAGTTTTCTTTTAAAGATATTTTATCAAATCTCGCCATCTGTCTCTGTTCTGTGCAAGCAGTTCTATCTCATTGAGGGAGCCGATTCCTGCTGCTCTTGCCTCTCTCATCAATGTTCTTCTCAGTGACTCCCTGGGTCTTCCTCTTTTTCTTTTACCTGTTGTTTCCCATATGAGGGCTTGCTTTGCTATTCGATTATTATCTCTTCTCATCACATGTCCAACGTATGACCATCGTCTTTTCTTTATTACTGAAGATATTAGTGGTTGATTGGCGATTTCTCTAATTTCCTCGTTTGTTTTGAATTCGTTCCATTCTATACCAAGTATTTTCCTTAGACATTTATTTTCGAATGCGTTCAACTTTGTTTCTATATCTCTTGTTGTTTTCCAGCTTTCACACGCATACGTAAGGGTTGATAGTACATTTGATTTGAATAGCCTAAGTTTTGTGTTTGTGCTAATGAGTTTTGATTTCCACAACTTTTCAAGGCTTCTGAAAGACATTGCTGCTTTAGCCAGTCTGATTCTAATTTCTTTGCTCGTATCCCCTTCTCGATCAATGTGACTTCCAAGATAGATGAAGTGATCGATCTCTTCTACTGGTTTGTTTTCCATGTATATTTTGTCACTTGTTGGAATTAAACTTTTCATGACTTTAGTCTTTTCATGATTGACCTCAAGCCCAATTTTGCTGGCTATTGATGATAGTTCATTTGTGTTTTCCTGCATCGTTTTTATCTGATTGCTGATGAGAACTATGTCATCAGCAAAGTCCAGGTCCTCCAAATGGTCTCCTTGTATCCATTCGATGCCTTTATTACCAGTGCAGCATTTCTTCATTATGAAGTCCATAACAATTCCAAATAACAAGGGCGATAAAATACATCCTTGTTTAACCCCAGTTTCTATTGGGAAACATTCGCTCAGTCCTTCCTCTGTTCGAACTGCACATGTGTAACCATCATACATGTCTTTGATAATATTTATGATTTTTGATGGTAAGCCATATTGCTTCAGAATTTTCCACAAAGAATCTCTATGAATACTATCAAATGCTTTTTTGAAGTCGATGAAGTTAAGTACAAAAGGTTTTTGCTTTTCAATGTGTTCCTCCAATATAAGTCGTAGAGTGAAAATGTGGTCAAGACAGCTTCTCCCTTTTCTAAACCCAGCCTGTTCTTCACGCATTACTGTATCTATTGAATCCTTTATTCTATTTAGGATGATTTTACAGAATAATTTTGAGGCAACTGACAAAAGTGTCACGCCTCTCCAATTGTTACAATCTCTAAGATTGCCCTTTTTTGGGATCTTAACAATGATTCCTTTTTTCCATTTATGAGGCGTCTTCTCTGTTTTCCAAATGATGTTGAACATTTTTTGGAGATGTATTAAATTATGGCTATCAATTGCCTTGAGGATCTCAGCTGTTAACTTATCCTCTCCAGCAGCCTTGTTATTGGTCATTAGCTTTAAGGTGGTTTCTATTTCACTCAAGGTGAAGTCATCTAAATTTACATCTAATTCTGCTGCTGGTGTTTCAGCTTCAAAATCTATTAAACTGTGAGGTAGTGGACATTTAATAGTTAAGGATAATTTAGTTATTCAACCATGAAGAGTATTGCTCATCATTTCCTTATATGAGTTTTCTATTATCAGTTTCAACTTATAATTATTCAGCCATGGAAATTATTGTTCATTTTTACTCTGTAGGGACTTAAATAAAATGTAATTATATAGAATAAATGTAATTATTAAAATGTAAGTATATAGAGGGGCAGATGTAGCTTCTGATCATCAACTTCTGATAGCCAAACTTAAAATTAAACTAAAAATGTATACTACCTCGAATAAGGGTAGAAAGTATTTCAATGTAGGGTTTCTTAAAGAACAAGGAATAAAAGATAAATTCGCAGTCACAATATCAAACAAATACCAAGTCCTCCAACTAGAAAATACAATAAATATAGAAGATCATTGGAAACAGGTAAAAGATATATGGAAAGAGACATGCGAAGAAACACTAGGGAAAAGAGAACGCCAGAACAAGGCATGGATGACAGCAAAGACACTGGACAAAATTAAAGAAAGAAAGAACAAGAAAGCAGACATAAATAAAAGCAAAACGAGAAGTAATAAAGCCAAGACACAGGAAGCTTACACAGAGGTGAACAAAGAAGTGAGAAGATGCATTAAAAGGGATAAGAGGAAATATATAGATGAACTAGCTAAAGAGGCAGAAGAAGCAGCAAATAAAGGGAATATGAAAGAACTGTACAACAGCACAAAGAAATTAAGTGGAAAATACAAACAGATCAATGCCTTTATTAAAGATAAGAAAGGAAATCTGCTTAGTAATATAAGGGAACAAATGGAGATATGGATAGAGCACTTTGAAGAACTTTTGAATAGACCCGGCTCAAATAATCCTCCAGATATACTACCAGCAGAAGAAGAGTTACACGTTAACTGTGGAAAACCAAGCAAAGAAGAAATAATGAAAGCCATCAAACTATTAAAAAATGGTAAAGTCACAGGACCAGATGAAATTCCTTCGGAAGCCATCAAAGCAGATATTAATACCTCTACCAAGATGCTACATAATCTATTAGATAAAATTTGGGAGAGGGAAGAAGTACCTAAAGACTGGAATGAAGGTTATATGATCAAACTACCAAAGAAAGGAAGTTTACAGGAGTGCACAAATTATAGGGGAATTATGCTATTATCAGTGCCAGGAAAAATATTAAGCAGAATCATTCTGGAGAGACTAAAAGAGGCCATAGAGAAACATTTGAGAGATGAACAAGCAGGTTTTAGGAAGAATAGATCATGTGCTGATCAAATAACTACTCTACGTATAATAGTTGAATAAAGTTTAGAACTAAAATCCCCACTTTATATTGGATTCTTAGATTATGAAAAGGTATTTGATAGTTTAGACAGAAGAATGCTTTGGAAGTTGCTGAGTCATTACAGAATCCCCATAAAGTTTATTAACCTGATACAAACAATGTATGAAGGAACAAAATGTAGTGTGGTGCATGAAGGACAGCTTACAGAAGCATTTGAAATAAGAACAGGAGTAAGGCAGGGATGCCTTCTGTCTCCATTTCTCTTTCTACTGGACCATAGATTGGATTATGAAAATAACTCAAAACAACAGAAGTGGAATCCAGTGGTCACTGACCAAACAACTTGATGATTTAGACTTTGCTGATGACATAGCTCTCCTATCACACAGCCATCAACAGATGCAGGATAAAATGAGCATACTTGATGAGAGATCACAACAGCTAGGACTGAAGATTAATAGAGATAAGACCAACATTATGAGAATTAATACAGTTGGCAATAACCAAATAAAACTAGGAGAAATACCTCTATTAGATGTACAATCTTACATATATCTGGGCAGTAATATAGATAAAGAGGGAGGAATAGGAAATGATACCAAAATAAGGATATCAAAAGCAAGAGGAGCTTTCATTGCACTGGGAAACATGGAAATCCAAAGAAATTAGGTTAAATACAAAAATAAAAATTGTCAACTCAAATGTTAAGGCGGTCCTATTATATGGCTGTGAAACATGGAGAACACAAAATTGACAATCACGAAGATACAGACTTTCATTAATGGATGCTTACACAGAATAAAAGGATGGAAATGGCAGGACAAAATTACTAACATAGAATTATGGAAAGGTACCTGTCAAACACCAGTGGATAAAGAGATACAGCGAAGATGATGGCGCTGAATAGGACACACACTACAGAAGCCAACTGAGAGTATTACAGAACAGGCCCTTTTTTGGAATCCTCAGGGGAAAAGACAAAGAGGAAGACCAAGGAATTCTTGGAGAAGACAGATAGAAGCAGAGATGAAGATGACGGGAATACATGGAATGATCTTAAAAGAATGGCAAAAGACAGAACGACTTGGAAAGTGTTTGTTGAAGACCTATGCTCCATTGGGAGCTAAAAAGGTAGAAGAAGAAGACTGTAGGGAATTCTCTGTTATCTTGATCAGCTTAGAAAGAATGTGGGCGCCCACTCTTGTTACACAACCATTTTTTATTTTGATGGAATGAACACTATCAAAGATATTTAGTTAGTAATCTAACTATTTTGTTGTCATGCTTCTACTGGAATGGGGTCTTTATTCATTTTGATTCTAGACTGCATATAGTCACTTATATTTTAACTATAACATTAATTCAAACTTATTAAAATAAAGTTAAGATATATAACATTAATTCTTTATAAAAGAAGGCAAGAAATGTAAATTGAATATTACTGCTCTGAGGAGAAATCATTTACAATTTTTTTTTTTTTCAACAGATATAGTAATCTGCAAAAGTATGTGGAAGCTTCTGATTTGTTGTACAGGGGTGCCTTAATTTTGCTTCAGCACAGACAAGTATGATAATTTTTTTGTCTTTTTTTTTATATTTTAATTGTTCACTTATGCAGATATATAGTTTATAGTCATCTCCTTATAAATGACAGCAGGATAAAAACTATAACTGGTCTGGAGGGATAGAAACATATCATTCAGATTTTAAATGAGACTGATGAGCTTCATTGAACAGACAAGAAAATCACTGGAGTCTGTAGAAATGTGGTTTTACAGAAGAATGTTGAGAGTACCATGGACAGCTAAGAAGAGTAATGAAGATGTTCTGAGAGAGGTCAAAGCAAAAAGAGAGCTAATTTCCAATATAAGGAAGAAACAATCATCATTTTTTGGCCATGTAATGAGAAGAGAACAACTGGAATATATTGTAACAACTGGAAAAATTGAGGGACGAAGAGATAGAGGGAAGCAAAGAGAAAAAATTACAGACAGCTTAAGAGAATGGCTTGGCAGAAGGTCAACAACAGAAATAATAAATAGCTGCCGAGATCAAAACTTGTGGAGAGACATGATCACCTATGCCAGTAGGCCTGGTACTTGATAATGATGAGCTTCAATTTTGCATCATTGCTCCGTTATGTTTACAAATCATGAATCTTAATGGCAGAACTATAACTAAAAATACAAGTGCATTTGGTAGATGCTATTGCTGAATTTGAGTATCACATAATCTTCATCCCAACATTGTGCTATCAGTGCCAGTCCTGGACCTTAGATGCAAGAACAATATGAAAAATAACCTCTACCAAGATGAAATGTGTTAGACGAATGACAAGAAACTGCCTGAGAAAAAAGATGAGCAATGAAGAACTGAGAAAAGAGTTAGGAATAGCGCCCGCCATAGAATATATAAAGAAGCAACAGATAAAATGATTTGGCCACATGACAAGGCACATTAATCATAACAATGAGCTCTCAATAAATGTTGCGAGAATACCAGACCCAAAGATAAACCACAAAAAAGATGGATAGATGGAATATTAGAAGCACTAGGAAACATAACAGCAGCAGAAGCAAACAGAAGAGCAAAAGACTGCAGACTGCTGAGGAGGAGATCTGAGCAACTACAGACATGCTCGGAGTGCAGGCAATGATGATGACCCATAAATAACTCAATAACTCTCATTATATGTTGAGGGATTACCTCACATTATATGTTATGGAATTACTTCTCATTATATGTTAAGGGACAAAAGGCATAGGAGAAAGGAAATGATCCCAGGTGCCACTAGTGCACCCTGTTCATTCTGCTGTCGAGTCTGTCTATCCAATATTGGCAAATTTAGCCACAAGAGAAGCTGCTCAGCATGAACAAAATCCAGCATAAGACAAAGATTTTACAAAACTACTGATGTATGATGATTATTTGTTACAACCGTCTATCAAGACATGAATGGCCATATACATCATCAAGTACCATACCTGCTGGCATAGGTGATCATGTCTCTCTACAACTTTCGATCTCGACAATTATTTATCATTTCTGTTGTTGACCTTCAGCCAAGCCATTCTCTTAAGCTGTCTGTTATTTTTTCACTTTGCTTCCCTCTGTCTCTTCGTCCTGCAATTTTCCCAGTTGTCACAATATATTCCAACTGTTCCCTTATCTTTGGATGTCTAAAACAATGATGATTGTTGCTTCCTAATATTGGAAATTGGCTCTCTTTTTGGTTTGGCCTCTTTCAAAATGTTTTCATTATTCTTCTTAGCTGTCCATGGTAATCTCAACATTCTTCTAAAACCACATTTCTGCAGCCTCCAGTGATATTCTTATCTGTTGTCCCATTGTCCATGAATCACTTCCATATGCTAAAACTGGCACTACATAACTTTAAAGAACTCTTTTTCTTGTTTCTATTGTTAATAATGTATTACACAGTATTTTCCTCATTTTTTTGGAAAGCTGCTTTTGCCTGAGCCATTCGGCATCTCACCTCTGTTGTACATCTACTATCCGAGGTTAACATTGTTCCCAGAGATTTAAATTAATTCATTTACCTGTTTTAATATTGTTCCATATATATATATATATATATATATATATATATATATATATAATATTATATTACATTATATTACATTTTATATTATATATATTATATATATTATATATAATATAATAATATATAATTATCAATCCATCTACTGTCCTTTCGAGCCAAAGATGGCACACAGGGCAGAACCACAATCTCAAAAACACAAACCTTGCGTGCCAAAATGGCACATATTGCAGAGATCACTGCTTCTAAAATTTATGTATCTGTTTCCATAACAATACTTTTTACAATGACAGCTTGTCAAGCCATCAATCAACCTCCTTAGTCACCTCTTACGACATGCCTGGAAGGTACAGAGTTACTATTCTTTACTTCCCTCATAACGAGACCCCGGTAACACATGGGAATATAATAATAATAATGTATATTATATATAATATAATAACAATATATATTCATCATCATCAAGTCCCGGGCCTGCTGGCGTAGGTGATCATGTTTCTCCACAACTTTCGATCTCGACAGTTCCTTATCATTTCTGTTGTTGACCTTCTGCCAAGCCATTCTTTTAAGCTGTCTGGTATTTTCTCTCTTTGCTTCCCTCTATCTCTTCGTCCCTCAATTTTTCCAGTTGTTACAATATATTTCCAGTTGTTCTCTTCTCATTACATGTCCAAAAAATGATGATTGTTTCTTCCTAATATTGGAAATTAGCTCTCTTTTTGCTTTGACCTCTTTCAGAACATTTTCATTACTCTTCTTAGCTGTCCATGGTATTCTCAACATTCTTCTGTAAAACCACATTTCTACAAACCCCAGTGATTTTCTTGTCTGTTGTCCTATTGTCCATGATTCACATCCATATGTTAAGATTGACTCTACATAACATTTAAGAACTCTTTTTCTTGTTTCTATTGTCAAAAATTGATTGCACAGTATCTTTGTCATTTTATGGAAAGCTGCTTTTGCCTGAGCCATTCTGCATCTCACCTCTTTTGAACATCTTTCGACTGAGGTTAACAAAGTTCCCAAAAATTTAAATTCCTATACCTGTTTTAATATTGTTCCACTTGTCTTTATTTTGCACTGAGGTGATGTCTTTTTCTTTGTTGTTACCATTACCTCTGTCTTTTTCCTATTAAGGCTGAGTCCTTTATTTTTGCTTTCTTTCACTATAATGTCTAACATTTCTTGTAACTCATTTTCACTCTTAGCGATTAAGACTGTATCATCAGCATACCTTAGATTATTTATATTATGACCTCCAGTTGTTATTCCAGGCATGCCCCTTATGGATCTTAAAATAATCTCACTATAAATATTAAACAAATCTGGTGACAGCACACAACCTTGTCTAACACCCTGGGTTATTTGTTGAAACATTCCCAATTGGTTTCCAGTTCTTATGGCCGCTGTTTGTTGCCTGTACATGTTCTTTATTATTCTTAGATCTTTGCTGTCTATGTCTATGCTTTCCAAAATTTTGATTATTTCTTGGAGCTTTTACTTTGTCAAATGCTTTGGTATAATCTATGAAACATAGGTATAGATCTGTTTTTACCTCTATGTCTTTTTCTACTAAAGATCTTATGATATATATGGCATTGCTCGTTCCTTTACCTCCAACAAAACCACACTGTTCATCGCTATATATATATATATATATATATATATATATATATATATATATATATATATACACACACATTATCGCTATATTATATTATATATTTATATAAAATCACCTCTACATTTACAGGAGTACAATTCTTAGAATTGACAAAAAATACAAAACAGTACCAATAATTATTGACTGCATTTATTATGCATGACACAATCATAATGTTATAATTATTTATACTATTTCAGTACAGCAGTGGGGCAGATTTAAGTCTTCTCTTGCTGGATGTCTTGAATAAGTCAAAGTCACCTGTAACAAAGGATACTATAAGTGAGTATGCCTAATTGTTTCTATGTCTTCTACATATACTTTAGGGTTAATATTAATAACTTCAAAGAAAGTATTGGTCAGCCCTAGGAATGACATCATCTTACAGCGTTTACTGGAATGGCACTAGCAAGAGCCAGATGAGCCTTTTTTGTTCATCATGTTTTGGGCTTCTTCATAATATGTGTTTGGCAGTTATTTTACCAGTGTCACATTCATTAGAATCTCCTGTGTTGAAATGATTTGAGATGTCACTTAAGATTTTGAAGGATACCTTGGACATTTCTAAAGCATAAACAGTCGGATCAGGTGACATAAATAATAGGCTTGCCAAATCAAGGTCAGCAAAGCGCCCTAAGGGTTACGTGCAGTTATGGTAATAAATCATTAAAGCAATATGGCGTTAAAACTTTGTGTCAATATGAGGTCAGCATCTTGCAAATAAAATTCAATAGCAAAGCTCCTTACTTAAACATAGCTTTCACATAACACCAGAGTGTTGATGGTTAAAAACACCATATAAATCCATGTGAATTTTCACTCTTAGGATAAATTTCAAAAAGTAATTTTGTCCAAACTTCAACTTGACATTTCACATATTTATGTAGAATTTGACTACGAAAGAAAATTAGATTTTCATTCAATTGTGTTAAAGAACACAATTTTTTAAACAAAGACCAGTAGATTCAAAACTGATTAAATTTCACCTTTATTGTAAGGCTATATAATGAAAATTTCCAATATTAGGAAGAAACAATCATCATTTTTTGGCCATGTAATGAGAAGAGAACAAATGGAATATATTGTAACAACTGGGAAAATTGAGGGACGAAGAGATAGAGGAAATCTATCTATTGACCTTTTGAGCCATAGCCGACCTATAGGGCGTAGACCAAGATATCCCTTCTCTTATCTGAATTCTTGTTCTAGCAGTTTTCAATTCTTTGGTCTAGATAGAGGAAAGCAAAGAGAAAAAATACCAGACAGCTTAAGAGAATGGCTTGGCAGAAGGTCAACAACAGAAATGATAAATAACTGTCGAGACTGTAACTTGTGGAGAGACATGATCACCTACGCCAGCAGGCTTGGTGCTTGATGATGATATAATGACATCATTTTCTATAAAATAAAAAAAATATAAAATGGTATTAAGCAGCTGAATCTAAGAGACATCAAACTGTTTCTCCTTAGATTAAACTGCTCAATACCATTTTTTATTTTATATATTTTCTGCAGGTCATCTCCACTGCCTCACATAATATTTAGTGTATTTATTATATGCAATATAATATATTTGTGCTTATGCCAGTCATGTTCTAAATTTTAGAAGTGCTGGAAATGAAACAAATCAATTTGGCTTACTTTAAATATAATAAAGTTTTCCTGCCTCGTTTTAAACAATGACCAGGGTCATAGCAACACAAAATGGCTGCCATGATGTGTCTATGGTTACTCAAAGTAGCTCAATATTCCCTTCTTACTATATCCATTAGCTTGTAGGTGGTTGAATGGTGCACAATGATATCTATAAAAATCCCTGGATGTATTCTTCATTAGTGATAAAGACTGATCATAGCTCTTGGAGAATAAATATAAGAAATGGTAGCAGGGTAAAATAGTAGTCAAAGTTAAAGAGAAAAGAGGTGAGGCCTACGACATAAATTTGTTGTGTGCTGATGGACCTGTCATTCTAAATTTGGCTGAAGCAGCCGTGAGAAGCTGCTCAACAAAAGAGCATCTGGTAGTTACTATCAAAGCACCCTGCTGCTTCCAACCATCTGTGATGACATTAAAGCATATATTGTGTGGGCGAGTTTGTGTTCATACATATATAGACACACATATACGCATGATCTTTATCATTAAAGTGTATTGAGTTAAATTGATAGGTTGTCAATTCTAACTTACGTTTTAATATGAAATCACCTTCATGGAGCTATAACCATTCCACTTTTTATTTTCAAACTTTTTTTTTCTTTTCGTCCTTAACATCAGCTTTACAGAAACTTTGCATTTGTATGTCTTTTTCACACATTTAAATATACCACCTGCAGAATAATTTTAATATGTAGTTGTTGTGTAAAGTTTGGACTGCTGCTGATTTTATACATACACTTGCAACATTAAGAAAATATATATGCATTCTTAATTTGACCACTGAGTTACTTTCATGTTGGTATTTAATGAGTTAAAGTTGCATATCTATCCACACGATTAATGAAATATCAGTAGCGAGTCTATGATATTGTGGGCAGGGAGGAATTGGACAACAGGTAATTCAGGCCAACATCTACAATAGTAAGTAGATCTAAACTCGACCACAAATAAATGTTTTTGAGGAAATAATTTTAATGTAAATATTTTTGTGCTTTTTTTAATTCATTGTTACTTGCAGGGGTAAATACAGTCAATGTGGGCTGGGAGGGTTATTAAATAAGAACCCTTATCTGCCAGCATATGTGCACTATAAACCATAGTATTCATTTGCTTCTGTCATTTATTGGCATATTATTACAGAATGAATGCGGGTTTGATCCCTGGTAGGATAAGGTTTTTGATGAGATGTTACCCTTTTTTTTTTTATGATTTCAATTATACCGACCATCTGCTCTCATACTTTCAAATCTATGAACGTGAATATCCTGGCCTGACATCAGACCAGACATAACCTACTTCCATTAGCATTATATGGGGCATTATCGGAACTCAAGCAAACTTGCAACTTCTCCAGGCTTGCATTGCTGCCAGAGAGTGAGCAATTCACAGCACCTAATAGATAGACATATAAATGATTTAAACTCCATTAAAATTAATAGCAGAGGTTTTTCTGATTAATTTGTCTGCTGTTTTTAAGATATTGCTAATTTTCTACAAATTAAAAATCACAAACGATATTATTTTCTCAATGACACAACTTGATTTTAGCATTATTATTAATCTCATTCTTAGACCAAATCACTCACCTGTTGAAAAGATGGACCCAGAATGTCCTGAGAGATACCCATACTTAACCAAAGCTATTAGCTGGTCAAAAAAGATCAATAAAGACCACAAAAGAGGTCATCCTGATTTGCACCAGCGTTTTGGTGTCATATTCTGGCATGGTAAGTTTAACACTGAAGACAATAATTAATAAACATATATTTATTTTAGGGGAATCTACAGTGCTAGAGACATATACATTATACAGAAGCACAGACATTGTATAGCACTCAGAAAAACTCACAAATAACAAGAAGAAACACAGGAGACAACAGACATCCTAAAATAATGTTTGAACCCAGGCTCTTTGATACCGTGGCTTGCCAGTAGAAATTGTTTGTAGATTTCTGAATGTTATACACTACTTGTGTTCCAGTGTTATTTAATAGTTGTTTTCTGCTTTCTTTTGACATGCTCCAGGGACATTATTAATTACTGTTTCATTATTCTATTTTGAACTTGTGTTGTACTTTATTCTTTATAATTAAAGATAAAGTTCATTATCATATCTATATCCCTGGTGTAATTAACCCTATATTACGATACCTACCTGTGACGTGCGTCATTATTCAGCAAATGGTTTGAATTCAGCAAACTATCAAATTTTGACAAAAGTATGTTTTCATGCAGTAATTTTTACAATGGTATTCTAATCTAGGATAACTTACTAAGTTAAATCCATGTATTTTCCTGAAAAATTGTAAGGTTATTTTGAGAGGATTAAAAGAGTTCTTCTTTCCTTCCTCATCTGCCTTTCAGCGTCGAGGGGAGATATAATTTGCGGTCTTTTGCTCTTCTGTTCGCCTCTGCTGCTGTTATGTTTCCTAGTGCTTCTAATATTCCATCGACCCATCTTTTTTGTGTCAACCCTTGGGTCTGGTGTTCTCACAGCGTTTGTTGAAAGCTCATTGTGTTGTGTTTTGTTCTTTCTGCCTTGTCACGTGGCCAAACCATTTTATCTGTTGTTTCCTTATATATTCTATGGCTGGGGCTATTCCTAGCTTTTTTCTCAGTTCTTCATTTCTGATCTTATCTCTCAGACTGTATCCTGTCATTCGTCTAACACATTTCATCTCTGTAGAGGTTATTTTTCTTATCGTTCTTGCATCTAGGGTCCAGGTCTGGCATTGGTAGCACAACGTTGGGATGAAGATCGTATTGTATAGTGCTCGTTTTGCCTCCAGAGTTATTTCCTTGTTGGACAATAGTGGTGATAACTGTCCGATGATTTGACAAGCTTTGTTGCATCTTGATTCTATCTCTGCCGTTTGAGTATTATCATTTGTCATTAGACTTCCTAGGTATTTGAATTCCTCTACTTGTTTTAGTTGTCTGCCTTCTATAGTTATGTTGATGTTCTGTTTATTTTTGGCGACGTTCATGACTTCTGTTTTGTTGATGTTGATTTTCATGTTGTATTTTGTGCCTGAGATGTTTGAGTTTGTTTAAGTGTTCTTGTAGGTCTTCTATTGTTTCATGTATTAGTGCCTGATCATCTGCAAATAGAAGCTAGTTGATCTCCTCTTTCTCTGATGGGTTGGCTAGCTTACATATATGGTCCATGTATGTAATAAACAATAGGGGGGATAGTACGCACCCCTGTCTTACGCCTGATCTAACTTCGAAGTGGTCTGTGTAGCCTGCTGGTGTTCTGACCCTGCAGCTGCTGTTGACGTAGAGGCTTTTAAGAGTTAAATTGTCTTTTTATATGGGGCATTATCGGAACTCAATTTAAATTATAAAAATTTAAAAATTATAAAATTTAACTTAGTTTATTATATTAAAAGAGTTGAATTAGCTAAATAGCATGTCTTATCATTTGCTTGTGTGTCATCAAATCAAATTCTTTCATAGCCCATCAGTCTTTTAAATGTTTAAATACTTTGCATGGCCTTTGTTTTCCTATTTCCCAACAACTTTATCATTTTTCTGTTCAAGATCATTCCTCTGTTTCCCACAGTTTCTCTTGCCTTTGATCTTCCATGTTGTCACCAGACTCTCCAGACCTTGGCAACACAAAATAAAAATTACTCAAATATAAATGAAGCTGTTCTAATCAAATTTCCATATAAATGTCTAAAATTTACTCATGTAGGTAATTAACCTAGACTTGATCAGCAGTGAAGATGTATTGTCATTTTGTGACTTAAAGAATGAGCTAGTTGTATCATGGTGCTTGCTATTTTATTTATTTATTTATTTTAAGTGGAATTATGCAGTCGTGGAAAACATTTGATTGAATCTAAATTTGGAAGCTAAGAACAAAATATTTCAGCTTTTTTTAATTGGTTGACTGTTACATGCAGAATGGGTTTGTCTGTTTTTACATCAGTGCAACAGTACAGGTGTATTTTATGTTTTTGTGTGTGTAGATTGATGTATGTTCAAAAAGTCAATAGCAAAACTGCTATGTATAGGAAGCTCTAAGGTTTTCATGATTACATAAGTTTTCAAATGTGACACCTAAAGAGAAATATGGATGAAATGACTGTTGCATCTGTATCATGCATAGATTCTACTAAAAGCCGATCAAAGTCCTATTTCACTGCCACATGATCTTTTGAGATATAAGTCATTCAACCCGTGAGTAGGGATTGAAGAAATAAAGTAAACATGGGCTTAAAAAAAAAGCAACTATTATGAAATCATGCTTCAGACAAAAAAAAATAACTTGTAGTTTTGCTGCTACACCTGTGGTTAATGAACTGAAGCGAGGCTGAGTTCAGACCAAATCAACATTTTCTAGGTTCACCATCCTTAAATTGTATTTGGATTTTTCTGAGAGATTTGCAGCACTGGTGTAATACTGAAAGCATTATCCAAATATGTACAGATGATTTAAAAGAAAATAGCACTGATACATATTTATTCTCTGTGTGATTTGGTGGGATTCTTTTTCTATAATATCATAAGAGTGTATTACTTGAGCATGTGTGAACATTGGACAAATGTGGCCAAATTATTTGTATGTGCGTTGGGATGAAGTGATCCCCTCCTCCACTGACTGCATGTGTGGTGCTCATCTATTACAGCCATCAGTTATATAATGGCCGCCGAGTACACTAGAGTGTCATAACATATAAAGGGACAGCTTGAAGCTTTTCCATATATTCTTTTAGAGAGGAACTACGCACAAGCTCGGTATCATTATATTCATTCTACTGATGGGGAAGGCTGTGCTCAAATGCTGCTGGAGTTTCACACATCACAAGGGTATCCCTCTGAAGTGGACATGTTTATTACTCAAGCAGTTTTACAGTAAGTTATAAGTTGTCATAATGAAGTAGGTACAAATAGTTTTCTTCCTAATATTGGAAATTAGCTCTCTTTTTGCTTTGACCTCTCTCAGAACATCTTCATTACTCTTCTTACTTGTCCATAATACTCTCAATATTCTTCTGTAAAACCACATTTCTACAGACTCCAGTGATTTTCTTGTCTATTGTCCTATTGTCCATGATTCACATCCATATGTTAAGACTGACTCTACATAACATTTAAGAACTCTTTTTCTTGTTTCTATTGTCAAAAATGGATTGCATAGTATCTTCCTCATTTTTTGGAAAGCTGCTTTTGCCTGAGCCATTCTGCATCTCACTTCTTTTGTACATCTTCCGTCTGAGGTTAACAAAGTTCCCAAATATTTAAATTCATTTACCTGTTTTAATATTGTTCCACTTGTCTTTATTTTGCACTGAGGTGATGTCTTTTTCTTTGTTGTTACCATTTTAATCATCATTTTTTGGCCATGTAATGAGAAGAGAACAACTGGAATATATTGTAACAACTGGAAAAATTGAGGGACGAAGAGATAGAAGGAAGCAAAGAGAAAAAATAAAAGACAGCTTAAGAGGATGGTTTGGCAGAAGGTCAACAACAGAAATGATAAATAGCTGCCGAGATCAAAAGTTGTGGAGAGACATGATCACCTACGCCAGCAGGCCCGGTACTTGATGACAAATAGTCTTAAGTCACATACTATCAAGTAGCAAATGTAAATTCATATTTGTGAAGAAGCAGATTAGATATACAGAGATTGCTGGAAATTGACTTATTTTTAAAACAGAATTGTGTAAGATTGTGTGGATTTTATTTTGTGGTAATGATCTTATAATTTGTCAGGCTATCTATCTATCTATCTATCTATCTATCTATCTATCTATCTATCTATCTATCTATCTATCTATCTATCTATCTATCTATCTATCTATCTATCTATCTATCTATCTATCTAATCTATCTATCTATTGTCCTTTCGAGCTGAAGATGGCACATAGGGCAGAACCACAATCTCAAAAACACAAACCTTGCGTGCCAAAATGGCACATATTGCAGAGATCACTGCTTCTAAAATCTATGGCTGTTTCCATAACAATATGTTTTTACAATGACAGCTTGTCAAGCCATCAATCAACCTCCTTAGTCGACTCTTACGACATGCCTGGAAGGTAACAGTGTCACTATTCTTTATTTCCCTCATAATGAGGCCCCTGTAACACACAGAAATTTGTCAGTCTAGTATTGTATAATTAAAATAGTAATGTAAAGCTGGAGAGTAGCTGTGTATTTTGTACCAAAAAGTGATAAAAGTCTTATCACAAGAGAAATAATGCAGTTTAGAGACATCATGAAACTAACCTTAGGGTCATCACATTTGTGCAGACACAAAATTATCCTGCCAGTTATACTAAGTTCGGTTGTTTCTTTTTCCCCTATGAACAGATAAAATGATCATCCTGTATGCAACAAAATAATAATTTGCAGATGTCATTATATGATTTGTGGCAGATATTAATGATATACATGTTGCTAGATTCATCATCTACCCATGTCTAGTTGTATTCAACATTTGACTTTTTAAAGCTGACAGATCTGGTTAAAGATTATTTTTATGACAGCGTGAATGAGAGAGGGAAGGGATCATATGTGTAACTGTAGTTGATATTTATTGATTATGTTGTCTAACTGTCATATGGGAGCAATGGTTGTATAATAGCGAAAAACATTCACCACTGACCAGAAAACATGGATTTTAATCCCACAAGCAGTACTCAAGGTTTTTGTAATCTCAAGCCAGCCACTAGGTCCAGAGTTCATACCCTGGGAAGATCACAATCGCTGCAGAGGTTGTGTTAAAGACAATACTGGTCTATAGTTTCTGGTCACCTACAGTGGCTGGAAGACAAGCATTAAATGATATTGGTGCTTCTGCTATGGCACCAATTTGTGTCTCATGCCTTTACCTTTGTAATCCATCACTGTTGCTGGTGTAGTTGAGATTAGGATTTGGTTCTGCTCTGCTTTAGATGTAATAAATTATTTGTTTATTTGAGCACTAATGAAGTGGTTTGTGCAGCCACTATGCTCACTAGGTGGTCAGAGGTTCAACTCCCAGCTGTGGCAAGTTTTTTTTCTTTGGGGGTCATTCAGCCTATAAAAATGAAGACAAGATTCTTTCTATAAAAGCTATCCATCCTGGAGTGTAAATATTACATCACCTATAAATCTAGTGCTGGCCACCATTGCTTTATACACAACAAGTGGAGTTACCATAACTTTTATTTATTGTATGCTTGTATTGTTTTTTAACATAATGAAAACAATGTTTATATAACTAGTATTTAGAGTAATGAAAGTTGTTTGCTTAATTCACCTTTTCAGGTATCTTTGCCTTCAAAATAGAGCTACAGCCAGTGTTTGTTTTGAAGCCTACACACAGAGGCACCCAGGCATTGATAATGGGCCTCCATTCAATTTACCACTACTTAATTTCATATGGTTATTGCTAATTGCTTTAGAAGGGTGAGTATTTCTTGATATTATAAAGAATTCGGCAAACTCACAAAAAGGGCATGGAACAACACGAAACTAACTCAAAAGACTAAACTCTTAATATATCAAACTTGTGTGCTTAGCACACTACTATATGGATCCGAAACCTGGACAACATACTCAAACCAGGAAAAAAGACTAAATGTCTTCCACATGCGATGTCTCCGCAAAATAATGCACATCAAATGGCAGGACAAAATAACCAACTTAACTGTCCTGCAACGTGCTAAGACCCTAACAATCATGTCGATGCTCAGAAGTCGAAGGCTAAGATGGCTGGGGCATGTCCAACGGATGGAAGAAAAACGCATTCCTAGGCAAATACTATATGGCGAGCTAAAACACGGAAAACGACAAATCGGCAGACCTAAACTACGATATAGAGATATCTGCAAATCATCTCTGAAAGACTTCGCCATCTGTGAAAACGACTGGCAACATCTGGCAAGTGATCGCACATCATGGAGAGCACGTATAAGGAACGGTATAACAACATTTGAGACTGTTCTAAGACAGGACTTAGAAGAGAAGAGACTCATGAAAAAGGATGGTAAACCCTGTGGACCAGCGAGCCTGACCTGTTCATTATGTGACCGCGTGTGTTTGTCAAACATTGGTAGAATTAGCCACGAGAGAAGCTGTTCGGCAAAAACAATACCTCAAAAAAATACGCAATAGCCTCCACTAGACCGTCTGACAAGACGAAAAGGGCCATATATATATAAAGAATTCAATTTTCAGTTTCTTGTGTGACACTGATATTCTATAAATATAATATTCCATTTATTTGTTGTTTCAGGCTAAATTATTTAAGTGTGTGTTGAGTATTAGCAAGTTTTAATTATTTTTTGTAAGATAAGGTGATTGCTTTAGAAGGGTGAGCATTTTATTATTTTATTTGTGTAACAGAATAGTCCTAAACAGACTAGAGTATATATAAAAATATAGATATTTTATAGGCAGATAGTCTACTGGATGAATAGGCTAGGAAGATTTAGTGATGGAGTTGAGTGGATGTGGCTGTCAAGGACATTTAACTCTGAAACTTCCCATTATTTGACAAGAACTCTAGTTGTAGGTCATTCATTTCAAGGACAGGGAAATAGGACAACCATGCCCACCCACTTTTAATATGTATTCTGAAAGACAGCAACGTTAGCCAAGGACAGTGGGACACTGACTTGGCATAGATACACGGCCCAGATTCATAACCGATGTTTAAGCAGAATTTTCTTGAAGTTCAGAATGCTCTATAAAGACCCTACAATTTGAGTCCTCAACCGTTTCCCATTTTCAATGTTTAGCTGGATAATAGTTTCGCTGTAGTCTCAGCTACAGTAGTACAAGAGGGTCGCAATATTTAGAAGTTGTAAAAACAGATTAATTCTCCCTGCCTCCCGATTTGTCTAATTTGTTAGGCAGATTAGTAGTTAGTGACAGAAATAGTAGCTAGTAGTTACTGTTAAATCAAAGCCCTTTAGACCCCTTATTTGAATCAGAGGCCACAGACAAGGTCTCTCCACCCATCACTATTGTTGGAAATTTTCTTTGCTTCTCCCTAGACAAAGTCAAAGTTCCTGGTAGTTTCCATGACATATCATCATCATCAAGTACCGGGCCTGCTGGTGTAGGTGATCATGTCTCTCCACAACTTTTTATCTCGACGGTTATTTATTATTTTTGTTGTTGATCTTCTGCCAAGCCATTCTCTTAAGCTGTCTGGTATTTTTTCTCTTTGCTTCCCTCTTTCTCTTCATCCCTCAATTTTTCCAGTTGTTACAATATATTCCAGTTTTTCTCTTCTCATTACATGGCCAAAAAATGATGATTGTTTCTTCCTAATACTGGAAATAGGATCTCTTTTTGCTTTCACCTCTTTTAGAATGTTTTCATTACTCTTCTTAGCTGTCCATGGTATTCTCAACATTCTTCTGTAAAACCACATTTCTACAGACTCCAGTGATTTTCTTGTCTGTTGTCCTACTGTCCATGATTCGCACCCATATGTTAAGACTGGCTCTACATAACATTTAAGAACTCTTTTTCTTGTCAAAAATGGATTGCATAGTATCTTCCTCATTTTTTGGAAAGCTGCTTTTGCCTGAGCCATTCTGCATCTCACCTCTTTTGTACATCTTCCATCTGAGGTTAACAAAGTTCCCAAATATTTAAATTCATTTACCTGTTTTAATATTGTTCCACTTGTCTTTATTCTGCACTGAGGTGATGTCTTTTTCTTTGTTGTTACCATTACTTCTGTCTTTTTGCTGATCATGAATCGAATGACATATTATTTGTTATTAATAGAAAATTGACATGTCTACTAATAAATTGTTTCTCTTAACAGGGGTAAATTACCTGTTTTTACTGTACTGTGTGAAAAATACCAGGTTTCCATAAACAGAGATCCAAACTTCAGAGAGGTAGGTCTTTCTGTATAGTTTATCCTAAGCTCATATATTTCTTTAACTCTTCCTCTTCCAAAGGAAAACTAGGTCTGTACCAAAGAAGAATATTTTTTAAAATGTGTCCCACTTATTGGCTGTACCCCATGTTGTCTGAAGGTAAATCCTTTCAGAAATAATAATTTTGGGCACAAGCCATTTATTTATCTTCAAAATTATCATAAAAATATATCCCAAATAAACTATATTTATATCTTTACACATGACATGGTCTTGTGCTTATGAAATCATAGTATTTTCAAAATAATTTTGATTGCCGAAGGTCCATTGTAAAGCAAATATAACGAATAACCATGAGGGATATTATAATAACTTTGTACTGTTATTAGTACAAATATTAACTAAGTAATTAAACCTGGTTGCCTAATGACAGATTCTTTAAAATTAAACTCCCAACGATAGAGATTTCCACTTGTAGACATTTAAAAATACAAATTAGATGAATAAGGAATAAATTAATTAGTAACCATCAGCTAAATGATTATTTGTTCGGCTGTGGGACCTAGAAGAGAACTCTGGTGCATCAGTCGACCACCAGTAGGGGAAGAGTTAAAAATACATACACAAATTTGAATCATATACTTTAAATTGTAGAGTGGTCCCGATCATGGATACTAAATTTACATTTTGGCAATGATGATAATACATAACTTTAAGTTCTAAAAAAATAAAACCTTGGTTTAATTAAATGATTAGAGTGTGTTCCTATTGAGTATTATATATTCACTATTCACAGTACTTGGATCAAATAGGCCAGATGTTTTTTGGCGTTCCTCCTCCACTGAAGACCCCTCAGGGAATATTTGGTGAGTGAGAAATAGTCTTTGTAGCATTAGTAGTGCAAGTAAAAACAAAAATACAACCAACATGGCTAAAACATACAGTGTACAAGATTGATCTTCTAGCACCATTTCACTCTTACCTTGATTGCACACTCTTGTAGGCACTCTTGACCATTTCTTAATGTTTTCAATCCACAGCAGTTGTTTGTCTGCCTATACCACATTTACCTGGTATTTTACCTGCCAAGGCGACTCAGTAATTTATTGTGTCTTTTCATACATCAAAAATGGTTCAAAACAAATTTTTTTTCAATTTGTCCCAACACTTTAAAAATTGTGGACCAATTAACAAAAGTACAGAAAACAAATTGAGTCAAATCCTTAGCTATATATGGAGATTTTGTCACTTAATCTACATTAATTCTGTGAATTAAATGCAACAAAACTTGACTGACCTCTTTAATCCATTGTGTTTACTGTGCCTGTTTTGTCATTTTGTAACAGGCAACCTACTGCAGAATGTACTGGGCTCAGCATTTGGAGAAGAAGATGATGATATTGGTTTTCTGGACAGTAGCAGCCAAACTGGCAGCTCAAACAGTCAAAGTTCTAACAACAGGGTCCTGGCAGGGGCATCAAGCCCTTTCCTTCCCAGCAGCAGCAGCACTACACCCACATCTGTAAAACCTAGTAAATTTGAAAAGGCCTTAGACCTGGACTGATACATGATGCAGTGCATGTGTATGTGATGATTTAGTGAGAGATACAGTTAATATTTATCAAGAGTAGTGGATTGTGTACAGAGTTTGTTGTAATTCAGGAAAGTGTGTGCTGCCGTTTTGTAACAAACATTTATGACATTCTTCTCACATCAGATTTCTTTGTTTGAAAACAGCATTCTTGGTAATGAGGTTACACTGATAGCAAACCTCCAGCATTATGCATAGATGAAACCTGTTGGGTGAAAATAAATAAATAAACCTGACAATGGCCGCTGAAAACTACTGGTACATTAATATTTTGGTTAGCTATAAACAAATCTTGTTGGTGGTGCTATTTTACATGGAGAGTTCCTGCTGAACAGAGAGCTCTTTTTGACAGCTTGTAGTTGTTCAGGCCAAAGTTGCAGCCTTTTGCATAAAATGTAGATGGCTTTGTATGTATACAAAATTGTGAACAAATGCAAAAATCAGAGTAGATTATTATTATTTTTTTCTAAAGAACAATCTTTGCTTTCCATTTTCTCTATAAATAAAACATTTTTTTTCTCATTTTTAGAAAACCTGGCAACACATATCTAAAGGTTAAATGGCAAGAGCCTACAGGTCAATAGTTTCTTCTGTTGATGCATTTGCCAATCTGCTATTCCTCTTTCTTATCTGACATAAGCCAGCATTTAAAAAATGAGTGTAATTTATGTTGTGTGGTTTACTACAAACTGTGAAAAAAAAACATTTTTGCCCAACATAGATGACTTCTCTTATGGTCCGGAATATCTGACTTTACACATATTTTGACTACTTGGTTTGCATTCCCTCATCACTCCCTTCTTACATGGCCAAACTAGTCACTCTGATTACAGGGAAGTAGAGAAAAACTGTGGTCTGTTCTGGTGCATGCTGATACCAGCAGTCACTGACTGACAACTTTCAGCATGTTTGCTATTCAGCTTCCTAAGCCCCAAATCAGTAAATTATTCCTTGCTTTGTACAGTTTATTGTGAGATTTAAACAAATATGAGGTGAAACGTTTGTAATTTTATTTTTCCATGCTTGTTAATGAGAAACAAACATGTCCTTGCAAACAAACTGTCATTGACATTTTCATTGTGTTGTCGTTAACCTTTTATCTACAGATTAAAATCACATAAATCAGCTGTTTAGTGCAAACAAATAATAAATTTCACGTTGCCTTGTCCTAATTAAAATTGCTGGATTTGGCAATTCAATGCATAGAAATAATTGAACCGTTTTTTTCACAATTGAAGTGCATTTTTGTCCTTAGTCCAAAATACAATTGGAGACTTTGTAACATGGAGAAATTTCCCATTTGCTACAATTCATGTGCATTATGACCTACTTTTATATCAGCATTCAAAATACATTTAAATATTTCAAAGCATAATTAGGATCAATGTTTAAGTTCTGTGCCAGTTTTCCCTATAAATTCTGATAGTAAACATCTGCCTATGAGCCAAATTAATTTAAAATACCTAAATCGATGACACCACCACTCTATAAAAAGTCTGGCAATTTGCTGTTTGTATAACTTATATTAGGTCATGTTATAAACTAGTGTAGTTTTATTTATTATTTTTTTAAAAATAAAACACAGTCCACTTGAAAAACCACAAAACCAGTTCAACTGGCATACATTTTATTTGAAAGACACTCTTTACATTTCAAACTAACTTAGGTCAGCTAATGGCAAGTTCTACAACTAGATGAGTAGTTCTGTTCTTCAAACATTTTAATCCACAAAATGGAAGTAATGTTTGATTGCTCCTTAAAGACATTAGCTAAGGGCTTAAAGGATTGCAAGGAAAGAACTGCATAAATTAAAATAATGTTTAATATTAATTTATTCCTTATCTGTGCATTAGATAATGTGCATTAAATAATGAATGTTTCTCTTTGCTTGTAATGTAGCAAATGAGTGCACATAAATATGTACAAAGTAATGAACCTTTCATTATTGCCATGAACATAAGTATAGATGACTTGGCATGGTTTAATCTCTTTCAACTGTGGGCTGGTAACTCTTTTCAACTTATAACCTTCCTTACAAAGGTTTAATGTCTTCTTCAATTATTATATGTATAAACAAAATAATAATTAATATTAACCCATATTAATTTATCTACCAATGTCAAGAATATTTATTAGCAAAGCATAGAAGATGTTCTAAACCATTTTATGCAGCTTGAAAGAGCTCTCAAAAATAATGAATTTTGTCTTGAGTATCACTTTCATAATCAAGGGAGAGAAGAAGCTATATTTTCCTGAAACATTAAGTCTCCTCTTATTTTTGACTCTCATAATGTTTGGCTCAGATTACAAAATAGCATGAATGTGATGAGTTTACTAGCTAGTTTATCTAATATTTACGTCTTTGTTTTATTATAAATTCTCAGTTATATCTAATTCTAATAGAAAATTTTTTTTTTTTTACTAGTTCATTTACACGACCAAATGCAGATGAATAATATATATTGAATGTGTACAATTTTAAATTCTTACTGAATCAAAAGGTTTAACTATGTATCTCTTTTCTTCATCTTTCTTTTTTTTGCTTTCAAAAATCGACATTAATAAATTTGCAGAAGATCTTCCCAATTGAGCGGTGGTGATGGTTAACTTGGTTGATAATGCAGTTGTTTTATGTTTCCTTGGAATCCTTTTGCTGTACGTCATGGAAATCAAAATTATAGAGAAGTCATTCCTGACAAGGTGGGAGCCGCGATAGCTCAGTGGTTAGTGAACTGGACAACAAAGGACAAGAGGTAGGGTTCGATCCCAACCGATGGCTTCCGGTTCACCCAGCCTTTAATGGGTACCGGATTTTTTTCTAGGAAAGTAAAGCGTCACGGGCGTAATACCGACCACATAACCCCAAAAAATCATGTGCCGAAGGTCTGTAGAATTTATGGTCATTAACATCATGTTCCCTATACACCACTTGGCATGACGGGGGTACTTTACTTTTTTTTTTACTTATTCCTGACAAGGAGGGTGCACTGGACTGTTATGTGCTTAACATAGTGTAGTTCATTCCATGTAACAGGACGGACAGTGAAGAATCAGGAAGGTTGTGTTTCAATCATGTCAACTGCTGCATTTGAAGGGTGGTGGGCTGTTTTCCTTGGCTGACTCATCTATAGCAATCAAAGGAGCAGCCTTGTTAATTCAATTAGCCTGCCAGAAAAAAAAACATTAAATAAATGTGGATATTAAAATATTAATGGTTCTTGCAATTTCCTTCACTTATTCGTAGGTAGATACCTTCTTATATAACTTTGACCTGTTAACCTTAATGTGTTGTCTTATGAAGCTGCTTTCATGCCAAAATGTTTTTGAGTGCTATTTATCAGGATGTTTGTGTTGTCACTGGAAACATATTTGTAAAACATTAGACCATTTAAAGACTATATACAATGGGAAAACAGAATATGATAAAAAAATATACTCACAGGAGGTAAGAATGAAATGACCATGTAATTTTTTAATAAGAATTAAAGGACTTTGTAACCTTTTGTTCCATCACATAAAAGTTCAAAGAGTTGCTACTATCTGTATGATGTTCTTTCCGCATTGACACTTCAGAATTAAAGCTGTCATACATTGTGTTCTAATAGCTTTGTAGGAGTGGTTGCATTCATTTATCTTATTAGATTGGAAACAATCTACTTCTATACATGTTTGGAGAGCACGTTTCTTAGAATTGTACTGCATCTCACTAATGTGCTCAATTCAATTTTTATATAAAATAGACTATGGGTATGCTATGAATGCTACTAGTGTTTTTTATGATGATGTTGTACAATAAGATTAACAGAGATTTTTATGTCATGTTTATATGCTTTTTTTTCCCACACTGTGCAGCATCATCCAGATGTTTTAAGGATATGTTTTGTATTTTTCCCCTTTTATTCTGATATGCTTCTTGAGTTACATAAACGTGTCATCAGTTTCTATTTTAGAACTGTCATTTTAAATTGTATTCAAGTATATTCATTTGCTCTGGTGGGTTTACTCTGCTTAAGCTAACCAATTGTATTTCTGCACAAACACTCTTCTTTTCACTTGTAGCCTCCAGTAAAATTCATTTCTCTTCACCTAGTTGAGAAGTGATTTTTTTTTCTAAAAAATTATTCTTAATCCATGTTCGCTTTCTTTTTGTCATTTCTGTGTTATCATCTTTCCTGCGTATGAGTGTCATTGTAGCTTCAGGTTATCTTAACCAAAAACATTTCATAATAATAATAAGACATTGTTCTTGATTTTTTTAACCCCTTTTCTCTAAAACTAAAAAAATGCTGTTTTTTAAAAAGGCTTGATGCTTCTCCTCCCATCACTCTCTCTTTTTTAAAAAAAAAAATTAAATAATATTCATATTTTTCTGCTACTGGTAGGGTAAAAAATGCATGTCATGAGCGGCTGAGCATCTCAATATAGATTACCTGCAAATTAAAGCAACATCTAGTCCAGCAGCTGGCAAACAGCAAATTTGTTTTCCTGATATTTCCACATTTGTACTTGTCGGTTCAAGATCTTGTAAAGCACAGAGGATATCTGTACAACCAAATAGTGAGAACAGGCTCTGCATTATAGTCACGGTTTCTTTGGGAATTTTCATGAAATGATTTCAGGATATACTCCTGCAGATATTAGATTACATTGGGCCAAAGGACATCAGCTCACTTGTACTCCATCTCTGCAGTTTTTAGCCTAATCATCACTGTTCATTCTCACCATCTACAATCTAAGGTAAATACGTATATTAATAAATAATTCCTATGTTTTTGCCATAGTATGGTTAGCTAACTGGTCTAGTAAGGACAAGAGGTTAGGTTCAAAGCCATTCAACAACTTCTAGGTTCAACCAGCCGTAATGGGTATAAGAGATATTTTTGTTGGAAAGAATAAAGTCTCTGGCGTAGTGGGGATCACATTACTTCAAAATGTGCTGTCAGACACAAACACCATAATCATTATACATCACAGAGTGTGGTGAGGGTCCTGCTGTTTCTTTTTTTTTCAATGGTCTACAGGTACAAAATTAGTTTTGCAAACTGTGACTACCAATAACATAAAATGATATAGTTGTCAGACTGTAGTCTCATGTCTGTCCTTTATTTATCCATGTTTGATCTCTTGATAATCATTAGCAGTTGCATCAGATACATGAAATAGAAAACTAACATATTGAGCTCTTTATGTCCTCCATTGTAAAATGATTTTTGGATCAAGCCCATTTGCATTTATTGTGCAACTAACAGACTTTATTACTCAGATGTTGTGTTTGATTAGGCTCTAGATAACCCAGTTGAATAAATATGGGTCCTTGTAGAGTTTAGGAAGTTTAGAATTATCACGTAATTGTGAGAGTCCTGCGTGCCCCCCATCAGATGCTACTGGAATACTTGGAATAAAATGGAATACTTGGTTACAACTGGCAAAATAAAAGGAAAGAGAGATCGTGGACGACAAAGAGAGAAAATACTGGATAGCTTGGTGTCATGGCATGGAAAACAGTCAACAACAGAACTGATACGATGCACTGTAGATAGAAGATTGTGGAAGGACATGATTGCCTACACCAATTGGTATGGCACATGATAATGAGATGCTACAGCTTGATATACATGAGGAACTTTGAGTACTATCACTAGATGATATTAGATTAACCCTTTGACAAGTAACATAGGGGGAATAAGTATGAGAGATTATATCATAAAACACATGCCAACTATAAAAAGTGATTAAAAAATAATGATTGGACATTATAAACTAAACAAATTTTTTTTTAAAGAGAATTACATGAAGTTTAATAAAAACCAAGAGTGATTATTATATAAGTGTTAATGTGTTCACAATTAAGCATAGATTTAATTTAACAACTAACAAATTTGTGCGAAAAAAAAAAATGGGTACTCTCAAGAAATATAATTCATATGCTTATCGTGTTGTAAAACAAGTTTAAAAAGTATACCATATGTCCATTATGTGAATTTGATTTACTATCATACAATCATTTCAAAATCAGTTTCCATGTAACCTTTGTGAAAATCTTCACATTCCAATGACATAGTATCATCATGGACCCATGAATAGGAACTTTGCAATCAAATTTCTATGACAGATTTCAAACACACATTTCAAAATAGAAGCAAACAGAAAAAAATATGGACCAAAGCAGGACCGAACCCGTACTCAGTGGCACAGCGCCTTGCCACGAAAAGCCAAACGCTAGGGAACACTGCCACTCAGCTAACTAAAAAATTAGCTTCGTAGGCAATGTCTTTCGCGCAGGTGTTCTCATGACTATAGCATAAGGCCGCGATCACAGCTCGGAAATACATAGTGTATCTATATTTTTTCCTGTTAAGACAAGTATCTCCTGGATAGGGTAGGGCTGAATACTTGCGTTGCTGACAAAAATTTAGGACGAAATAGCACGAACAGTAGTTTCCAGTGGTTTAGGCTGGAGACAAATAATAATAAATGAATATTATTATAGAGGGAAACTTCCAAGGCGATAATCAGCGAATCAATTCAGAGGAAGTGGTATGTTTACAGCACTCGGAAAAATTGACAAATAATCAACAGAAAACATATGGACCAAAGCAGGATCGAACCTGTACTCGGTGGCACAGTGCCTTGCCACAAATAGCCAAACGCTAGGGAACACTGCCACTCAGCTAACTTAAAAATTAGCTTTGTAGGCAATGTCTTTCGCGCAAGTGTTCTCATGACTATAGCATAAGGTTGCGATCACAGCTTGGAAATACATAGTGCATCTGTATTTTTTCCTGTTAAGACAAGTATCTCCCGGATAGGGTAGGACTGAATACTTGCGTTGCAGACAAACATTTAGGACAAAACAGCATGAATAGTAGTTTCCAGTGGTTTAGGCTGGAGACAAATAATAACTGGGGAAACTGTGCCACTGAGTACAGGTTCGATCCTGCTTTGGTCCATATTTTTTTCTGTTGTTGATTATTTGTCAATTTTTCCAAGTGCTGTAAACATACCCCTTCCTCTGAATTGATTCGCTGATTATCGCCTGGGAAGTTTCCCTCTATAATAATATTCATTTATTATTATTTGTCTGAAGGGTTTCTATCAACCCAGTCATGTAAGACTGTGCTTAAAAGTCACTGTAATGAGACAAGTATAGAAAAACAATGGAACACAGCGCATTTGGTAACTGGACAGTTAAATTATTATTCTGAGGTGAGGTAAAATACCAAATATTGCATAAATAAAAGCAACTCAAAACAATTACAGATACCACTACACAATATTGGGCCGAAGGGCAAGTGCCAGTAGGATACTCCATCATCAACCTTAAGGTTCACACTTTACACCCTTGGCAAAAAAATTATGGCTTCTGTTTAACCTTTGTCTGTGGTTAAATTATACAATTTTTGTTCCCACTTTTTGTTATTCACTGCAGTTATTTCCCCTTTGTTCAACTACTCACATCATTGTTTCTTTTGTATGTGTTTTATATCAGTAGTTGGTTTCCTATAACACTGTGATATTATGTTCTGGAAAAACATAGTTGCCAATACAATTATTATGTTAAAGTTTAATCAAACATGCATCAGCTTTCATAGACACCATTTTATTTTATTTCTATGTTTGGTTTCTGCATGTTTGACTATCATAGAAGTTATACACTAGATTTAATTAGCTAGCTTTTGTTATATATACTTATTTTATACCAGTTTGGAAAGGAAGTTTTGGCAGAATTAATATTTATACCCTGACACAGAAAATTAAACTGTAGCTATGTCCACTCTTTTTTTACAAAAATGGATTTTGACCAGTGTGTCCTTTTAAATGTACTACTATTATACTATTACAACCTGGTCTATACCATGATTTGATGAGCTGCTGGGACATGGTCGGTGGATGCAGTTATTCTCTTTGCCAGTTTTATCTGTCTCTCCCTGCTATCTGTGATTTTACAAAGTCAAGACTCATCCATTCCTTTATGTCATTCCATTTTTTCTCTCTCTGCCTGCCTTTGCATCTTATTCCATGCACAGTTTCTTATATGATGTTTTTGCCTGATCTCACGAACTTGTTAATGGTGGATACACCATCTCAGGTGTCATTTCTTCATAGGTGATAAGAAGATGTAATTTTGACCAGTTTTCTCTTAAATCCTGTGCTGGGCTGCATTGTTGCCAATGTGCACTGAGATACACATGATCTTATGACAGCAGCAAATCTCAGGTGCTTTTTCATTGTAATTCTTTTTAAGTTCCATGTTTCGCAGGTTTACAAGAAAATGAATATATCAAGAGATTGTATCAATCTAATTTTAGGTGTCTTGATAATAAGATATGTGTCTATCATTCCACGTTGTTTTAGGTTAAGCAAGAGTTGCTGTATTTTTGTGCTATTATTTCAAGCTTGGAATAGTGGCCAAAAATAATGCATCCTAAGTATCTCACCATAAACTCTTTATAGTTGATGTCCAGTAATTCTAATATGTTCATGTCCATGGTTGCAGACAGTAGATATTAGTAGTAATGACAGTAATGATATAGGTTTTCACAAGAATTATCTTAGAACAATTCAGCATATAAAACATTGCAAGAATGATCTAACACAGACATTTAGTTAACAATTGTCACAATAAATAGATTGTCACTTGATTTATCCAAACTAGACATTAACTTATAAGTTGTAGCAATGGTAAGTTTAGTCAACAGATGATCTTCATTGTACAAACTGACAACTCCAGACAGCTGAGATCCTCTCCTCGGCACGTTCTCCAGTATGAAGTACACCTGCCACACACTACTGAAGATGCCTTCAGCTCAGATACACAAACTCTTTATCACCAGCAAAGGCCCTCCACACCCACCTCTTACAACATAGCATGGCAGGTGGCCATGACTCCATTCTTTTCTCTGGTCAGGGCACAGGTAGCCACAAGGCACAATAATTATCTAAGTTAGGCTTTCAATTTGCTCTTTCATGGGTCAGAAACTAGGTCATTTGTGTTGTTAATCAAATTATCTGCAAACAGTGTACATTCACACTGTAACATAGTTTACCTAGCACCGGTATCAGAATGTAATTAAACTTATTATTATAACTCACTTGATAATGAATTGGGAATTGCTGAATTTGGCCAAATTCTTCTTCACTGATTATATTTCAGATGATAAACAAAGAAGATGCCAAGATATTTTGCAGCTTTTACCATTTCCCTTTGTTTGACTGTGCTTTTAATTTTCTCAGTCATGTTGTACCTGTTCTGAATTGTGATGTTATATCTCTCATGCACCTTCTTGTCTTATTAAAAGCAAATCTAAATCTAATTAATTGTGGCCCTTTTTGTTTTTGAATTTTATTCTGAATTTTCTTTATACTGGTACATAATTGCTGTTTCAATCTGCACCAGCAAGTTTCTTTCTTCACTTCCTCTTGTATCCATTTGGGTGTCAAGGGAGATATAAAGTTGTGGTTCTTGCCCTTTTGGGGGCTTCTAACATTGCCAATTGATGTTGTGGCATTACTTTGATGTTGTCTGTCCTTCTTAGTCTGTGTCTACTTCTTGCTTTTTTCCTTTCTCCTCTTTTAATATTTGCTTTTTATGCTAAAGAATTGCATGGAATTCTTTCTAGTTAGGCAAACTATTATATTTGTTGTTTCTGTTTGTAGCTTACTATTGGTTCAATGACTACTCTTTCTCTTGCAATATTGTTACTGATTCTGTCAAGTAAGTAATGTTTAATAATATTGCTATTGAAATGTGTCAGATGTTTGTGTTGTAATTTCTGACTGCAAGAGGGACACACAAAACTGATAATTATTTAACTATGAGTGAGTTAGACAGAATTGTGCACTCTAGCATATGAACTCACCCCATCAATATCTTTGGATATCTTTATACCCATCCCATTTAGTCTTATCACAACAATCTGACCATCAATTGATGATTTGTAAAATCTAGTTGGGCAGGGTTATTCCTCATTAATTGTCTGAGTATTTTGGTAGCTGTTGTTATTTTTGTTTTTAGCAAAGTTATTTGGCTTGTTGTAACAAAAATATCAACATGTAATTTAGATCCCCTCTGTAATGTGTTCTCTAGTAACAAATATGTCAACATGTAATTTAGATCCCCTTTGTAATGTGTTCTCTAGTAACAAATATGTCAACATGTAATTTAGATCCCCTTTGTAATGTGTTCTCTAGTAACAAATATGTCAACATGTAATTTAGATCTCCTTTGTAATGTAACAAATATGTCAACATGTAATTTAGATCCCCTTTGTAATGTGATCTCTAGTAACAAATATGTCAACATGTAATTTAGATCCCCTTTGTAATGTGTTCTCTATCCTTACCCTGGCACAGAACCCATGCCTCACCCTCTATAAGATTACCTGCAATTTTATCTTCAACATCTATGTCTTTCTCGTGACCATTCTTGTCTTGTCTCTCAAGCTAGCCTCTCCTTCCCTTTCTTGTTGGTCATTTTGATGTTGGCTGCCACCGTCTTCCATTGTCTCAATTTAAAGTAACCTTAGTGCCGTTTTGGAGCTAAGGCTGCTCTTTTTGTTGTGTCTTTATATGGTCTACTTTCTTTTGATAACCACTGCCTGTATCCTGGAGTATAATTTTTGCTAGGCCAAGTTGATCATGATATGTGGACAAACTATCTTGTATTTCTTGACAACAGTTAGTAGATTGTCATGTTGATATAATTTTCTTGACCCACATTTATTCAAATTGTCTCATTAGAGTTGGGTTCTTTGTGTTTTATCTGTAGCACCTTGTATAAGCTTGCCATTGCCAATCTCTATTGTATCTGTATTTTAATATGAAAAGGGCATGGTCTTTGAATATAACATTGCCTATGCAATCTGTGAGGCATAATGACTTATTCTCTTCTTTTGTGTTGCAGCTTAATAGTTTGTGCTGTATGTTTTGTCCCTATGCAACATGTGTATGGGTGGAACAATATGTGATGGTAATTATTTGGGAGAAATGGCATCAATTGTAATACAGTTTGTCTATGATACGCTCCTGTACAGTGTTGTGTCTATGCAAAATATATAATATTAGGTTAATAAATATAAGTCTTAATGAATCATAAAACATGACACAACAAAATTGTCTTCATAGGAAAAATACTCAAAAGCAGTGATTTGATTGAATTTATTAGCTAGCCAGTATGCTACAGAAGCCATCACTTTTGGCTTGCCTGTTGCTGTATGCTGAAAAGAAACCAAGCACCTAATGGGCTTCCCAGTTTTGTCTCTTCCTATATTTTATTCTGCCTTGATATTGATGTATATACAGGAGAAAAAGCTCCTGGTGTTGTATGTCTTTGTGGGCAAGAAAGATGTGACTAAGTGTAATAGTTTTGGTAATTATTAGGTTAATATACATGAATGTGTCTTTGCTTTTAGCACTTCAACTTGGACAATCAACCCAGCTGTTTATAAAATATGTATGTGACTTTGCAGTGTTGAAGATGTAGTAACAGTTAAGAGAGCACTAGTTTCCTCACTTCAAAATATTATGACTGTAAAGTAACATGCTTACATTAGTAAGGGAATCTATGACTTTCGTATTTGTCTCTCTTGTCAAATGTTCTTCTCAGTGTCTCTCAAGGTTGACTTCTTTTCACTATTGTCTCCTGTTTAAAACCTTGCTGTGTGATTATCTTGTTATTGCTTCTCATTATGTGGCCAACATATGCCCACCTTTATTTTATTGATCAGATTTTTGGTTGCATTGCAATTTCTCCTATTTCTGCACTGTCCTTGAATTCATTACATTATATACACAGTTGTTTTTCCCAAAACCTTTGTTTTTGAGTACATCTAGTTTTTACTTACCATTTTTTTTGTTAATTTCCATTTATTTCTAGCAAAGAATTCACACATCGTCCTCATATGTATTCTGTTTCTAGCTCAATTTGAAGTGGGAGAGAAGTGTTAGAAGTTAGAACATCAGATAAGAAAACTGGTGGTTATATGTGAATGATGTGTAGCCTGTAAGTCTTGATGTTTTGTGAGCTGCTGAGTGCAAGTGATATGTATGGATATGATGTGTACTAATTAAGCTCTGTGGTACAGTCACTGCTGTGTGTGAGTTATTAGACTTGTTAGCTAGTGCATGAAGCAGAAAATAGTAAATGAAGAGAACCTGAGTTTTGTATGTGTTGTATTTATTCTATTTACACATTTTTATAATTCATATTTTTACTGTTATAATACATGTATTGTATTTCACTTACCCAGGCTGAATATCACAAAGATGGTTTCATTGTTCTTTGTCTCACCCTTGTATTATTATTTGTAGCTGTGGAGTCCACATGAAGGATTTCACTCATGAACTACCACATTTAAAATGCTATGAATGAAACAATCTTGTTAGTGATTGTTATTGGATGTTCAAATAAAAACTATGATCCGAATGCCTCATGACAACTGCACTGAGCTTACTGCCTTTACTCTCCAGCTTGATAGATAACCTTGGCCCGCCCATAAAAGAAACAAAAGTCTTAGCAATAGATAGTCGAGGTTTGCCCTGGTGATTGCAGCCCTAAGGAGTGGACTTATAACAACAAGTTGTGGTATTTGCTCCAACTTCAGCGTCACTTTTCCTTACAGTACAGGGTACACTATCCCTATTTGATCCTTTCTTGCTTGGTCTGTTTCCCCATTCGGCGGCGGAGTAAGATTCTAATCATTTCTGGTTCACTGATTCTGATCCTAACCATCAGCTGTGAGCCTTTGACTGCATGCATCTACCAGTAATTAGGGGAACAAGCAAATAAATGCTGCCGTAAAGCTGCTAGCAGGGAACAAGTGGTGGGGTGTTACATACACTCCTACAAAGGATGGTGACAGGTTTACAAAAAAGGACAATACAAAATATTTGGAGGATGAATAGCAGGAAACAAGTGGTGGTGGAGTGTAATGTACTCGTCAAATATTTTGTATTGTCATGTTTTGTAAACCTGTCACCAGACTTTGTAGGAGTTTATGTTACACCCCACCATTTGTTCCCTATAAGTAATTAGAACTCTCTCTTGTTACTCAAGCAAATTGCATGAGATCTCAGCAAAACTGTATAAAAGGATATTAACAGGTTTTTTTTAGTAATTCTGGTGTGTTATGTATTGTCTTTCTGGATGTTAACTGGGAACATGAAAGAACATAAGTGGAATATTTACTCTAGCGTACATATAGGAAGGAGCATAACATATAATCAAAGAATTTGTGTAATTTATTAACCGTAATACTGATTGGAAGCGTTATATTAATTGCTTTACATCATTTGATGATGGGTTTTTTAATTTTATTTTTGTCTTTAACTTTTATCTTATCTGTCAGTATGTCCTTAACCAATAAGTACCAAATAAAATAACAGCATGTATGTAGCTCAATTTTAATTACAAATGAAACTGATGGTATCTGTGGTGGTCATTGACTCTTGACAAGACTTTTGGATACAGGTTATGGTGTGCTGTTGCTAATGAGTTAATGCACTTTTTCTACTGCTGAATCTTTCATTCTAACATCAGATTTCACTTGTTTTCAACAGTTTGATTCTTTCACACATTTTTTTTTTTAAAACTTAGTTACTTTTCTTAAAATGTTACATCTTTAAGCTGTTCTCCATTTGCCTTACTTCTTCATTCGTGTTCAGACATGTTTTTTACCTCTCAGTGTAGTTATTTGAAGTCCATGTATGTTTGAGTTTGTCTTCAGAGAATGAAAGAATCTGTATTTGATATCAAACCAATTATTCTTTTTCTCCCTCTCATCTTAATAAAATAATTGTTATTATGCCATTACTTACCATGCTTGTAATATTGTTTGATAATATTATTTTTGGCCTGTCTACCAGATGACAGAGCATGCTGTAATTAAATGAAAGCTTATTTATTATTCTGACATTTCTTCTTTTTTTTTTTTTCCTTTATGATTAACTTAGTTAACTACTATTTATGAGTTTTGTAGAATTATGGTTACTTTGGCTACGAATAACTGCTGTTTGCAGAAAGAGCTGGGAAGTAATCCCAAACGAATACACGCTGAAGTTAGATGCACTGAACTGTAAAATTATAGTGCGATGCAGCTCAAAGTGTGGATGATGAAGATTTATGCTCATAGACTGGGTTTTGCAAAATGAATAGGTGGAATCGAATAGGCAGCTCAGAAAAGGTAATACTGATTTGCTCTAAACTTGTGTGTGTAAGTTGAAAGTTTGTCATAAACATTAGAAGGAAACATGGACAAGATGTCACACAACTTTGAGTTGAGAGTTTGTTACAGTTAGAAGGAAACATGGACAAAATGTCACGCAACTTTGAGTTGAGAGTTTGTTACAATTAGAAGGAAACATGGACAAGATGTCACACAACTTTGAGTTGAGAGTTTGTTACAATTAGAAGGAAACATGGACAAGATGTCACGCAACTTTGAGTTGAGAGTTTGTTACAATTAGAAGGAAACATGGACAAGATGTCACACAACTTTGAGTTGAGAGTTTGTTACAATTAGAAGGAAACATGGACAAGATGTCACACAACTTTGAGTTGAGAGTTTGTTACAATTAGAAGGAAACATGGACAAGATGTCACGCAACTTTGAGTTGAGAGTTTGTTACAATTAGAAGGAAACATGGACAAGATGTCACACAGCACTTAGTTGAAAATTTGTTACAAACATTAGAAGGAAACATGGGCATGATGTCACACAGCGCTGAGTTGAGAGTTTGTTACAAACATTAGAAGGAAACATGGACATGATGTTACACAGCGCTGAGTTGAAAGTTTGTTACAAACATTAGAAGGAAACATGGACATGATGATACACAGCACTGAGTTGAAAGTTTGTTACAAACATTAGACGGAAACATGGACATGATGTCACACAGCTTTGAGTTGAAAGTTTGTTACAAACATTAGAAGGAAACATGGACAAGATGTCACAAAGTTCCCAAATATTTAAATTCATTTACCTGTTTTAATATTGTTCCACTTGTCTTTATTTTGCACTGAGGTGATGTTTTTTTCTTTGTTGTTACCATTACCTCTGTCTTTTTGCTATTAAGGCTGAGTCCTTTATTTTTGTTTTCTCTAACTATAATGTCTAACATTTCTTGTAACTCATTTTCACTCTTAGCGATTAAGACTATCATCAGCATACCTTAGATTATTTATATTATGACCTCCAATTGTTATTCCAGGCATGCCCCTTATGGATCTTAAAATAATCTCACTATACTTAATAAATGAACCTAGTGGCAGCTAAAAAGAGTAATGACGAGGTTCTGAGAGAAGTCAAAGCAAAAAGAGAGCTAATTTCCAATATTAGGAAGAAACAATCATCATTTTTTTGGCCATGTAATGAGAAGAGAACAACTTGAATATATTGTAACAAGTGGAAAAATTGAGGGACGAAGAGATAGAGGGAAGCAAAGAGAAAAAATAACAGACAGCTTAAGAGAATGGCTTGGCAGAAGGTCAACAATAGAAATGATAAATAGCTGCCGAGATCGAAGGTTGTGGAGAGACATGATCACCTACGCCACTAGGCCCGGTACTTGATGATGATGAGTGGCAGCACACAACCTTGTCTAACACCCACGCCGACTCATCCCATATTTTGAAAACCCTCGTACACAACATGCACGAGGACTGATGCGTTTGTGGTATTGTCCCTGAATGGTCTATACCCGTCCGTCGAGTCTAGAAGTAGGCCATGTTTTTCCAAATCCCACATAAGACGTTTCAAAATGATCTTTCCGAGCACTTTAGAAGTATATTCCTGACTCAGCGTTAATTTTGACTCTAGATCTTGATCCAACCATGGATAACAGGATCAAGATCTGGAGGGCATGCGCATACCTGAAGATAAGTGCACATAAGGAGCATCCATTGCACCACGAGCTCAACACAGAGAAAGGTAGCAGGCTAAAAAAAAGGTAAATCATGGGTGAGCCGAGCAGAAGATGTCATCAAACATGTCTGTGGGCTTACCAATATCAACGCTGGCTAGGAGTTGGTTGGTACCGGTGCCTACGTCATTCAGGGGGACATTCTCGTGTGCTGTCACAGTCAACAGGAAATGTATGGAACAAAACTCAGTAGTGGTCAATGCGGCTGTCAAGTCTGGTTGGTTGCGTTCGCCCGATGACTAAAGTATTCTAGAGTATTGTGGTAGACCAGAATATTCCTCATCATCCGCCCCTACAAGGACGTAGTGGACGTGTCTGCGTTGTGTTGTGGTTTGCAGTATAACTGTTATATTTGCGCCTTTCGGCCCAACACATCCGACTTCAGCACGACATTTTTGAGTACCTGGTTGTCTTCCCTCTTCGATCCCTGCACGCTTGGCCAGACTAGACAGGTTAGTCTGTTACTGGAGGCACCACGGAGAGGTGGAGCAGGGTCTGGATGGTTTTGGTTCACCGATCTTGGAGCAAGCCAACAGCTGTGGGTCGCTGACAACTTCCAGCTCTGGTGCTGGGAGGCGCGCATCTGGGATAACATTGATGAGAAAGATGCAGTCATCTATACAGACGGATCTTTAATACGGCACAAAAGGAGTGCATGGGCATTTACGAAACGCTCGGCATGTAGAATAGTCAAGAAAGATAGTGGTGCATATACGTTGTGACCACTAGTGGTATGACGATGGAGGTGATGGCAGTGACCAGGGCATTCATCTGGTTAGAGTCCCAAGACTACACCCATGCCTGTATACTGAGTGGTTCGATGAGCATGATAAAAAAAAAAAGTGGAGGCTGGCTTTGTATATATGCAATAAGTAAAGTAATTACAGAAGTCAAAAATACGCACGGTCACCTTTGTATTCATCCCTGGACTTGCGGGAGTACGGGGAAATGAAAGAGCGGACAGGTTGGCTAGTTGCGCTGTTATTGAAGACCGTCAAGCATTGGATCGGAAGTAAGTCATCAATGTCTTCCGAAATGTAGAAAGGGCACAGGACTTCCACAACAATGAGTCCACGTCACTTCTTTGCCTGAAAGAGATGGGCACAGACAAAAAGGAAAATTTAGCGGGCGTATAAGAAGGCTTATCAACCAACACAGAACTGGAGTCATCAGTCGCTGAACACTGCGGGACATGCTGGGGAGGGGATCTGAACACCTATGGACATGTTCAGAGTGCAATGATGATGACCCGCAAATAACTCAATAACTTTACAATTGGTCCCAAATTGCATATGTCAATAACCTCAGTTGGGTGTATTGCCCTGGACATACAGGAGTTCGTGGTAATGAGATTGCCGATAGGTCAGACGGTTTGCCATTGTGCAAGAAAACTTAAAACTGGACATATTGTGAGGGCTTTGCAAGAACACCTATCTAAGGATAGCGACAAGGCAAGTAAGGATAGATAATTCACATGTCAAAGGAAAGGTGGAACACGGCGCCACCAGGGGCGTAAGCAGAAATAGCATCATCAGCGGTAAAGAACGCAACATATTCAATCAATACAGGACAGTGAGAACAGTAGACGAACTCTCAATTGGTTGCTTGAGCAGACGGTAGAGCAAATATGGGAATGTCCTGCTGCGATGACGATCTTATTCTTCTACTTCTATCCTTCCTCTGCTGCCGTTGGCGTCGAGGGGAGAAACAATCTACGATTCTTTGCTCTTCTGTTGGCCTCTTCTGATGTTATTCCTCCTAGTGACTCTAGTATTCCCTTTATCCATCTCTTTCTCGGTCTTCCTCTTAATCTGGCGTTTTCGTAACGATGACGATAGTCAAAATTAAAGACTAATTACATTACAGCGAAATAATAACTAACTAAAATTGACTTGAACGGACAGCTCACTATACTAGCACAAGGCAGCACTTATCGTCACAAAGAAACATCTTAAACAGAATACATTCATTTCTACCTTGTGCGATCAATGCCATACATGGTCTCTAACAAATACACATACAAGGAATCTAGCTGATCAGAGATGAAATGTTTGAGAAAAGGCGCTAGGAGAGATCGGGAAAGACAGAGTTAGAAATAATGTCATAAAATTGAGTTTGAGAATTGAAACAATTCTAAAGTACAAGACAACAAATAAAGTGGTGTTGCTCATCTGGAAAGAATGCGAAGAGATTCTCTACCATACTAAACGCCTTCATCAGAGGATGAATGGCACGACACGACACAGAGGTAGGTGTGTAAGGATGTAGGACTGGAAGAAGATCTCACATTCACAACCGATACCATTCGCACAACACTTAAAAGGTCACACAACACTGCTCCTGGTCCAGATGGTGTTCGGTACGATGACATAGGCGATTTAGCTGACGACGACTTGACAAAACTGGTCAATGAGTTTAATGGCAGTATTTGGAGTGGCCAGATTAAGGAGGAGTGGCTACACAGCTACTTACTACCGCTACCGAAGCCAAACAAGGACCATTCTCAGATCAGTGCCTGAATCAGAATCATCACAATGCAGAACACTGCGGGCAAGCTGCTGGAGAAAATAGTTGCCCGTGTCCTCACCTGTCACCTTGAACAGAAACGCGTATTCCCACCCACACTCGGAGGTTATAGATATAACAAAGAGACATGGCTCAATGCTGCAGTCTTTGCTTATGACGTCTCCGAAGGCTTCCACAGACGAGAGGAGGCATGTGCTGCTGCTATAGATCTGGAGGATGCATACAACAGGGTACCATTTGAATATCTCATGCATATGCTCCTCAAACTGGCGGTGCACCCTTTTCTCATTAGATGGATCGCCGCGGCACTGTTTCAGAGGAAGGTGATACTCAGATGTGGAAGTTGGTCTTCCGAGCCAACATCCACTTGTCCATGGCTGCCACAAGGCTCACCATTGTCACCAGTTCTATTTAACGTGTACACAATAACGATCACGGAACAACAGCTGGATGGGAGGGGAAGAACTATGACTTTTGCTGATGATATTCTGGTATATCGACAGGGAAGAGACAGACGGGGAATCGCCTCCACAATGCAAGACGAACTCGATCGCATTTCTTCCTGGTGTGGGGTTTCAGGTGCCTTGGTTAATCCTAATAAAGCATCATAAGTTGCGCGGTTCTCCCTTAACAATCATATCGTTAATACGACCACACCGGTAGTACGAATGGGAGCTGATGAGGTGACCAGGGACAAGTTGATGACATACCTCGGAAGAAAGTTTGATCGCAGCCTGTGTTTTCGGGACCACGTCGACCATGTGATAACAAAATCCCGCAAAGGATTAGCCGCCTTGAAGGTCATGGCAGCTGCCAACATCGAGCAGAGGCTACTTACTCTTCTGTTCCAGGGATTAGTCGTCGCACCAATCGAGTATGCCCTGACAATTCTTATTGTAAGTGCGACTCAAATTGATAGGCTGGAGAAAATACAAAATGAAGCCATGCGCATTATCCTGGGATGTACGAGGGACACTCCCTGTGTAGCAATGAGGTATCTTCTTGACTTTCCAACCATGGATGACATAATCAAGATCTGGAGAGCACGAGCAAACCTGAAGCTTAGTACAGATACCGGGCATCCATTACACCACGTGCTCAACACAGTGAAAGGTGCCAGGCTAAAAAGAGGCAAATCATGGGTGGGCCGAGCAGAAGATGTCATCAAACATGTCTGTGGGCTTACCAATATCAGCGTTGGTGAGGAGTGGATACCGGTGCCTACGTCATTCAAGGGGACTTTCTCTTGTATTGTCACACTCGACAGGAAAAGTAGAGAACATAACCCGGTCGAGGTTAATGCTGAGGTCAACGGTCTCATCTGCGATAATACCGATGAGAAAGATGCAGTCATCTATACAGACGGATCTGTAAGACGACACCAAAGAAGTACATGGGCATTTACAGCACGCTCGGCAGGCAGAATAGTCAAGGAAGACAGTGGTGCATACGTCATGACCACGAGTAGCATGACAATGTAGGTGATGGCAGTGACCAAGGCATTCAAATGGTTAGAGTCACAAGACTACACCCACGCATGCATACTGAGTGATTCGATGAGCATGATTAAAAAGGTGGAGGTGGGCTCTGTAGGCATGTAATGGGTAGAGTCGTTGCAGAAATCCAAAATACGTAAGGTCACCTTTGTCTATGTCCCTGGACATGCGAGAGTACGAGGAAATGAAAAAGCGGACAGGTTGGCTAGCTGCGCTGTCGTTGAGGACGGGCAACCAATGGATCGGGCGGACATCATCAATGCCCTCCGAGATGTGGGAAGAGCACAGGACTTTCGACAAACACAGATCCACGTCGCTTCTTCGGATGATGGAAATGGTAGTTAAGATGGGCACAGCCAGAAATGAGAAACGTAGTGTCCGTGTAAGAAGACTTATCAACCAACATAGAACTGGAGTCGTCAGTCGCTGGACACTGAGGGAATTGCTGAGGAGGGGATCTGAGCACCTATGGACATGTTCGGAGTGCAATGATGATGACCCGCAAATAACTCAATAACTGGAGATGGAAGAAGAGTTCGTGGTAGACCCATAGTAAAATGGGCTGACAACATCCAAGAAACGCTACAACAATATTGGTTAACAAAGATTGAGGCTGCCAGAACAGTAAGAACTAGAAAATTGTATCATTTGTATCTCCCTCGACACCCAAAGAGTTTCAGTAGAAATGGAGAGAGAGAGAGAGAGAGAGAGAGAGAGAGAGAGAGAGAGAGAGAGAGAGAGAGAGAGAGAGAGAGAGAGAGAGAGAGACTGGTTACTTGCAGCAGATTCAACATCTTCAAGTTTTGGGGAAAATCCGTTCGGACACTTCCCAAAATCAGAGTACCATCACAGAACGTACAAAATACAAACACATGTTCCTCTAAACAACATAGAACCCATCAAAGTAGTTGTCATGTTACGACATTAGGGCCAAATACTTTATTTATACTGCAACTTTATTTCGGGAAAGTTTGCTACACCTTAGGAAGTATTGCTGTAGTAGTTTATTAGAATTGTGAAGTTACCAGAATGAGGCACGTTTAATGATTTTACCACTTTCTGCTCGTAATTGCTTTTGCTATTTAATCTATATCGAATATTGCAATATGCTAAGGCATACATAAGTTATTATTTTTATTGCACGTTTAAATTAGATGTTTACATAACGTAATTAGTTATGTTTAAAGCTGTAATACTGTAAAGCTATATTTTAATTGTGATGTTCTTTCATTACTGATGATGATCATTCATTTCAACCAATCGTTAGTTTACTTCAGTGAAGTTAGGTTTAGTTTAGTCGGCATGGTATCCCCATTGCACAGGTTTAGTTTAGTCGGCATGGCATCCTCATTGCACAGGTTTAGTTTAGTCGGCATGGCATCCTCATTGCACAGGTTTAGTTTAGTCGGCATGGCAACCTCATTGCACAGGTTTAGTTTAGTCGGCATGGCAACCTCATTGCACAGGTTTAGTTTAGTCGGCATGGCATCCTCATTGCACAGGTTTAGTTTAGTCGGCATGGCAACCTCATTTCACAGGTTTAGTTTAGTTGGCATGGCAACCTCATTGCACAGGTTTAGTTTAGTCGGCATGGCAATCTCATTTCACAGGTTTAGTTTAGTCGGCATGGCAACCTCATTGCACAGGTTTAGTTTAGTCGGCATGGCAACCCCATTGCACAGGTTTAGTTTAGTCGGCATTGCAACCTCATTGCACAGGTTTAGTTTAGTCGGCATGGCAACTTCATTGCACATCGGGCAAGTCCATAAGAGCTCAGATCTCCTCCGAAGAACATCCATCAACTAACGACTAACGACACCGGTGTTGTCTTGGTTGATATGTTTTATTTGTATTCTCACAGAGTTCTCTCCTCTTTCATCTCCCACCTTCACATGATACTTGTGAAGTCTGTTCATGACTGCAGGTTCAGGGTCAATTTTTTTTTCAGTCGTTTTTTTCATCCACCGTCCCTGAGGACATTCAGAATGTCAGCTTGTCCCATGGAGGCAAAGTCGCCTCTCAGCAGCAGAGCTGGAAGTTGTCAGCGACCCACAGCTGATGGCTCGCGACAGGATCGGTGAACCAGAACCATCTAGACCCTACTTCACCACTCTGTGGTGCCTCCAGTAACATACTAACCTGTCTAGTCTGACCAAGCGAGTTGGGATCGAAGGGGTAAGATAACCCGGTATTCAAAAATAATATGCTGAAATCGGATGTATTGGGCCGAAAGGCGCAAATACCACAGTTTTACTGCAAACCACAACACAACGCTGACACGCCCACTTAACGTCCTCTTAAGGGCGGATGATGAGGAGGCGTATTCCTTTAGTCATCGGGCGAACGCAAGCATGTTTTCTCCATGTGTGTGTGAATATGGCTATTAAGTCGGATACGGACTCTGGACTGAATAATCTATGAGAACGATATGGACATGTAACAGTTTCTGCTGGTGGGGGATCTATCTCAAGAGCATTTCTAACCTTTTTCTGTCACATCTGTTCAACTGCTACTGTTTTGTATGTTTCACTGGTTGTAGCCTGTCTCCGTTTCTCGACTGCTGCTCTTTTAGATATCTCATCCATTGTAGCCTGTCTCCGTTTCTCAGCTGCTGCTCTTTTGGATATATCATTCATTGTAGCCTGTCTTCGTTTCTCGGCTGCTGTTTTTTTGGATATCTCATCCATTGTATCCTGTCTTCGTTTCTCGGCTGTTGTTTTTTTTTTTATATCTCATCCATTGTAGCCTGTCTTCGTTTCTCGGCTGCTGTTTTTTTTTTGATATCTCATCCATTGTATCCTGTCTTCGTTTCTCGGCTGTTGTTTTTTTTTTATATCTCATCCATTGTAGCCTGTCTTCGTTTCTCGGCTGCTGTTTTTTTGGATATCTCATCCATTGTATCCTGTCTTCGTTTCTCGGCTGTTGTTTTTTTTTATATCTCATCCATTGTAGCCTGTCTTCGTTTCTCGGCTGTTGTTTTTTTTTTTTATATCTCATGCATTGTAACTTGTCTTTGTTTGTCGGCTGGTGATATTTTGGAAGTTTTACTAGCTGAAGCCTCCTGACGAAGATATTTTTTTCAGGTAGTCCTGCACCAGAAATTCCCAGGTGTCAGGATCAATATTGGAGACTTTAATGAGGCCCTGGACATATCTTTAAAGCACTCTGTGGGCCTTTCTCCACCTTGTGGGAAATTAGCTTTCTGTAGCTCGCCATGTTAGAGCATTTTTTGACAATAGTGATCTAGTAAGCTGTCTATAAGGTCCACCCAATGCGTTTGACTTTGCAGGGTAAATTTTAAAGATATCAGTCTTATATAACATGTAATACCTCATATTTAACTTGATCTTTGATGTCAGTTTATTGCAGCTTTCAGAAGTATATTTAGAACTGTATTAAAGGTCAAGGTCAAGTACGAGACTTGAACCGGCATCTTAACACGCGAGTTTTACACCCATATGTGCTCGGCCGCCTATCCAGAAATGTTCGGATATTCCTGTGTAGTGTCGCCTCAAGCATCGAAACTCAGATGCGAAGCAACATTCCTCACCTTCCCAGGGTAATACCCTGGTACCAATTTCTGCTAACGGCTGGGTCGACCGTGGGTTTTTTTTTTTCCAACCACGAGTACAATTCACACTGCTCCCAGCGGGACTCGAACACGGGTTGTCCGAACGTCGGTAGTCCAGTCGGACGGTTTTCCCAACTAGGCCACCGAGGCCCCCCAACTGTAGTAAAGATGGCGAGATAACACAAGGTGATTCCAAAATTGCTTCAAAAAGTTCTTCCTCAGTGATAGCAATTCATATAAATGAAAACATGTTTTTTTTTTCCGCAGACGACCAAGGATTGAGAAAACACGAAAATAGAAGACACGCCAGATCGCTTAGATAGACTTAATAGAGTCGAAAAACAACAAAGTATGAAAATCAACACAAACAAGACAGAAGTAATGGCGATATCAAAAGAAATACATAGCACCGATATAACGATAGATGATAATATCCTAAAACAAGTGAAGAAATTCAAATACTGAGGCAGCACCGTGACATGTAACTTGCAAGCAACAGAAATAGTCAAGATGTAGTAAAATGTGCCACGTTATTGGACAGATTTCACCACTACTATATAACTAAGAATAAACGTTAGAAGCAAAGCGAGCTAGCTATTTATAAGACTATTTTTATTCCAACCTTGTGCTATCAGTGCCAGACATTAATCTTAGATTCAAGAACTTTTAGAAAAATAGTCACCACAGAAATGAACATTACGCATGACAGGAAACAGTATGAGAGATAAGATCAGAAATGAAGGGTTACGAAAAAGAATAGGAACGGAACCAGCTTTGAAAACATAAACAGACAGCAGATCAAGTTGTTCGGGAATTTGATAAAACATAAAGAACTAAACCAAATACAGCGAGTTACCAACAAACGATACGAGAACACCAGACCAAGAGGCCGACCAAGAAAATGGTGAATGATCGGAATACTAGAAACATTCAGAGGTGTAACAGCAGAAGAGTCCAATAGAAGAGCAAGAAACTGCGAACCATATCTCCAAGGCAAACAAGAAAACACGTTTAATTAATATTTATATTAATAATTAAAAATATGAGCACAAAAGACTTAACTTACTGTGCTGTTTGGTTTTATACAACAAGCAACATGATAGTGATGAGAAGTCAATAAGTGACATCATGAAGATCCGAATAAGTATGTTAGCATCTTGTATCTGTCTTGTGTCCTTTCGTCCCAAAGACGGAACACACTGGAAACATTCTAGACTCTCCATCTCCGACTATCTTTGCAACTAAGTGTTATACTTTGCACAGGACCCGCATTGTTCCTCACCACTTGTCCACTTTCTGGCTGAGCCTCTCCACCACAGCAAAGGAGTTAATGCCCCCTATTGCTGCTCCTCGATGCGTTTTTCTAAGTCGACCTCTTGTTCTTTTGTCCTTCGTTACCTATTTGAGGGCTTGTCTTGACATTTTCTTTTTATTATAAATGAAACTGAACCTTTTACTTCTGTACTAGTCTTGAATATACGGTATATGAAATATTTTCATGCGGCATTTGTTCTCGAGTGCATCTAAACTATCTTCAATTTCTTTAGTTGTTTCCCATTTCTCTCATAGTATATAGTCTTATAGTAAGTGTGGAAAATACATTTGGTCTGAAAATCCTGAGCTTTGTTTTTGTGCTTAGAAATTTGTATTTCCAAATTGTATCAAAGTTTCTGAAAGTCATTGCTAGCATTGCTACTCTGATTCTAATTAATTGTATATGTGCCTTTGTTATCTATGCAGCTCCTTAACGTTATACTGTTTTTTTCTGGGCGAATTTGCCTTTTCTTTAAAATTCCTGTTCTTTTTTCTTTGTTGATCTCAAGTCCTATATTACTAGCCATCGATGACATGACATTTAATTTCTCATTTAGTAGTACTTAATATTAAACTATTACAAAGATAAAGTTATATTACATTAACCTGTATTTTTGATGTTTTAGTACATTAATTAACACTAAGTTGCTAATTTCTTCTAGAGTAATATGCCCCAGCCGTGGTCCCGTGAGTTTCGAGAGAAACGTCAACTTGTGTAAGCTGACAGGTATCAGCCAGAATCACAACCTTTGTCACAGTACGGGAGTCGAACCCAAAACCCCTACATATAGTTACCCACAATATGATGAGGAGTTGATTTGTCCTCCCAATAGATTCCAACAGTAAGGTTTTTCTTTGATTTTCAAATTAAGTTTCCTGTACTAAACAACTATTCTACTGTATTAATGTCTGATGTTACAGTTTTCATATGTACTCTCTTTCACTGAACACTCTACTTTATTCAATAGTTGTAGTTTCAATCTGTCAGATAAATATCTGTTACCTACCTACCTAACTACCTAGCTAGCTACCTACCTACCTACCTGCTTGCTCAACAACCCACACCCATCTGAACATATCTAAGGAGAGTAGGAATAGAAGAAGATTGAAGACAATGGATATAATATTGGGTTCCTAAACGCACCCACGTGAGCTAAGGGATAATGCAATGTGTAATAAGTACCCCCGTTACGCCAAGTGGTGTATAGGGAATATGGTGTTAGTGACCAACATTTTTATAGACCTTCGGTACATGATTTTTGGGGTAATGTGGTCGGTATTACGTCCATGCCTCTTCACTTTTCCAGAAAAAAAATCAGGTACCCACTTAAGGCTGGGTGAACCTGGCAGCCGTCGGTCAGGATCGAACCCGGCCTCTTGTCCTTTGTAGTTCAGTCCACTAACCACTGAGCTATCGCGTATCACATGCAATGGGTACCTAGCTATATAATTACCAATCATCTACGTCACACAGAAGCGATCATTTATCAAGGACAACTTTGAAACAAGATCACCCTGCTACGGAGGTCAACACATCACCCAGTTAGACAAGTCAACACAGCATCACCCAGTTAGACAGGTCAACACAACATTACCCAGTTAGACAGGTCAACACGTCATCACCCAGTTAGACAGGTAAACACAACATCACCCAGTTAGACAGGTTAACGCAACATCACCCAGTTAGACAGGTCAACACAACATTACCCAGTTAGACAGGTCAACACGTCATCACCCAGTTAGACAGGTTAACGCAACATCACCCAGTTAGATAGGTCAACACAACATTACCAAGTTAGACAGCAGGATCGAACCCGTACTCCTTGGCACGGCGTCTTGCCACGAAAAGCCAAATGCTAGGGAACGCCACCAACTTGGCTAACTTTGATTATCGCCTAGGAAGTTTTCCTCTAAAATAATATTCATTTATTACTATTTGCCTATTTTGCTTACAAAATTACCCTGTTAATCAGGTCAACACAACATCACCGTGCTAGACAGCTGCACACAATACACTCTTGTCCCTTTTCAACAGACACCTCATACGCTCTAAGTAGACTCTCAAGGCACCATGAACCAACTCCAAAAGAGGACGATGACAACATAGTCCTCAGTGACATCAATTAGTGAGCAACTACCTGCCTACTGTTTACTTACCACCCAAGTGTCTGTTTATGTGTGCCCCTGATTTTATAAAACAGAGAACGAACCACAAGAAATGATAGGCATAATAGTAAAAGAAAGCAACAAGAAAGGTCTCAGTTTGAATAGCAAGAAAACAGAAGTAATGGTTATATCAAAGAAACAATTACCACCATCATGCAACATAAAAATAAACGAGACAAATCTGAAACAAGTGCAACGTTTAAAATACTTGGGCACAATAATAACATCAGATGGGAGCTGCACCACAGAAATAAAAAGCAGAATAGCTCAGGCCAAAATAGCATTTCAGAAAATGATTAATATCTTATGCAAAAAATCTATGTCAATAAAAATGAGAAAGAGAGTTCATCGGTGCTATATAGAAGCAATTCTCACCTATGGAAGCGAATCATGGACAGTAGACAAACAAATGAAAAGACGATTAGAGGCCACAGAGATGGGATTTCTCAGAAGAATGTTGAAAGTTCCCTGGACAGCTAAAAAGACCAACGAGGAAGTTCTCAAAGAGGCCAACACAAAAAGGGAGCTCTTAAAAAAAACATCAGAAAGAAGCAATCAACATTTTTCGGGCACATCATGAGAATAGGAAAGTTGGAATACTTGGTTACAACTGGCAAAATAAAAAGAAAGAGAGATCGCGGACGACAAAGAGAGAAAACACTGGATAGCTTGGTGTCATGGCATGGAAAACAGTCAACAACAGAACTGATACGATGCACTGTAGATAGAAGATTGTGGAGGGACATGATCACCTACGCCAACCGGTAAGGCACATGATGATGATGATGATTTTCTAAATTCTAAACTATCTTTACGACAATTTCTCTTTACTTACGTTTTGCCAAGGGGAATTGTAGGACCGTACATTAAAACCACTTGTCCAGTGCAGTCGTCGTGAGGTGTTGGGGTCTGAATTTTTAATTTCACCCTCGATAGGAAAAAAACAGGATCCTACAGGGATTCGAACCCGCTTTATCCTGCCTATCTAGTGCATCTCAATCTAAATACCGAAATATCTATTAAACTACCTAAATGTTTAAAAAAAAATGATATAAAAACCTACCTATATAACCACTTACCTAGCTAACTGCCTATATAGCTGCCTGACTACATAGCTAACCTCTTGAGTAACCACCTAACTATATTCTTGACTACCAATTTAGCTAGCTACCAATCTAGCAGTCTTCTGTATTAATCATATAAACTAGACTGATTATATTTATTTCAGTCAAAAACGGGACATTGAGATGGGAAAAACAGGATACGTGACATTAGTTGGTAAAAACGGGACATTGAGATGGCAAAAACGGGATATGGGGCATTGAGATTACAAAAATGGGACATTGAGATGGCAAAACGGGAAACGGGACATTGAGATGACAAAAACAAGATACGGGACATTGAAATGACAAAAACGAGACTTTGAAATGGCAAAAACTAGACATTGAGATGGCAAAAACAAGATACGGGACATTGAAATGACAAAAACGAGACTTTGAAATGGCAAAAACTAGACATTGAGATGACAAAAACAAGATACGGGACATTGAAATGACAAAAACGAGACTTTGAGATGGCAAAAACTAGACATTGAGATGACAAAAACAAGATACGGGACATTGAAATGACAAAAACGAGACTTTGAGATGGCAAAAACTAGACATTGAGATGGCAAAAACTGAACGAGCGGGTGTTACGAAAAACATTATCATCATCATCATCATCAAGTACCGGGCCTACTGGCGTAGGTGATCATGTCTCTCCACAACTTTCGATCTAGACAGTTCTTTATCATTTCTGTTGTTGACCTTCTGTCAAGCCATTCTCTTAAGCTGCCTGGTATTTACTCTCTTTGCTTCCCTCTATCTCTATGTCCCTCAATTTTTCCAGTTGTTACAATATATTACAGTTGTTCTCTTCTCATTACATGGCCAAAAAATGATGATTGTTTCTTTCTAATATTGGAAATTAGCTCTCTTTTTGCTTTGACCTCTTTCAGAACATTTTCATTACTCTTCTTAGCTGTCCATGGTATTCTCAACATTCTTCTCTAAAACGACATTTCTACAGACTGCAGTGATTTTCTTGTCTGTTGTCCTATTGTCCATGATTCACATCCATATGTTAAGACTGGCTCTACATAACATTTAAGAACTCTTACATTACACAAAACATTATATTAATGAAAAATTAAGACTTAACAAGAAAGATTACATTACACAAAGATAAGAAGCTAATCATTAATCTTCAGTGACAGAACGCGTACCAAGTTGAGGTTCGGGTGGACTGAATTGCCATATAATCTCTAAGATGACGTCATCTTACGCAGCCAGTTTTTGGGTCAACACCTCATTATAAAATACGTCACGGTCCATGACATTGTATATGTAACTGACAGCTCTGACGACCTCGGCCATGACAGATCTGACACCATGCAACATTATAACTTAATAATTGTTTAACTGTTGAGGTTCTATGCATTAAAACCTGACCAGTAGAGCGTCTGTACAAATTCGTTCCTCTGACATGCCTCCACCACATAGTGGTAGAGGTGTCTGTGTGCTCTTGTCCCCTATAGCTCTTTTGGCTGTAGCAATGCTACCAAGGGGTAACCCAAGCTAGACAGTTCAAAAGGCTGGGATCCACAACTCTACATCTTCGTGGTGCCTCCAATAACAGACTAACCAATCTAGTCTGGGCAAGTGAGTATGGTTTGAAGAGGGAAGGCAACCTGGTATTCAAACATACTACACTGACGTCGGATGTCTTGGGTCGAAATGTGCAAATAAACACAACGCGTCACATCTAAGCCCATTTATTGTCCTTTTAAGGACGGATGACGAAGAGAAGAATCCATTCCTTTAGTTATCTTCGAGTGAACTCCAAAAAGGAAGAAAGAGATATATATAACTAGCATGGATACACAAACTACTGGTATCCATGTTACTGGTATAAGATTATATTTTATGATTTACAATTGACAAATATTAAAGTATTTTTAGACTATTAAAAGAGGGACAGCAAGTGACATAGTTTTAATTTTTTTTAAAACAGATCAAAATTGACATTTTTATTTAAACGATGGGAAATATGAAAAAAATGTACTGTCCCGTTGAATACGATAGATGTGGTAAGCATAATCTAAACAGTAAACACGAGTCTATCTAGTCAAGGGTTAAGGCATAAAAATGCGAAGCTGCAGTAAAGCTGAATGTGAGTCAACTAGATCTGGCTACTTGTTAGTTTTCCCCCCAGATATCTTGTTTTCTAAACTTGTTATAAAATTTGATGTTCAGAATGTTCCCTATATAGTTGTTTACAAATGTTGATAATTTGTTTAGTTATAACTTATGTTACCTAACATCCATGTCTCATACCCCATATATATGACATATGTCCAATATATCATTGTACTGAACTTCTGCATTAAGATAGTCTATGCATATATATGAGTGTATATATGTATGTATATTGGATGGAAGGAAAAGAAAACAAACGATGAAGTTTTAAAACAAACTACAAATGAAAAGAGAACTACTAAACAATTCAAACAAGAACAATGCGATTTTTGGGCCACGTTAAAAGACACAACAGCTTACTAAAAGTAATCCTGGAGGGGAAAGTGCAAGGTAAAAGAAGCGGAGGCAGATCAAGACTAACATGGACGAGTAACATCAAAAGATGGACAAACCAGCCTATGACAATCTGCACCATCAAAGCAAGAGACAGAGCAGAATGGCGCTCCATGATACCCCAACCTTAGTTGCGAAGATGGCACTCGATGATGATGATGATGATGATATGTATGTATGTATGTATGTGTGTAATATATATATATATGTATATTGTATGTGTATAATATATATATATAGAAAGCATCAAGAAAGGTCTCAGTTTGAATAGTAAGAAAACAGAAGCAATGGTAATATCGAAGAAACAATCATCACCATCATGCAGCATTAAAATAAACAGGACAAATTTGAAACAAGTGCAACGTTTCAAATACTTGGGCACAATAATAACATCGGATGGAAGATGCACCACAGAAATAAAAAGCAGAACAGCTCAGGCCAAAATAGCATTTCAGAAAATGAAAAATATCTTATGCAACAAATCTATGTCAATAAAAATGAGAAAGAGAGTTCATCGGTGCTATATAGAACCAATTCTCCCCTATGGAAGCGAATCATGGACAATAGACAAACAAATAAAAAGACGATTAGAGGCCACAGAGATGGGATTTCTCAGAAGAATGTTGAAAGCTCCTTGGACAGCTAAAAAGATCAATGAGGAAATTCTCAAAGAGGCCAACACAAAAGGGAGCTCTTAAAAAACATCAGAAAGAAGCAATCAACATTTTTCGGGCACATCATGAGAAGAGGAAAGTTGGAATACTTGGTTACAAATGGCAAAATAAAAGGAAAGAGAGATTGCGGACGACAAAGAGAGAAAATACTGGATAGCTTCTTGTCATGGCATGGAAAACAGTCAACAACAGAACTGATACGATGCACTGTGGATAGAAGATTGTGGAGGGACATGATCGCCTACGCCAACCGGTATGGCACATGATGATGATGATAAAAAATATATACATTTCTTTTACTAGTAAATAAAGTGTCCCGTCACGCCAAGTGGTGTATAGGGAATATGGTGTTGTTAATTGTGGCCATAAATTTTACAGACATTCGGTACATGATTTTGGGGGTAATGTGGTCGGTATTGCGCCCGTGCCGCTTTACTTTCCCAGAAACAAATCCGGTACATCATTTAAGGCTGGGTGAACTCGGAAGCCGTCGATCAGGCTCGAACCTGACCTCTTGTCCTTTGTAGTTCAGTTCACTAATCACTGAGCTAGAGCGGCTTCCATTTCTGTTACCAACTTCGCATAAATAGTCATAATTTTCTTTGACACGATACCTTGACAACGTCTCTACAGCTGTTTTTAATGACTTCTCAGCTGCGTTGACATTATTTCCTATTGTATATGCATTTCACTTTCTATGTGTTCAACAGGCCACATAAATTACCAGACGAGCTACGCAGATTTAATGAAAGGTTTGCAAAACGTCGAAAAACGGTAAGAGCTGGGGAAAAATCACACGGACAATGAGGTTAATTAGTTTATTTAGGAACATGAGTTGTGTGTTTTATTTAATGTTTACCAAAGCAGTTTTGGTGACGATATTTTTGCACATTTTCACGCCTTAAAAAAATGATAAGATCAATTTATATAACGAACTTCGAGATAGTTAAGTATGGCTAATATTCCTGTCAGGTTTGTATCGATAATTTTACTGTCCCTTATAAAGTACTCGTAAACCAGTTTCCTTGGGTGAAATCTATCAACGAAAGAAACTGCAAAAATCTGGCACCAAATCGTAGCACATGGAAAACAAGCATTAAAAAAAGACATAGTAACATTCGAGGAAGGGTTGATGTCAAAGTCAGAAGAAAACAGACGCAGGAGAAATGAGGCAAGGCCAGGCACCATAAAGATATCTTGTTACTCTAGTCGGATCTGTCTATCCAATATTGGCAGATTCAGTCACGAGAGAACTTGTTCAATAAAACAACATCCAGCATAAGACACTAATGTTTTATTAAACTGCTGACTAAACATAACAGCTTGCTACCAACCGACTATCAAGATGCCAAAGGGCATAATTTTATATATATATATATATATATATATATATATATATATATATATATATAGAGAGAGAGAGAGAGAGAGAGAGAGACAGCCAGAGAGATGGATAGATTAGATTAGATTAGATTAGATTAGATTAGATTAGATTAGATTAGATTAGAATAGATTAGATTAGATTAGATTAGATTAGATTAGATTGACGGATAGACGGATGGATGGATGGATGGATAGAACTTAACAACAATTGAGCGAATAAAGTAAATAAATATTGTGGGTTTGTAATGGATAAATAATAGCTTTAATTTGTATACTCCCTCGGCACTTGATTCCCCAGATAAGACATACAAAAACTCACGCCCTACCAGGAATCGAATTGGCATTAAAATCAGTCCTAACTCTATAACTAATGGCGGAATAAAAACAAAAACCACAAAATATTTCTCCTTTTTTTTTCTAAACCACCCCCATCCCCTCTTCCTGTTGCCAAATACTCTGGACTTAAATATGAAAATGTGAAACTTTGTTTTTGAACATACGCCATATATCACTATATGTCTTCTGAGAACTTTCTGAACCATCAGCGTTTTCATATTTTTTCTCTAAATGCAGGAAATAGCAGCTATTTAGAATGTTTTAAGACTGCTAAATGTCACAGTCTTAGAGCATACACAGTAACAGCTAATATATAACTTAACACGTTATCTTGCTAATTATCAAGTTAATAATTGTTGCATCTTCATCCCAATCAATGCCAGACCTGGACCCTAGATGCAAGAACAATAAGAAAAATAAGCTCTACTGAGATGAAATGTGTCAGACGAATGACAGGAAACAGTCTGAGAGATAAGATCATAAATTAAGAACTGAGAAAAAAGCTAGTAATAGTCCCTGCCATAGAATATATAAAGAAACAACAGATAAAATGGTTTGGCCACGTGACAAGGCAGAAAGATTAAAACACAACACAACGAGCCTTCAACAAACGTTCTGAGAATACCAGACCCAATGGTCGACCACGAACAAGATGGGTCGATGGAATATTAGAAGCACTAGGAAACATAACAGCAGCAGAGGTGAATAGAAGAGCAAAAGAAGCAAATTATATCTCCCCTCGACGCTGAAAGGCAAATGAAGAAGGAAAGGAGAAGAAGAATTGTTACATAGTAAGTTGTAGTTAATTACTTTACAAGTTGCAGCTAATTTAGCTACTTAATTAACACGTACGCATTTTCCTACTTAGTAAGTTACATTTACATTTTCAGTAAATGTCAGCCAGTTATTATGAGATGTTTGTGAAGGTCTCTTGGAGTGATCGGAAGAGACACAATCAGAAACGATGTCGTAAAAGAGAGAGGTTTGATATTGAATCAATTCTGATCTACATTCAGAGACAGTAAATGAAATGTTCACATGGAAAGAGTGTCAGGAAATACTATACCATACAAAACATATTAAAAGTGGAGATGGATGAAGAGCTTTGTGGTAGACTCAGAGTAAAATGGACTGACAGCATACGAGAAACGCTACAACAACATCAATTGACAATAGTTGAGGCTGTCAGAAGGGCAAGAACTATAACTTTGTATTTACCAGTCCAGGACATTCGGGAGAGGGAGGGGTTGGGTATACAAGGAAGTGAAGAGAGAGAGAGAGAGAGAGAGAGAGAGAGAGAGAGATGGAGAGAGAGATTGAGAGAGAGAGAGCGAGAGAGATATGGCTATTTATATTTTCAAGGCACAACTGGTTGCTAAGAAAGTAGAAGAAGATAAAATGTAGTCCAACAATGATTCATATATCCCCCAGATATACTGTTGTCAACCCCATCTACCGCCATACTATCGACCCATATTGTCCGTCCCACCAGCTGAATTCTGGACCCACGTGGACCTATGCAACCCATGGCATTTCTTCGATAGGTGGGTTTGTGTGTGTGTGTGTGTGTGTGTGTGCGCGCGCGAGTAAAAATCATAGCGCCATTAAGATACATGTACCACCACTTAAAGACGTGGAAGGTAAATTTCAATAATAATTTAAAAAATACGGCAATGCAAGGCATTGGCGAAATAACATTGTGTAGAATTATGTAGAATTGTGTAGAATTTACAACAGCTGGGACTGAAGATTAATAGAGATAAGACCAACATTATGAGAATTAATACAGTTGGCTATAACCAAATAAAACTAGGAGACTTACCTCTATTGATGTACAATCTTACATATATCTGGGCAGTAATATAGATAAAGAGGGAGGAACAGAAAATGATACCAAAATAAGGATATCAAAAGTAAGAGGAGCTTTCATTGCACCGGGAAACATGGAAATTCAAAGAAATTAAGTTAAATACAAAAATAAAAAATTTTCAACTCTAATGTTAAGGCGGTCCTATTATATGGTTTTGAAACATGGAGAACAACAAAATTGACAATCACGAAGATACAGACTTTCATTAATGGATGCTTACGCAGAATAAAAGGATGGAAATGGCAGGACAAAATCACTAACATAGAATTATGAAAATGTACCAGTCAAATACCAGTGGATAAAGAGATACAGCGAAGACGATGGCGCTGGATAGGACACACACTACAGAAGCCAACTGAGAGTATTACACAACAGGCCCTTTTTTGGAATCCCCAGAGGAAAAGACAAAGATGAAGACAAAGGAATTCTTGGAGAAGACAGATAGAAGCAGAGATGAAGATGATGGGGAAGACATGGAATGATCTTAAAAGAATGGCAAGAAACAGAACGACTTGGAAAGTGTTTGTTGAAGACCTATGCTCCACTGGGAGCTAAAAAGGTAGAAGAAGAAGAGTGTAGAATTTTGCTGATGTGGGAAAATTGCGTGGTCGGACATAACCAAGCTTTGGCTTGTATCTTTTCCTCTCCACAGTTGTTCTGACAGTATCTTGCTATTGGGGCAATATCATGGAGAGAATGAGGCTGACGTTGCGCAACTCTTTTTCTCACTGAAATCCAAATCATGTGCCAGTCATCGAACACTTCACCAACCATCCATGACGTCATTACAGCAGACATTTCAAGGCTATCTTTGGTTTCATTAGGCATCTCCGATATCTCATAAACAAAAAATAAAAACAGCGTAATCCTCAGTTGGCATCCTGCACCATCAAAGCAAGAGACAAAGTGGAATGGCGCTCCATGTTGCCAACCTTCGATGCGTCAGCACTCGATGATGATGATGATGAATCCTAAGTGAATGGAAGAAAAACAACAGAAAGAACAAGAATGAAAAGCATATTGAGATATTGAGTAAAGAGTGCTGCCATGACATTGCGATGGGAATGACTCGGATAAAATAAATGTCTTGAACATAATGTATTATAAGGGAGCCAGAGTGCTCCCGTACTATCATCGAAGTCTAGGGATGTGAAATGTTTTTGAGAAATGGGAAACTCTCTATATAGCGTTGTGCGGAGGAGTCAATCTGATCTTACTCGTCGAGCAAATATTACGGTCCATGACTCCTTGACAATACAAGATGGCCGTGAGGGTCCACCGGGGTCATTAAACTTCCATCTTTGATCATCTTTTATTAGCTGAAACTACAGCTTGGATGAACATCCTGATCAAATCTAACAACGTTTACATCTAGCCACAACCTACCTACATCCGTGATGCTTGGTTCCTCTTCATGGTTCACTTTACTTCAACGTTAGGTAAAGGTAAAGTACGAGACTTGAATCGGCGTCACAGCACGCGAGTTTTCGCCCATATGTGCTCGGCCGCCTACTCAGAAGTGTTCGGAGACTTCTGGATAGTGTTGCTTTAAGCATCTAAACTCACGATGCGAGGCGGCATTCCTCACCTTCCAATAGCAATATTCTGGTACCCTATTCTGCCAACGGCTGGATCGACCGTGGGCTTTTTTTTTCCAACCACGAGTACAATTCACACAGCTTCCAGCGGAAATCGAACACGGGTTGTCCGAACGTCGGTAGCCCCCTGGTGGTTTTCCCAACTAGGCTACCGAGTCCCCCACTCTTCAAACTTCAATGTTTTAAAGAGAAGTGCCACTTTGCCTATTCTGATACGCCTTAGATTTAATAATTCTGCGAGTCATTGTCAACTGTGGGTGCCTGCTCACATGCCGTACAAACTGTGTCGTTTGGTTGAGAAGTCCGCTCAGTATCCACTTATCTAATTCTGTTACACGCATACACTTTAAGAGATTACCAGCATCGGATTTCCTGGAATCGCGCACTTCCAACGTTTAGTAGGTCACTCATAATTAAAAGGAAACTAAGATAATTCATTCAAACAATATCGTCGTCAACTGATATCAGCAACCGAAGCGGGGGTGGGGGGATGGATTCTCTTCTCTGATTGCTATTATTGTAAAGCTATGTACAAAGTCTGTTCTGTTATTTTCATAAAATAACATCAATTTGATCATCATGCTGTCAATTATTGGTCCACAGATCAGCCTGTTGCGACAAACCACGCCCTTATAATTGGATCGATGACAGCTGCCCCACCCCTTACTGCCGGCCAGGAGGCAAGGCCGCACCTCCACACGTTCTACCGTTCCCTAATCTTGGACTTTACTTTCCTCCTTGCGATTTCTTCAGAGTTCATTGCTGAACCATCAGGTCGATGTAGTTAATTAAGCCATATCCAGTTAAAACAGCGCTAACATAAATCTAGTCAAACAATGGAGATGCCTGATTTGATTTCGCGATATAAATATTCTAGCGCAACAAATATTCACTTTCAGAAGAAATATTTATCGTCTTTTGTCTCAGCTTTAAAAAGCAAATTATAAATGTATGCAAACAAGTTAATAAAAACACATGCCAGTTTTTACCAGCAATGTTTTGTTGTGTGTATTTGTTTTGTAAAAATGTTTCCATTACGTCTCGTTGTGCTGGAGTAATATGATTCTGGGAGTCTAAGACTTCCTTCAAGCTGAGCTGAATGCGGTCAGTGATCCACAGCTGAAATAGTGCGTCAGGATTGGTAAACAGAGCTGATTAAAGCCTGCTCCACCTCCCAGCGGTGCTTCTGAAAACAGACTCTGCAGTCTAGCGAAGCGAGTAGAGGGAAGGCAACCCATCACTCAAAAATGCCTTGGTGAAGTCGAATGTGTTGGACCGACATGCGCAAATAAACCACAATACAACTATCTACGCCCACGTAACATCCATTTAAGGGCGGATGCCGAAGAAGCTTAGCTATTCCTTTAGTAGTCATCGGGTTAACGTCAGAAAGAAATAGACAGAAAGATATGATATTACAGCTATCTAGTTTTTTTTAACAAATAAATTGGCTATGTGGTTGGTATCAGGACGTGCAGAGACATTTCTGAAGCGTTCTACTGTTGTTTTTAATTGCTGAACTAATTGTACATCTGATATTTTGGGACGCGTTGATCTCATTTGGGATGTCCTACACATCACCTTTTGAAGCAGCCTTTTGATTCCAGGAATTATGGCTATCGCGCAGGACTTCCGTGTCTTTAATTTATCCAATTCTAAGCAGTCAGATAGGTTATATGGTTTGGATTTTTTGGCTGCCTATATCTCACTGGTATATATCAGAGTAGTGGTCACTTCGGTACGGTAGACTTACAGAGAAGACATACTTTTTGACCCAAACCAAATGCCTAAATATTTATCTAATACCAGTGTCGTTTTATTATGTGACGTAAAGGTTTAGGTCCAAGACCATGTCAGATTGCTTGACGTAAAGGTATAGGTAAATAATCATGTCAGATTGTGTGACGTAAAGGTATAGGTAAATAATCATGTCAGATTGTGTGACGTAAAGGTATAGGTCCATAACCATGTCAGATTGCTTGACGTAAAGGTATAGGTAAATAATCATGTCAGATTGTGTGACGTAAACGTTTAGGTCCATAGCCATGTCAGATTGTGTGACGTAAAGGTATAGGTAAATAATCATGTCAGATTGTGTGACGTAAACGTATAGGTCCATAGCCATGCCAGATTGTGTTACGTAAAGGTATAGGCCCATAACCATATCAGATTATGGTATATCATAATAGATCATACTTTTAAGCCAGGTAAATGTATTTTTATTCAAAGATCCTAAGATGTCTTGCATTCCTTATGAAATTCAGTTACGAAGTGTTCATTGACTGAATCATTAGCTCAGTCTACCACCCGAAGGGCATTCAGAATGTTACCCAGTCCATTGAATGTCCGCTACCCATGGCTGCCGTTCCAGCCAGGCTGTCATCTCGTTTGTTTGGTTTCACGACCGAGTGTCCAGGAATGAAGATGAAATAGATCCCAGTCAGTTATGAGTTCTTTAATGACACGAAACACTGTCTTCGAACCCAAGCCCTTAGATTTTCCTGAGATGCCTAAGTCACTCAGAAAACAGAAATGGGTAAAAAGTTGTTTTTCTAAAAAGGTCATTTCTTTAGTTACTCCCATGATCTCCATCTTCTGTGCATTTCTCTGAGCATAAAACATTTATCCCTTACCGACCTGCTGAGTCAGTCGTAAGTTAAGGGCTTAATTTTACGAAAAACACGTTGGGGGGGGGGGGGTTAAGCCCAGCCGATGTTTCCCCAACGTGTTTGATCGCTAAGGTCTCGCATGCGATCTTTTACGATCTAACTATAAATCTTTAGCTGTTTACATTTATTAAGTATTTATCGGGTCTTATCCTCCTTCTTAGTAGAAAACTTTAGACAACTTTTTGAAAATTATAATCCGTTGGAAACACTATATTCAATCACTTAAATCACACAAACTACACTCCGAAAAATAAAACAACCGCCATCTTGGTCGCCATGTTCCGTACTTAAAACACAACACAACGAGCCTTCAACAAACGTTGCGAGAACACTAGACCCAAGGGTCGACCACCAAAAAAGATGGAGATGTGTGGGCAGGGGAGTGCAATAACCGCAACACCACCGAACACTGGATTTTTTCTTTTCCAACTTAAAACATTGAAAAGGTACACAATAATGGCTGTCAGAAATTGATGTAGCAAGATGAAGCCATCGAATTGGGCTTTATACGAGGCGATGGCAGCTGTCTTGATTCATGGATACAAAACTGTTTAAAAACATACATGCACATCTACCGTAATAGATAACGAATTGTTAAAGGTATGACCAGTAGACAGCAGTGAAAGAAGCAGTACAGGTGACACTGTTCCTATAACAGTTAAACACTTGCTGAGTTATTGAGTTATTTGCGGGTTATCATCATTGCACTCCGAACATGTCCATAGGTGCTCATATCCCCTCCTCAGCAATTCCCTCAGAGTCCAGCGACTGACGACTCCAGTTCTATGTTGGTTGATAAGTCTTCTTACACGGCCACCAAGTTTCTCATTTCTGGCTGTGCTCCCATTTCCATCATCCGAAGAAGTGACGTGAATCTGTGTTTGTCGAAGTCCTGTGCTCTTCTCAAATCTCGGATGCCATTGATGATGTCCGCCCGATCCATTGGTTGCCCGTCCTCAACGACAGCGCAGCTAGCCAACTTGCTGAGACATGCCCAAACTGTTATCAAATATGTTGTCTCTGCAGCGAAGGTTGGCTACCATAGACCACCATTCCAATCTTGTCTTTACGTCAAAAATACACATCGATTCCACAGTCCACTTCTTGGTGTCTCTTTATGTGAACATTTACACTTTAGCGTTTCCTTTCGCGTTGTATTTCTTTTTCAAACATCATTTCCAGTACTCTTTTGTGTCTCTTTTTTTTACAAGTATCAAGTATTTTAGCTGTCATTCTCTTGTTTTTGTGTCTTTTTACAAGCCTGTGGCTGTTTACAAGATTAGTTACAAATATTTGTTTTAATGTTTTTTTTTTTTTAAACAGAAGAATCGACTAAAAATGACATATTTTATTGATTCCGTGTTAAGTGAATTCAAGAAAAGTTCAAAAGCCCATACAGACATAAAATTTCAACAAACTAGTAAGTTAAGAAGCTTTCAGTTGCCTATCAAGATGAACGGTTTGTTGTAGAAAGCTGATAAGACATGATACAATTAGCGCCGTTGGTCGTTAGACGAACAACGCATTCTATGACTATACAGAATCTGAGACTGACGCAATATAATCGGTGAGAGATCGGACCGAACAAGGACAAAACTAAGGAAACAATTGATCTCGAACGTCGGCGATAACAAAGCCAAGATTTATGGCGATCAGTTGACTAATGTGTGGTGTTGCTGATGTAGAAATCGGCTCCTTTGTTTGATTCTGTGTGTGATTGTTTCTTCAATAAAGTTGTACAAAGAGAGGTCAACATGTGGTAGACTATACTATAGGGTTAGTGTGAAACTCCATAGTTGTTATATTGGATAGTTGGATGGATGGATGAACGGATGGATGGATGGATGGATGCATGGATAGATGGATAGTTGGATCTATAGAGAGATAGATAGACAGACAGACAGACAGACAGACAGACAGACAGATAGATAAATAGATAGTAATTTTAAGACAAATAAACGTGGTAATGAAATGACATTTATGGCGGGACTTGCTGGACAAATAAAAGTGGTTATGAAATGACATTTATAGCGGCACATCTAGGAGAAATAAATAAGACAAGAAAGTGACATTTATAGAAGGATCTTTATGTCAAAAAGAAAAGGCAATGAATGGACATTTAAAAAATCAATTTATTGACAATTATAATAGTCAAAGAAATGACATTTATATTAGCTTCTGAGGATAATAAATGCTAGCTGGAAGAGATGTCATGTGCTGGCAATCTGGAAAGAAGTTATTATGGTGCCCATCCTCAAGCGTGGAAAAGACCCACTAGACATAAGTAGCTGCAGACCAATTAGCCTACTGAGCTGCCTGAGTAAACTCATGGAAAGGTTGGTTAACAGAAGACTTGTGTGACATTTGGAGACAAAAAATCGTACCACAGCAAAGTGTCTTCCGTCAGCACAGATCAACTGAAGACCTGGTCACCTACATCGCACAGGAAATAGAGGATGCTCTACAAGAAAAGAAACACACACTGGCAGTGTGGATCGACATGGAGAAGGCTTTTGATAGGGTTTGGCGAGAGGGTTTAAAGAACAATCTTTTTAGACTTGGCATCCAGGGTCGTTTATTCAATTGAGTCTCTCAATACCTTCAGGATAGAACGGCTAGAGTACAAGTTCAAGGTCAACTAAGTAAGAAGGTCTATATCGAACAATGTGTCCCACAAGGCGGAGTCCTGTCCCCAACACTCTTTTTAATTTTCATAAATGACACCGTAATGGACATTCCACCCAGTATATACTCAGCAATATACGCAGATGATCTGGCGTTATGGGCTCGCGAGGAAAGTATGTAGGTTGCTGGACCCAGGATGCAAGATGTCCTAGGTGAACTTGAAAAATGGACGCACACCTGGTTCTTACCAATCAACGAAACAAAAATTACATATACAATTTTCAGCCTATCAAGAAACGCACTCTCTGCAAACTTGAAGATAAAGACCATACACTCCCTATTGATCAAAAAAGAATAACTGGTTCCGGAATTGTACGACTAAAGAGGAGCAACTTCGCTGCAATCGCCAATGAACTAACTACTGGAGACCCAGTACTTTCCCAAACATTACCGAAACCCTCGGGCCCATCTGATATGTCTCCTCATGGGAAACATAAAATACCAGAACGTAAGGAAAATATAAAAGGAATCATGAAAAAAGGCACCCAATCAGACACAGAAAGAAAACACGTAGCAGAAAAACACATACACGATACCTACACACAGTATTCTTGGTCCCACATATACACAGTTGGCTCTGCTACAAATGCCACCAGAAATGGAGGGGGTGGTGTGTTCTTAACACTGAACAACCAGGACGAGATCACCAAGTCAATAGCTACTGGAAAATTCTCAAACAACTTTAAAGCAGAAACTGAGGCCCTCAGAGATGCTAAAACACTGGCTACTCAACACAAAAATAACATGCACAATACATTGGTGATTCTGACTGATGCACTGTCAGTACTATCAGCTCTAAAAAGCCCCAAGAGCAATGAACTAGATGACTTAAGAACAGCCCTGGACCAACTATGCAATAACTTCCAGAGGAGTCATTCAGTGGATACCATCACACTGTAATACACACGGGAACGAACGCGCAGACAAATTAGCTAAAGAGGAAGGGAGATTACCACAAGAGAACCACCCACTCAGTAATGATGAAGCCAAATCCATCCTCAAAGGTCAGTACCATGAAAAATGGAAACGAGAACGCCCAAAGCATAACGAGAGGGACGGATACCGTGAACTATCAAGGAGGGATCAAGTCATCATACTTCGCCTACGCACTGGCCACAATAGAATGAGAAATCACATGTTCACCAAATTCAAAATAGGTACAGCCAGCCTGTGCCACTGTACACTGGACAATATGACTACAAAATATGTTCTACATGATTGCCTCCAATACACAGACCTGAGAAGAGCAATGTGGTCCACACCCACCTCCCTGGAAGAAAAACTATATGGGACAATCGAATCACTTACACAGACAGCTAACTTCATGAGAGAGTCTGGAATCCTACTCTGATTGAATCCTGATCGCAGAGAGAGATGGAAACAATCAGCTGTAGAAAGATGTCAAAGGTGACCAACAATAGATGCGTGTCAAGGAAGTAGAAATACAGCCACAAGAAAGGTCTAATAATATTTATAAAAAAAAAAAAACATTTCCGTTCGGACACGCTTTGAACAGTAATTACAAATATCAACTAACTACAGACAAATCAGGAAAAAAAAAACATTGAAAAGAGATGAAACTCAATGTCATGTCGAGGATCAACTATTCCCACAGTTTGTTTTATAAAATACAATCAAAGGAAGAAAAAACACATTCATCTTTACTCAATCTAAGGTGTATTTATTTACTCAGAGCTTTGGGTATTCAGATGTTCATCACTTTGTTGAAACCATTTGATGCATTTTATGATTTCTGATGCCATGACTCAATATCTGGACATTTTCCTGTCTAGGTAAGTAACATTTGTAACGATTTGTAAAATTTAATCGTTAAATGTCATATCAGTGACCAGAGTTGGTAATATTCAGGTCTTTCGTTCTGGTCGTTTTGATCTGGAGGTCTATTTAACCACAAATGTTGTGGAGTCGTTCTATTTTTTCTTGTACATCAGTGTGATTTAAGCTCAAAAGTTTCAAATCGTCTGCAACATCGAGATTTTCCAAGAGTTTATTACTAATTCATTTAATACTTAATTGTCGGTCTTCTGTGAATTTTCGCAAGACCTCATTAAATACAGCTTCTGACTTCTGACTCTAAATTGTGTCTGCGTACAAGTAGGTTTCTTCATAGTCATCTTCTTCTGCCTCCAGCCTGTTGTACTTAGATAGCGAGAGGGGACTTGCCTCCAGGAAACGTTTCGCTAGTTGGAGAGCTCTCCACAACACCATCAGGACTCAACCATCGACAGCTTGTGAGGGTGTACGCTTAACCGACAATGTCATGACTATGAACAAAAGTAGAGCTAGAAGTGTGTAGTTCCTTTAATATAGTGAGACGGAATTGATGTTTAACAAAAAAAAAAAAACACTGATGGTAGAGATTGACCAATATTGTTACCTATTGAGGTATCTAAACGAGAAGAAAATACTACTGACAGCAGAGACTAACATCGTTGTCTACTGAAATCTAAAAACGTAGAGAAACTCAAAGCTACTCACAAAACATCTGCTGTCTTCATAGATCTCTTCCTCTTTATGTGAAGCACAAGTAAAGATATTTATGTGCCGGAATGTTATTCTTTCCCCCAAAACGAAACAAAATCTGGCATTGTTTCGAAATGTTATATCCTTTGTATGTTTTACATAAATCATAGGTTATAACTTCAACACAATTGTGGCTATGTCTGACTACAGAGAAGAAACGCATAATGATATGGCTTGGCCGCGTATCATGAACATCTGGCCTAGAGACGATAATTTTGCAAAGAACTGTGAAAGGGCCAGTAGGCGAGGCAGTTAAAGAAAGATATGAGAAGATAACATCAAAGAATGAACAAGTTTCGATTTTGCAGAGTTCCAGAGATCAACAAGAGATAAAATGAAATGTAGAAGCATGTTGAAGTCTGTTTAATAGTGTCCCAATGACCCCCAGGCTGATGAAGTCTATCAGTAGTGTCCCAAAGACCCCCAGGCTGATGAAGTCTATCAGTAGTGTCCCACAGACCCCCAGGCTGATGAAGTCTATCAGTAGTGTCCCAACGACCCCCAGGCTGATGAAGTCTATCAGTAGTGTCCCAACGACCCCAAGGCTGATGAAGTCTATCAGTAGTGTCCCAACGACCCCCAGGCTGATGAAGTCTATCAGTAGTGTCCCAAAGACCCCCAGGCTGATGAAGTCTATCAGTAGTGTCCCAACGACCCCCAGGCAGATGAAATCTATCAGTAGTGTCCCAACGACCCCCAGGCTGATGAAGTCTATCAGTAGTGTCCCAACGACTCCCAGGCTGATGAAGTCTATCAGTAGTGTCCCAACGACCCCCAGGCTGATGAAGTCAATCAGTAGTGTCCCAACGACCCCCAGGCTGATGAAGTCTATCAGTAGTGTCCCAAAGACCCCCAGGCTGATGAAGTCTATCAGTAGTGTCCCAACGACCCCCAGGCTGATGAAGTCTATCAGTAGTGTCCCAACGACCCCCAGGCAGATGAAGTCTATCAGTAGTGTCCCAACGACCCCCAGGCTGATGAAGTCTATCAGTAGTGTCCCAAAGACCCCCAGGCTGATGAAGTCTATCAGTAGTGTCCCAACGACCCCCAGGCTGATGAAGTCTATCAGTAGTGTCCCAAAGCCCCCCAGGCAGATGAAGTCTATCAGTAGTGTCCCAAAAACCCCCAGGCTGATGAAGTCTATCAGTAGTGTCCCACAGACCCCCAGGCAGATGAAGTCTATCAGTAGTGTCCCACAGACCCCCAGGCAGATGAAGTCTATCAGTAGTGTCCCACAGACCCCCAGGCAGATGAAGTCTATCAGTAGTGTCCCACAGACCCCCAGGCAGATGAAGTCTATCAGTAGTGTCCCACAGACCCCCAGGCTGATGAAGTCTATCAGTAGTGTCCCACAGACCCCCAGGCTGATGAAGTCTATCAGTAGTGTCCCACAGACCCCCAGGCAGATGAAGTCTATCAGTAGTGTCCCACAGACCCCCAGGCAGATGAAGTCTATCAGTAGTGTCCCACAGACCCCCAGGCAGATGAAGTCTATCAGTAGTGTCCCACAGTTTCCCAGGCAGATGAAGTCTATCAGTAGTGTCCCAACGACCCCCAGGCTGATGAAGTCTATCAGTAGTGTCCCACAGACCTCCAGGCAGATGAAGTCTATCAGTAGTGTCCCACAGACCCCCAGGCTGATGAAGTCTATCAGTAGTGTCCCACAGACCCCCAGGCTGATGAAGTCTATCAGTAGTGTCCCACAGACCCCCAAGCTGATGAAGTCTATCAGTAGTGTCCCACAGACCCCCAGGCTGATGAAGTCTATCAGTAGTGTCCCACAGACCCCCAGGCTGATGAAGTCTATCAGTAGTGTCCCACAGACCCCCAGGCTGATGAAGTCTATCAGTAGTGTCCCACAGTTTCCCAGGCAGATGAAGTCTATCAGTAGTGTCCCACAGACCCCCAGGCTGATGAAGTCTATCAGTAGTGCCCCGACGACCCCCAGGCAGATGAAGTCTGTTAGTTGAACCCCAATGACCCCCAGGCAGATGAAGTCTATCAGTAGTGTCCCACAGACCCCCAGGCAGATGAAATCTATCAGTAGTGCACCAACGACCCCTAACCTGATGAAATCATCAATACTATTTCGATAAGAAACTATCATAATGAATTACTCCTCTTTTCCATAAAGAATAGATAGTTGCTATGCACTAATTTCTGCTTTAATCTCTTCTTTTCATCAGGAACGTATAGTTTCTTTCAAACAGTACATATTTCTATTCATTCTAATCTCACTTTCATTCAAAGAAGTATAGTTACTCTCAAATTTAACAGATATATACTCTAATCTCATCATTTCATCAACAACGTGTAGTTACAATCAAACAATGTATACTTCTACTCATATCTCATTTGTCAGCATGAACGCATTGTTACTTTCAAACTTCACATATGTCTACTCTAATCTCCCTTTTCCATCAAGAATGTATAGTAACTATTAAACTTCATGCATCTCTCTACTCGTCTCCTCTGCTGTTCTACTCCAGATATACTTTGCCCTCATCCCTTCAACCGTGCCTCATAAACAGACTTCTATATTTGTTATTTTTTTTTATTTTCTCTCAAATATTTCTACTTTAAATGCACAATGTTACATGTCCACTTTAACGTTTACAAAACTTGTTTACGTCTAAACACCCAGACTCGTGAACACGTGCACAAAGACATCCATAGACAAACATAATCAACACGTACATATAAAGACATCCACAGACAGACGTAATTAATACATACACACATTACAAATATGTACAGACACTCCTTCGGATGAAAGAGATGGGGATTAAGATGCGCACAGCCAGAAACGAGAAACTTAGTGGACGTGTAAGAAGACTAATCACCCAACACAGAACTGGAGTTGTCAGTCGCTGGGCACTGCGGGACTTGCTGAGGATAGGATCTGAGCACCTATGGACATGATCGGAGTGCAATGATGATGACCCGCTAATAACTCAATATACTGACACAGATGTAATCAACTTGACCAACACTCGAGAATGGACAATCTGCCAGAAACAAACCACAGAAAGTTGCTGTCAACAATCACCAAATATTAAGTATTCATTCAATCATGAGTCCCGTAACCTTTGGAGGTCGTTGTGGCACTCTTGATGACGTCATTACAATGTACCTCCCACCTTCATATGAGCTACTTTCTGAGATGTTATCTCCCCTTGGACTGTAGACAGCACACAGGGGAGGAACCATAACTCTCCGTGTCTGACGATTCACTGCTAGATCTTGTAAGTTTTGATTTGTTCCCAAAGTTGAGCTCTCTCTATTCATTTTTCTTCTTAGAGTTCTTTTGGTCTGCATTGTTTTCTTTTGTCACCTGGTGACCACGTGAAGGCCTGGAGTAGGAGTCTTCTGTTATCCATTCTCAGCTTGTGACAGATGCATTTCCAGCGTCTTCTCTCAAACATATAGACATATTCTTGTTTAGTTTCTTCTCTTTTAGTTTCACTTGGTATAGAGCCACTCCAATTTATGATTAATATTCTTCGGAGACATTTATTTTCAAAGTCAATTACTTTCTTTTCTAGAGCTCGGGTTGATTTCCATTATTTGCGTCCATATGTTAGCTCGGGTTTGTGAGGTCCTGTTTGTCATTAGTTTGGTTATTATCAGCATTGATCTCCATTCCATATGCTTGTGATGTCTTATTTATACACACAGATAGGTCTTTTAGCTTTGATACACCACTTGCTAGTTCATCTATATCATTTACAAACCGAAGGTTGGTAATCTTTCTGCTTCCGATGTTTATTGTTCCGAGGTTGTACTTCGAGAGTGTCTGTCTTATATCTCTGTCTACTCCCAGGATCGTCGGAAACCGTTCAACGTTACATGAATAAATTGCGGTATTCCTGGAATGTTCAGTTGCTAGAAGACATCTAATGATTTGTCAGCGATGTTTTATTGTTCATGGATGCCCACAACAGTTATTGGCTAACTCTGTTAAATGCTTTTTTTTTTAGTCAATAAACGTGTGTACAAATCTTGATGATACTTATAAGAAAGTGCATAAAAGTTGATTTGCTCTGTTGTTCGTCTCCCAGTTCGCGAACCAGTCTGTTCTTCAGCTGTGACATCACAAACTTGATCATTCAGCCTATTATTTTCAGCATAACTTTGTTTGAGTAGCTGATGATACTGATAGCATGATTATTTTTGCAGCGTTGACTACCTTTTCTTTTACGAACCAGGATTATTGACTATGTCCACGATGTAAACCAGACCCCTGTCTATCAAATTTGGTTGCAGATGTTTATTAGGACTTTGCTCATGTGTTCACCTCCTACTTGTAGAAGTTCAGCTGGTGTGTTGTCGAAGCCTGGCGTCCCGCTCCATTTTTATGGCGCTAGTAGATGAAGGACAAATCAGGATTTCCAGGTCCCCTGTGGACTTTGGATAGCGGAGTTCGGGCCAGTGGTTCGTCCAGCTTTTAAAAAAAAAATATCTTCATTTTCGATTACGCATGTACCTGTTTTTGATGATATCTTCATTCTCGATTAATGAATTTATAAGTCTTTGATAATATGATTCCATATAGCTGTAAGTTTTTTTTAACCGGTTGGTAGCGTTCTCAGTTCTATTTCGAGTTGTGTTGTTATCCGTGTCTTGGTACTGCTCCGTTACCGAAGTCAAGTCTTCTTTAGCTTCAGTGATATCACTTGAAATAGTCGTCCACGCAGCCAACTTGGATCACACTGGACTTCAACAATGCTAACGCCATAATTGACAACACAAAATGGCTGCACGTCGCCATGGTTATCCAGAGACCAAAGTAGACTTTTAATATGTTTTAGGTGTGTGTGTTTTCGAGGAAACTAGAGTGAGGAAGTGACCGTACTCTCTCTATTCGGTAGAAGTCGTTTTAAATCGCCGTTTAGGGCTGCAGGGTAGTCGACCTTGACAACAGAATTTGCCAAAACGATTTGGCGAGAGCTGAGAGATGAATGGAGCGGAAGTGACGAATTCCCGACTGCAGTTAAACTGATTCCATAAACAGGACATGACATAACTTTAGCTTTCTTCATACTTTGTTTATTTATTTAGCTCGTGTAATATCCGCTACCTTCTTACTCCATCTTCAGATCTTTTAACTGCCTTCAACTTCCCTCTTTCAGTCTACAAATTAGAAATATTTGTTGTTAACCATGGTTGTAATAGCATCTGTCAATCATAGTTGACTATGGATTTTCCAGCGCCCCTAGAAATGTTATTTTTTATCTTTTATTTCATCGTGTATTCTCTTTTTCTATGAATCTGTCTGCTTCTTGTTTGAGTTGGAGCTTTAGAATGTGTTTCCAAAGATTGTGGTCTGCAGTTATTTCTTCCTAGGCTGCAGGATTTATGTTCAGAGTCTTCATGTCCCGTTTACACACGTCTATAAATCGAAGTTTTGGGCGCCCTCTAGTCATTTTATCATCTGCCACTTGTCCGTAGAATATATCTTTTGGTATGCGGTCATCTTTCATACGGTGTACGTGGACAAGCCAGCGTAACCTACGTTGTTTGAGCTACGTGTAGATATTGGGGGATGTCTGTGCGAGCCATGACCTCCACGTTTGTCGCTTTACCCTTCCAGGTGATACCAAAAATACGGCGCAGACATCGCATATTAACCATGGTACGTATATTTATAGTATTAAGTACATTTATTTCAAACGTGATGTTGTTCGTGACTTCAAAAATATAGAAATCCGGATCGTTACTCACTTTTAGGACGGTGTTTTGATCTACCAAAAATGACAAAAACGTTGGATATCATGCGCAGATCTGGCCTATAGGAGATGAAACACACCAGGACATAATCTGACATGTTGACTTTGTTGCTGAGCCTGTTATTTGATCTCAATTTTACAGCGAAAATATTATGAGATCAATAGTAAACACACATGGACATATTGTCAACGGTCACAACATAAACCACCTGCGCTATGCGGGCGACTCCGTTTTAATAGCAGTGACACAGAATGAATTAGAAGAAATGATAGAGAGAGATAGAGAGAGAGAGAGAGAGAGAGAGAGAGAGAGAGGAAGAAAGAGGGAGAGAGAGAAGATAAAATATAACATATTGTCGAGGCACAGTAAACCGGTAACAACAGAAATGATACGATGCAACAAAGACATGGATTGTGAAAGAATATGATCGCCTACACCTGCAGGAATGGTTCAACATGATGATGATGATGATGATCAACCTGTCATTTATAAATTGACAAAAGTAGTTGTGATGGATATTTTCCGACATGTTGTCTCAAACTGACAAAAGTAGCTGTGATGGATATTTTCCGACATGTTGTCTACAAACTGACAAAAGTAGCTGTGATGGATATTTTCCGACATGTTGTCTACAAACTGACAAAAGTAGCTGTGATGGATATTTTCCGACATGTTGTCTACAAACTGACAAAAGTAGCTGTGATAGATATTTTCCGACATGTTGTCTACAAACTGACAAAAGTAGTTGTGATGGATATTTTCCGACATGTTGTCTACAAACTGACAAAAGTAGTTGTGATGGATATTTTCCGACATGTTGTCTACAAACTGACAAAAGTAGTTGTGATGGATATTTTCCGACATGTTATTTAAAAACTGGCAAACGTAGCCGTGATAGATCTTACGTGACCTATTATTCAAAAATTGATAAAATAATATATAGATATGGATGGCCCTAACATTCACAAATTGGCAAAATTAAACAAGATAGATGTTACATAAAGACTAAAATATGATCATAAACAAAGGAAGTTGAAGGATTAGACTTGGAGACCGTTCATAACTACAACTACACTGGACATATAATAACCAGCAGTGGAAAGTGTAAAATCGAAATAAACAACAACAAAAATAATAAAAATGACACAAATTAATTGTAACGCCGTGAAAAATATACTGACATCAAAACAAATAACTCCAGGGATAAAACTAAGAATAGCAAAAATATATCGCTTTGAAGGTCATGACAGCTGCCAACATCGAGCAGAGACTACTTACACTTCTGTTCCAGGGATTAGTCCTCGCACCAATCGAGTATGCCCTGGGAATTCTTACTGTCAGTACGACTCAAATTGATAAGCTGGAGAAAATACAGAATGAAGCCATGCGCATTATCTTGGAGTGTACGACGGAAACTCTCCGTGTAGCAATCTTCTTGACTTTCTAACCATGGAAACAAGGATCAAGATCTGGAGGGCATGAGCATACCTGAAGATTAGTGCAGATAAAGAGCATCCATTGCACCATGTGCTCAACGCAGGGAAAGGTGCCAGGCTAAAAAGAGGCAAATCATGGGTGGGCCGAGTAGAAGATGTCATTAAACAGGTCTGTGGGCTTACCAATATCAGCGTTGGTGAGGGGTGGATACCGGTGCCTACGTCGTTCAAGGGAACTTTCTCATGTATTGTCACACTCGACAGGAAAAGTAGGGAACAGAACCCGGTCGTGGTTAATGCTGAGGTCAACGGTCTCATCTGCGATAACACTGATGAGAAAGATGCAGTCATCTATACAGACGGATCTGTAAGACGACACCAAAGAAGTGCATGGGCATTTACAGAACGCTCGGCAGGCAGAATAGTCAAGGAAGACAGTGGTGCATACGTCATGACCACGAGTAGCATGACAATGGAGGCGATTACAGTGACCAAGGCATTCAAATGGTTAGAGCCACAAGACTACACCCACGCATGTATACTGAGTGATTCGATGAGCATGATAAAAAAAAAAGTGGAGGCGGGCTATGTACGCACGCACTGGGTAGAGTCGTTGCAGAAATCCAAAATACGTATGGTCACCTTTGTCTATGTCCCTGGACATGCGGGAGTACGGGGAAATGAAAGAGCGGACAGGTTGGCTAGCTGTCGCTGAGGACGGTCAACCAATGGATCGGGCGGACATCATCATTGCCCCCCGAGATGTGGGTAGAGCACAGGACTTCGACAACCATGAGTCCACCTCACTCCTTCGGATGAAAGAGATGGGAGTTAAAATGGGCACAGCCAGAAACGACAAACTTAGTGGCCGTGTAAGAAGACTTATCACCCAACACAGAACTGGAGTCGTCAGTCGCTGGACACTGCGAAACTTGCAGAAGAGAGGTTCTGAGCACCTATAGACATGTTCGGAATGCAATGATGATGACCAGCAAATAACTCAATAACTCAAAAATAAAAATAAAGCAAAATGTTATATCTTCTTAACATTCCTGTATGGTGCAGAAACATGGACATTAGACAAGAAAACATAGCAGAAAATTGAAGGCTTTGAAATGTGGATTTATAGAAGAATAGAATGAATTGGATGGAAAGAAAATAAAATAATCAATGAAGTCTTAAAACAACTAAAATGAAAAGGAACTATTAAACACAATTAAAACAAGACACATGGGATCTGTGTGTCATGTTAAAAGACACAGCTTCCTACTAATAGTAGTCTTCGAAGGGAAAATACAAGGTAACAGAGGTAGAGGCACCAAGACTAACGTGGACGAGTAACATCAAAAGATGGACAAATCAGCCTATGATAACTTGTACAGGTATTATCAAAGTAAGACATAGAGCAGAATGGCTTTCCACGGTAGCCAAGACATAGAGCAGAATGGCTTTCCACGGTAGCCAAGACATAGAGCAGAATGGCTTTCCACGGTAGCCAACCATCGATACGGGGACGGCACTCAGTGATTATGATGAAATATTTCATAAAATATATGAAATGATAGATGTTACCTGACAAAATTAGCAATGATAGATGTTACTTGAAAAATTAGCAATGATAGATCTTATGTGACAAAATTAGGGAGCCGCGATAGCTCAGTCGTTAGTGAACTGGACTACCACGGAAAAGGGGTAGGGTTCGATCCAAACCGACAGCTCACCCAGCCTTAAATGGGTACCGGATTTTTTTCTGGGAAAGTAAAGCAGCACGGGCGTAATACTAACCACATTACCCCAAAAATCATGTGCTGAAGGTCTGTAAAATATAGGGTCACTAACACCATATTTCCCTATACGCCACTTGGCGTGACGGGGGTACTTTTTTATGTGACAAAATTAGCCATGACATATGTTAAATGACAAAATTAGCCATGATAGGTGTTACATGACAAAATTAGCTATGATAGATCTTATGTGACAAACTTAACCAAGAAAGATGTTCCATTGAAAAATTAAGTGTGATAGATGTTAAGTGACAAAATTAGCCATGAAAGATGTTACCTGGCAAAATTAGCTATGATAGAACTATGTGACAAAATTAGCAATGACAGATGTTAAATGACAAAATTAGTCATGATAGATGCTAATGAAAAAATTAGCCGTAATAGATGTTAAGTGACAAAATTAGCCATTAAAAAAAAAAAAAAAGTAAAGTACCCCGGTCACACCAAGTGGCGTGTAGGGAATATGGTGTTAGTGACCATAAATTTTACAGACCTTCGGCACATGATTTTTGGGGTAATGTGATCGGTATTACGCCCGTGCCGCTTTACTTTCCCAGAAAAAAATCCGGTACCCATTTACGGCTGGGTGAACCCGGAAGCCGTCGGTTGGGATCGAACCCTATCCCTTGTAAAATTAGCCATAATAGATGTTAAATTATAACATTAACCATGATATTTGTTAAATGACAAACTTAGCCATGAGATCTGTTAAATGACACATTTTGCCATGACATATGTTAAAGGATAAAATTAACCGTAATGGATGTTGATGGACCTGCCATTCACAAAATAACGAAATTTACCGTGAGAGATGATGGGGAAAATAGCGTCTGAGAGTTACCATTAAAGATTGTCATCAGCCTGCTTCACGGCGTTCCTGGTGACGGAAAAGAACAAAAATACAGAAAATAAACATTTCAGTGGAATAAATAAAGGTGTACTGGTTCGATAAAACTTCCGCCTGTCTATTGTTCTTTGTTTTTTTTTTCCTATTGTTGATAATTTGTGATTTTTTTCCCGAGTGTTGTAAACGCACCTCTTCCCCTGAAATTAATCTAGGATCTATGATCTCGTAGGTTTCCCTCCATAATACAGTCTCTTCCCCCCCCCATATAAATTTATTATTATTTGTCTTAAAACTATAGAAATTGACACTTTGTTGTTGTAACTAGTGTTCCAGCCGTGAAAAAGAATGAACGTTTCCATTTAATATACGTTATATGAAAGTATGGACCAGAAGAAACAAACTGGCGGGCCGCTACGTTTCCACCAACCGTCATTTGTTCATCTGTGACATAAGTATCAATTGTTTACATCTTCCCTTTTTTCTTTTGTCCAAATGGTGTATATATCCAGCGTGATTTAGGCTCGTTAGATGTTACAGCGGCCGAATACAACTATTAAACATTCAGCCACAGTCGTTGTGCACAAGTCTCTACAAGCACAATATTAAACAAATCTCATCGTGGTCTACTAGACTCCAGGTTTGACGATGAAATCTTCAATCTTTTTCATGGGCCTCATTGTCCTAATCGCAGTAAGTAGAGGTCATAAAAAAAAAAAAAAATTGAGTAGTAAAGAAGTAATACAATTTCGATCACAGACTAAAAGACAGTAGGTCATGAATACATTGTTTAGAATCAGTTGGATTCTTGGACACAGCTCCATGTTAAAATAAAATGTTAAATTCAGTCTGCCGGGCGTCTTGGATTCAGCTCACTAATAAAATGTTAGAGTCAGTCTGCAAGGGGTCTTCAAGTCAGCTTAATAATAAAATCTTAGATTCAGTCTGCCTGGCGTCTTGGAGTCAGCTCACTAATAAAATATTAGATTCAGTCTGCCTCGCGTCTTGGAGTCAGCTCACTAATAAAATGTTGGATTCATTTCGATTTTATTCTCGTGATTATGAACATGAATAATCGCTTAAGATTCAGTTTGACTGGAATCTTTGAGGTAGGTCATAAATTACACTTTTAGGTTCAGTTTGACTGGAATCTTAGAGGTAGGTCATAAATTAAACTTTTAGATTCAGTTTGACTGGAATCTTAGAGGTAGCTCATAAATTAAACTTTTAGATTCAGTTTGACTGGAATCTTAGAGGTAGCTCATAAATTAAACTTTTAGATTCAGTTTGACTGGAATCTTATAGGAAGCTCATAAGTTAAACTTTTAGATTCAGTTTGACTGGAATCTTAGAGGTAGCTCATAAATTAAACTTTTAGATTCAGTTTGACTGGAATCTTAGAGGTAGCTCATAAATTACACTTTTAGATTCAGTTTGACTGGAATCTTAGAGGTAGCTCATAAATTAAACTTTTAGATTCAGTTTGACTGGAATCTTAGAGGTAGCTCATAAATTAAACTTTTAGATTCAGTTTGACTGGAATCTTAGAGGTAGCTCATAAATTAAACTTTTAGATTCAGTTTGACTGGAATCTTATAGGTAGCTCATGAGTTAAACTTTTAGATTCAGTTTGACTGGAATCTTAGAGGTAGCTCATCAATTAAACTTTTAGATTCAGTTTGACTGGAATCTTAGAGGTAGCTCATAAATTACACTTTTAGATTCAGTTTGACTGGAATCTTAGAGGTATCTCATAAATTAAACTTTTAGATTCAGTTTGACTGGAATCTTATAGGTAGCTCATAAGTTAAACTTTTAGATTCAGTTTGACTGGAATCTTAGAGGTAGCTCATAAATTAAACTTTTAGGTTCAGTTTGACTGGAATCTTAGAGGTAGCTCATAAGTTAAACTTTTAGATTCAGTTTGACTGGAATCTTAGAGGTAGCTCATAAATTAAACTTTTAGATTCAGTTTGACTGGAATCTTAGAGGTAGCTCATAAATTACACTTTTAGATTCAGTTTGACTGGAATCTTAGAGGTAGCTCATAAATTACACTTTTAGATTCAGTTTGACTGGAATCTTAGAGGTAGCTCATAAATTAAACTTTTAGATTCAGCTTGACTGGAATCTTAGAGGTAGCTCATAAATTACACTTTTAGATTCAGTTTGACTGGAATCTTAGAGGTAGCTCATAAATTAAACTTTTAGATTCAGTTTGACTGGAATCTTAGAGGTAGCTCATAAATTAAACTTTTAGATTCAGTTTGACTGGAATCTTAGAGGTAGGTCATAAATTAAACTTTTAGATTCAGTTTGACTGGAATCTTAGAGGTAGCTCATAAATTAAACTTTTAGATTCAGTTTGACTGGAATCTTAGAGGTAGCTCATAACTTAAACTTTTAGATTTAGCTTGACTGGAATCTTAGAGGTAGCTCATAAGTTACACTTTTAGATTCAACTTGACTGGAATCTTAGAGGTAGCTCATAAGTTAAACTTTTAGATTCAGTTTGACTGGAATCTTATAGGTAGCTCATAAATTAAACTTTTAGATTCAGTTTGACTGGAATCTTAGAGGTAGCTCATAAATTACACTTTTGGGTTCAGTTTGACTGGAATCTTAGAGGTAGGTCATAAATTACACTTTTAGATTCAGTTTGACTAGAATCTTAGAGGTAGGTCATAAATTAAACTTTTGGGTTCAGCTTGACTGGAATCTTAGAGGTAGGTCATAAATTAAACTTTTAGATTCAGTTTGACTAGAATCTTAGAGGTAGGTCATAAATTAAACTTTTGGGTTCAGCTTGACTGGAATCTTAGAGGTAGCTCATAAATTAAACTTTTAGATTCAGTTTGACTGGAATCTTAGAGGTAGCTCATAAATTAAACTTTTAGATTCAGTTTGACTGGAATCTTAGAGGTAGCTCATAAATTAAACTTTTAGATTCAGTTTGACTGGAATCTTAGAGGTAGCTCATAAATTAAACTTTTAGATTCAGCTTGACTGGAATCTTAGAGGTAGCTCATAAGTTACACTTTTAGATTCAACTTGACTGGAATCTTAGAGGTAGCTCATAAGATAAACTTTTAGATTCAGTTTGACTGGAATCTTAGAGGTAGCTCATAAATTAAACTTTTAGATTCAGTTTGACTAGAATCTTAGAGGTAGGTCATAAATTAAACTTTTAGATTCAGTTTGACTGGAATCTTAGAGGTAGCTCATAAATTACACTTTTGGGTTCAGTTTGACTGGAATCTTAGAGGTAGGTCATAAATTACACTTTTAGATTCAGTTTGACTAGAATCTTAGAGGTAGGTCATAAATTAAACTTTTGGGTTCAGCTTGACTGGAATCTTAGAGGTAGGTCATAAATTAAACTTTTAGATTCAGTTTGACTAGAATCTTAGAGGTAGGTCATAAATTAAACTTTTGGGTTCAGCTTGACTGGAATCTTAGAGGTAGCTCATAAATTAAACTTTTAGATTCAGTTTGACTGGAATCTTAGAGGTAGCTCATAAATTAAACTTTTAGATTCAGTTTGACTGGAATCTTAGAGGTAGCTCATAAATTAAACTTTTAGATTCAGTTTGACTGGAATCTTAGAGGTAGCTCATAAATTAAACTTTTAGATTCAGTTTGACTGGAATCTTAGAGGTAGCTCATAAATTAAACTTTTAGATTCAGCTTGACTGGAATCTTAGAGGTAGCTCATAAGTTACACTTTTAGATTCAACTTGACTGGAATCTTAGAGGTAGCTCATAAGATAAACTTTTAGATTCAGTTTGACTGGAATCTTAGAGGTAGCTCATAAATTAAACTTTTAGATTCAGTTTGACTAGAATCTTAGAGGTAGGTCATAAATTAAACTTTTGGGTTCAACTTGACTGGAATCTTAGAGGTAGGTCATAAATTAAACTTTTGGGTTCAGCTTGACTGGAATCTTAGAGGTAGCTCATAAATTAAACTTTTAGATTCAGTTTGTCTGGAATCTTAGAGGTAGCTCATAAATTAAACTTTTAGATTCAGTTTGACTGGAATCTTAGAGGTAGATCATAAATTAAACTTTTGGGTTCAGCTTGACTGGAATCTTAGAGGTAGCTCATAAATTACACTTTTAGATTCAGTTTGACTGGAATCTTAGAGGTAGCTCATAAATTAAACTTTTAGATTCAGTTTGACTGGAATCTTATAGGTAGCTCATAAATTAAACTTTTAGATTCAGTTTGACTGGAATCTTAGAGGTAGCTCATAAATTAAACTTTTAGATTCAACTTGACTGGAATCTTAGAGGTAGCTCATAAGTTACACTTTTAGATTCAACTTGACTGGAATCTTAGAGGTAGCTCATAAATTAAACTTTTAGATTCAGTTTGACTGGAATCTTAGAGGTAGCTCATAAATTACACTTTTGGGTTCAGTTTGACTGGAATCTTAGAGGTAGGTCATAAATTACACTTTTAGATTCAGTTTGACTAGAATCTTAGAGGTAGGTCATAAATTAAACTTTTGGGTTCAGCTTGACTGGAATCTTAGAGGTAGGTCATAAATTAAACTTTTAGATTCAGTTTGACTAGAATCTTAGAGGTAGGTCATAAATTAAACTTTTGGGTTCAGCTTGACTGGAATCTTAGAGGTAGCTCATAAATTAAACTTTTAGATTCAGTTTTACTGGAATCTTAGAGGTAGCTCATAAATTAAACTTTTAGATTCAGTTTGACTGGAATCTTATAGGTAGCTCATAAATTAAACTTTTAGATTCAGTTTGACTGGAATCTTAGAGGTAGCTCATAAATTAAACTTTTAGATTCAGTTTGACTGGAATCTTAGATGTAGCTCATAAATTAAACTTTTAGATTCAGCTTGACTGGAATCTTAGAGGTAGCTCATAAGTTACACTTTTAGATTCAACTTGACTGGAATCTTAGAGGTAGCTCATAAGATAAACTTTTAGATTCAGTTTGACTGGAATCTTAGAGGTAGCTCATAAATTAAACTTTTAGATTCAGTTTGACTAGAATCTTAGAGGTAGGTCATAAATTAAACTTTTGGGTTCAACTTGACTGGAATCTTAGAGGTAGGTCATAAATTAAACTTTTGGGTTCAGCTTGACTGGAATCTTAGAGATAGCTCATAAATTAAACTTTTAGATTCAGTTTGTCTGGAATCTTAGAGGTAGCTCATAAATTAAACTTTTAGATTCAGTTTGACTGGAATCTTAGAGGTAGCTCATAAATTAAACTTTTAGATTCAGTTTGACTGGAATCTTATAGGTAGCTCATAAATTAAACTTTTAGATTCAGTTTGACTGGAATCTTAGAGGTAGCTCATAAATTAAACTTTTAGATTCAGCTTGACTGGAATCTTAGAGGTAGCTCATAAGTTACACTTTTAGATTCAACTTGACTGGAATCTTAGAGGTAGCTCATAAATTAAACTTTTGGGTTCAGTTTGACTGGAATCTTAGAGGTAGCTCATAAATTACACTTTTGGGTTCAGTTTGACTGGAATCTTAGAGGTAGGTCATAAATTACACTTTTAGATTCAGTTTGACTAGAATCTTAGAGGTAGGTCATAAATTAAACTTTTGGGTTCAGCTTGACTGGAATCTTAGAGGTAGGTCATAAATTAAACTTTTAGATTCAGTTTGACTAGAATCTTAGAGGTAGGTCATAAATTAAACTTTTGGGTTCAGCTTGACTGGAATCTTAGAGGTAGCTCATAAATAACACTTTTAGATTCAGTTTGACTGGAATCTTAGAGGTAGCTCATAAATTAAACTTTTAGATTCAGTTTGACTGGAATCTTAGAGGTAGCTCATAAATTAAACTTTTAGATTCAGTTTGACTGGAATCTTAGAGGTAGCTCATAAATTAAACTTTTAGATTCAGTTTGACTGGAATCTTAGAGGTAGCTCATAAATTAAACTTTTAGATTCAGTTTGACTGGAATCTTAGAGGTAGCTCATAAATTAAACTTTTAGATTCAGTTTGACTGGAATCTTAGAGGTAGCTCATAAATTACACTTTTGGGTTCAGTTTGACTGGAATCTTAGAGGTAGGTCATAAGTTACACTTTTAGATTCAGTTTGACTAGAATCTTAGAGGTAGGTCATAAATTAAACTTTTGGGTTCAGCTTGACTGGAATCTTAGAGGTAGGTCATAAATTAAACTTTTAGATTCAGTTTGACTGGAATCTTAGCGGTAGGTCATAAATTAAACTTTTGGGTTCAGCTTGACTGGAATCTTAGAGGTAGCTCATAAATTAAACTTTTAGATTCAGTTTGACTGGAATCTTAGAGGTAGCTCATAAATTAAACTTTTAGATTCAGTTTGACTGGAATCTTAGAGGTAGCTCATAAATTAAACTTTTAGATTCAGTTTGACTGGAATCTTAGAGGTAGCTCATAAATTAAACTTTTAGATTCAGTTTGACTGGAATCTTAGAGGTAGCTCATAAATTAAACTTTTAGATTCAGCTTGACTGGAATCTTAGAGGTAGCTCATAAGTTACACTTTTAGATTCAACTTGACTGGAATCTTAGAGGTAGCTCATAAGATAAACTTTTAGATTCAGTTTGACTGGAATCTTAGAGGTAGCTCATAAATTAAACTTTTAGATTCAGTTTGACTAGAATCTTAGAGGTAGGTCATAAATTAAACTTTTGGGTTCAACTTGACTGGAATCTTAGAGGTAGCTCATAAATTACACTTTTAGATTCAGTTTGACTGGAATCTTAGAGGTAGCTCATAAATTAAACTTTTAGATTCAGTTTGACTGGAATCTTAGAGGTAGCTCATAAATTAAACTTTTAGATTCAGTTTGACTGGAATCTTAGAGGTAGCTCATAAATTAAACTTTTAGATTCAGTTTGACTGGAATCTTATAGGTAGCTCATAAATTAAACTTTTAGATTCAGTTTGACTGGAATGTTAGAGGTAGCTCATAAATTAAACTTTTAGATTCAGCTTGACTGGAATCTTAGAGGTAGCTCATAAGTTAAACTTTTAGATTCAACTTGACTGGAATCTAAGAGGTAGCTCATAAATTAAACTTTTAGATTCAGTTTGACTGGAATCTTAGAGGTAGCTCATAAATTACACTTTTGGGTTCAGTTTGACTGGAATCTTAGAGGTAGGTCATAAATTACACTTTTAGATTCAGTTTGACTAGAATCTTAGAGGTAGGTCATAAATTAAACTTTTGGGTTCAGCTTGACTGAAATCTTAGAGGTAGGTCATAAATTAAACTTTTAGATTCAGTTTGACTGGAATCTTAGAGGTAGCTCATAAATTAAACTTTTAGATTCAGCTTGACTGGAATCTTAGAGGTAGCTCATAAGTTACACTTTTAGATTCAACTTGACTGGAATCTTAGAGGTAGCTCATAAGATAAACTTTTAGATTCAGTTTGACTGGAATCTTAGAGGTAGCTCATAAATTAAACTTTTAGATTCAGTTTGACTAGAATCTTAGAGGTAGGTCATAAATTAAACTTTTGGGTTCAACTTGACTGGAATCTTAGAGGTAGGTCATAAATTAAACTTTTGGGTTCAGCTTGACTGGAATCTTAGAGGTAGCTCATAAATTAAACTTTTAGATTCAGTTTGTCTGGAATCTTAGAGGTAGCTCATAAATTAAACTTTTAGATTCAGTTTGACTGGAATCTTAGAGGTAGATCATAAATTAAACTTTTGGGTTCAGCTTGACTGGAATCTTAGAGGTAGCTCATAAATTACACTTTTAGATTCAGTTTGACTGGAATCTTAGAGGTAGCTCATAAATTAAACTTTTAGATTCAGTTTGACTGGAATCTTATAGGTAGCTCATAAATTAAACTTTTAGATTCAGTTTGACTGGAATCTTAGAGGTAGCTCATAAATTAAACTTTTAGATTCAACTTGACTGGAATCTTAGAGGTAGCTCATAAGTTACACTTTTAGATTCAACTTGACTGGAATCTTAGAGGTAGCTCATAAATTAAACTTTTAGATTCAGTTTGACTGGAATCTTAGAGGTAGCTCATAAATTACACTTTTGGGTTCAGTTTGACTGGAATCTTAGAGGTAGGTCATAAATTACACTTTTAGATTCAGTTTGACTAGAATCTTAGAGGTAGGTCATAAATTAAACTTTTGGGTTCAGCTTGACTGGAATCTTAGAGGTAGGTCATAAATTAAACTTTTAGATTCAGTTTGACTAGAATCTTAGAGGTAGGTCATAAATTAAACTTTTGGGTTCAGCTTGACTGGAATCTTAGAGGTAGCTCATAAATTAAACTTTTAGATTCAGTTTTACTGGAATCTTAGAGGTAGCTCATAAATTAAACTTTTAGATTCAGTTTGACTGGAATCTTATAGGTAGCTCATAAATTAAACTTTTAGATTCAGTTTGACTGGAATCTTAGAGGTAGCTCATAAATTAAACTTTTAGATTCAGTTTGACTGGAATCTTAGAGGTAGCTCATAAATTAAACTTTTAGATTCAGCTTGACTGGAATCTTAGAGGTAGCTCATAAGTTACACTTTTAGATTCAACTTGACTGGAATCTTAGAGGTAGCTCATAAGATAAACTTTTAGATTCAGTTTGACTGGAATCTTAGAGGTAGCTCATAAATTAAACTTTTAGATTCAGTTTGACTAGAATCTTAGAGGTAGGTCATAAATTAAACTTTTGGGTTCAACTTGACTGGAATCTTAGAGGTAGGTCATAAATTAAACTTTTGGGTTCAGCTTGACTGGAATCTTAGAGGTAGCTCATAAATTAAACTTTTAGATTCAGTTTGACTGGAATCTTAGAGATAGCTCATAAATTAAACTTTTAGATTCAGTTTGTCTGGAATCTTAGAGGTAGCTCATAAATTAAACTTTTAGATTCAGTTTGACTGGAATCTTAGAGGTAGCTCATAAATTAAACTTTTAGATTCAGTTTGACTGGAATCTTATAGGTAGCTCATAAATTAAACTTTTAGATTCAGTTTGACTGGAATCTTAGAGGTAGCTCATAAATTAAACTTTTAGATTCAGCTTGACTGGAATCTTAGAGGTAGCTCATAAGTTACACTTTTAGATTCAACTTGACTGGAATCTTAGAGGTAGCTCATAAATTAAACTTTTGGGTTCAGTTTGACTGGAATCTTAGAGGTAGCTCATAAATTACACTTTTGGGTTCAGTTTGACTGGAATCTTAGAGGTAGGTCATAAATTACACTTTTAGATTCAGTTTGACTAGAATCTTAGAGGTAGGTCATAAATTAAACTTTTGGGTTCAGCTTGACTGGAATCTTAGAGGTAGGTCATAAATTAAACTTTTAGATTCAGTTTGACTAGAATCTTAGAGGTAGGTCATAAATTAAACTTTTGGGTTCAGCTTGACTGGAATCTTAGAGGTAGCTCATAAATAACACTTTTAGATTCAGTTTGACTGGAATCTTAGAGGTAGCTCATAAATTAAACTTTTAGATTCAGTTTGACTGGAATCTTAGAGGTAGCTCATAAATTAAACTTTTAGATTCAGTTTGACTGGAATCTTAGAGGTAGCTCATAAATTAAACTTTTAGATTCAGTTTGACTGGAATCTTAGAGGTAGCTCATAAATTAAACTTTTAGATTCAGTTTGACTGGAATCTTAGAGGTAGCTCATAAATTAAACTTTTAGATTCAGTTTGACTGGAATCTTAGAGGTAGCTCATAAATTACACTTTTGGGTTCAGTTTGACTGGAATCTTAGAGGTAGGTCATAAGTTACACTTTTAGATTCAGTTTGACTAGAATCTTAGAGGTAGGTCATAAATTAAACTTTTGGGTTCAGCTTGACTGGAATCTTAGAGGTAGGTCATAAATTAAACTTTTAGATTCAGTTTGACTGGAATCTTAGCGGTAGGTCATAAATTAAACTTTTGGGTTCAGCTTGACTGGAATCTTAGAGGTAGCTCATAAATTAAACTTTTAGATTCAGTTTGACTGGAATCTTAGAGGTAGCTCATAAATTAAACTTTTAGATTCAGTTTGACTGGAATCTTAGAGGTAGCTCATAAATTAAACTTTTAGATTCAGTTTGACTGGAATCTTAGAGGTAGCTCATAAATTAAACTTTTAGATTCAGTTTGACTGGAATCTTAGAGGTAGCTCATAAATTAAACTTTTAGATTCAGCTTGACTGGAATCTTAGAGGTAGCTCATAAGTTACACTTTTAGATTCAACTTGACTGGAATCTTAGAGGTAGCTCATAAGATAAACTTTTAGATTCAGTTTGACTGGAATCTTAGAGGTAGCTCATAAATTAAACTTTTAGATTCAGTTTGACTAGAATCTTAGAGGTAGGTCATAAATTAAACTTTTGGGTTCAACTTGACTGGAATCTTAGAGGTAGCTCATAAATTACACTTTTAGATTCAGTTTGACTGGAATCTTAGAGGTAGCTCATAAATTAAACTTTTAGATTCAGTTTGACTGGAATCTTAGAGGTAGCTCATAAATTAAACTTTTAGATTCAGTTTGACTGGAATCTTAGAGGTAGCTCATAAATTAAACTTTTAGATTCAGTTTGACTGGAATCTTATAGGTAGCTCATAAATTAAACTTTTAGATTCAGTTTGACTGGAATGTTAGAGGTAGCTCATAAATTAAACTTTTAGATTCAGCTTGACTGGAATCTTAGAGGTAGCTCATAAGTTAAACTTTTAGATTCAACTTGACTGGAATCTAAGAGGTAGCTCATAAATTAAACTTTTAGATTCAGTTTGACTGGAATCTTAGAGGTAGCTCATAAATTACACTTTTGGGTTCAGTTTGACTGGAATCTTAGAGGTAGGTCATAAATTACACTTTTAGATTCAGTTTGACTAGAATCTTAGAGGTAGGTCATAAATTAAACTTTTGGGTTCAGCTTGACTGAAATCTTAGAGGTAGGTCATAAATTAAACTTTTAGATTCAGTTTGACTAGAATCTTAGAGGTAGGTCATAAATTAAACTTTTGGGTTCAGCTTGACTGGAATCTTAGAGGTAGCTCATAAATTAAACTTTTAGATTCAGTTTGACTGGAATCTTAGAGGTAGCTCATAAATTAAACTTTTAGATTCAGTTTGACTGGAATCTTAGAGGTAGCTCATAAATTAAACTTTTAGATTCAGTTTTACTGGAATCTTAGAGGTAGCTCATAAATTAAACTTTTAGATTCAGTTTGACTGGAATCTTAGAGGTAGCTCATAAATTAAACTTTTAGATTCAGTTTGACTGGAATCTTAGAGGTAGCTCATAAATTAAACTTTTAGATTCAGTTTGACTGGAATCTTAGAGGTAGCTCATAAATTAAACTTTTAGATTCAGTTTGACTGGAATCTTAGAGGTAGCTCATAAATTAAACGTTTAGGTTTAGTTTGACTGGAATCAAAGAGGTAGCTCATAAATTAAACTGTTAGGTTTAGTTTGACTGGAATCTTAGAGGTAGCTCATAAATTAAACTTTTAGATTCAGTTTGACTGGAATCTTAGAGGTAGCTCATAAATTAAACTTTTAGATTCAGTTTGACTGGAATCTTAGAGGTAGCTCATAAATTAAACTTTTAGATTCAGTTTGACTGGAATCTTAGAGGTAGCTCATAAGTTAAACTTTTGGGTTCAACTTGACTGGAATCTTAGAGGTAGCTCATAAATTACACTTTTAGATTCAGTTTGACTGGAATCTTAGAGGTAGCTCATAAATTAAACTTTTGGGTTCAACTTGACTGTAATCTTAGAGATAGCTCATAAATTAAACTTTTAGGTTCAGTTTGACTGGAATCTTAGAGGTAGCTCATAAATTAAACTTTTAGGTTCAACTTGACTGGAATCTTAGAGATAGCTCATAAATTAAACTTTTAGATTCAGTTTGACTAGAATCTTAGAGGTAGGTCATAAATTAAACTTTTGGGTTCAACTTGACTGTAATCTTAGAGATAGCTCATAAATTAAACTTTTAGGTTCAGTTTGACTGGAATCTTAGAGGTAGCTCATAAATTAAACTTTTAGGTTCAACTTGACTGGAATCTTAGAGATAGCTCATAAATTAAACTTTTAGATTCAGTTTGACTAGAATCTTAGAGGTAGGTCATAAATTAAACTTTTGGGTTCAACTTGACTGTAATCTTAGAGATAGCTCATAAATTAAACTTTTAGGTTCAGTTTGACTAGTTTCCTGAAGGTAGCTCAGGAATAAAATGTTAGATTTTTGGAGATAGCTCATGAATAAGCTGTAGATAGAGTTTGTTTACATTCTTTGAGATAGCTGATGGGGAAAAAAAACAGATTCAGTTAAAGTGGAATCTTGAAGGTATCGTGTGAATAAATTGTTAGATTCAGTTTGATTGAAAGTAGCTAATGAATAAAATTATTAGATTTAGATTGACAGATTCTTGATGACAGCTCAAGTCACTGAGCTTTCTAGTGTAAAGCTGTCAACATAATTTGTAGGAGCGTAAGTTATACCCCAATACTTGCTCCTACTTCCTCAAAGACCTGTTAAATGGAATACCTGCAGATATCATTTCATGGCATTGGGCCGAAAGACCTCAGCTCACTTACAACAACATAGAACAGCTCTACCCTATCCGGGAGATACTTGTCTTAATATGAAAATACAGATATACATGTATAATTTATTTCCGAGTTGTATTTGTATCGCCTCGGAAGTTTCCCTCCACAAAAATATTAATTTATTATTATTTGTCTTTAGACTAAACTTCTCCAGAGACTGTAATAACTGCCATCTAGACCAGCCAGTTGCGATCTTTCTGAAGATTCTCATTGAGTCACATGTGTATAAGTGTGTGGCTCAAGCCACGCTAATGCTTTAATGACAGCCATAATTTCCATTAGTTAAACTATTTGTAGTCAATATGAAAGCACCACTGTCTTATTTCATGGTTCTACTTCCGACACGAGCAGTGAAAGCCCACGAGCTCCGTACGTGCCACATAACAGAACGAACTGTGTAAATGGCTGCGTCACTCTCAGAGGAATTGTCTCCAATCAAGGCCTACACTTCTGCCTCAACGACCAAGCTGTTTTGTTGTCTATATTCTCTGTCCAGTGTGCTGACGACGCAAAAGGAGGTACTGCACTCTGACGTCACTCGTACCCATTCTTCCCCGAGTTATTTGTACCAGAGATGCCTTTTCTGGCTTTCATACCTTCTGGTCTGCTTGTTAAAAGTGTGTAAAATAAACATAAATGGTATTAAGCAGCTAAACTTGTAGAAAGACAAGACACACTACGACGTTTCTGCAAAAGCATTCATCAGGGACACAACAACAAATATAAATACAAAAATATACACGAAAGGCAAGTACTTATCTCAGACTGGCGATGTGAGGCGAAGGGGTCGTGGGGTCAAAATATTTGCCTCACATCGTCATTATGAGATAAGTAATTCATGCTGTATCAATAACAACACGATGTATATAACGTTGTTCATACCTTTGTCTCCAACAAATCCATACCACTCATATTTACTTTCTTGTATACTTGTGTTTCTCACATTTTCCATGATGATTCTTAATAATATTTTATTCATGCGACTTACAAGACTTATCATTTCTTGGTATATATTTTATCTATTGTTGTACATGTCATTTAACAGTTTTGTTATTATTTCTTTTCCATATTCTCCCCTAGTATCTCTCTCCTTCCTGGTTATCTGGTCCAGGTGACTTTTCTAATGTCATGTTGCGCAAGATCTCATCATTTCTTTGTTAGAATTGGCGGTCCTTCCCCGTTATCATGGATGTTTACTTTTGATCATTTATCGTCAAAGAATTATTTGTTTTATTCCGTCCATCTTTTGTTTACGTTTCCTTGCTCCGTCAACAATTTCCCTTCTTTTGAATCTAGACAGACGGTGTTAGGTAGTGTTTTTCTAATCCTTGTTTAAACTGAATTGAAGTTTCATTGTATATCTGTGGTTTAACAGATCTCGTTTTGCTGCATCACATTTGTTTGTTATTTCTCGAATTAATATATTCAGAAGAAAGCGCTCACATATTAAAGTATGATGGCTACTGTAACTCTGTATTGTCAATGTCAATCACTTTAGTTTAGTTTAGTTTAGTTTAGTTTAGTTTAGTTTAGTTTAGTTTAGTTTAGTTTAGTTTAGTTTAGACGACAGATTATCCACATTACACATCACTGACATACATGCTATAAGTACTTAAATCTCCTCCCCTTTATGTCCTTCATTCCGTGAAGACTGACGACTTCAGTTCTGTGTTGGCTGGTTATTCATCTGTGTCTCCCCACATAGCGCTCCTTTCTAGCACCACCAATGTTGAACTGATGTTCGTGTAGTCTAAATGTGGTTGCAGATTCATGAGCATTGGCTGAATCATAAACGGGGCCAATCTCCTTGATTAAATTAAAACTAAATTCAGAATGTCAGTCTGGTCCATTGCACGTCCGTCATCCATGGCAGCAATTCCGGCCAGACCGTCAGCTCGATCATTTCCTCTCGCGTCAGTGTTCAGGGACGAAAATGAAACGGATTCCAGTCAGCTTTGAGTTCTTTAGTGACTCCAACCACTGCCTTCGTGCCCAGCCTCCTTCGATTCTCCTGAGCATACTCATCGGGTCACTCAAAAAATAAACTTGAGTAAAAGTTTGTGTTTCTAGACAGACCGTTACCATAGTTGCTGCCATGATCTTTTCTTTCAAACTTTTTGTAGTTACCACGAAAGCACCGATCTATTTCTTTGACCTGGACCGTGAAAGCCCATGAGCTCAGATTGTGCTGTACACCGGATCATTCCTCACTCTCAAGTTAATTCTCATATATCATGACCTGCACCTCTACCTCCACGACCACAGGTTTTATTGTCTGAATTCTCTGTTCAAAATGATGCAAACTGAAAAGGAAATAGAGCACTCTGCTGGCACACGTATCCATTCTTCATAAATTCAATGTTCCAAAGAGGATAAATCTGTTGAACATTGACCACGCCATCCACGATTTTCCTTGTTCGAGCCTGCTGCCCTTTATCCTACCAAACTCACTGGGTAGTTGATGTTGTACACCAGCACTGATTCGAAGATAGGCAAGCGCTTGGAATATCTTTATTTTGCCTGGTGGGGAAATCGAGGAGATACCGCATTGTCCTACCTTGTATGAATTTCGTGCATCCAAGTACGATGCGCATGGCCTCAATTTGTATTCGCTCCAGAATTTCAATCTGCGTGTGACTGAGAGATAGAATCACAAATGCAAACTCAATAATCGAAACCACCAGTCCCTTATATAGGAGGATGAAAGCCAATGACAGTGATAGCAGTTAATGTGTAGCATGAACTCATTTTTACTTATTGTTTATTTATTTGGTTTCTCAGGTCATTAGCGTGACGTCCGACCAGAGAATTCCCGAGACGGCTACGTCTGATACAAGATCTGTAGATAAAAGTACGAGCGTGGACAAGAGATTTGAGCTCAATGTCTCTGAGTTAGTTTTAGTCACAATTGAAATAAGCGGCTGAGATTCTCGTAGACACTGATTCGGACATTGTTTTTCGCTGTTTTATTTCTCCGCCTTTTATTTTTTATCTTCTTTTATTTCTTCAACTTTATATCACAACGTTCGGTTTAGAAAAAAAATGGAATCTTTATTTCTTTGTTTCACGATTTCTATTGATCAATGGAGAGAGAGCAAAATGTGCAAAAGATACCAACTTTAAATAATTGGCTTTGGTTTATGTCATCAGAAAATATTTGATTCATGCCATCATAAATTGTGTGATTACTATCACCATAAAATATTTTATTTTCATACAATTAAACAATATTTGATATGTACAATAAAACATATTTGGTTTGTGCACATCGAAAACATTTTCTTGTCATGCCATCATAAATTATTTGATTATTACCATCAGAAAATATTTTTTTGGTATGCAATTAAACAATAATTGACCACATATGTATTAATAACAAGTTTAAGTCATCCTTACATAATGTAAAAGTGTATAAATGAGCAGATGTGGCTTCAGATATCTTATTCTGCTAGCCAAACTTAAACTAAAAAAATATACTACAACACATAACGGTAGACAATATTTCAGTGTAGGGTTCTAAAGATAAATTTGCAGTCACGGTACCAAACAAATACCAAGTTTCCCAACAACTAGAAAATACAATAAATATAGATGATCACTGAAAGCAGGTAAAGGATATATGGAAGGAGACAGGCGAAGAAACACTGGGGAAAAAGGAACGCCAGAAAAGGACATGCATGGATAGCAGCAGTGACCCTGGATAAAATTAAAGAATGAAAGAATAATAAAGCAGACATAAATAAAAAATAAAAACGAGAAGTAATGAAGCCAAGACACAGGAAGCTTACACAGAGGTGAACAAAGAAGTGATATGGTGCATTAAAAGGGATAAGAGGAAATATATAGATGAACTAGCTAAAGAGGCCGAGGAAGCGGCAAATAAAGGGAATATGAAAGAACTGTACAACAGCACAAAGAAATTAAGTGGAAAATACAAACAGATCAATGCCTTTATTAAAGATAAGAAAGGAAATCTGCTTAGTAATATAAGAGAACAAATGAAGAAATGGATTGAGCATTTTGAAGAACTCTTGAACAGACCCAGCCCAAATAATACGCTAGTTATACTACCATCAGACAAAGAGTTACACGTTAACTGTGGAAACAAGGAAGAAATAATGAAAGTCCTCAAACTATTAAAAAATAGTAAAGCCAAAGGACCAGATGAAATTCCTCAAGAAGCCATCAAATCCGATATTAACACCTCTACTAAGATGTTAGGGCCCGCCATAGCTCAGTGGTTAGTGAACTGGATTACACAGGACAGGAGGTCGGGTTCGGTCCTGACCGACGGCTTCTGGGCTCACCCAGCCTTAAATGGGTAGCGGATTTTTTCTGGGAACGTAAAGAGACACAGGCGTAATACCGACATCATTACCCCAAAATCATGCGCCGAAGGTCTGTAAAAATTATTGTCACTAACACTATATTCACTATACGCCACTTGGCGTGATGGGGCTCTTCACTTTTTATTTTTTAACTTTACTAAGATGTTCCATGATCTACTAGATACAATTTTGGAAAGGGAAGTGCTGCTGTAAAGCTCGTAGCAGAAGCAAGTAGTGGGGTGTAACGTACACTCCTGAAAGGTGACAGCTTTACAAAAAGAAAAGGAACACAGCCAAATAATGCCGTTTCGGCCTACATGTGGCCTTCCTCAGAAAACGAGAGCACAAATGAACAACGAAATACAGATAAACACTACTACATCTATTAATTACTTAATTAATGCATTCAAAATTTTAACATTAATTAATTGATTAATTAATGATGATTAATGGTATGAGCGGTACAGGTAAATCAAAGGGAAATAAACAGAGGTATAACAGATGAAATGATGACATGAAAGACAGATGTGCTACATATCGGAGGATAAAAATAGATAATATGTGAACATTTTGAAAAAAGTGTATTCATATGTTACAAGTTTACTGATCCACTTATTAATATGTTACAAGATCGTGAAGAAGAACAAGAACTTAAACTACAAGCTCAGGCTTCAACTGTTTCAGCTCAAACTAAAAGTGTCAGGCTCCCCGACAACATCTCACCCCGACCTCCGCGTTCCTGAACGTTTTGTTGACAGCGACGTAAATAACAAAGTTACCAACGCTGTTGATTGAAAACAATAAGTTCTTACACAATTCTAGCATAATTTTTAGTGACTGATCGTTGAGAGCAGGGATTCTAATGACGTATGTTATAACAAAGCCAAACCCGCTACACACGATGTACAAGATGCAGATACTGAATAAAGTTTTAGTTGTTCTGGAGACTGTTTTGTTGAACGATTGTTTGTTTGTTGCTAGTGCTGATGTGAGTTGTCTGCGCTTGTTGGTGATCAGAGTGACCTTCACTCCAATCACAGCGGAACCCAACATAACCAGAAAAATGGGCACCTCCCCTGTCACGTGGTTTACCAAATCTACAAACATTTGGTAGAATCCGCTCCTGACGTCATTGTGGTAACGTTCTGTATAATAAAAAAGACCTACAGAAATACCTTGGACCCTGACTTGTCTAAACCCGAGACACAATATATAGGTGTAGATGAAGGCAAATATACTCACAACGATGAGACCAGATATCACAACCATTATTCGTATCGGAGTCACGACTCTTGTGAATGTTAATGGAGTGAATATCGCTAGTAATCGTTCTCCTGTGATAAGTACAGGGATCAACATGGAGCAGTAAAGGCCTACAGTATAAAACATTGTGAACATCAAATTGAAGATATAAAAAACGTAATTAACTGTCTCATTGTACTGGAAAACTTGGGGCACGCTCACAAACAAAACAATTTTAGAGAAATTGTTCAGACCAACCAAAAACATCGTATCTGATAATCCGAGGGATATAAGTAAAACATTTGATGCCTTGGTAATGCCTTTCCTGACAATTAAGGCAGTGCTGGTGACGTTTGCTGCAATACCAGCAAGACTGGTCACTGGGAAAATGACAAAGTAAAACGCCCATCTCATCTTCATGCTGGTTTCATCATTGGCGTGGGAGATGAGTTTAGTTGACTCGGTCACAGGCAACCCGTGAGTTGTGTTCGCCATATCGGAGACTTAGTAGAGGATGGGCAGCAAAGACGTCGATTATTCGATTTTCTGTGGAAAAAAACAATTGTTCGAAACACGTCCTCTAGTAAACTCAGCTAATGAAAACGAGCAACTGACATCTGGTCAGGGAAGGCACGCGAGGTGGGATCACGTGACTGCAAGATGTGTCCAAGAGAAATGTATGCCCCACACTCCACTCCTTAACGACAGCAATGCTATGAGCTTACCTATACCCACCTTTACCTCTCTCAATAATTCAATCAATTTAGTCTCTGTACGAGACAGAGAGCCCACTGCCTACGTTTATATATTTAGGACTGAATGGTTCAAGCTTGGATCTATGACTTATTTATAGAGGCCTGCATTGGTCTGGGCTATCTACAGAAGAGTAGATGAAAGATGTAACATTTCAGTGATTAATTTGTAGATGTTGTTATTTATTAGTTCTGTGTTATCTCCTTCTTCATCAACGTAGACGCAGTGAGCACAGAACAGAGCGTGTGTTCTGTACCCGCCACATTGAATGACCGAGTAAGATTAACAAACACAGCGGCCTTCCTCGTAACGAGCTTATCGGTCGAGAATGGATCGATTGAAGGAGGTCAGAAACATCTCGAACTTTGACACACAACAGACGCGTACGCCCTTAAATCAAACAATCAGAGGCTTAGACTAAATGCTGAAACTAAGATTGTTTTAAAATGTCGCAACCTAGAATTTTACATTTACTCAATTTTTTAGATAGTGTATATTTTCTTTAGTTTCTTTTGCAACCCATCACCTGTGAATACAAATTCCGCGTATGGAGTTATAGGGAGCCCAAGATCAATGAGCGACGGGGCAGCTCTTTCATTCCGAGAGACGTGGCCAAACTTCACTGACCAGATTTCTTCGAAATTTCCTTTCACCGAGGGCCTGCAAGATTTCACTGATCTGTTGCTTTCCTCGATGGGAAATCCCCATCTGATGAATGCTACATTGTCTTGAAGGTCACTATTGTCCCAATAAAGCTCAGTTAGAACAAATTAACAAATGAATTTGTGAGCGGCAAGTCGTTTCATCTTGGCGGTAAAACTCATTGTTTCTACACAAGACATACCGAGATATACCCTCCACCGTTTATGATTCTGTTTCTACTCAAATCAACAATCAACGGATTCTTCTCCTCTCGCCATTCCCCGAAGATCGCACCGATCATGCCTTGGTTCATCGAGTGTAAAACACTTTAGTTACATCGGACCGGGAATTATGGGACATCCCCATAACAATGAGACGTTTGTTCCGTGGCTGAAAATGTTACTAGGTTAAGATTTTGTGGTTATTGAAATATGTGAAGATATCGGTCAATCTTTCTTTGTATTTTCTCGATGTTTCTGCAAACCGAATGTTCTCGATGAAAATAAAGGCAGCGATAAGAAATTGGGTGACGAATCCTGCATTCTTTGTTAGTTGTGTTGTCACTTCGTGAAGATAACATACTCGCAGGTCGCCTCTTCTTGCCACATCTGATATCGATTGTTCTCAGCTCCCGACTTCCCGGCAAGCTGTAGCTACACTAGGACAGGCACAAACTGTTGAGATCGATAAATTTACCGGTATTGATCTCACGGACTGTCACTAACTTACAACACAGTAGATCTTCTGGGGGTGGAGGTGTGAAATAGGTAGGGGAGATTTTGTAGAAAGTTGGGAAAAAAGATGAACAAAATCGTAGCTTAAAGTTAGCCGCCATACCTTAAATATTTTATACTTTTTTTTTTTTTTTTGTAATTTTTTTTGTAAGACCAAGTATTTGTTTAAATGTAGACTTTAATATCCTAGTAGGGGACAGTCGCTGGACACTCACTAAACAGTCATATGACAATCATGGAATAATTATGGGGCAGCAGAGATAGAACAGTCATATGACAATCATGGAATAATCATTGGGCAGCAGAGATAGAACAGTCATATGACAATCATGGAATAATCATTGGGCAGCAGAGATAGAACAGTCATATGACAATCATGGAATAATCATTGGGCAGCAGAGATAGAACAGTCATATGGCAATCATAAGACAATCGTGGAATAGTCATTTGGGCCATCACAGAACAATCATGTGACAATTAGAAGGCAATAGTAGGACAATCATGGGATAGTCATTGGACCGTCACAGAACAATCATATGACAATTATAAGGCAATAGTAGGACAATTATGGGATAGTCATTGGACCGTCACAGAACAATCATATGACAATCACAGAACAATCATGGAATCTTCATTGGGCAATCACAAAACAGTCATATGACAATCATAGGAGAGTCGTAGGACTATCGTGGACAAGCTATTGGACAGTCACAGAACAATCATGAAATAGTCACTGGGCAGCTACAGAATAATGAAATGACAATCATAGGACAATCATGGAATAGTCATTGGGCAGTTACAAAAACAATCATAATACAATCACGGAATCATCAATGGGCAGTAGCGAAACAGTCATATGACAATCATAGGATAGTCGTAGGATAATCATGGAATAGTCTTTGGGCAGTCACAGAACAATACAATGATAATTATGGAATAATCATGAAATAATCAATAGGCAGCCATAGAATAATCAAATGACATTCATAGGACAATCATGGAATAGTCTTTGGGCAGTCATAGAATAGTCATGTGACAATCAATGGGCAGTCGCAGAACTGTCATATGACAATCAAAGAGCAGTCATAGAAAAATTATGGAATAATCTTTGGGATATTACAGAACAATCGTATGATAATTATAGGACAGTCATAGGAAAATATTGAAATAACCGTTGGGTAGTCACAGAACAATCATATAACAATCATAGGACAAACGTGGAATAATCATTGGGAATTCACAGAGCAATCTTATGACAATCGTCGGACAGCCATAAAAAGTCATGGAATCGTCATTGGGCAGTCACATAGCAATCATTTCACAGTCATAAGCAAGCCATAGGACAGGCATAGGACAATATAGGACAACACAAGAACAATCACAGGATAGTCAAATCACAATCCCATTACAATGGTAAAACAGTTATAAGACATTTGTGAAGCAATCATTGGATGATCAATGCAGTATCATCGCAGTACAGGAATGTCATATTTTATGACATTCACTATGACACTTACAGAGCAAGTACAAAACAAACATATGTCAATCATATGACAAACATGGGACAATCATAAGTCATATATACGACAATCGAATAACAATCACAGAAGATCAGTCAAGTGAGAGTAATATGACAATCACGTTAAAATTACATTAAAGCACAATCACAGGACAATCTTTCTACATCTCTCTCTCCAACACACACACACACACAATATATATATATATATATATATATATATATATATATACATATATATACACATATATGTATGGCACAACACCAGCAAGGTAGCAACATTAAAATTACTGAGGACATTTATCTTCCCGATAGCAACATTTGGTTGGTACAGACATACATGTCATGGACAAACTCGCAAACAGCAAGGAAGAAAACTAATTCATTCTGAAGAAAATGTCACAGAAAAACTCAAGATAACTTGGATATTGAAACAAAGAAATGAAGACATATTTTTAAAAAATAAACATTAAAATGAATTTGCTTATAAACACCAATCTACTGAGGAAATTTAAATGCTATTGTCACGTAAAAAGACAGCGGACTGGAAAGAACAATAATGGAAGGCGTGGTTCCTGGGCGACGCATCAGGGGCAGACCAAGAAGTAGATGGTTTCAAGACATCAAGGAGACCTTGAACATGACAACAGAAGAAATGGGAGATCTGGCTAGAGACACAGATTCTTTTAGACAGGCTGTGGTGACTGTAACGTTCTGTGGAGATCTGGCTAGAGACACAGATTCTTTTAGACAGGCTGTGGTGACTGTAACGTTCTGCGACGGATATACGACTTGATGATGATGTCTATATGTTCTTTAGTTTCCAGTTCTGACATTCAGTTACTGTAAAATGGACATGTTTGTTCTTTTTTCTTGTTCATCTCTTTAGTTTGAAGTTACACAACCCCATTTTTGTGATCATCAAGTTTCATAAATTAGTTCTAGATGTTTTGATGTTGATGAATAGACGACTATACTGCACTCCGGACTGACCCATAGGAGTTATACTTCCCTTAGCAGACAAGATAGGGTATTCTTCCATATCTGACTACAATTTGGGACGTCGGACTAAATAAACTCAAAGAAAACATTGGACAGTTTAAGGCGCTGGTGACATCTCCATACAGCTTGTCCCATGTATGGTACTGAAGATAGCCACAAGAGCACTCCTATTGTTGGCCGGCCGGACCCTGTCCACCCAGGGAACCCTGAACTATGTGTTGTTTCATTTTGATTCTATCTATTTTTTTCCGAGTTCAACATGATGTTGGCAATTTGTCTTGTCCCTGCACTTTGACCTGTCCAGCTTGTGTGATCACTCTAGTAGCATTGCTATTACTGGGAGAGCTATTTAGGTTATAGGTCACACAGACTTCTCTAATCTCTTCACAATGGAGACACATCAGAGTAACCAAGGTCTACAGATGCTCTACTGATAGAATGTTGATACATCAGAGCAACAGAGTTGTACAGATGCCCCACTGATAGAATGTTGATATATCAGAGCAACAAAGTTCTACAGATGCTCCACTGATAGAATTTTGATACATCAGAGCAACAAAGTTCTACAGATGCTCCACTGATAGAATGTTGATATATCAGAGCAACAAAGTTCTACATATACTCTACTGATAGAATGTTGATACATCAGAGCAACCAAGGTCTACAGATGCTCTACTGATAGAATGTTGATATATCAGAGCAACCAAGGTTTACAGATGCTCTACTGATAGAATGTTGATACATCAGAGCAACCAAGGTCTACAGATGCCCCACTGATAGAATGTTGATACATCAGAGCAACCAAGGTCTACAGATGCTCTACTGATAGAATGTTGATATATCAGAGCAACAAAGTTCTACAGATGCTCCACTGATAGAATGTTGATACATCAGAGCAACAAAGTTCTACAGATGCTCCACTGATATAATGTTGATACATCAGAGCAACAAAGTTCTACATATACTCTACTGATAGAATGTTGATACATCAGAGCAACAAAGTTCTACATATACTCTACTGATAGAATGTTGATACATCAGAGCAACCAAGGTCTACAGATGCCCCACTGATAGAATGTTGATACATCAGAGCAACAAAGTTCTACATATGCTCCACTGATAGAATGTTGATACATCAGAGCAACAAAGTTCTACATATGCTCTACTGTTAGAATGTTGATATATCAGAGCAACAAAGTTCTACAGATGCTCCACTGATAGAATGCTGATACATCAGAGTAACAAAGTTCTACAGATGCTCCACTGTTAGAATGTTGATATATCAGAGCAACAAAGTTCTACAGATGCTCCACTGATAGAATGCTGATATATCAGAGCAAGAAAGTTCTACAGAAGCAGTAATAGTAATAGTAATATTAATAACAAACAATAATTAAAAAAAACAAGAATGAATAAACTGGCCCCAATAAAAGAAAAAAAAATACAAATAAGAAACATAAAGGAGACAAATATTACAGGGAAACGCAAAATATAGCACACTGAAAATAGAACACAGCATCTTTAAAATGAACGAAGAAAATCCTGGGTCTCTAATCTATATTCTGTAACTATAATTTTAAAGGGCGATTTCACTATAGGGCCTTCATAACAAATATGTCACTCAGTGCTCTTTCTAATAAAAATGTTTGTAGGTGGACAATTTTCTATGAAACATTTCAGTCCAGGCCTAAAGTTATATTTTTCCTGTTTTTTCTTTAACTAGTGCGGTTTTGGAGTTCATTCAGTCTTTAGGTAACCAGAGATTTTCTGTATAACAGAAGAGCGACCTTTGTAGTGATGTCAGCATCACAGATACATGTGTAGATCTTTCTTTAAACAAATTGGACAGTAGCACTAGATTTCCTACACACACAAAACTCAACCAGTGTCGTTTATCTATTTTGCAATTCGCATAAACCAAGTGTTCTTGTCCCCTTCTTTGAAACTTTGAGAGCCCATGATCAATGTACACTTTGAGAATCGTCCTTGTCCTACAAGTCACCTTCACACCTCGATTGATGGGATATCTGTAGCCACCAATCGCTGGTGGCTGATGGGGATCGATTCGAAATGGGCGTCGCTGGTTTCAGATGGGAGGCTCCACCCTCGAAATCTGATCTGAACTTTCAGACAATCTCAGACTGAATTCGTCTCTCGGTGAGGAGACAGGTTCTTGGCTGAGTCTTGAATCTTTTGGAGATCTTTTCTTGAACATTTTCATAGAAGTCTTTAGTCGCGGGCCGACATGCTGTCAGTGGTCCACTAGCGTCTTGTAGGTTTAGCAATTTAAGTTATTCATCAAGTTTGTGGTCCGTGGCAAAGCGTGCTAAAAGGCTGGCTCATAATATCTGTCTTTGCTACACTGTTAGTCGCCAGGTTATATTTGGGTTATCTCTTGCTTTGTCTTCCTTTCATAGACCACAACATTCACCTCGTGTGAGGGTTGTTCTATCTTCTTGATCATAGCTATCTTGTTCTATCTTCTTGATCATAGCTATCTTGTTCTATCTTCTTGATCATAGCTATCTTGTTCTATCTTCTTGATCATAGCTATCTTGTTCTATCTTCTTGATCATAGCTATCTTGTTCTATCTTCTTGATCATAGCTATCTTGTTCTATCTTCTTGATCATAGCTGTTGAGCTTCATGTTTTGGAAGTTGAATTTTGGGGCCTAAATATTTTCGGAAACTCTCTGGCATGTTGTGTGAAAAGATGGCAGTCTTGGTGTAGGACAACCAGTCGTGATCCAATTGTTACTTGGGTTGTCTTCTGTGAATTGACATTTAGTGTATGGACTTTGATCAATGTTGAATGTATACAGAAAATTCCACGGGCTGTACATATTTTATTCTGAGTCTCTATGTAGAGCTCATCTCTTTTTTTTTTAAATATTTGTTGGTGCAAAGGTATGAGATATGAAGCGTTTGTTTCCTGGTATCAAGATATGAGATATGTAGCGTTTGTTTCCTGGTATCAAGATATGAGATATGTAGCGTTTGTTTCCTGGTATCAAGATATGAGATATGTAGCGTTTGTTTCCTGGTATCAAGATATGAGATATGTAGCGTTTGTTTCCTGGTATCAAGATATGAGATATGTAGCGTTTGTTTCCTGGTATCAAGATATGATATATATAGCGTTTGTTTCCTGGTATCAAGATATGAGATATGTAGCGTTTGTTTCCTGGTATCAAGATATGAGATATGTAGCGTTTGTTTCCTGGTATCAAGATATGATATATATATAGCGTTTGTTTACTAGTATCAAGATATGAGCTATGTAGCGTTTGTTTCCTGGTATCAAGATATGAGCTATGTAGCGTTTGTTTCCTGGTATCAAGATATGATATATATAGCGTTTGTTTACTGGTATCAAGATATGATATATGTAGCGTTTGTTTACTGGTATCAAGATATGATATATGTAGCGTTTATTTACTGGTATCAAGATATGATATATGTAGCGTTTGTTTACTGGTATTCAAGATAGGATATATGTAGCGTTTGTTTACTGGTATTCAAGATAGGATATATGTAGCGTTTGTTTACTGGTATTCAAGATAGGATATATGTAGCGTTTGTTTACTGGTATCAAGTTATGATATATGTAGCGTTTGTTTACTGGTATCAAGATATGATATATGTAGTGTTTGTTTACTGGTATTCAAGATATGATATATGTAGCGTTTGTTTACTGGTATCAAGATATGATATATGTAGTGTTTGTTTACTGGTATCAAGATCTAAAACATTTTTAGCACTTGTCTTTTTTGAAGCGGAAGAATGGAGATCTGTAATATTTTTAGCATTAGTCTTTTTCCAACGGGAGAATGGAGATCTGTAACATTTTAACACTTGTCTTTCGCATATGGGAGGATGGATATCTGTAACATTTCGTTCTAGCCTCTCTATTTTTGATATCGTTCTTCTCTCTTATTTTGCTATCGTGTTTGTTATCGTTCTTGTCTCTCTATTTTTATGGATGTTCTTGTCTTTTGTGGACATTCTTGTCTCTCTGATTTTGTGGATGTTCTTGTTTCCCCGGTTTTTTTAACGTTCTTGACTCTGTTTTTTTGGACGTTCTTTTCTCTCTTTTTCGTGTGGACATTATTGTCTCTGCGTTTGTGGACGCTCTTGTCTCTCTCTCTCTCTCTCTCTCTCTCTCTCTCTCTCTCTCTCTCTCTCTTTGTTTTTGGAAAAGGGGAGGGGTTTGGGAGGGGGGACTTTCTTCTCTCATTTTATGCAGACACTCCTGTCTCTCTGTTTTTGTGGACACTTTTGTCTCTTTTTTGTGTGAACTTTCTTGTCTCCGTGTTTTAGTTGGTGATTTTGTCTATTCTTTGTGGACGTTGCTTTCTCCCTGTTTTTGTTGTCGTTCTTGTACCTTTTTTTTTTTTTTTTTTTAAATCCTTCTTATCTCTGTTTCTGTGGATTTTCGCTTTGACTGTTTTTTGTGTGGTCGTTATTTTCTCAGTTTTTGTGGGCATTCTTCTCTCTTTTTTTAGTGGACGTTCTTGTCTTTATGTTTTTGTGGACGTTCGTTTCTGACTGTTTTTGTGGGCGTTTTTTTCTCTGTTTTTGCGGACATTCTTGTTTATTTAAAAATTTTTTTTTTTTTTTGGATGGACTCTCTTGTCTCTTTGTTAATGTAAATGTTCTTATCTCCCTGCCTCTGTGGAGGTTCTTGTCATTCTGTTTTTGTGGGCGTTCATAACTCCCTGCTTTTAAGGACGTTCTTGTCTCCCTGTTTTTGTGGACGTGTTTGTCAATCTCTCTCTCTCTCTCTCTCTCTCTCTCTCTCTGTGTACGTTCTTGTCTCTCTATTTTTGTGACGTTCGTTTCTCTTTATTTTTATTAACGTTCTTTTCTGACTGTTTGTGTGGACGTTCTTTACTCCCTGTTCTTTTGGACGTTCTTAACTGTCTGTCTTTTAAACTTTCTGTGTCTCTCTGCTTCGTGGACACTCTCTGTCTTCCTGTTACTAAGGACTTTCTGTGTCTCTCTGTTTCGTGGACACACTCTGTCTTCCTGTTACTAAGGACTTTCTGTGTCTCTCTGTTTCGCGGACACTCTCTGTCTTCCTGTTACTAAGGACTTTCTGTGTCTCTCTGTTTCGCGGACACTCTCTGTCTTCCTGTTACTAAGGACTTTCTGTGTCTCTCTGCTTCGTGGACACTCTCTGTCTTCCTGTTACTAAGGACTTTCTGTGTCTCTCTGTTTCGTGGACACTCTCTGTCTTCCTGTTACTAAGGACTTTCTGTGTCTCTCTGCTTCGTGGACACTCTCTGTCTTCCTGTTACTAAGGACTTTCTGTGTCTCTCTGCTTCGTGGACACTCTCTGTCTTCCTGTTACTAAGGACTTTCTGTGTCTCTCTGCTTCGTGGACACTCTCTGTCTTCCTGTTACTAAGGACTTTCTGTGTCTCTCTGTTTCGCGGACACTCTCTGTCTTCCTGTTACTAAGGACTTTCTGTGTCTCTCTGTTTCGTGGACACTCTCTGTCTTCCTGTTACTAAGGCTTTCTGTGTCTCTCTGTTTCGCAGACACTCTCTGTCTTCCTGTTACTAAGGACTTTCTGTTCTCTCTGTTTCGTGTTCTTACTGTGTTTCTCTGTTTTTCTAAACGTGCTGTATTTCTCTGTTTTTGTGGACCTTCTGTGCCTCTTTACTTGTCGATACTTTATGCTTCTCTATTTTATTGAATTGCTGTGTTTCTCTTATTTTTTTGGTAGACCTTTTGTATCTTTTTGCTTTTGTGGAGTTCTGTGACTTTCTGTATATGTTCAGTTTTGTGTCACTTTGTTTTTGTAAAGTTCTGTGCCAAATTTCTTTTTGTGGAGTTCTTTCTTTCTATTTTTGTGTACTTTTTTGTGTGTCTTTCTTTTCTTATCGACCTTTCGTGTCTCTCTGTTTTTGTAAATGTTCTGTGTCTCCCTTTGCTTTTCTTTACGTTTTGTGTGTCACCCTTTGTTTTTTAGATGTGCTGTGTGTCTCCTATTTTTGTGATCGTTCTTTGTGTCTCACTCTGCTTTTCTTAACTTTCTGTGTGCCTCCCTCTTTTTTGTGGCCTATCTGTGTGTCTCCCTCTTTTTTGTGTGACTTTTCTGTGTGCCTCCCTCTTTGTTGTGTGGCTTTTCTGTGTGTCTCACCTACTTTTGTGGCCTTTCTATGTGTCTCCCTCTTTGTTGTGTGGCTTTTCTGTGTGCCTCCCTCTTTGTTGTGTGGCTTTTCTGTGTGTCTCACCTACTTTTGTGGCCTTTCTGTGTGTCTCCCTCTTTTTTGTGTGACTTTTCTGTGTGCCTCCCTCTTTGTTGTGTGGCTTTTCTGTGTGTCTCACCTACTTTTGTGGCCTTTCTATGTGTCTCCCTCTTTGTTGTGTGGCTTTTCTGTGTGTCTCACCTACTTTTGTGACCTTTCTATGTGTCTCCCTCTTTGTTGTGTGGCTTTTCTGTGTATCTCACCTACTTTTGTGGCCTTTCTGTGTCTCCCTCTGTTTTTGTGGCCGTTCTGTGTGCCTCCCTCTGTTTTTGTGGCCGTTCTGTCTGACTCTCTTATTTTGTTGCTGTTCTGTCTGACTCTCTCTTATTTTGTTGCTGTTCTGTGTGTTTCCTTTTACTTTTGTGGAGGTTCTGTGTGTTTACCTCTGTTTTTGTGTTGCCTTTCTGTGTGTCTCCCTCTATTTTTGTGGCCTTTCTCTGTATCACCCTCTGTTTTTGTGTTATTTCAGTGTGTTTCCCTCTATTTTTGATGACTTTATGTGTGTCTCCCTCTATTTGTATGGACGTTCTGTGTGCCCCCTCTATTTTTGCGAATGTTATGTGTGTTAAGTTATATTTGTGCGGCCATTCTATGTCTCCCTCTGTTTTTGTGGCTGTTCTGTGTTTCCCTCTGTTTTTGTGGCCGTTTTGTGTGTGTCTCTCTCTCTCTGCTTTTGTTGCCGTTCTGCATGTGTCTCTTTGATTTTGTGGCCGTTCTGTGTGTGTCTCTCTGTTTTTGTGGCCGTTTTGTGTGTGTCTCTCTCTCTCTGCTTTTGTTGCCGTTCTGCATGTGTCTCTTTGCTTTTGTGGCCGTTCTGTGTGTGTCTCTCTGTTTTTGTGGCCGTTTTGTGTGTGTCTCTCTGTTTTTGTGGCCGTTCTGTGTGTGTCTCTTTATTTTTGTGGCCGTTTTGTGTGTGTGTCTCTCTCTCTGCTTTTGTTGCCGTTCTGCATATGTCTCTTTGCTTTTGTGGCCGTTCTGCATGTGTCTGTTTGTTTTTGTGGCCGTTTTGTGTGTGTGTCTCTCTCTCTCTGCTTTTGTGGCCGTTCTGTGTGTGTCTCTTTGCTTTTGTTGCCGTTCTGTGTGTGTCTCGCTGCTTTTGTTGCCGTTCTGTGTGTGTCTCTCTGCTTTTGTTGCCGTTCTGTGTGTGTCTCTCTGCTTTTGTGGCCGTTCTGCGTGTCTCGCTGCTTTTGTGGCCGTTCTGTGTGTGTCTCTCTGCTTTTGTTGCCGTTCTGTGTGTGTCTCTCTGCTTTTGTTGCCGTTCTCTGTGTGTCTCTCTGCTTTTGTTGCCGTTCTGTGTGTGTCTCTCTGCTTTTGTGGCCGTTCTGCGTGTCTCGCTGCTTTTGTTGCCGTTCTGTGTGTCTCTCTGCTTTTGTTGCCGTTCTGTGTGTGTCTCTGCTTTTGTTGCCGTTCTGTGTGTGTCTCTGCTTTTGTGGCCGTTCTGTGTGTGTCTCTTTGCTTTTGTTGCCGTTCTGTGTGTGTCTCTCTGCTTTTGTGGCCGTTCTGTGTGTGTCTCTCTGCTTTTGTGGCCGTTCTGTGTGTGTCTCTCTGCTTTTGTTGCCGTTCTGTGTCTCTCTGCTTTTGTTGCCGTTCTCTGTGTGTCTCTCTGCTTTTGTTGCCGTTCTGCGTGTCTCTCTGCTTTTGTGGCCGTTCTGTGTGTGTCTCTCTGCTTTTGTTGCCGTTCTCTGTGTGTCTCTCTGCTTTTGTTGCCGTTCTGCGTGTCTCTCTGCTTTTGTTGCCGTTCTGTGTGTGTCTCTCTGCTTTTGTTGCTGTTCTGCGTGTCTCTCTGCTTTTGTTGCCGTTCTGCGTGTGTCTCTCTCTGTTTTTGTTGCCGTTCTGCGTGTCTCTCTGCTTTTGTTGCCGTTCTGTGTGTGTCTCTCTGCTTTTGTTGCTGTTCTGTGTGTGTCTCTCTGCTTTTGTTGCTGTTCTGCGTGTCTCTCTGCTTTTGTTGCCGTTCTGCGTGTGTCTCTCTCTGTTTTTGTTGCCGTTCTGCGTGTCTCTCTCTGCTTTTGTTGCCGTTCCGTGTGTCTCTCTCTGCTTTTGTTGCCGTTCTGCGTGTGTCTCTCTGCTTTTGTTGCCGTTCTGCGTGTCTCTCTCTGCTTTTGTTGCCGTTCTGCGTGTCTCTCTCTGCTTTTGTTGCCGTTCTGTGTGTGTCTCTCTGCTTTTGTGGCCGTTCTGTGTCTCTCTGCTTTTGTGGCCGTTCTGTGTGTGTCTCTCTGCTTTTGTGGCCGTTCTGCGTGTCTCTCTCTGCTTTTGTTGCCGTTCTGTGTGTGTCTCTCTGCTTTTGTTGCCGTTCTGTGTGTGTCTCTCTGCTTTTGTGGCCGTTCTGTGTGTCTCTCTGCTTTTGTTGCCGCTCTGTGTGTCTCTCTGCTTTTGTTGCCGTTCTGTGTGTGTCTCTCTGCTTTTGTTGCCGTTCTGTGTCTCTCTGCTTTTGTTGCCGTTCTGTGTGTGTCTCTCTGCTTTTGTTGCCGTTCTGTGTCTCTCTGCTTTTGTTGCCGTTCTGTGTGTGTCTCTCTGCTTTTGTTGCCGTTCTGTGTCTCTCTGCTTTTGTTGCCATTCTGTGTGTGTCTCTCTGCTTTTGTTGCCGTTCTGTGTCTCTCTGCTTTTGTTGCCGTTCTGTGTGTGTCTCTGCTTTTGTTGCCGTTCTGTGTGTGTCTCTGCTTTTGTTGCCGTTCTGTGTGTGTCTCTGCTTTTGTTGCCGTTCTGTGTCTCTCTGCTTTTGTTGCCGTTCTGTGTGTCTCTGCTTTTGTTGCCGTTCTGTGTGTGTCTCTCTGCTTTTGTGGCCGTTCTGTGTGTCTCTCTGCTTTTGTTGCCGTTCTGTGTGTGTCTCTCTGCTTTTGTTGCCGTTCTGTGTGTGTCTCTCTGCTTTTGTGGCCGTTCTGTGTGTCTCTCTGCTTTTGTTGCCGCTCTGTGTGTCTCTCTGCTTTTGTTGCCGTTCTGTGTGTGTCTCTCTGCTTTTGTTGCCGTTCTGTGTCTCTCTGCTTTTGTTGCCGTTCTGTGTGTGTCTCTCTGCTTTTGTTGCCGTTCTGTGTCTCTCTGCTTTTGTTGCCGTTCTGTGTGTGTCTCTCTGCTTTTGTTGCCGTTCTGTGTCTCTCTGCTTTTGTTGCCATTCTGTGTGTGTCTCTCTGCTTTTGTTGCCGTTCTGTGTCTCTCTGCTTTTGTTGCCGTTCTGTGTGTGTCTCTGCTTTTGTTGCCGTTCTGTGTGTGTCTCTGCTTTTGTTGCCGTTCTGTGTGTGTCTCTGCTTTTGTTGCCGTTCTGTGTCTCTCTGCTTTTGTTGCCGTTCTGTGTGTCTCTGCTTTTGTTGCCGTTCTGTGTGTGTCTCTCTGCTTTTGTGGCCGTTCTGTGTCTCTCTGCTTTTGTTGCCGTTCTGTGTCTCTCTGCTTTTGTGGCCGTTCTGTGTGTCTCTCTACTTTTGTGGCCGTTCTGTGTGTCTCTCTACTTTTGTTGCCGCTCTGTGTGTCTGTCTACTTTTGTGGCCGTTCTGTGTGTCTCGCTGCTTTTGTGGCCGTTCTGTGTGTCTCGCTGCTTTTGTGGCCGTTCTGTGTGTCTCTCTACTTTTGTGGCCGTTCTGTGTGTGTCTCGCTGCTTTTGTGGCCGTTCTGTGTGTGTCTCGCGGCTTTTGTGGCCGCTCTGTGTGTCTCTCTACTTTTGTGGCCGTTCTGTGCGTGTCTCATGCTTTTGTGGCCGTTCTGCGTGTGTCTCTCTGCTTTTGTGGCCTTTCTGTGCGTGTCTCGCTGCTTTTGTGGCCGTTCTGTGTGTGTCTCTCTGCTTTTGTGGCCGTTCTGCGTGTCTCGCTGCTTTTGTGGCCGCTCTGTGTGTCTCTCTGCTTTTGTGGCCGTTCTTTGTGTGTCTCGATGCTTTTGTGGCCGCTCTGTGTGTCTCTCTGCTTTTGTGGATGTTCTGTGTGTGTCTCGCTGCTTTTGTGGCCGCTCTGTGTGTCTCTCTGCTTTTGTGGCCGTTCTGTGTGTGTCTCGCTGCTTTTGTGGCCGCTCTGTGTGTCTCTCTGCTTTTGTGGATGTTCTGTGTGTGTCTCGCTGCTTTTGTGGCCGCTCTGTGTGTCTCTCTGCTTTTGTGGACGTTCTGTGTGTGTCTCTCTACTTTTGTGGCCGTTCTGTGCGTGTCTCTCTACTTTTGTGGCCGTTCTGTGTGTGTCTCTCTGCTTTTGTGGCCGTTCTGTGTGTGTCTCTCTGCTTTTGTGGCCGCTCTGTGCGTGTCTCGCTGCTTTTGTGGCCGCTCTGTGTGTGTCTCTCTGCTTTTGTGGCCGTTCTGTGCGTGTCTCTCTGCTTTTGTGGATGTTCTGTGTGTGTCTCTCTACTTTTGTGGCCGCTCTGTGCGTGTCTCTCTGCTTTTGTGGATGTTCTGTGTGTGTCTCTCTACTTTTGTGGCCGCTCTGTGCGTGTCTCTCTGCTTTTGTGGCCGTTCTGTGTGTATCTCTCTGCTTTTGTGGCCGTTCTGTGTGTATCTCTCTGCTTTTGTGGCCGTTCTGTGTGTGTCTCTCTGCTTTTGTGGCCGTTCTGTGTGTGTCTCGCTGCTTTTGTTGCCGTTCTGCGTGTCTCTCTGCTTTTGTTGCCGTTCTGTGTGGGTCTCTCTGCTTTTGTGACCGTTTTGTGTTTCCCTCTATTTTTATGGCCGTTTTGTGTGTGTCTCTCTCTATTTTTGTGGCCGTTTTGTGTGTGTCTCTCTCTGTGCTTTTGTGGCCGTTCTGCGTGTGTCTCTGCTTTTGTTGCCGTTCTGCGTGTGTCTCTCTGCTTTTGTTGCCGTTCTTTTGTCTCTCTTTGTGCTTTTATGGCCGTTCTGCGTGTGTCTCTCTGCTTTTGTTGGCGTTCTGTGTGTCTCTCTGCTTTTGTTGCCGTTCTGTTTGTGTCTCTCTGCTTTTGTTGCCATTCTGTGTGTGTCTCTCTGCTTTTGTTGCCGTTCTGCGTGTTTCTCTGCTTTTGTTGCCGTTCTGCGTGTGTCTCTCTCTGTTTTTTTTGCCGTTCTGCGTGTGTCTCTCTCTGTTTTTGTTGCCGTTCTGCGTGTGTCTCTCTCTGTTTTTGTTGTCGTTCTGCGTGTGTCTCTCTCTGTTTTTGTTGCCGTTCTGCGTGTGTCTTTCTCTATTTTTGTGGCCGTTTTGTGTGTGTCTCTCTCTATTTTTGTGGCCGTTTTGTGTGTGTCTCTCTCTATTTTTGTGGCCGTTCTGTGTGTCTCTCTCTATTTTTTGGCCGTTTTGTGTGTGTCTCTCTCTATTTTTGTGGCCGTTCTGTGTGTGTCTCTCTATTTTTGTGGCCGTTTTGTGTGTGTCTCTCTCTGCTTTTGAGGTCGTTCTGTGTGTGTCTCTCTGTTTTTTTTGGCCGTTTTGTGTGTTTGTGTCTCTCTCTCTCTCTCTGTTTTTAACGCTTTTCTGTCTGTTTCTCTCTTTGTTTTTCTGGCCGTTCTGTGTGCTTCCCTTTATTTTAATGGAGGTTTTGTGTGTCTTCCTCTGGTTTTTTTTTTTTGCAGTTCTGTATGTCTCCCTTTTTTTGTGACCGCTTTCTGTGTCTCCCTATATTTATATGGCCTTTCTGTGTATCTCCGTCTATTTTTGTGGCCTTTCTCTCTGATTTTGTGGTCGTTCCGTGTACTTCCCTCTATTTCTGTGACCGTTCTTTGTGTCTCTCTCTGTTTTTTTTGTGTGTGGCCATTCTGTGTCTCCCTTTATTTTTGTAGACGTTTTGTGTAACCAGTTATATTTTTGTTGCCGTTCTGTGTGTTCTCCCTCTATTTTTGTAGACATTCTGTTTGCTTCAGTCTGTTTTTGTGGCCGTTCTACCTGTTCCTCTCTGTTTTGTCTTGGCCGTTCTGTGTCTCCTTTTATTTTTGTTGACGCTCTGTGTGCCTCCTCCTATTTTTCTGGCCGATCTGTGTGTCTCCCACTATTTTGTGGCCTCTATGTGTGTCTCCCTCTGTTTTTTGTGGCCATTTTGTGTGTCTCCCTATATTTTTGGAGACGTTCATAAAGTGACGGGAGATAGCATGAGGTGATCTGAAGTGAGATAGGATGAGGTGAAGCGAGGTGAGATATGATAAGGTGCTGTGATGTGAGATAGGATGAGGTGATGTGAGGTGAGATAAAATGAGGTGAAATAAAGGTGAGATAGGATGACGTGAGGCGAGATACAATAGGATGAGAGGATGTAAGGTGAGATAGTATGAGGTGAGGTGAGATAAGATGAGGTGATGTAAGGTGAAATAAGATAGGGATGAGGTGATGTAAGTGAAATAAGATAGGATTAGGTGATGTAAGGTGAAATAAGATAGGGATGAGGTGATGTAAGGTGAGATAAGATAGGATGAGGTGATGTAAGGTGAGACATGATGAGGTGATAAGAGGTGAGATGGGCTGAGCTGATGTGGGGTTAGATAAGATGAGGTGATGTAAGGTGAAATAAGATAGGGATGAGGTGATGTAAGGTGAAATAAAATAGGATTAGGTGATGTAAGGTGAAATAAGAAAGGAATGAGGTGATGTAAGGTGAAATAAGATAGGGATGTGGTGATGTAAGGTGAAATACGATAGAGATGAGGTGATGTCATGGTGAAATAAGATAGGGATGAGGCGATGTAAGGTGGGATAGGATAGGGTGATGTGTTGTGAGATAGGATGAGGTGATGTGTTGTGAGATAGGATGAGGTGATGTGTTGTGAGATAGGATGAGGTGATGTAAGGTGAAATAAGATAGGGATGAGGTGATGTAAGGTGAAATAAGAAAGGATGAGGTGATGTAATGTGAGATAGGGATGAGGTGATGTATAGTGAAATAAGATAGGATGAGGTGATGTAAGGTGAGATAGGATGAGGTAACGTGAGGTAAGATAGGATGAGGTGATGTGAGATGAGATAGGAAGTGGTGATGGGGTGAGATAAGAAGAGGTGAGGTGAGATAAGAAGAGGTGAGGTGAGATAATATATGATGAGGTGATGTGAGGTGAGATAGGATGAGGTGAGATAAAAATTAGGGGTGATATGAGGTGAGATAGGATGAGGTGATGTGAGGTGAAATAGGATGAAGTGATGTCAGATGATATAGGATGAGGTGATATGAGATGAGATAGGATGATGTGATATTGTGTAAGATAGGAGATATGATGTGAAGTGAGATAGAATGAGGTGATATGAGATACGATAGGATGAGGTGATATGAGGTCAGATAAGATGAGGTTGTATGTGATAGGATAGGATGGGGTGATATGAGGTGAGATAGGATGAGGTGATGTGAGGTGAGATATGATGAGGTGATGTGGGGTGAGATTGGATTAGGTGATGTGAGATGTGACATGATGAGGTGACATGATGAGGTGACATGATGAGGTGATGTGAGATGAGACATGATGAGGTGATGTGAGGTGAAATAGAATGAGGTGATGTGAGGTGAGATAGGATTAGGTGATGCGAGGTGAGATATGATGTGGTGATATGATGTGAGATAGGATAAGGGGATGTGGGGTGAGATAGTATGAGGTGAGGTGAGATAAGATAGGATGATGTGATTTGAGGTGAGATAAGATAGGATGAGGTGATGTGAGACAAAACGAGATGGGATGAGGTGATGTGAGACAAAACGAGATGAAATGAGGCGAGTTTCATCTTTGGTTGGTTCTTTGGTTATGGAAGGCCCCGGTATCACTGCAAACGAATTCAAATCCATAATTGCTCAGCCGCCCGTGCCAGTGGAATCATTCGAATTACTAACTCATATCCCAAACAAAGAAAGGTAGCTGTAGTCCACATCATAGCAGTCTCAGCACACGCCAAAAGACATAATGAGAAACCGCACAGAAAGTGAACACAGCCAACTGTTCCCTGCCATATGATATCCTCATTCATTTTAAACAATTGGAATATCGAAACATGATCAAAACGGATGAAACACACAACTCATGGTGTGCATAGAGCACCTAACTCAGTAGCTCCTGCAACAAGCCGGACTTGGAATATGGGAAAACTGCAACAAGGAACACTTTCATACATAGCCTTCAATGGTTCCTGCCGCCTATCCATGATATTGACCGGAAGTTCACGTACTCCTGAAAATGATGATCGTCATATTTTTTTTAATGCAGTGCTTGATGATGTTAAGACATCGTTTTTGACTCCAATTCCGAACATATATAACACAGTCGTCGGATTATCCCCGTCGCGCCTGCTGAAGTCGGATGTGTTGGACCGAAAGGCGCAAACATAACAGTTATACTGCAAACCACAACACAACGCAGACACGTCCACTTAACGTCCTTTTAAGGGCGGTTGACGAAGAGGAATTCTACAGTCTAGGAATACTCTAGAATACTTTATCATCGGGCGAACGTAAGCAAGCATCTCCGTCGCACATCAAACAACAAACCGTAAGATTAGCGTATGGCCGGTCTAAGGATATACGATGAGCCATTATGAAGCACACACAAAACAATGGCTGCGCCCGTACATTCCTGATTACTCTAGTGAATGCAGCCTACAACGAACGAAACGCGGTGCAACTTCCCTAACGAGATAAAACTTCGGCTGACTTGACGGAGCAATCGAGGTTGTATGTAATAGGATAGGATGAGGTGAGATAGAATGAGGTGATGTGAGGTAAGATATGATGAGGTGATGTGGGGTGAGATTGGATTAGGTGATGTGAGGTGATAAATGAAGAGGTGATGTGATGTGAGATAGGTTGAGGTGAGATCTAGAGGTTCATCTTATCTTGACGGAATCAGTTATATAATCTGGCTCCTAAAGCTTCCGTCAAATGGTCATTGTGGTGATAATGGCGATGTTGTTATGAAGCTAATTAGTTTATGTAAGTAGGCGGCTTAGTCCGTTTCTAAATTATTCCATGTTTTGTAATCCCCAAGTGTTTATCAACATAACAGCCCACATGGTGTTGTGAAGGCTCAGGCTTTAACTTTTATTGAGATCAATCATTTCTTCAACATAATCAAATGTTGAGATCAATCATTTCTTCAACATAATCAAATGTTGAGATCGATCATTTCTTCAACATAATCAAATGTTGAGATCAATAATTTCTTCAACACAATCAAATGTTGAGATCAGTTATTTATTCGTCACAATCAAATGTTGAGATCAATCATTTCTTCAACACAATCAAATGTTGAGATCAATCATTTCTTCAACATAATCAAATATTGAGATCAGTTATTCATTCGTCACAATCAAATGTTGAGATCAATCATTCCTTCAACACAACCAAATGTTGAGATCAATCACTCGCTCAGTCATCGGTCACCAGTTGAGTGACAGAAATTTAATGTTAACCACGTGATATGACTTATTACTTAACTGGCGTCACTATCAACTGCTGAGGCACATCAGTCATTGCCCACTTCTTTCAAATGTTGAATAACGAGTTGAACTAACATAGAAATGTTGAAAAATACTCACCGTCATTAACATCATTGAGAGACAAAATTCACAATCTTCAAGAGTTGAGATTTAAGATACACTGTTTACAATTTGTATTATGTGCTAAGAATCAAAAGTCACTCATTATCACTAGAAATGCTGAGAAACAAAATTGTAATCATTCTGTTTTTTCTAATCCTTCGTGTACTCTTTATTGTACTTCGCTACAAGGTGTTTTCCACTTTGAGACCCAGTGAGTGTAGCTTCAACACACGTTTGGTGGGCACTAAGCAAGATTCACTCATCACAAACAGGGCCAGTCGGCCCAGACAAAAACACAAGATTCATTATCATTAACAGGGACAGCCGGCGTAGAAAAAAACACAAGATTCATTCATCATTAACAATGTCGGTTGCAAAATAAATAAAAGATTCACTCATGACTAACAATTGTTGAGAAACTAGATTGGCCCGTCACTATCAAATGTTGAGAAAGGAAAGATTCACTCATGACTAACAATTGTTGAGAAAATAGATTTGCTCGTCATTATCAAATGTTCAGAAAGGAAAGACTCAATCATGACTAACAATGGTTGAAAAACTAGATTTGCTCTTCACTATCAAATGTTGAGAAAGGAAAGACTCAATCATAACTAACAATGGTTGAGAAACTAGACTGGCCCGTCACTATCAAATGTTGAGAAAGGAAAGACTCACTCATGACTAACAATTGTTGAGAAACTAGATTTGCTCGTCATTATCAAATGTTGAGAAAGGAAAGACTCACTCATGACTAACAATTGTTGAGAAACTAGATTTGCTCGTCACTATCAAATGTTGAGAAAGGAAAGACTCACGCATGACTAACAATTGTTGAGAAACTAGATTTGATCGTCATTATCAAATGTTGAAAAAGGAAAGACTCACGCATGACTAACAATTGTTAAGAGACCAGATTGGCCCGTCACTATCACATGTTGAGAAAGGAAAGACTCACGCATGACTAACAATTGTTGAGAGACCAGATTGGCCCGCCACTATCAAATGTTGGGAAAGGAAAGACTCACGCATGACTAACAATTGTTGAAAAACTATATTGGCCCGCCACTATCAAATGTTGAGAAAGGAAAGACTCACTCATAACCAACAATTGTTGAGAAACTAGATTTGCTCGTCACTATCAAATGTTGAGAAAGGAAAGACTCACTCGTGACTAACAATTGTTGAGAAACTAAATTTGCTCGTCACTATCAAATGTTGAGAAAGGAAAGACTCACTCATAACTAACAATTGTTGAGAAACTAAATTTGCTCGTCACTATCAAATGTTGAGAAAGGAAAGACTCACTCGTGACTAACAATTGTTGAGAAAATAGATTTGCTCGTCACTATCAAATGTTGAGAAAGGAAAGACTCACTCATGACTAACTATTGTTGAAAGACTAGATTGGCCCGTCATTATCAAATGTTGGGAAAGGAAAGACTCACTCATGACTAACTATTGTTGAGAGACCAGATTGGGCCGTCACTATTAAATGTTGGAAAAGAGAAGATTCACGCAACATCACTGGCAAATGTTGAGTGTTTTATTTTCTAATAATAAAATATATATGTGCCTTGCTTTCATGTAGATATTAAAGTCGACTTGGAAATACAACCAAATTAACTCTTTTTCTCATTCATCGGTTGCTGTTTTTTCCTGTAGTTGCAGAGCTTGTACTGTTGCTTGTTGTTTGTTCTTGTAATTGTAGAGTTTGTATTGTTGCTTGTTGTTTGTTCTTGTAATTGTAGAGCTTGTACTGTTGCTTTTTGTTTGCTCTTGTAATTGTAGAGTTTGTATTGTTGCTTGTTGTTTGTTCTTGTAATTGTAGAGCTTGTACTGTTGCTTGTTGTTTGTTCTTGTAATTGTAGAGCTTGTACTGTTGCTTGTTGTTTGCTCTTGTAATTGTAGAGTTTGTATTGTTGCTTGTTGTTTGCTCTTGTAATTGTAGAGTTTGTACTGCTGCTTGTTGTTTGTTCTTGTAATTGTAGAGTTTGTACTGTTGCTTGTTGTTTGTTCTTGTAATTGTAGAGTTTGTACTGCTGCTTGTTGTTTGTTCTTGTAATTGTAGACTTTGTACTGTTGATTGTTACTTGTTCTTGTAATTGTAGAGTTTGTACTGTTGCTTGTTGTTTGTTCTTGTAATTGTAGAGTTTGTACTGTTGCTTGTTGTTTGTTCTTGTAATTGTAGAGCTTGTACTCTTGCTTGTTGTTTGTTCTTGTAATTGTAGAGTTTGTATTGTTGCTTGTTATTTGTTCTTGTAATTGTAAAGTTTGTCCTGTTGATTGTACTTTGTTCTTGTAATTGTAGAGTGTGTAATGTTGCTTGTTGTTTGTTCTTGTAATGGTAGAGTTTATACTGTCGACTGTTGATTTTTTTTGTAATTGTGAAGTTTTTACTGTTGCCTTTTGTTCTAGTAATTGTATAACTTGTGATGGCTCCATTGTTTGTTCTAGTAATTGTATAACTTGTGATGGCTCCATTGTTTGTTCTAGTAATTGTATAACTTGTGATGGCCCCATTGTTTGTTCTAGTAATTGTATAACTTGTGATGGCTCCATTGTTTGTTCTAGTAATTGTATAACTTGTGATGGCTCCATTGTTTGTTCTAGTAATTGTATAACTTGTGATGGCTCCATTGTTTGTTCTAGTAATTGTACAACTTGTGATGGCTCCATTGTTTGTTCTAGTAATTGTACAACTTGTGATGGCTCCTGTTTGTTCTTGTAATTGTACAACTTGTGATGGCTCCTGTTGTTTGTTCTTGTAATTGTACAACTTGTACTGTCAAGATTTTCAGAAGGAAAAGATAAAACGCTGATCAAAATCAGCTCTAGAAGCCACACACAAGTTATAATAAAGTTCCGATTAAATTTAGTAAATCTTAGCAGTCTTTAAACCTTTTGAACAACCAAAAGACTCAATGAATTTTCACTCTGTGGCAGTTCAGCTACCACTTGTTTCTTCCAAACAAAACAGCCGTATATATTCAAATCCATCCTTTTAATTCACTCTAACGTCAGTTCCTGCATTTTTTCTTCTTTTTCTTTCCTTCCTCATTTGCCTTTCAGCGTCAAGAGGAGATATAATTTGTGGTCTTTTACTCTTCTGTCCGCCTCTTCTTCTCTAATGTTTCCTAGTGCTTCTAATATTCCGTCGATCCATCTTTTTCGTGGTCGACCCTTAGGGCTGTTGTTTGTTCTCGCAACGCTTATTGAAGGCTTGTTGTGTTTAATTTTGATCACTCTGCCTTGTCACGTGGCCAAACTATTTTATCTGTTGTTTCTTTATATATTCTATGGCGGGAGTTATTCCTAGATTGTTTCCTCAGTTTTTAATTTCTGGTTTTATCTCCCAGGTTATTTCCTGTCATTCGTCTAACGCATTTAATGTCAGTAGATGTTATTTTACTTATTGTTCTTGCATCTAGAGTCCATTGGTAGCACAACGTTGGGATGAAGATTGTATTGTGAAGTGCCCGTTTTGCCTCCAGAGTTATTTCCTTGTTGGACAATAGTGGTGATAACTGTCCAATGATTTGACAGGCTTTGAAGTATCTTGAGTCTATCTCTGCTGTTTGTGAATTCTCGCTTGTCACCAAACTTCCTATGTATTTAAATTCCTCTACTTGCTTTAGTTGCCTGCCTTCTATAGTTATGTTGATGTTCTGTTTCTCTTTTTGCGATATTCATGACTTATGTTTTGTTGATGTTGATTTTCATCTTGTGTTTTGTGTCTGTGCTATTGAGTTTGCTTAAGTGTTCTTGTAGGTCCTCTATGTGTCCATGTATTAGTGCCTGGTCGTCTGCAAATAAAAGCTCGTTGATCTCCTCTGTCTCTGATGGGTTGGCTAACTTGCATATATAGTCCATGTATGTAATATACCGTAGGGGGATAGTACGCACCCTTGTCTTACACCTGAACTAACTTCCAAATGGTATGTATAGCCTGCTGCTGTTCTGACTGTGCAGGTGCTGTTGATGTACATACATTTAATTAGGTTGGTTAGATGTTGGCTCACTCCATATGTTGTTAGTATTTCCCACAGTTGTTCTCTATTTATTCTGACGCATGCTTTTTCCTGGTCAACGAAAGCTATGTACACATTTTTATTGTGTTCTGTTGTTTTTTCTGCTATCTGTTTTAAGATGAATAGAGCGTCAGTACACCCTCTGTTTTTTTTTCCGAACCCTATTTGAGAATCGCTTAACTGTAGTTCTATTATTGGTCTCAGCCTTTTTTCCACAATTTTGGCGTATCGCTTTCCTACATGTTTGAGAAGAGATATACCTCTATTTTGATTGCAGTCCTGTTACTAAATGATTGAAAATCGTACACATTGTGTGTAGATATGGATCTAAAATGAAAATAAAGTAGAATTGTATGTAAATTTTGAGTAGGAATTATTTGAGAGAGTTTGAAGTGGAAATTTTATTTTTCAATTTTGTGCTTTTTGTTTGTTTACTCATTTACAGAGGACGTTTTGTATGTGAATTTTCTTATGCAAATATATTATACTATTTTAAATAAAAATAGCAGCCATACCCTGAACATTTATATATATATATATATATATATATATATATATATATATTTAAAAAAACTGGACTACAAAGGACAAGAGGTATGGTTCGATCCCAACCGACGGCTTCCGGGTTCACCCAGCCTTTAATGGGTACCGGATTTTTTTTTTCTGGGAAAGTAATGCGGCACGGGCGTAATACCGCCAGACCACATTACCTCAAAAATCATGTGCCGAAGGTCTGTAAAATTTATGGTCACTAACACTTGGCGTGACGGGGGTACTTTACTTTTTCTGACTTATTACACAAAATGTAATATGATTACTGGCAAATACTTCACAGAGTACACGTTGGTTTTATAAAATAGTATACAAAGTATAGCCTTTTTACAAATATTAACACAATATTTAAAATACTGTATGTAAACAATACTTGATTAAAATATTGGCTCAAAATAAATATTTAAAATACTTGTTCAAAATAATTGTTTAAAATACCTGTTTAAAATATTTGTTCAAACTAAATGTTTAAAATAATTGTTTATAATATTTGTTTAAAATAATTGTTTAAAATAAATGTTTAAAATACTTGTTTAAAATATTTGTTCAAAATAAATGCTTAAAATAATTGTTGAAAATAATTGTTTTAAAAAAAGATTACGCCATAGCAGAGGCTAGTCAAATGTCCAAAACAAGTTATGTAAGGATGTTTTACTGAAAACAGCAGTCATCTGTTATGTCCTGTGGAACGATCTCAAATGACTCGTATATTTTTAGATATTTTGAACGACAGAGCGGGCAGTCTTGTCTGTTCGGTAATATTACCTGATGGACATCAAAAGCATCGGGCAGATATCTTTAACCATCTACACGAGATTGCCGGAACAATGGACTTTTATTTATAGAAGTACAAATACGTGGCTATCTAGATTGAGTCATCTGGGAGTGGAGACCGGTATTGCCAGAATAGAGCGCCATAGTCAACATATTTCGATTATTTTGTTTTTGATGTTTCATTACTAGTTAGCTATGTAGGATTAGTTTTATTTATTCACATATCTGTGTGTGTATGTTATTTGTTTGTTCCTGCTGAAGGCCTATTGAGCCGAAACGTCGTTCGAATCTGTGTCGTCTACAAATCACGTAAAGCTTCTAACATACCATTTATTCTTTTTTTTTCAATTTTTTCTCCCCCATTTATCAACCAAGGTTTGTCAACCAACAGAAAACTGTCACATTTAGTCTCTGTGTGCTGATGAACATTTTGAGAAGATCGGTACACCTATGGGTGTGTCCGGAGTGTGGTGTTGATGATCCTAATTTAACATAACATTTTTAAACATCAAATGTAGAGTCCACCCCCGGCTTCTCTCTCACTCTCATTCTTAGTGTGTGAATTTCCATGAAAATGTTGAGTTCTCATGTATATGTGCATGTATGTGTGTTTCCATGTTTGTGTGTTTGCATTTATGTGCATGTATGTGTGTGTGTGTGTGTGTGTGAAAGATACAACAATAATTAAAGCCTTAGTGACCCAGAGGTTAGCGCGCTTGTATGTTGACCATGCGCCTGAGTTTCTGCTTTCAGGTGTAAAGATCTATATATTATGATATCATTTTGAGGTGTAAAGATCTATATTCTGATATCACTTTGAGATGTAAAGATCTATATTCTGATATCACTTTGAGGTGTAAAGATCTATATTCTGATATCTCTTTGAGGTGTAAAGATCTCTTTTCTGATATCACTTTGTGCTGTGAAGATCTCTATTCTGATATCACTTTGAGGTGTAAAGATCTATATTCTGATATCACTTTCTTGTGTGAAGATCTCTATTCTGATATCACTTTGAGGTGTGAAGATCTCTATTCTGATATCACTTTGAGGTGTGAAGATCCCTATTCTGATATCACTTTGAGGTGTGAAGATCTCTATTCTGATATCACTTTGAGGTGTGAAGATCTATATTCTGATATCACTTTCAGGTTCACCTTAAAAAATTGAGACAAGCTATATTTTTCTCATTGACTGCCGTGGTGCTTACCACATCTCTTATCAATGAGCGGAGAGTCATGATAAAATATTGGCCCTAAAATGATATAACTGACTTATGCCAACGGAATGATGGATATATTTCTCATCAAATGCAACATGCAGGGTCAAAGTTCCAACAAAGAGACCAGAAACGGTGAGACCAAGGTCACAAAAATAACCTCACGGGACTGAAGCAACAGAGCGTTTGATTGGTCAATGTTGAATGTGAAGGTCGTGACAGGACAACACGTGGATATTGTATTGTTGCTGTAGACGTGCCTGGCAAACTGAAAAATTGCAAACAAGGCAACCACTGTGTCCTAGAACGTAAATCAAAACAAGAAATTAATTCATGCAACTGACATACTTTTTTTTAAGCGGTTAATTATATTAAACATTTTCAACTGATATTGCTTCAAACTTGATAATTTAAGTAGTTTCGTCCATTACCACGTAAAGCTGTCACCATACCACTTTTTTCTTCTTTTTTTAGTATTGCTATTATCATCAGCTTTACAGCAGCTTCGCATCTCTACGCATCTTGGTGCATCTTGATGCCTTTACCTCTGATAATTTAAGTGTTGGACTAGGCAGCATTTTTCATAAATCCACATTAGAAGATGTCCCAGACAGCATCTTCTTCAAGCACTTGCCTGTTGGCGTAGGTGATAATGTATGTCAATAATTTCATGACTCTATAGTAAAGTATCATTCTTCTGCATTATGCCGACTTAAGTCAATGACGTGTTTTCTATCAAGAGCATTTTCTGTGGCTTGGTATATCATCATCATCAAGTACCGTGCCTACTGGCATAGGTGATCCTGTCTCTCCACAATTTTCGATCTCGACAGTTATTTATCATTTCTGTTGTTGACCTTCTGCCAAGCCATTCTCTTAAACTGTCTGTTATTTTTTCTCTTTGCTTCCCTCTATCTCTTCGTCCCTCAATTTTTCCAGTTGTTACAATATATCCCAGTTGTTCTCTTCTCATTACATGGCCAAAAAATGATGGTTGTTTCTTCCTAATATTGGAAATTAGCTCTCTTTTTGCTTTGACCTCTCTCATGACATTTTCATTACTCTTCTCAGCTGTCCATGGTACTCTCAACATTCTTCTGTAAAACAACATTTCTATAGACTCCAGTGATTTTCTTGTCTGTTGTCCTATTGTCCATGATGCATAATAAAACAATACTATATCACTATATACCAAGCGATTCATGAATCGCTTGGCATATAGTGATATAGTATTGTTTATTATGCCGTAAATTCCCTCAGTCCATCTTATTCTTGGTCTACCTCTATATCTTGGTTGTTTTATTTTGTTGTTATAAATTCTTGATGCTGGTGCTGAGGGGTTCATGCACATTAAATGTTCAAATCACTTTCATCTTTGTCTTTCACCATTATTCCAATAGCGTTTCTGATTGCATCGTTCTTTACATGATCTCTTCGTGTATTGTTCACAGCATTTCTGAGGCATCTCATCTCACTTGTTGTCAGTTTTCTTTCTTGATCTTTAGTTAGAGTCCATGTTTGACATTGATAGCAAAGAGTTGGAATAAAGATAGAGTTTATCAAGTTCTTCTTTGTTTCCATTGAGATAGCAGGATGCTTTAAAATTGGCAAAATATGATCTTTGTTAGCTCTTAGAACTCTTGTTTTATCATTTTAGATGTTAAATTCCAACCAAACAATTCTCTTTAACTCTCTTTTCTCTCTGTATTTCTTTATTTCGTGTCTCAATTTTTTTTCCAGTTATTATAACATACATATTCAAGCTCTTACATTTTAATAAATGAATAAAACAATATGATTGTCTGCTTTTGGTGTTAATAACAATGTATTTTGCTTTGACCTCTTTTATGATGTCCTCTTTACTTATTTAAGCTTTTCATAATATTCTCAACATTTTTATGTAAAATTATATTTCTGTAGCCTTCAAATAGCTTGTTGCCTGTTATTCAATTGTCAAATTCATTTCCATATGTCAAGTTAGGTACTACTTAATAAGTAAGAGCTATTTTTTAAAATTTCTGTTATAAAAATGATGGGTCGCATCATATTTTTTTTACAATTCCTGCCTTACCTTTGAAGATGGAGTTATCTGCCTGTGCGACGAGGGACCCCTGTGCACACAGTTGCCAGGAAAAAAAACGGATTAACACGCAAAATTCAGTTCATAGTCTCTAGGGACTTCGTCAGTGGTTAAAGCTGGCGAACGAAAAAAAAAAATCTCTGCCTTGTAGACAAGCTAGGGAGAGCGAAAGACTAATGTAGTGTACCCTCATAAAAAACATTTCCACCGGGCGTGACTTTCAATTTAAGCTTAGTGCAAAACAACTAAAAGCAAATGACAGAGGACAAGTGGAAACAGTCATTATGCAGATTCTTGTATTATCGTGCCATTATCACCTTGGATCTCCTGGAGCAAACACAAAAGCTAATCTAAAGACGTTACAGAGCTGAATGCTCTACAGTAATTAGAAAAACGCATTTAGTTTTGTTTACTTAACAGATGATCTCCTTTGACCATCGAACAACCCCATAGTGCTCAGATTCCCCTCCCCAGCATGCAACACAGCCGTCAAAGATGGTTTCTGAGATGAACAAATGTAACAGTATAGGTGAATGAAAGCATGGGTCAGGTAACTCACCCGGTACCCATTTTTAAACACACTATAGCAGTGGCATAGAATAGCAGTTATCAGTAGTTAGAAGGCAATGGAAAGTTCATAGCAGTTAGTGGATAAGCCACGGAGATTGGAGGGTGAGAAAAGTGGGTGCAGAATAGTGCTCGAACATAATAAGTTTATGGAGAATGGAAAATTGTATAGTTGTTGTGAAAGTGTGGATAAACACGTGGCTTGACCCGTCAGGTAAATAGGTTGACAAACAACTTCCAGGACAGGTCAAAGTCATGAAGTAAACATCAGTATTTTGAAACTCAGGAGAGGTCAAGCTGACCAGAGCTGTTGGAGTCACAAAAAGCGTGTTTGGACAATTTTGAGACAAGTCACGGAGCGGTCAAGTTTGGAGGAGGAAGTCACAGAGCGAGCAATCGACGGCTGTCGACAATTTCATTGGATGCAGGTATTTATGCTTGGGTATTGAAGCTTCGACACAATAGGTTTTCAGTAGTTCAGAATTTGATTCAGAAGAGACAAGCATTTAGGAATGCAATTCAGAACAGACAAGTTAGTTAGGAATTTATTTCAGAAGAGACAAGTAGTTAGGAATGCAATTCAGAACAGACACGTTAGTTAGGAATTTATTCCAGAAGAGACAAGTAGTTAGGAATGCAATTCAGAACAGACAAGTTAGTTAGGAATTTAATTCTGAAGAGACAAGTAGCTAGGAATGCAATTCAGAACAGATAAATTAGTTAGGAATTTAATTCTGAAAAGACAAGTAGTTAGGAATGCAATTCAGAACAGACAAGTTAGTTAGGAATGTAATTCAGAAGAGACAGACAAGTAGTTAGGAATGCAATTCAGAACAGACAAGTTAGTTAGGAATGCAAGTCAGTAAGAAAATTATTAGTTTTCAGTTTCATGTTGAGAAATTATTAAGGAACCGACTAGAGAGTAGTAAGAAACAGTTAGAATCATAAATGTGGACTAGTCAAGTTTAGAGTAGGAAACGATAGCAGTGACAGGAAATTAGTTGAGCAGTAGACAGAACCCGACCAAGTAATTTGAACATAATGAACATTTAGTTGTGAAAGGGCTTTTGTCAAGAATGTTTCCAAAGTTGTGCTTCAGAGAACAAAGTTGTAAATAAGTTGTGAGAGAGATTAATATACAATATGCACTTGTGGATAGTTCAATAAATATTCGGTGATAACCTCCTGAACTTCCAGAAGTAAAGATCATTAATTCTAAGATAAGTGCATCCATTATTATGTATCACGTGCCAAGTAAAATATCAATAAACTTGATTATGTATTATGACTGAGAATAGTCTGTGATCATTAACGTTGTTGACTATAAAAGTGATGTGCTGTGAACAATGAACATTAATATAAATAACATCAAGATAAATAACATTACCAACTATTACACAAATTTCGTAGCACTAGCGACAATCTTGAAGATGAAAAAAAGGGGGGGGGGGGGGGAGAGAGAGAGTGGTGGAATTGTTATCTTTTAACAATTTTTGTCCAAGCAGCGGCCACATATGATTTACTCTTTATTATTATTATTATATTTTTTAACTTCCTAGGGTTCAAGAGCTATTGCACATATCACCTCCTTTTTTTGCCTTTATCTGACAGGGCTGTATTTCTATATAAAACTGCACTTCTGCTGGAACAGCTCATACAAAACATGACACTCGCATGTAGGTGCACATATTACTTCACACACAAAAATGTGCTATTCGTTTCTAGAATCTGCACAACTAAAACCTTATTTTCTGGTACACAAAGCAAACATACATTAAATATATATCAACAACTATTCCCTATATTTTACATCAATGTACAGGGGATTAACCATTTATATATAGATCAATCATGAAAAGACTAAAGTCATGAAAAGTTTAATTCCAACAGACGACAAAATATACATGGAAATCAAACCAGTAGAATAGATTGATCACTTTACCTATCTTGGAAGTCACATTGATCGAGAAGAGGATACAAGCAAAGAAATTAGAATCAGAATAGCTAAAGCAGCAATGTCTTTCAGAAGCCTTGAAAAGTTGTGGAAATCAAAACTCATCAGCACAAACACAAAACTTAGACTATTCAAATCAAATGTACTATCAACCCTTACATATGCGTGTGAAAGCTGGAAAACAACAAGAGATATAGAAACAAAGTTGAACGCATTAGAAAATAAATGTCTAAGGAAAACACTTGGTATAGCGTGGAACGAATTCAAAACAAGCGAGGAAATTATAGAAATTGCCAATCAACCACTAATATCTTCAGTAATAAAGAAAAGACGATGGTCATATGTTGGACATAAGATGAGAAGAGATAATAACCGAATAGCAAAGCAAGCCCTCATATGGCAAACAACAGGTAAGAGAAAAAGAGGAAGACCCAGAGAGACACTGAGAAGAACATTGATGAGAGAGGCAAGAACAGCAGGAATCGGCTCCCTCAATGAGATAGAGCTGCTTGTACAGAACAGAGACAAATGGCGAGATTTGATAAAATATATTTAAAAGAATTTAAAACTGCTAGAACAAAAATTCAGATAAGAGAAGGAGTATCTTGGTCTACGCCCTATGGGCCGGCTATGGCTCGAAAGGTCAATATATATATATATATATATATATATATATATATATATATATATATATATAAATAAATATATATATATATATATATATATATATATATATATATATCATCATCATCAAGTACCGTTCCTGCTGGCGTAGTTGATCATGTCTCTCCACAACTTTCGATCTCGACAGTTATTTATCATTTCTGCTGTTGATCCTCTGGCAAGCCATTCTTTTAAAAAAAGTAAAAAAAAAGTAAAGTACCCCCGTCACACCAAGTGGCGTATAGGGAATATGGTATTAGTGACCATAAATTTTACAGACCTTCGGCACATGATTTTTTGGGGTAATGTGGTCGGTATTACGCCCGTGCCGCTTCACTTTCCCAGAAAAAAATCCGGTACCCATTAAAGACTGGGTGAACCTGGAAGTCGTCGGTTGGGATCGAACCCTACCCCTTGTCCTTTGTAGTCCAGTTCAATAACCACTGAGCTATGGCGGCCCCCCATTCTCTTAAGCTGTCTAGTATTTTTTTTTCTTTGCTCCCCTCTATCTCTTCGTCCCTCAGTTTTTCCAGTTGTTACAATATATTCCAGTTGTTCTCTTCTCATTACATGGCCAAAAAAATGATGATTGTTTCTTCCTAATATTGGAAATTAGCTCTCTTTTTGCTTTGACCTCTTTCAGAAAATATTTTCATTACTCTTCTTAGCTGTCCATGGTATTCTCAACATTCTTCTGTTAAACCACATTTCTACAGACTCCAGTGATTTTCTTGTCTGTTGTCCTATTGTCCATGATTCACATCCATATGTTAAGACTGGCTCTACATAGCATTTAAGAACTCTTTTTCTTGTTTCTATTGTTAAAAGTGGATTGCATAGTATCTTCCTAATTTTTTGTAAAGCTGCTTTCGCATGAGCCATTCTGCATCTCACCTCGTTTGCACATCTTCCGTCTGAGGTTAACAAAGTTCCCAAATATTTAAATTCATTTACCTGTTTTAATATTGTTCCACTTGTCTTTATTTTGCACTGAGGTGATGTCTTTTTCTTTGTTGTTACCATTACCTCTGTCTTTTTGCTATTAAGGAGTCCTTTATTTTTGCTTTCTTTCACTATAATGTCCAACATTTCTTGTAACTCATTTTCACTCTTAGCCATTAAGACTGTATCATCAGCATACCTTAGATTATTTATATTATGACCTCCAATTGTTATTCCAGGCATGCCCCTTATGGATCGTAAAATAATCTCACTAATATATATACATGTGTGGTTTTAGTTCAGGGTTTTAATACCAGCCTCGGAAAAAAAATGTTCAAACCTGAAAGGTACTCGGGGTCCATTCAACCTCATTAAATGAGTACCATAGCTGGGAAGTAAAGGTAACGAGTAGGGGTTAACCCCACCTCATGAAACTGAGGCTTAGTACGATGACGTCACTAACACTTGATTACCCAACGGCAATTGCTATGGAACTACCTTTTTCATAGCAAGTAGCATATGCGTTAGACAACAGCCAACTATAGATTGAATTAGGCCTGCGGGCTGAGAGAAAATTCCCGGAAAACAACCCACTAATGTGACGTTTTCTGCTTTGCGAGTAGGGGTGATTGTAGGTTGAGTGAAGTCAGCTGTCTATATTTCCTATTCATGAACACGTCACGCTAGTTGGTAGGTTTTCCGGTTTTATTTTCTCACCCCTGGCCTTAGTAAATCTACAGTTGACTGTGGTTAAACACTTTCAAACTTCCACTGGTTCCTAGTGTGTTTTCAACTGCTCATTTCATAATTAGTTAGAGTAACATTTAAGGCATTTTTCCCCCTCAGAAGTTATAATCAAGTGACGCAAGGATCTACCTGACCTTTGGCTCATTCATCCCCCTCTACAGTTTTTCCATCCACCCGTCTTTCAAACCAGTCCTTGTTTACGTTCTCCAGCTGTACATCTCGAGGGATTGAGTTTTGCGTGAGTGTCACTTTTTATAATTTTGCGCATCGGCAGCGGTACACCGACATGACCCCCGCAAAACATGCAGATATTATCCAACTTCAGATGTAAGTAAAGTAAAGTACCCCCATCACGCCAAGTGGCGTATAGGGAAATATGGTGTTAGTGACCCTATATTTTACAGACCTTCAGCACATGATTTTTGGGGTAATGTGGTCGGTATTACGCCCGTGCTGCTTTACTTTCCCAGAAAAAATCCGGTACCCATTTAAGGCTGGGTGAACCCCGAAGCCGTCGGCTGGTATCGAACCCTACCCCTTGTCCTTTGTAGTCCAGTTCACTAACCACTGAGCTATCGCGGCTCAACTTCAGATGTACTCTTATCTTTCTATCGTCGAGCGTTTTAATGTTTTGCTTAGACGTTTTTTTTTTCTACTAATTTTGTCCGATCAGCTAAAACCACTTTTCCGCTGGCTGAAAAGCTGACGTACGGTGTTCGAAGCCCGCGGTAGACAGAAAGGATTTTTTCTATCGGGGGTGAAATAAAAATCCTGAGTCTCACACGTCGTGGCGACTGCTTGACCAAGCGGCCTTTATCCCTCTGATTCTATCGTTGCCCCCCGACATACACCAGCAATGGTACTATGTGTCGTAAAGACAGTTTGTTTTTTTTTAGTGGCCATTTTTGGCATACTCTTTTCGATTTCCAACTGTCAAGGGTTCTTTATTGTTCGCAGATTGCACGCGGAACCTTCTGTTATCCGAAAGGGCTAAACATGGAATCTCACTACACAGGGGAGGGAGAAGATACGAGAAAACCACAGATTCGATTTTTCAAAAATTTCCAGCGCCTGTGAAGTGAATCGAACACATGATCTTCTCGTCCTAAGGCCGATGACTTATCTCTAGACCACCCAGACAGTCCAATCATCAATTCATCGACACAAATCTCTGTCGCTTACTGACCACAACACATTTCTAATGTTCCCAGTTATTACAGAACAATCTTATCACTAGTTCACTACTAAAAAATCACAACAACCATTAACAATCATATCATTCAATCAGTACAACACAATCCTGTTATCGCATTCTTATTAACACAAGCTTATTAGTAAATTATTTATAATAAAATGCTGTCATTCACTCATTACAACAAGTCAAACACAAAACAATCTTCCACTCACAGTTCCGTCACCGCACTAATTCACCTCATCTAGTCCTTCCTCTCACACAACTCACCTCATCTAGTCTTTCCTCTCACACAATTCATCTCATCTAGTCCTTCTTGTCATACAACTCACATCAGCTAGTCTTTCCTCTCACACAATTCACCTCATCTAGTCCTTCCTCTCACACATTTCCTTTCACCAAGGCCTTTCTCTCACACAACTCACCTTACCTAGTTCTTATTCTCACACAGCTCACCCCACCTAGTCCTTCCTCTCACACAACTCACCTCAACAAGTCCTTCCTCTCACACAACTCACCCCACCTAGTCCTTCCTCTCATACAACTCACCCCACCTAGTCCTTCCTCTCACACATTTCCTTTCACCAAAGCCTTTCTCTCACACAACTCACCCCACCTAGTCCTTCCTCTCATACAACTCACCCCACCAAGTCCTTCCTCTCACACAACTCACCCCACCTAGTCCTTCCTCTCATACAGCTCACCCCACCTAGTCCTTCCTCTCACACAATTCCTTTCACCAAAGCCTTCCTCTCACACAACTCACCCTACCGAGTCCTTCCTCTCATACAACTCACCTCATCAAGTCCTTCCTCTCATACAATTCCTTTCACCAAAGCCTCCCTCTCACACAATTCCTTTCACCAAAGCCTCCCTCTCACACAACTCACCCCACCTAGCCCTTCCTCTCATACAACTCACCTCATCAAGTCATTCCTCTCACACAATTCCTTTCACCAAAGCCTTCTCTCACACAACTCACCCCACCTAGCCCTTCCTCTCATACAACTCACCTCATCAAGTCCTTCCTCTCACACAATTCCTTTCACCAAAGCCTTTGTCTCACACAGCTCACCCCACCTAGTCCTTCCTCTCACACAATTCCTTTCACCAAAGCCTTCCTCTCACACAACTCACCCCACCTAGCCCTTCCTCTCATACAACTCACCTCATCAAGTCATTCCTCTCACACAATTCCTTTCACCAAGGCCTTCCTCTCACACAGTTCACCTGCTGGTCGTTCTGCCTGTAGCTGAAGACATTGGCCTGTAGAACAAGAGACTCGCCCCGAGAGAGTACGGTAGGATCAAGCTGACATGGAAGGGACGGAACACCTGCAGCTGTTAACGTTTGAAAACAATGATTACCTCCCTTCTTCTGAATAATCTTCTACTGGAGTTATATCAGCTACTACTTGTAACATTAACAATGATTACAGTAACATAATATACCAATATCACAAATTGGAGTAACATTCTTGATTGTTTAACATTAAAATTATTTTTTTTAATCATTAACTAAATATCATTAGACAGCTGTAATGACTTTTCAGACTAAATTGGGATGTAACAAAAATAAAACTTCGACCTAATATTATTTCTGACATGAATCAAAGAACAAGATAATTACAATATCAGTAACTTGTAAGTGTGCAATACATTTTTAACGTTCGAAATATCAATTTTGAAACGAAAATATAAATATGAGAACAGCAAATCAAGTATTAATAAATTCATTGTTGATATAAAGCTAATAAAAGAATAGCGCAAAAGGTAATTGGGGGGGGGGGGTGTTGCACACAAGAAGGTAATATATGGTGTTGGGACCATTTAAGTCTTAATGGTCAGTCTATATGTATTTAAGGGAAAGTGCCATGTCGATTTAGAGTAGACGCTAGTTGAGAGTAACAAGTTGTAGTGGTATAGCTCTTGAAACTTGTGCCTTTGAAGTTAAACCGTGACTTGCGATTAGGGAAACTTGGCGAAAACCAACTTTTGGCGGATAGGGTGAACTGCAGTATTTAAGGAAGAGTTATATAGCTTTTGTAGAGACATTCAAGGAAGGCAGTAGAGATGTAGAGGAGGAAGGACGCAGAGCTGACTTGAGGCTCGAGATTCGGAGAGAGATAGCGGAGGTCAGAGAGTCGAGATGTAGAGGAGGGAGAACTGAGTACAGAAAGCTGACTTGGGATTCGAGAATTAGTGCATAATTAGAGAACATTCAGAGAGCGCTGACCCAGAGATATTTTAGTGAGATGATTATTTAGATAGATTTGTATCAAGGGTAGAAGGTTAGCTAAGGGTAGATATTTCAAGTCTCTAAAAAAGATCAGTGCTTATATGGAAGATAATGACCAGAAAAATATAGATTTCACAGGATTATTCTTGATGCAAGTTATACATAGAAGTTATATATTGTTTTGTACTAGTGAAAGGTTAAATTAAATTTAATTTGGTTATGGAAGGCCCCGGTATCACTGCAAACGAATTAAAATCCATAATAGCTCAAGCGACCGTGCCAGCGCAATCATTCGAATTAATATCTTATCTCCCAAACAAAGAAAGGTGACTGTAGTCCTCATCGTAGCAGTCTCAGCACACGCCAAAAGACATAAGGTGAAACCGCTTAGAAAGTGAACACAGCCAACTGTTCCCTGTCATACGATATCTTCACTCATCGTAAACAATTGGAATATCGAAAAATGATCAAAACGGATGAGACACACAGCTCACGGTGTGCAGAGAGCACTTAACTCAAAAGCTCCTGTAACAAGCTGGACTTGGAATATGAGGAAACTGCAACAAGGAACACTTTTCATGCATAGCATTCAAATGTTCCCACCGTCTTTCCACCATATACTGGAAATTCACGTCCTCTTGAAAATGATGATCGTCGTATTTTTTTAAAAAATGTATAGCGCTTGATGATGTTGCGCTATGTGTATTTAATTACTTAACCTATGATAGTGTCATGAAACCGACTGAAACCTAGACACTTATACATAATTTCCACTGACGATAACGTTTGATAGCTGTTTAGACGACCATAACAATTTCCATGTATATGACTAACTTTTATATGTAACCACGATATTGTCTAGATGAATTATGAATTGCAACTACAGAACTGTGTGGATATTTTTTGGTACGAGATCTAGATGTAGTCTTGAGTCATCATATGAAGAGTCGAACACAAGTTTTCATGCCCCATGGTTGAGTCTTCTTTAGTAATTGTTTGGCATGACGATTTTCTTGGTCTGCCTTGTTTTCTTTTACCAGATGGTTTCCACATGAACGTCTGTAGGGGAAGTCTTTCTTTCTTCACTCATCTCAGCACATGACCGATGTATTTCAGAAGCCTTTTCTTGTGAGAGTAATCAGTTGATAATTAGGACTGTGCGGGGACATAGCCAGTCCGAGCGGAATTTAGAGTAGAGTAAACTGCTATCATTCAATAGGCATGTTGATGTGTGATTCGGACAAAAATGGTTGGTGTGATTTTTGTATTGCCATACATGTAATTGCTAATACATGACAGAGGCTAGATCACAGACTTCACCTGCATCTATATTCATGTTACTTTTATATCATGGGTTCCCTTAACAATTCCATTGTCAACCTAACCAATGATATAAAATTGTCAATTACATTGTCAACCCATTCAATGATATAAAATTGACAATTCTACTGTCAACCTAACCTATGATATAAAATAGACAATTTCCTTGTCAACCTAACCAATGATATAAAATTGTCAATTACATTGTCAACCCATTCAATGATATAAAATTGACAATTCTACTGTCAACCTAACCAATGATATAAAATGGACAATTCCATTGTGAACCTAACCAATGATATAAAATAGACAATTTCATTGTGAACCCAACCAATGATATAAAATGGACAATTCCATTGTGAACCTAACCAATGATATAAAATAGACAATTCCATTGTGAACCCAACCAATGATATAAAATGGACAATTCCATTGTGAACCTAACCAATGATATAAAATAGACAATTCCATTGTGAACCCAACCAATGATATAAAATGGACAATTCCATTGTCAACCTAACCAATGATATAAAATGGACAATTCCATTGTCAACCTAACCTAATGATATAAAATGGACAATTCTACTGTCAACCTAACCAATGATATAAAATAGACAATTCCATTGTCATGTGTTGCTACGTTGTACACTGTGTTAACTGTATCTGACCAGGAGATACAACAAGAGAGTCGAACCCTAGTGAATTGAGCCAGGTATAAGAAAGGATGGCGAATCATTTCAGGGGAAGAGTGTTACAACACTCGGAAAAATAACAAATAATCAACAACAGAAAAAGAGAACAAAGAACAATAGATGGTCCGAAGCAGTATCGAACCCGTACTCCTCGGCACAGCGCCTTGCCACAAGAAACCAAACGCTAGAGCACACATAGCCGACTAGGTTATCTCTATAAGAAAGGAAACAGCGTGATCCCACCATAAAGTGAAAGCTAGTAGGAATAAAGATAAGTCTAATGTTCCAACATTTCGTCAATTGAATAAGATCCGTCATGATACGAGAGATCTCGTTAAGTGAGCACCAAAGTCTTTGAAGATATCGTGCTACCAGCCCTTCAAGGGTAGATGTGCATGGATAAGCTTCCTCCACTAGGCTGTAAACGTGGCTGAACTATCCTTCCCTTCATCCACTGAGAGGGTTAATTCCCATCATTGAGGTCATAAACATCTCCCCTGCCGAGAAGGTCGACGCTCTACCTTTAGACCTCTCAATCCCGTTATATCTTTGCTGTTTAGATAACAAAACGACAGTTCTTGATGATTTAATTTAGAAAGAAAATTATTTTGAAATCAAGCGCGGAAGGAGTAAAAGAACGATTCATATTATGGATGAGTGTGTGAAACCACCAGCGAAACACACAAAAACCGTCATTACAACCACTTTTAACTAATAATTACCTAACGTATTATAATTGATTAATTGTTATATTTAAGCAATTTAAATAATTATACATAATATTAATAATGCAGTTGTGTATGTTACCGCCATATGTAGGTCCATAAACATGTGGCATGGTTGTGTACTGACGTCTGATACATTTAATATGTAGATGAGATCACACTTTCACCCACACATGCACGGCAAAATCACTCGGTAGTTCCAGTATATATTCCCTGAGACGTGCTGATAATATATTTGTAATCGTTAGGGGCAATAACGAGTTTTAGACAATGATTAACTTTAAAGTAATTAAAGAAAACAGTAATAACAGTTTCAGCATTAGTCTCAGAAGTATAGTAGCAAATGTGGCAACAACAAAGTAAAAGATTTATACTAAATGTACTATTAAAGTAAGTGGTGCGATATTAAAGTAAGTGGTGCTATATTAAAGTAAGTGGTGCACTATTAAAGTAAGTGGTGCACTATTAAAGTAAGTGGTGCACTATTAAAGTAAGTGGTGCTATATTAAAGTAAGTGGTGCACTATTAAAGTAAGTGGTGCACTATTAAAGTGAGTTGTGCATTATTAAATTAAGCTGTGCATTATTAAATTAAGCTGTGCATTATTAAAGTAAGTGGTGCACTATTAAAGTAAGTGGTGCATTATTAAATTAAGTGATTGGCAATTAAATTTAATGATGAACTAGTAAAGTAAATGATCCACTGTTAAGTCAAGATAACAATCTCAAGTACCCTGGAACATTAAAAACATCAGAAGATAAATAAACAGCAGAGATGACGTAACTGGCAAAAGCAAACAAACAAAAAATAAATAAAAAATAACGCACACAATTAAATATATGATATGCATACTTTATTGATGGGAGTAAGAAAAAGTGTTACTCAATTAATGTAAAGCCAATTCTGATATATAGAAGTGAATCCTGGACAATCATAGAACAGACAAGAACCACACTAAGGACTAGAGTTGCCAGCGTAGACAAAAAAAAAATAGAAAAAAACGAAAAGCATGACAGTTTATCAGAAAAGAGGAATATAAAAAAGGCGGAAATGATAATGTAGCATTTATTCTCAATATTTTACATGTTTATTATGCTAAATTAGAATCATCACCACAACACTCCTCACACACCCATAGGTGGTCCGGTCTTCTCCTCGAAATGTTAATCTACACACAGTGACTAAATTGTGCCAGTTCGGTGTTGGTTGACAATACCGCTCATTCGTCCAGAATATTGCTGTGTTCTAACAACACCGGTCTTCACTCCCAGTTCACACAGTCTAGATAAGCCATGTGTTTATGTTTCTGTCAAAGTCCTTCGTTCTACCCATCTCTCGTATATTGTTATTAATATCTGCTTGATCCATTGACTGTCTAGAAGCTAATATTTTCGAACCGGCTATTCTGTCTGCTCTGTCCTTGCCCACATCACCAGCTCGGTCCGAGACATACACGAAGGTGACCCTGCAAATCTTGGATCTCTTGTGTTGATCCCAACCATCGACGACGAATTAGGCCTGACTCTACTTTTAGGATCGTGTCCATGCGTCAGTCAGCACATTATATGTGATTTATAGTAAGGTAAATACCTGACCGGACACACACCTACTAGCGTCCGGCTAAATCCTGATGTCCGGCACTTATGAAGGCCGCCAAAAGTATGATGATTGTATAATGTACGGTTGAAGGGAGTAATGAGGGTGTTTTAAAGGTAGCCAATGAGGAGAAAGCGCTTGTTGCTAACAACAGAAGGAAGTAGTCACAATTTTCTTTTGTTCATGAAATGACAAGGTAATAGGTGAAACAAATAATGAAACATGGAAAACAGATGCAATGAGAGACAGGTGGTGAAAATAAGGGAAAACGTGACAGATAATTTAAGAAAACGACGTGGCAGAAAGTTACAAACTGAACCGATAATCTACTGGAGAGCAGAACGGGTTGTGAAGAGACATGAACACCCACGCCAGCAGGCTTGATTGTATGTGTGCTTGGAAGCTTACCACAGCAACTGTAAGATATTCCCAGAAAAAAAAATGACATGTTGTTAACATATTTGCACACCCCAAAGATGTTTATTCGTGCATTCCGCTGACATTGTTGACTTGATTGTTCACTTTAACGTTGAACATTCCATAGCACTTGTACATGTCTCTGTTTACACTTCTGGGTGAAGCTTCTCCAGTAATCGCATGAATGATCAGCTGTTATGACAGATCCATACACCTGTTCTTTTAATTGTTGAACCCTTTAGAGAATTCTTTTTGATAGTTTGAAACAAGGGGAGACACAACCCCAGAAACTCCGAGGACAGCTGGTTACTGTCTTAGTGTTTTTTTTTTTTTTATACTACTGAAAGTATAGCCAGACCATCGCTCAAACAGACAGACAGTAGAGACGTTCAGCCAGACAGTAGAGACGTTCATCCAGACGGTAGAAACGTTTAGACAGACAGTAGAGACGTCCAGACACACGGTAGAGACGTCCAGACAGATAGTAGAGACGTTCTGACAGACATTAGAGACGTTCTGACAGACTGTCGACCGTAGATGCAGTGACAGAACAACTAGGGTAAGCTAGATATATAACTATGACGGGTTTAACTATAGAAATTGTCTCAAAGGACATAGTGGACATTATTGACAGCGATTGATTGTGGATTCAGAATGAACTGACAGACTAGCACGTAGAAAATGTATAACTTTCCTTATGTTAGCCGCTATATTTGATGTTTTCTACGATGTTTCACTCATAGCTATTCGGTAGTCACCTAGAATAAAAGCTAACAGTAATACGGCAGAGACTTCCAAGGATAAGGAATGTGTAGAAGTGTATAGATAACTCGCAAGTTGAAACACTTTTTCTATTCTGGAACAAATACAATGTACAATTATTGTGTAAGAGATAAAATAGCTTTATGCTGAAGATGCAGAAATTTATATAGCCGTATTAAGCTGATAACACCGACTATAAAGCTATTGATGATTCTGTGTCGTCATATGTCGAGACTGTCCTTTTGTAGACACATATACACACCCACACATATACACACTCACATACACACAGCCGCACCTCCTTGCTTTGCTCCACGCAGACCTCACATCGTGCTCCCACACGACCACATCTCGGCCATTACAGATAAGTGTAATTTTTAAATCAATAAAACTATATCATCATTAAAAGATGTTTAATTTTATATTTTATTTTAAATTATACGATACACTGAACTGCATAGTATAAAGACAACTAGTATATGGCATGATTTATTTATAGTCTGTTCAAGAATTGAAGGCTGCTCGTCCCATATTTATTTCATATGTTGAATACAGTGCTCGTGTCCATATTTATAAAATTATATTTAAGTATACCGGCAGAGGGCATTTTGTTAACATGCAGATCTGTTTGAGAAAAGAAAACACGTTACAACATCAGTCAAATAACTAAGACAAAAAGAGTGAAAAAGACTATTATGAGTACAGACTATGACTATTATAGGAGACAGCACATTCCTATTTTTTAAAACGTGGAGAGAAGTGAATCTATTATTTGTTGCGCGCTGACGTTGTGGAAAAAGGATGAACATTACGACAATGAATGTATGGGAAAAGAACATAAATTGAAGAAAAAGTGAAGGATGTCTTGAAACATGCTCATATAATGTTGTAGGAATTAAGTTTCATTATACTAAGCCACAACGTTTGGAAGTAAGGGTACAGTGATGTTCCTTGCCTTCACCGACTCAGAGAGACAGGTAACCATTCCTTTTCCATTTGGTTAGAATGGAGAGTGTGAGACAAGAACTGAACCCACGATCCCTTTATAGCCAAGCCAATGTCCCAACCACTGTGGTAATAAGGGTGGAGTGAAAACTCAGACCCGATCACCTCGTGGTGACTGCACAGAACAATCCTCCTTAAGTACCCCCGTCGTGCCAAGTGGCGTATAGGGAATATGGTGTTAGTGACCATAAATTTTACAGACCTTCGGCACATGATTTTCGGGGTAATGTAGTCGATATTACGCCCGCGCTGCTTTACTTTCCCAGAAAAATCCAGTACCCATTTAAGGCTGGGTGAACCCGAAAGCCGTCGGTTGGGATCGAACCCTACCCCTTGTCCTTTTGTAGTCCAGTTCACTAAACACTGAGCTATCGCGGCTGCACAGAACAATCAGTTGCATTTATTGTCCGGTTCCGTGTGTCTCCTTCCCCCGTCAGTACCCAGCAATGGAATAAAGTAAAGATATTTTTTATGTTCAGTTAAAGATGACCCTAAAGCAGGCCCAGCAAACCGGTGAGGGGTCCCCTGTTCAAATGAAATTGCTCAAGACAATAGGAGGATACGCTGAACTGTACAAAAAGTTCTTCCTGTAGCACCTCCTCTAGGCTCTGTCTGTGGGATGATGATAATGATAATGAAATGGAGATCGGCGCGCGCTTTTAACTCTTAGATAAGGAAAGCAAGTTGTGACGCGCTGTATCGGTTTTCTTGATTTCACAGGTTCTAATGGAAACGTTGGGTATTGTTCACCTTAATGGTACTGCAGAACTAGGTCTTCTATATCAACAAACCACACAACTGAGGGGATTACAGCGATCTGTCTGTCAGCAAGTCTGTTTACATACAAACTGTTACCAGTGAGCCACAAATGAAGGTGAACCGAGGTCTTGGTCAGCTGAAAATCGCCAACCCTAACGTGGTGACAACAGGTTGCCTAGATCGTTGAGAACAATGATGAGAGACACTGCTCTAGACCACCAAGTCCCAATTTCTTGATGATTATAATAAGGAGTCACATTAAAAGCTGGCTATTATCCATTCTCTCTTCATCTCTTTCTTTCTCGAAATAATTATCTCTCTTGATCTCTCTTTCTCTCTCTCTTTCATCTCTACTTATTTTCTGTGTATGTTTTCTTTCTATGTTTCTGTGCATTTTATAAATTACACTTGTTAATTAAATAATTCCCCTTAACCCCGAAGTGCAAATGAGAACGGAGCAAATGAGAATTAAATAATTCAAACGGGCACTTTTGTAGATAAAATCCCAGGTGGTCTCCCTTTTTGTCAGCCTTGCTCTCGTATGAGCTGTCAGCCAAGACGACATGAGCCTCATGCTGGATTTTATGTCTGAATATTAAAGACAACACCGGGGGTTTTATAACAAACACTCAGCTGCTAATTGTCAAGATGAGTGCCCGGATGCAAGCTCAGCCATCACATTAAATCATCAATTGTTAGCTAGTCCAGGTTGAAACTTAGCTCACATGTCATCTGCTCTGAAATTTCCTTTGTCCTGGGCCAAATGTCCAGCATCTGTAGCAGTCTGTCCCATTAAAAGAAGTAACGGTACCCTCTACCATTTGCTAGGCGTGTGAGGAGATATGGTATCTATCTATCTAATCTATCTATCTATCTATCTATCTATCTATCTATCTATCTATCTATCTATCTATCTATCTATCTATCTATCTATCTATCTATCTATCTATCTATCTATCTATCTATCTATCTATCTATCTATCTATCTATCTATCTATCTATCTATCTATCTATCTATCTATCTATCTATCTATCTATCTATCTATCTATCTATCTATCTATCTATCTATCTATCTATCTATCTATCTATCTATCTATCTATCTATCTATCTATCTATCTATCTATCTATCTATCTATCTATCTATCTATCTATCTATCTATCTATCTATCTATCTATCTATCTATCTATCTATCTATCTATCTATCTATCTATCTATCTATCTATCTATCTATCTATCTATCTATCTATCTATCTATCTATCTATCTATCTATCTATCTATCTATCTATCTATCTATCTATCTATCTATCTATCTATTGAGCCTTTCGAGCCGTAGCCGGCGTATATGGCGTAGACCAATATACTCCTTCTCTTATGTATTTTTTTTTTCTAGCAGTTTTCAATTCTTTTAAAGATATTTTATAAAATCGCACCATTTGTCTCTGTTCTGTCCAAGCAGCTTTACTTCATTGAGGGAGCCGATTTCTGCTGCTCTTGCCTCTCTCATCAATGTTCTAGAAGAAAAAAAAGCTTACGTAATTATCGTCTCAAAGATTATGTCGTTTTGCATTAACACAATTTTTAACTTTGCTTGTTTTTATTGTTCAATTTCTGAACAACCACATTAATATATACAACAACGAAACAAAACAACGAAACAAAACTACGAAACAAAACAACGAAACAAAACAATAAAAAACAAAACAACGAAACAAACCAAAAGCATGTCTACTCTGTGATCACAAGTATGATAGAACATCACTTGTTTGACCGTCCAAAGCTCACCGATACTAAAGCAGCTCTACTTCAGCTACAAGGTAACACAGAAACACCTGCAGATATCATTACATCTCGTTTGTCCGAAGGTCAACAACAATATCAATTTTCAACCAGTTTTCTAAAATGTTAAGTTTTGTAAATTTGACATCTTTGTTCCTTTCTCTACTCATGCTACTCTGGGCATTATTCTGTAAAAACTTGCTTTCCAATGCATTCTTCTGTAACACTTGCTTTCCAATGCATTCTTCTGTAACACTTGCTTTCCAATGCATTCTTCTGTAACACTTGCTTTCCTTAAAAACATGCTTTCATTAAAAATATGAGCACAAAAGACTTAACTTACTGTGCTGTTTGGTTTTATACAACAAGCAACATGATAGTGATGAGAAGTCAATACGTGACATCATGAAGATCCGAATAAGTTTGTTAGTATCTTGTATCTGTCTTGTGTCCTTTCGTCCCAAAGACGGAACACACTGGAAACATTCTAGACTCTCCATCTCCGACTATCTTTGCAACTAAGTGTTATACTTTGCACAGGACCCGCATTGTTCCTCACCACTTGTCCACTTTCTGGCTGAGCCTCTCCACCACAGCAAAGGAGTTAATGCCCCCTATTGCTGCTTCTCGATGCGTTTTTCTAAGTCGGCCTCTTGTTCTTTTGTCCTTCGTTACCTATTTGAGGGCTTGTCTTGACATTTTCTTTTTATTATAAATGAAACTGAGCCTTTTACTTCTGCACTAGTCTTGAATATACGGTATATGAAATATTTTCATGCGGCCTTTGTTCTCGAGTGCATCTAAACTATCTTCAATTTCTTTAGTTGTTTCCCATTTCTCTCATAGTATATAGTCTTATAGTAAGTGTGGAAAATACATTTGGTCTGAAAATCCTGAGCTTTGTTTTTGTGCTTAGAAATATGTATTTCCAAATTGTATCAAAGTTTCTGAAAGTCATTGCTAGCATTGCTACTCTGATTCTAATTAATTGTACATGTGCCTTTGTTATCTATGCAGCTCCTTAACGTTATACTGTTTTTTCTGGGCGAATTTGCCTTTTCTTTAAAATTCCTGTTCTTTTTTCTTTGTTGATCTCAAGTCCTATTTTACTAGCCATCGATGACATGACATTTAATTTCTCATTTAGTAGTACTTAATATTAAACTATTCAAAGATAAAGTTATATTACATTAACCTGTATTTTTGATGTTTTAGTACATTAATTAACACTAAGTTGCTAATTTCTTCTAGAGTAATATGCCCCAGCCGTGGTCCCGTGAGTTTCGAGAGAAACGTCAACTTGTGTAAGCTGACAGGTATCAGCCAGAATCACAACCTTTGTCACAGCACGGGAGTCGAACCCAAAACCCCTATATATAGTTACCCACAATATGATGAGGAGTTGATTTGTCCTCCCAATAGATTCCAACAGTAAGGTTTTTCTTTGATTTTCAAATTAAGTTTCCTGTACTAAACAACTATTCTACTGTATTAATGTCTGATGTTACAGTTTTCATATGTACTCTCTTTCACTGAACACTCTACTTTATTCAATAGTTGTAGTTTCAATCTGTCAGATAAATATCTGCTACCTGCCTACCTAGCTACCTAGCTAGCTAGCTACCTACCTACCTGCTTGCCCAACAACCCACACCCATCTGAACATATCTAAGGAGAGTAGGAATAGAAGAAGATTGAAGACAATGGATATAATATTGGGTTCCTAAACGCACCCTCGTGAGCTAAGGGATAATGCAATGTGTAATAAGTACGCCCGTTACGCCAAGTGGTGTATAGGGAATATGGTGTTAGTGACCAACATTTTTATAGACCTTCGGTACATGATTTTTGGGGTAATGTGGTCGGTATTACGTCCATGCCTCTTCACTTTTCCAGAAAAAAAAATCAGGTACCCACTTAAGGCTGGGTGAACCTGGCAGCCGTCGGTCAGGATCGAACCCGGCCTCTTGTCCTTTGTAGTTCAGTCCACTACCCACTGAGCTATCGCGTATCACATGCAATGGGTACCTAGCTATATAATTACCAATCATCTACGTCACACAGAAGCGATCATTTATCAAGGACAACTTTGAAACAAGATCACCCTGCTACAGAGGTCAACACATCACCCAGTTAGACAAGTCAACACAACATCACCCAGTTAGACAAGCCAACACAACATCACCCAGTTAGACAGGTCAACACAACATCACCCAGTTAGACAGGTCAACACAACATCACCCAGTTAGACAGGTCAACACAACATTACCAAGTTAGACAGCAGGATCGAACCCGTACTCCTTGGCACAGTGTCTTGCCACGAAAAGCCAAATGCTAGGGAACGCCACCAACTTGGCTAACTTTGATTATTGCCTAGGAAGTTTTCCTCTAAAATAATATTCATTTATTATTATTTGTCTCCGATCACCCTGTTAGACACTTCAAAACAAAATTACCCTGTCAATCAGGTCAACACAACATCACCGTGCTAGACAGCTGCACACAATACACTCTTGTCCCTTTTCAACAGACACCTCATACGCTCTAAGTAGACTCTCAAGACACCATGAACCAACTCCAAAAGAGGACGATGACAACATAGTCCTCAGTGACATCAATTAGTGAGCAACTACCTGCCTACTGTTTACTTACCACCCAAGTGTCTGTTTATTTGTGCCTCTGATTTTCTAAAACAGAGAACGAACTACAAGAAATGATAGACATAATAGTAAAAGAAAGCAACAAGAAAGGTCTCAGTTTGAATAGCAAGAAAACAGAAGTAATGGTTATATCGAAGAAACAACCATCACCATCATGCAGCTTAAAAATAAACGAGACAAATCTGAAACAAATGCAACGTTTCAAATACTTGGACACAATAATTACATCAGATGGGAGATACACCACAGAAATAAAAAGCAGAATAGCTCAGGCCAAAATAGCATTCAAGAAAATGAAAAATATCTTATGCAACAAATCTATGTCAAGAAAAATGAGAAAGAGAGTTCATCGGTGCTATATAGAACCAATTTTCACCTATGGACAGTAGACAAACAAATGAAAAGACGATTAGAGGCCACAGAGATGGGATTTCTCAGAAGAATGTTGAAAGTTCCCTGGACAGTTAAAAAGACCAATGAGGAAGTTCTCAAAGAGGCCAACACAAAAAAGGAGCTCTTAAAAAAACATCAGAAAGAAGCAATCAACATTTTTCGGGCACATCACGAGAAGAGGAAAGTTGGAATACTTGGTTACAACTGGCAAAATAAAAGGAAAGAGAGATCGCGGACGACAAAGAGAGAAAATACTGGATAGCTTGGTGTCATGGCATGGAAAACAGTCAACAACAGAACTGATACGATGCACTGTAGATAGAAGATTGTGGAGGGACATGATCACCTACGGCAACCGGTAAGGCACATGATGATGATGATGATTTTCTAAATTCTAAACTATCTTTACGACAATTTCTCTTTACTTACGTTTTGCCAAGGGGAATTGTAGGACCGTACATTAAAACCACTTGTCCAGTGCAGTCGTCGTGAGGTGTTGGGGTCTGAATTTTTAATTTCACCCTCGATAGGAAAAAAAACTGGATCCTACAGGGATTCGAACCCGCTTTATCCTGCCTATCTAGTGCATCTCAATCTAAATACCGAAATATCTATTAAACTACCTAAATGTTTAAAAAAAAATTATATAAAAACCTACCTATATAATCACTTACCTAGCTAACTGCCTATATAACTGCCTGACTACATAGCTAACTTCTTGCGTAACCACCTAACTATATTCTTGACTACCAACTTAGCTAGCTACCAATCTAGCAGTCTACTTTATTAATCATATAAACTAGACTGATTATATTTATTTCAGTCAAAAACGGGACATTGAGATGGGAAAAACAGGATACGGGACATTAGTTGGTAAAAAAGGGACATTTAGATGGCAAAAACGGAATATGGGACATTGAGATTACAAAAATGGGACTTTGAAATGAAAAACGGAGAAACGGGGGACATTGAGATTACAAAAAACGGGACTTTGAAATGGCAAAAAAATGGGACATTGAGATGGGAAAAACGGGAAACGGGATATTGAGATGACAAAAACAAGATACGGGACATTGAAATGACAAAAACGAGACTTTGAGATGGCAAAAACTGAACGAGCGTGTGACGAAAAACATTATCATCATCATCATCATCAAGTACCGGGCCTACTGGCGTAGGTGATCATGTCTCTCCACAACTTTCGATCTCGACAGTTCTTTATCATTTCTGTTGTTGACCTTTTGTCAAGCCATTCTCTTAAGCTGTCTGGTATTTTCTCTCTTTGCTTCCCTCTATCTCTTCGTCCCTCAATTTTTCCACTTGTTACAATATATTCCAGTTGTTCTCTTCTCATTACATGGCCAAAAAATGATGATTGTTTCTTCCTAATATTGGAAATTAGCTCTCTTTTTGCTTTGACCTCTTTCAGAACAGTTTCATTACTCTTCTTAGCTGTCCATGGTATTCTCAACATTCTTCTCTAAAACGACATTTCTACAGACTGCAGTGATTTTCTTGTCTGTTGTCCTATTGTCCATGATTCACATCCATATGTTAAGACTGGCTCTACATAACATTTAAGAACTCTTACATTACACAAAACATTATATTAATGGAAAATTAAGACTTAACAAGAAAGATTACATTACATAAAGATAAGAAGCTAATCATTAATCTTCAGTGACAGAACGCGTACCAAGTAGAGGTTCGGGTGGACTGAATTGCCATATAATCTCTAAGATGACGTCATCTTACGCAGCCAGTTTTTGGGTCAACACCTCATTATAAAATACGTCACGATCCATGACATTGTATATATAACTGACAGCTCTGACGACCTCGGCCATGACAGATCTGACACCATGCAACATTATAACTTAATAATTGTTTAACTGTTAAATGAGGTTCTATGCATTAAAACCTGACCAGTAGAGCGTCTGTACAAATTCGTTCCTCTGACATGCCTCCACCACATAGTGGTAGAGGTGTCTGTGTGCTCTTGTCCCCTATAGCTGTTTTGGCTGTAGCAATGCTACCAAGGGGTAACCCAAGCTAGACAGTTCAAAAGGCTGGGATCCACAACTCTACATCTTCGTGGTGCCTCCAATAACAGACTAACCAATCTAGTCTGGGCAAGTGAGTATGGTTTGAAGAGGGAAGGCAACCTGGTATTCAAACATACCACACTGACGTCGGATGTCTTGGGTCGATTTTGCAAATAAACACAACACAACGCATCTAAGCCCATTTATTGTCCTTTTAAGGACGGATGACGAAGAGAAAAATCCATTCCTTTAGTTATCTTCGGGTGAACTCCAAAAAGGAAGAAAGAGATATAAGTAACTATATAGCATGGATACACACACTACTGGTATCCATGTTACTGGCTCATGGTACTGGTATAAGATTATATTTTATGATTTACAATTGACAAATATTAAAGTATTTTTAGACTATTAAAAGAGGGACAGCAAGTGACATAGTTTTAATTTTTTTTAAAACAGATCAAAATTGACATTTTTATTTAAACGATGGGAAATATGAAGAAAAAAATGTACTGTCCCGTTGAAAACGATACATGTGGTAAGCATAATCTAAACAGTAAACACGAGTCTATCTATATAGTCACCTAGATCTGGTTACTTGTTAGTTTTTTCCCCCAGATATCTTGTTTTCTAAACTTGTTATAAAATTTGATGTTCAGAATGTTCCCTAGATAGCTGTTTAAAAATGTTTATAATTTGTTTGATTATAACTTATGTTGCCTAACATCCCTGTCTCGGGGCTATATCATTGTACTGAACTTCTGCATTAAGATAGTCTATGCATATATAAGAATATGTATGTATATTAGATGGAAGGAAAAGAAAACAAACGATGAAGTCATAAAACAAATAAAAACGAAAAGAGAACGACTAAACAATTCAAACAAGACAAATGCGATTTTTGGGCCACGTTAAAAGACACAACAGCCTACTAAAAGTAATCCTGGGGGGGAAAATACAAGGTAAAAGAGGCAGACCAAGACTAACATGGACGAGTAACATCAAAAGATGGACAAACCAGCCTATGACAACCTGCACCATCAAAGCAAGAGACAGAGCAGAATGACGCTCCATGATACCCAACCTTCGTTGCGGAGATGGCACTCGATGATGAGATGATGATGATGATGATGATATGTATGTATGTTTGTATGAATGCATGTAATATATATATATATATATATATATATGTATTCATGCATGTATGTGTGCGTGCGTTAGCGCGGCCTGTTTCTCTGTCTTCCTGTCAATTAGCCTGATTGTCTACCCTCTTTCCTATCTGCTTGCCCTCAGTATATTTATAAACCCTTCATGAGCGAAGAACTCTTAATTTTCTCCCGCTATAAAAATATATACATTTCTTTTACTAGTAAATAAAGTGTCCTGTCACGCCAAGTGGCGTATTGGGAATATGATGTTGTTAATTGTGACAATCATTTTTACAGACCTTCGGCACATGATTTTAGGGGTAATGTGGTCGGTATTGCGCCCGTGCCGCTTTACTTTCCCAGAAACAAATCCGGTACATCATTTAAGGCTGGGTGAACTCGGAAGCCGTCGATCAGGCTCGAACCTGACCTCTTGTCCTTTGTAGTTCAGTTCACTAATCACTGAGCTATCGCGGCTTCCATTTCTGTTACCAACTTCGCATAAATAGTAATAATTTTCTTTGACACGATCCCTTGACAACGTCTCTACAGCTGTTTTTAATGACTTCTCAGCTGCGTTGACATTATTTCCTATTGTATATGCATTTCACTTTCTATGTGTTCAACAGGCCACATAAATTACCAGACGAGCTACGCAGATTTAATGAAAGGTTTGCAAAACGTCGAAAAACGGTAAGAGCTGGGGAAAAATCACACGGACAATGAGGTTAATTAGTTTATTTAGGAACATGAGTTGTGTGTTTTTTTAATGTTTAACAAAGCAGTTTTGGTGACGATATTTTTGCACATTTTCACGCCTTAAAAAATGATAAGATCAATTTATATAACGAACTTCGAGATAGTTAAGTATGGCTAATATTCCTGTCAGGTTTGTATCGATAATTTTACTGTCCCTTATAAAGTACTCGTAAACCAGTTTCCTTGGGTGAAATCTATCAACGAAAGAAACTGCAAAAATCTGGCATCAGATCGTAGCACATGGAAAACAAACATTAAAAAAAGACATAGTAACATTCGAGGAAGCGTTGATGTCAAAGTCAGAAGAAAACAGACGCAGGAGAAATGAGGCAAGGCCAGGCACCATAACGATATCTTGTTATTCTAGTCGGATCTGTCTATCCAATATTGGCAGATTCAGCCACGAGAGAACTTGTTCAATAAAACAACATCCAGCATAAGACACTAATGTTTTATCAAACTGCTGACTAAACATAACAGCTTGCTACCAACCGACTATCAAGATGCCAAAGGGCATAATTTTATATATATATATATATATATATATATATATATATACATGTATATATATATATAGATAGAGAGAGAGTAGAGAGATTAGATTAGATTAGATTAGATTAGATTAGATTAGATTAGATTAGATTAGATTAGATTAGATTAGATTAGATTAGATTAGATTGACGGATAGACGGATGGATGGATGGATGGATAGAACTTAACAACAATTGAGCGAATAAAGTAAATAAATATTGTGGGTTTGTAATGGATAAATAATAGCTTTAATTTGTATACTCCCTCGGCACTTGATTCCCCAGATAAGACACACAAAAACTCACGCCCTACCAGGAATCGAATTGGCATTAAAATCAGTCCTAACTCTATAACTAATGGCGGAATAAAAACAAAAACCACAAAATATTTCTCCTTTTTTTTTCTAAACCACCCCCACCCCCTCTTCCTGTTGCCAAATACTCTGGACTTAAATATGAAAATGTGAAACTTTGTTTTTGAACATACGCCATATATCACTATATGTCTTCTGAGAACTTTCTGAACCATCAGCGTTTTCATATTTTTTCTCTAAATGCAGGAAATAGCAGCTATTTAGAATGTTTTAAGACTGCTAAATGTCACAGTCTTAGAGCATACACAGTAACAGCTAATATATAACTTAACACGTTATCTTGCTAATTATCAAGTTAATAATTGTTGCATCTTCATCCCAATCAATGCCAGACCTGGACCCTAGATGCAAGAACAATAAGAATAAATAAGATCTACTGAGATGAAATGTGTCAGACGAATGACAGGAAACAGTCTGAGAGATAAGATCATAAATTAAGAACTGAGAAAAAAGCTAGTAATAGCCCCTGCCATAGAATATATAAAGAAACAACAGATAAAATGGTTTGGCCACGTGACAAGGCAGAAAGATTAAAACACAACACAACGAGCCTTCAACAAACGTTCTGAGAATACCAGACCCAATGGTCGACCACGAACAAGATGGGTCGATGGAATATTAGAAGCACTAGGAAACATAACAGCAGCAGAGGTGAATAGAAGAGCAAAAGAAGCAAATTATATCTCCCCTCGACGCTGAAAGGCAAATGAAGCAGGAAAGGAGAAGAAGAATTGTTACATAGTAAGTTGTAGTTAATTACTTTACCAGTTGCAGCTAATTTAGCTACTTAATTAACACGTACGCATTTTCCTACTTAGTAAGTTACATTTACATTTTCAGTAAATGCCAGCCAGTTATTATGAGATGTTTGTGAAGGTCTCTTGGAGTGGTCGGAAGAGACACAATCAGAAACGATGTCGTAAAAGAGAGAGGTTTGATATTGAATCAATTCTGATCTACATTCAGAGACAGTAAATGAAATGTTCACATGGAAAGAGCGCCAGGAAATACTATACCATACAAAACATATTAAAAGTGGAGATGGATGAAGAGCTTTGTGGTAGACTCAGAGTAAAATGGACCGACAATATACGAGAAACGCTGCAACAACATCAATTGACAATGCTTGAGGCTGTCAGATGGGCAAGAACTATAACTTTGTATCTACCAGTCCAGGACATTGGGGGAGGGGTGGGGGCGTGGGGGTATACAAGGAAGTGAAGAGAGAGAGAGAGAGAGAGAGAGAGATAGGTAGAGAGAGAGAGATAGGTAGAGAGAGAGAGAGAGAGAAAGATGGAGAGAGAGATGGAGAATGAGATATATGCTAGTTATATTTTCAAGGCACAACTGGTTACTAAGAAAGTAGAAGATAAAATGTAGTCCAACAATGATATCCCCAGATATACTGTTGTCAACCCCATCTACCGCCATACTATCGACCCATATTGTCCGTCCCACCAGCTGAATTCTGGACCCACGTGGACCTTTGCAACCCATGGCATTTCTTCGATAGGTGGGTTTGTGTGTCTGTGTGTGCGAGTAAAAATCATAACGCCATTAAGATACCACCACTTAAAGACATGGAAGGTAAATTTCAATAATAATTTTTAAAAATACGACAATGCAAGGCATTGGCGAAATAACATTGTGTAGAATTATGTAGAATTGTGTAGAATTTACAACAGCTGGGACTGAAGATTAATAGAGATAAGACCAACATTATGAGAATTAATACAGTTGGCAATAACTAAATAAAACTAGGAGACTTACCTCTATTAGATGTACAATCTTACATATATCTGGGCAGTAATATAGATAAAGAGGGAGGAACAGAAAATGATACCAAAATAAGGATATCAAAAGCAAGAGGAGCTTTCATTGCACTGGGAAACATGGAAATTCAAAGAAATTAAGTTAAATACAAAAATAAAAATTGTCAACTCAAATGTTAAGGCGGTCCTATTATATGGTTGTGAAACATGGAGAACAACAAAATTGACAATCACGAAGATACAGACTTTCATTAATGGATGCTTACGCAGAATAAAAGGATGGAAATGGCAGGACAAAATCACTAACATAGAATTATGGAAATGTACCAGTCAAATACCAGTGGATAAAGAGATACAGCGAAGACGATGGCGCTGGATAGGACACACACTACAGAAGCCAACTGAGAGTATTACACAACAGGCCCTTTTTTGGAATCCCCAGGGAAAAGACAAAGAGGAAGACCAAAGAATTCTTGGAGAAGACAGATAGAAGCAGAGATGAAGATGACGGGGAAGACATGGAATGATTTTAAAAGAATGGCAAGAAACAGAACGACTTGGAAAGTGTTTGTTGAAGACCTATGCTCCACTGGGAGCTAAAAAGGTAGAAGAAGAAAAGTGTAGAATTTTGCTGATGTGGGAAAATTGCGTGGTCGGACATAACCAAGCTTTGGCTTGTATCTTTTCCTCTCCACAGTTGTTCTGACAGTATCTTGCTATTGGGGCAATATCATGGAGAGAATGAGGCTGACGTTGCGCAACTCTTTTTCTCACTGAAATCCAAATCATGTGCCAGTCATCGAACACTTCACCAAACATCCATGACGTCATTACAGCAGACATTTCAAGGCTATCTTTGGTTACATTAGGCATCTCCGATATCTCATAAACAAAAAATAAAAACAGCGTAATCCTCAGTTGACATCCTGCACCATCAAAGCAAGAGACAAAGTGGAATGGCGCTCCATGTTGCCAACCTTCGAGCGTCGGCACTCGATGATGATGATGATGAATCCTAAGTGGATGGAAGAAAAACAACAGAAAGAACAAGAATGAAAAGCATATTGACATATTGAGTAAAGAGAGCTGCCATGACATTGCGATGGGAATGATCCGGATAAAATAAATGTCTTGAACATAATGTATTATAAGGGAGCCAGAGTGCTCCCGTACTATCATCGAAGTCTAGGGATGTGAAATGTTTTTGAGAAATGGGAAACTCTCTATATAGCGTTGTGCGGCAGGAGTCAATCTGATCTTACTCGTCGAGCAAATATTACGGTCCATGACTCCTTGACAATACAAGATGGCCGGGAGGGTCCACCGGGGTCATTAAACTTCCATCTTTGATCATCTTTTATTAGCTGAAACTACAGCTTGAATGAACATCCTGATCTAATCTAGCAACGTTTACATCTAGCCACAACCTACCTACATCCGTGATGCTTGGTTCCTCTTCATGGTTCACTTTACTTCAACGTTAGGTAAAGGTAAAGTACGAGACTTGAATCGGCGTCACAGCACGCGAGTTTTCGCCCATATGTGCTCGGCCGCCTACTCAGAAGTGTTCGGAGACTTCTGGATAGTGTTGCTTTAAGCATCGAAACTCACGATGCGAGGCGGCATTCCTCACCTTCCAAAAGCAATACTCTGGTACCCTATTCTGCCAACGGCTGGATCGACCGTGGGCTTTTTTTTTTTCCAACCACGAGTACAATTCACACAGCTCCCAGTGGAAATCGAACACGGGTTGTCCGAACGTCGGTAGCCCCCTGGTGGTTTCCCAACTAGGCTACCGAGTCCCCCACTCTTCAAACTTCAACGTTTGAAAGAGAAGTGCCACTTTGCCTATTCTGATACGCCTTAGAATTAATAATTCTGCGAGTCATTATCAACAGGGTCAACTGTGGGTGCCTGCTCACATGCCGTACAAACTGTGTCGTTTGGTCGAGAAGTCCGACCAGTATCCACTTATCTAATTTTATTACACGCATACAATTTAGGAGATTACCATCATCGGATTTCCTGGAATCGTGCACTTCCAACGTAAATAGGTCGCTCACAATTAAAAGGAAACTAAGACTATTCATTCAAACAATATCGTCATCAACTGATATCAGCAACCGAAAGGGTGGGGGGGGGGGGGGAGATGGATTCTCTTCTCTGATTGTTATTATTGTAAAGCTATGTACAAAGTCTGTTCTGTTATTTTCATAAAATAACATCAGTTTGATCATTATGTTGTCAATTATTGGTCCACAGATCAGCCTGTTGCGACAAACCACGCCCTTATAATTGGATCGATGACAGCTGCCCCACCCCTTACTGCCGGCCAGGTGGCAAGGCCGCACCTCCACACGTGCTACCGTTCCCTGATCTTGGACTTTACTTTCCTCCTTGCGATTTCTTCAGAGTTCATTGCTGAACCATAAGGTCAATGTCGTAAATTAAGACATATCCAGTTAAAACAGCGCTAACAGAAATCTAGTCAGACAATGGAGATGCCTGATTTGATTTCGCGATATAAATATTCTAGCGCAACAAATATTCACTTTCAGAAGAAATATTTATCGTCTTATGTCTCAACTTAAAAAAAAAAAACAAATTATAAATGTATGCAAACAAGTTAATAAAAACACATGACAGTTTTTACCAGCAGTGTTTGTTGTGTGTATTTGTTTTGTAAAAATGTTTCCATTATGTCTTGTTGCCCTGGAGTAATATGATTCTGGGAGGCCAAGACTTTCTTCAAGCTGAGCTGAATGCGGTCAGTGATCCACAGCTGAATGAATGCGTTAGGATTGGCGATCAGAGCTGATTAAAGCCTGCTCGACCTCCCCGCGGTGCTTCTGAAAACAGACCCTGCAGTCTGTACTTATCGGGTCTTACACTCCTCCTTTGTAGAAAACTTTACGCAACTTTTTGAAAATTATAATCCGTTGGAAACATTATATTCAATTAATTTAATCACACAAACTACACTCCGAAAATAAAACAACTGCCATCTTGGTCGCCATGTTCCGTACTTAAAACACAACACAACGAGCCTTCAACAAACGTTGTGAGAACACCAGACCCAAGGGTCGACCATGGATCGATGGAATATTAGAAGCACTAGGAAACATAACAGTAGCAGAGGCGAACAAGAGCAAAAGACCGCAAATTATATCTCCCCTCGACGCTGAAAGGCAGATGAGGAAGGAAAGATGAAGAAGAAGAAGACTCCCATGATCTCCATGTTAAAATTACTTGTAGTTACCTCGAAAACACCACTATCTTCTCGGAAGTGTCAGTGACGTCATTTTATTAAGCAGCAACCTCATGATCGAGGGTGGCCATCTCGCTGTCTTTCCTTCTAAGAGAATATCTCAGGTATCTATGTACAAAGATGGACTTCAAGAGCACTTTTGGTAAACAAAATATTTTGTTACAAATTATTTTTAACAATTACGTAACTGACTTTTGAACTTTGAACCTTCGGTTGGGCAATAACCGCAACACCACCGAACACTGGATTTGTTTCTTTTTCAACTTAAAACATTGAAAAAGTACACAATAATGGCTGTCAGAAATTGATGTAGCAAGATGAAGCCATCGAATTGAGCTTTATACGAGGCGATGGCATCTGTCTTGATTCATGGATACAAAACTGTTTAAAAACATACATGCACATCTACCGTAATAGATAACGAATTGCTAAAGGTATGACCAGTAGACAGCAGTGAAAGAAGCAGCACAGGTGGCACTGTTCCTATAACAGTTAAACACTTGCTGAGATATGCCCAAACTGTTATCAAATATGCCGTCTCCGCAGCGAAGGTTGGCTACTAAGGACCACCACTCAAGTCTTGTCTTTACATCAAAGGTACACACAGTCAAAGCAAGAGACAGAGCGGAATGGCGTTCCATGGTAGCCAGCCGTCGATGCGTAGACGGCACTCGATGATGACGACACACTGATTCCACAGTCCACTTCTTGATGCCTGTCTACGTGAACGTTTACACTTTAGCGTTTCCTTTCACATTATATTTCTTTATCTAACATCATTTCCAGTACTCTGTTATGTCTCCTTTTTTTACAAGTATCAAGTATTTTAGCTGTCATTCTCTTGTTTTATGTCTTTTTAATAGTCTGTAACTTTTTACAGGCATATTTACAATTATTTATTTGAATGTTTATTTTTACATAAAATGGACTAAAAATGACATATTTTGTTGATTCCACCTTAAGTGAGTTCAAGAGAAATTAAAAAAAAAAAAACCCATACAGACATAATATTTAAACAAACTAGCAAGTTAAGAAACTTACAGTTGCCTATCAAGATGAGCACTTTGTTATATAACGTTGATAACAAATTATAAAAATAGCGCTGTTGGTCGTTAGACGAACAACGCATTCTCCGACTATACAGAATTTGTGATTGACGCAATATAATCGGTGAGAGATCGGACCGAACAAGGACAAAACTAAGGAAACAATTGATCTCGAACGTCGGAGATAACAACGCCAAGATTTATGGCGATCAGTTGACTATTGTGTGGTGTTGCTGATGCAGAAATCTGCTCTTTTGTTTGATTCTGTGTGCAATTGTTTCTTCAATAAAGTTGTACAGAGAGAGGTCAACATGTGATAGACTGTACTATATGGTTAGCGTGAAACTCTATAGTTGTTATATTGGATAGTTGGATGGATGAATGGATGGTTGGATAGATGGATTAATAGATGGATGGATAGATGGATAGTTGGGTGGATGGATGGATGGATGGATGGATGGATGGTTGGATGGATGGATTGATGGATGGTTGGATGGATAGATGGATGGTTGGATAGATGGATGGTTAGATCTATAGATAAATAGACAGACAGACAAAAAGGCAGGCAGACAGACAGACAAAAAGATAGATAGATAAATAGATAAATAGATAAATAGATATAGTTCGTTCACAAATTCGTGCCCAAAGAGTTGATCAATTATCTCGGAAACTGTTTGATGAATTTCTGTAATTCTTTTTCACGAAACCTTATATTTTTTCACCGACCTTCAGATTTTATAACATTTCTTGTTGTTGTTGCGTTCGCCAGCTTTCAACTCTGACGAAGTCCCTAGAGACTAGGAACTGAATTTTCCGTGTTAATCCATTTTTCCCTGGCAGCCGTGTACACACAATAAAAATCCCAACTGGTGAAGGCGAGATTTGAACCCACAACCTCGCTGTCCCGAGGCCGGCGTCCTGCCTCGAGACCAACCAGTCCCCCATGGACTTGGAATATGAGGAAACTGCAACAAGGAACACTTTTCATGCATAGCCTGCAATGGTTCCTGCCGCCTATCAACCATATACCAGAAGTTCACGTCCTCCCGAAAGTGATGATCGTCATATTTCTTTTAAAATGTATAGAGCCTGATGATGTTAGACCATCGTTGTTGATTCTAGTTTCGAACATATGAACACGCAATTAGTCGTCAGATTATCCCCGTCGCACATCAAACAACAGACTGTAAGTTTAGCGTAACGCCGGTCTGGGGATTTACGATGAGCCATTACGATGACGTGGCACACATAACAATGGCGCAAGCACAGCAATGACGCGTCCTTTAGATTCTTGATTACTCTAGTGAATGACGACGAACAGAACACGGTGCAAATTCCCTAAAGAGATAAAACTGCGGCTGACAAAGCATTTCACATTAATAAGTAACATAGAAATAATTTTCTTCAAGCAAATCCAACAACGGTCATGAACAGCACCAAAGTGACGTAAAGCGCAGAACAAGCCTAGACGATGGAAGGTCGCATTCACAACACTTGATTTGTCGAAAATGGAATATCGCCGGTGTACGACATTGTTTTATAGCGCAGATAGATGTAATAAGTAGATCTTTATCTTGACTTTAACGCATAGGAGTGCGATGGAGAACTGAAATTAATCAGACATCGAATGCACTTTTTGCAGCGACCGAGGGAACGTGGACTAGATCCGCCATCTTAGAAACGGAAGAAACCTTATAACATTTAAGTACAAAGGTGGTCTGAATTTTGCACAAATCGTTTTTTGTTATATAATTTTAGGAAAATATCAAACCGCGTGCTCTAAACATTAGATTTTACAGTAAATTATATTAATTTTCTAACAATGCAAGCAAAAGGTATATCCGTATTACATTGAATAGTAATATAACCGACCCCTTTTAGATTCCTTGCAAAAGTGCCTGTACAATAACACAGTTACCTTTTGCATAATGATGAATTTACACTTTAAACTCTTCATGGTTTTAAAAATCAAGTAGTCACTTCACAACAGCTTACAAATTATCACACATACAGGAATATTCATTAATAGTAAATATTTTGTCAAAATTCGCCTCTGGACCAATTTAACAAGAAACTGGAAGTGAAATTACCGCACACACACAAAAAAAAACCTCGGAGTGGCGTTCCTTACAAGTTAAGAGTGCGAAACGGTGCTAAGATTGTGTGGTGTGCACGTGAAATTTGCCTTTTTAATTGGTGAGTTGATTACAACAAATGCGGGTATTGTAAAATCCTAAAATTTAGAACAAGCAAAAATATCATATTTTTATATACATCAAATAAGCAAAAATCTTTCCTAAATGCATGACAGTAGGGCAAAAAAATCTGACTGAAGGTCGGTAAAAAAAATAAGATTTCACGAAAAAGAATTACAGAAATTCATTCAACAGTTTACGAGATAATTAATAAACTCTGTGGGTACGAATTTCTGAACGAACTGTAGTAATTTTAGGACAAATAAAAGAGGCAATGAAATAACATTTATAGCAGGACTTGCAGGACAAGTAAAAGAGGCGATGAAATAACATTTATAGCAGGACTTGCAGGACAAGTAAAAGAGGCGATGAAATGACATTTATAACAGGACTTGCAGGACAAAGAAAAGAGGCAATAAACTGAATATTTATAGCGGCATATGTAGGACAAATAAAAGAGACAAGAAAGTGACATTTATAGAAGAACCTGTAGGACAAAAAGAAAAGGCAATGAAAGGACATTTAAAAAATCACTTTTATGACAATTATAATAGTCAAAGAAATGACATTTATATTAAATCTTAGATGGGAACAAGCAGCAGTAGAAAGATGTTAAAGGTGACTAACAATAGATGCGTGTCAAGGAAGTAGAGATACAGCCCACAAGAAAGGTCAACTAATATTTAGAAGAAAAAAACATTTCCGTTCGGAAACGCATTGAACAGTAATTACCAACATGAACTAACTACAGACAATTCAGGAAAAAATAACATCCAAAAGAGGTGAAGCTCAGTGTTGGAGATCAACTATTCCCACAGTTTTTTATAAAATACAATCAAAGGAAGAAAAAAAATAGTCATCCTTACTCAATCTATGGTGTGTTTATTTACTGAAAGTTTTGGATCTCCAGATGTTCGTCCGTTTGTTGAAACCATTTGATGCATTTTATGATTTCTGATGCTACGTCACCATCTCTGGGCATTTTCCTGTCTAGGTAAGTAAAATGTTTAACTATTTGTAAAATGTCATGTTAAATGTTATATCAGAGGCTAAGTTGATAATATCCAGGTCTTTCGTTCTGGTCGTTTTGATCTGGAGACATATTTAACCAGAAATCTTGTGGAGCCGTTCTATTTTTTCTTGTGCATCAGGTTGTGTTACGTTCAAAAGTATCATATCGTCTGCAAAGTCGAGATTTTTGAAGAGTTTATTTACAATTCATTTAATACTTAATTGTCTGTTTTCTGTGAATTTTCTCATGATCTCATTAAATACAGCTCAACAAATCCTCAAACTTCTGACTCTAAATTGTGTCTGCGAACAAGTAGGTTTCTGCATAGTCTTCTTCTGCTGCCTCCAGCCTTTTGTACTTAGATAGCGAGAGGGGGACGTGCCTCTAGGAAACTTTTCGCTAGTTGGAGAGCTCTCCACAACACCATCAGGACTCAAACATTTACAGCTTGTGGGGGTGTACGCTTAACCGACAATGTCCTGACTATGAACAAAAGTAGAGCTAGAAGTGTGTAGTTCCTTTAATATAGTGGAGACGGAATTCGTGTTTAACAAAAAACACTGATGGTAGGGATTGACCAATATTGTTACCTATTGAGGTATCTAAACGAGAAGAAAATACTACTGACAGCAGAGACTAACATCGTTGTCTACTGAAATATAAAAACGTAGAGAAACTCAAAGCTACTCACAAAACATCTGCTGTCTTCATAGATCTCTTCCTCTTTATGTGAAGCACAAGTAAATACATTTATGTGCCGGAATGTTATTCTTTCCCCAAAACGAAACAAAATCTGGCATTGTTTCGAAATGCTATAGCCTTTGTATGTTTTACATAAATCAAAGTTTATAACTTCAACACAATTGTGGCTATATCTGACTACAGAGAAGAAATGCACAATGAAATGGCTTGGTCACGTATCACGATCATCTGGTCTAGCTATGATATTTCTCCAAAGAACTGTGAAAAAGGGGGGGGGGAGCTGTAGGGGAGGCAGCTAGAGAAAGATATGGGAACATTAAAGAATGAACAAGTCTCGATTTTGCAGAGTCTCAGAGATGAAAAGAGAATAAAAAGAAATGTAGAAACAAGAAGAGTCTGCCAATAATGCCCCAACGACCCCCAAGCTGATGAAGTCTGTCAATAGATCCCCAGCGATCTCCAGGCAGATGAAGTCTGTCAATAGATCCCCAGCGACCTCCAGGCTGATGAAGTCTGTCAATAGATCCCCAGTGACCTCCAGGCTGATGAAGTCTGTCAATAGATCCCCAGTGACCTCCAGGCTGATGAAGTCTGTCAATAGATCCACAGTGACCTCCAGGCTGATGAAGTCTGTCAATAGATCCCCAGTGACCTCCAGGCTGATGAAGTCTGTCAATAGATCTCCAGCGACCTCCAGGCTGATAAAGTCTGTCAATAGATCCCCAGTGACCTCCAGGCTGATGAAGTCTGTCAATAGATCCCCAGTGACCTCCAGGCTGATGAAGTCTGTCAATAGATCCCCAGTGACCTCCAGACTGATGAAGTCTGTCAATAGATCCCCAGCGACCTCCAGGCTGATGAAGCCTGTCAATAGATCCCCAGCAACCTCCAGGCTGATGAAGTCTGTCAATAGATCCCCAGTGACCTCCAGGCTGATGAAGTCTGTCAATAGATCCCCAGTGACCTCCAGGCTGATGAAGTCTGTCAAAAGATCCCCAACGACCCCCAAGCTGATGAAGTCTGTCAATAGATCCCCAGTGACCTCCAGGCTGATGAAGTCTGTCAATAGATCTCCAGTGACCTCTAGGCTGATGAAGTCTGTCAATAGATCCCCAGTGACCTCCAGGCTGATGAAGTCTGTCAGTAGATCCCCAGCGACCTCCAGGCTGATGAAGTCTGTCAATAGATCCCCAGTGACCTTCAGGCTGATGAAGTCTGTAAATAGATCCCCAGTGACCTCCAGGCTGATGAAGTCTGTCAATAGATCCCCAGTGACCTCCAGGCTGATGAAGTCTGTCAATAGATCCCCAGTGACCCCTAGGCTGATGAAGTCTGTCAATAGATCCCCAGCGACCTCCAGGCTGATGAAGTCTGTCAATATATCCCCAGCGACCTCCAGGCTGATGAAGTCTGTCAATAGATCCCCAGCGCCCTCCAGGCTGATGAAGTCTGTCAATAGATCCCCAACGACCTCCAGGCTGATGAAGTCTGTCAATAGATCCCCAGTGACCTCCAGGCTGATGAAGTCTGTCAATAGATCCCCAGTGACCTCCAGGCTGATGAAGTCTGTCAATAGATCCCCAGCGACCTCCAGGCTGATGAATTCTGTCAATAGATCCCCAGCGATCTCCAGGCTGATGAAGTTTGTCAATAGATCCCCAGCGATCTCCAGGCTGATGAAGTCTGTCAATAGATCCCCAGCGATCTCCAGGCTGATGAAGTCTGTCAATAGATCCCCAGCGATCTCCAGGCTGATGAAGTCTGTCAATAGATCCCCAGTGACCTCCAGGCTGATGAAGTCTGTCAATAGATCCCCAGCGATCTCCAGGCTGATGAAGTCTGTCAATAGATCTCCAGTGACCTCCAGGCTGATGAAGTCTGTCAGTAGTGTCCCATAGACCCCCAGGCTGATGAAGTCAATCAGTAGTGCACCAACGACCCCTAACCTGATGAAATCATCAATACTATTTCGATAAGAAACTATCATAATGAATTACTCCTCTTTTCCCCAAAGAATAGATAGTTGCTAAGCAATAATTTCTGCTTTAATCTCTTCTTTTCATCAGGAACGTAAAGTTACTTTCAAACAGTACATATTTCTATTCATTCTAATTTTACTTTCATTCAAAGAAGTATAGTTACTTACAAATTTAACAGATATATACTCTCATTTCATCATTTCACCAACAACGTATAATTATTATCAAACAATGTACACTTATACTCATATCTCATTTGTCAGCAAGAACACATTGTTACTTTCAAACTTCACATATGTCTACTCTAATCTCCCTTTTCCATCAAGAATGTATAGTAACTATTACACTTCATGTATCTCTCTACTCGTCTCCTCTGCTGTTTTACTCCAGATATACTTTGCCCTCATCCCTTCAACCTTGCCTCATAAACAGACTTCAATATTTGTTATTGTTTTATTTTCGCTCAATTATTTCTACTTTAAATACACCATGTTACATGTCCACTTTAACGTTTACAAGATTTGTTTACGTCTACACACCCAGACTCGTGAACACGTACACAAAGACATCCATAGACAAACATAATCAACACGTACACATAAAAACATCCACAGACAGACGTAATCGAACATACACCCAAAGACATCCACAGATAGACGTAATCAACACGTACACACAATTACCGATATGTATAGACACTCCTTCGGATGAGAGCGATGGGAGTTAAAATCGACATAGCCAGAAACGAGAAACATGGTGGGCATGTAAGAACTGGAGTTGTCAGTCGCTGGACACTGCGAGACTTGCTGAGGATAGGATCTGAGCACCTATGGACATGTTCGGAGTGCAATGATGATGACCCGCTGATAACTCAATAACTCAATACACAGATGTAATCAAACTTGACCAACACTCAAAAAGGGACAATCTGCCAGAAACAAACCACAGAAAGTTGCTGTCAACAATCAGCAAATATTAATTATTCATTCAATCATGAGTCCAGTAACCTTGGAGGAGGTCGTTGTGGCACTCTTGATGACGTCATTACAATGTACCTCCCACCTTCATATGAGCTACTTTCTGAGATGTTATTTCCCCTTGGACTGAAGACAGCACACAGGGCAGGAACCATAACTCTCCATGTTTGACGATTCCCTGCTAGGTCTTGTAGGTTTTGATTTGTTCTTAAGCCCAAAGTTGAGCTCTCTTTATTAATTTTCTTCTTACAGTTCTCTTTGTCTGCATTGTTTTCTTTTGCCACCTTGTGTCCACGTGAATGCATGGAGTATAAGGTGACCATTCGTCCCGGATTGTCCGGGACAGTCCCGGAATTTGAAATTTTTTGAACCTTTGTCCCGGATTAGCTGCCGTACCGGTTTTGTCCCGATTTTGGCATATTTTTTAGCTTTTGTCCCTGATTTGATAAAAAATAATTTGCAACACAAACGTTTACCAATTTTTCCATTATGGTATACGGCGTACATTTCTTCAATTAAAAAAAAATATTATTCCGTTGCTGTGTAGACAATTTTGTTTAATATCAAAACAGTAGAATGCGCTCCTAGTTTTAAATCTCGTATATATTCGTTGTGTTACTAACTTTCACTTTCACTTTCGCAAAAAATGGCACCGAAGCGTAATTGTAGTTTTAATCAAGATTTACAAAAGGAATACCCTTTTATAAAAAAGTCTACATCGTCATCAGACTTCACTGTAAGATGTAATATATGTTCATCCGGGTTTACTATTAACCATAGTGGACGTGGTGATATTAAGAGCCACATAAATAGTGATAAACATAAGAGAGCCGTCGCTACTGCTGCATCAAGCTCGTCGTTGACAAATTTTTTTCGAGCTGAACAGGTTGGTGACAAAGAAGAACAGTTAGCTGCTACAGAAGGTGCCTTTGCATATCATACAGTGATGCACAATCACACGTTTAGATATATGGACTGCACATCAAAATTGCTTCAGGTAACTTTAGAACCAAAATTTGCTTGTGCACGTAGAAAACAGAAGCTATTATTCGGAATGTGTTCACACCCCATGCTCTAAACGAGTTGAGATGTGACCTAGAAAACGTAACATTTATCTCCATACTGACATATGCCTCCAACCACAAAGAAATCAAGATTTTTCCTTTGCTTGTCAGATACTTTGATCGCAATAAGGGACTGAAAGTTAAAATATTAGAGTTGAAGTCATTGCCGGCTGAAACATCTGATATAGTAAGTAGTTTTCTTATTGACTGTCTAACTGAAAATGGTTTAGAACTGAAAGTAGTTGGATTATGTGCAGACAACACAAATTCTAATTTTGGGGGCGCTGAAAGAAAAGGACAGAACAATGTTTTCACAAAACTGAAAGAAAACCTTGGACATAGTTTGATAGGTGTTGGGTGTGCTTGCCATATTTTCCACAACACTGTTCGAGCAGCTGCAGACGTATTGCCTGTTGATGTTGAAATGACTATTGCAAAAAATTTATCAGTACTTCAAATCATACACAGTTAGAGTTGAAAGTCTCAAGGAGTTTTGTCAGTTTGTCGACACAGACTTCCAGATGATTTTAGGTTATGCACAAACTAGGTGGCTTGCGCTCTTGCCTGCTGTTGAAAGGGTTCTTTACATGTTCCTGCCTCTAAAATCATATTTTCAATCTCAAGACAGATGCCCAGTTTTTATACAGGAATTCTTTGAAAACCCACTGTCTGAGGCATGGCTTATTTTGGTTCACAGTCAGGCATCCTCTTTCCACGAAGCAGTACAGAAAGTAGAGGGACAGATGGTCACTGTATTTGAAGTCATTGACAACATCAATAGGTTGAAAGCTATCTTGGAGTCCAAGCTGGAAGACGGCTTCTTGCCATCAAGAGTTCAGATAATCCTTAAAAAGCTGGAAATGGAAGGATTTCCACGTGATGATGTGAAAAAGTTTAACGCCAGTGTTTCTTCATTTTATGAAACAGCTTTAAGTTATTTGAAGAAATGGGCTGCAAATAATTTTCAAAACCTAGAGTCTTACAGCTGGGTAATGCTGAACAGAACACCAAATGGGGAATATATTGAGAAGTCTTCATCATTAGTGAGTCAAACAGTGCCTTCAGTCGACTTTCCAGAAAATGAAACGTATGACGAATATGTCTACATGAAACAGTTCGTTACTTCACAAAAAATTAGTGAGTGGAGTCTTAATAAAACATTACCAGGGCAGCGTTGGGTTGAACTAGCTTCCCACTTCAGAAACAATCATGTGCCCGTTTCACATATTCTGAAGTTGGCAGAGTTCTTTTTGTGTCTACCTGGAACAAATGCTGCAACAGAACGAGTGTTTTCTCTGATGAACAGTTTGTGGACAAATGATAAAACACAACTAGGTGTTGAAACTTTAAAAGCCATGTTGATCACCAAAGTGAACTATGAGGGAACATGTGTCGAATTTTATAAGATGCTGCATACAAAGAAGGACATTTTACAGAAAATTCACTCATCTGAAAAGTACAGCATCTCTGTTTCACCTTCAATTTAAGTGAGTATCACTGTTTTTTTTTTATCTCCTGATTAATCCTGATAGCGTATTGTAGGTCTATATTATTAGATGTTTTAAAATGTATGTATTATTCACTTGAAAATGACAGCAAGAAGAAATGTAATTTTATTTGTGGAAAACTGAAGTGAAATTATTCCGTCCCGGAATGGGATTTCAAAAATATGGTCACCTTAATGGAGTAGGGGTTTTCTTTTATGCATTCTCAGATTGTGACAGATGCATTCCCAACGTCTTCTCTCTAGATAACATATTCTAGTGTTCTAACATCCTAGACATATTCTTGTTTAGTTTCTTCTCTTTTAGTTTCACTTGGTATAGAGCCACTCCAATTTATGATTAATATTCTTCGGAGACATTTATTTTCACATGCAATTACTCTGTCTTCTAGAGCAGGGATGGCCAATTTCTTTCAAATGGCGGGCCACTTTTTAATTATTTTTTTGTGTGTCTGGCCACACACATAACAACATCAATACAAATAAACTTGGCATTTGTTTTAAGGTAATATTTTTGTTATTTATCGGCATTATTTGCTTACATGAATCATTTTATTGCAACAGAGTTAAAAATGCCTTGTTGATTTATAAAAATGAATAAAATTTGCTATTTATATTGTTTATTAAACATGTTTTAGTTAGGTCATTTTAAAGTTGACATGTAACAAACCTTAATGAGAACAATGTGGACGTTCATGTGCAGCAACAAGTTCATCAAAGTCAATGTGTAAAGGTGATGATGATATTCGTAATAAATCCTGAAGGTGGCCATCAGTGAGTCGGTTTCTTTGTGACGATTTAATCTTCTTCATTGTTGAAAAAGCGCATTCACATATATATGTGTTTCCGAACATAGAATTAATTTTCAAACTGAAATCACTCAATGCGGGATATTTTTCCTGTGGCACAAGTTTCCAAAAGTCAACTCCTATCTCCATCCTTGATTGGAAAAAGGGGTCACTTTGGAGGTTACATAACTCCAACTAAAAAGTGTCATGTTGTTGGAAAATGTCACACTTCATAGGGTTGTTAAACAATGCCAGTTCTGGTTGTATACCACTGAAATCAGAAAATCGTTCATTGAATTGCTCCAATAGTTTGTCTAACATTAATACAGAAAATTTGAAATCAGTGTCACTGCGCTCCTCAATCAATTCTTTTCACGAAGGAAAATGAATGAAGTTTTCTTTGGCCAGGGTAAATCTAAAAACTTTTAGTTGACTTATAAATCCATCTAGGTGTCCTACCACATCTGAGAATGTTTGGGAACGTCCCTGTAGCTTCACGCTGAGTTCATTCATGTGCTGGATGATATCAGTTAAAAAGGCCAATACGCTGTTAAAATGTGGATCAAACATTTTTCTGATCAGTTCTTTGTTGGTATCATGTTTCGCTAAAAACTGCTTTATCTCCTTTCTCAAAGCAAAAAACCGCCTCAAACAATTCCCTCTGCTTAGCCAGCGTACTTGTGTGTAGAGCACCAAATCGCCATATTCCGCCTCACCTTCTGATATAAAATTTATAAACTGTCGGTGTGTCAAAGACCGATTCCCGCCTTTTATTAAATTCACACACTTTATTACAGTTTTCATAACATCCTTCACGTCTAGAATCTTGCCACACAGCGCCTCCTGGTGTATAATGCGGTGTAATGTTGGGCAATGGATTCCAGCCTTCCTTAATAATCCAACTTGACCTGTTTGAGTACCACACATTGACTTAGCGCCATCTGTCACTATTGCTGAAAGTCTATTTATGTCACCGATACCGTTAACAACTATCATAACTGAGTTATAAATGTCTTGACCTTTGGTCGTATTATGCAATGAATCTAAAGCTAGTAGCTCTTCATTGATAATAAAGTCTTTTGAAACAGTTCTTATGAAAATTAAAAGTTGTGCTGTGTCTGATATGTCAGTAGATTCATCCAAAGCCAGAGAAAAGTAAGCGGAATTTGTAACGACACTCTTTAATTTACTATATATATGAGAACTTATTTCCTCAACCCTTCTAGTGACTGTCTGTTTTGATAGTGGAACGCTCTCAAAATGACTGGCAATTTTTTCTTCCCCAAATGCACGCGCCATGTTAATAGAAAAACGATTTACGAAGTCACCGTCACATAATGATTTTTTAAATTTCGATATCTCTGCCCATACAACAAACGATGCCATTAAGGAACTTGTTTGTTTTGTTGTTAATGTAGTAAAAACAGATTTCTGAGCACTAACCTTTTTCTTCAAAGCGCACACAAGTGGAGAACGTATTGTGCCAATGTAGTCCTTGTATTTAGTGGCGTGATGCTGTGTGTAATGCCTTTAAGATTATACTCTTTATTTACAGACAACACTTGCAAACACACAAGGCACTGCGGTTTGCTATCCTTATTGTTGATAAATAAAAAAAAAATCATGTTCCCATTTCTCATGAAAAAATCTGATTTTTTCATTTAATTGACGATTATTGTTCATATTATACCACGACCGAAGCAACATACAATGAAAACACAGATTACAACAATAGCACTGTTTCCTGTTAAAATGGAACTGTTCACTGTAACTCGACAAAATCAGAATGATCAGATCGGATATATAATTTTGACTGATGAAAAGAGGTTTGGAGAGAAAGAAACTGAAAGTAAAAAAATTGTGAGGTGAATGTGTTGGGGTGGAGGAGGTGGGTGACTGACAGTATTTCTTGGCGGAAACTGTTTGAACTCGCCGAACCGAGAGTCGGCTCTAGAACCATTCGTTGGCTTCTTCCTTTGTTTAAATCGGTCGCAGGATGATCAAAAGGAAAAAAAGGATGGGCCGGGAATGACGGGAAGTCGACGTTAAACTAACTACTAGAGTGTTCCGAGTTTTAAACATAGGTCTACTAGGGAATATTTGAGTTAGCTTTCTCCACGGTAGAAGTTAATGTAACAAATTTTTAATCAATTTTACCCAGGACATTTTGCTCAATGCAACCTGATTTTATTTTTTATCCGCCGCGGGCCACAAAAAGGACGTCGAGTCCACAAGTGGCCCGCGGGCACCTAATTGGTCATCCCTGTTCTAGAGCTCGAGTTAATTTCCAGCTTTTGCTTCCTTATGTTAGCTCGGGTTTGTGAGGTCTTCTTTGTCATTAGTTTGGTTATTATTAGCATTGATCTCCATTCCATATGCTTGTGATGTCTTATTTATACACACAGTTAGGTCTTTGAGCTTTGATACACCACTTGCTAGTCCATCTATATCATTTACAAACCTAAGGTTGGATAATCTTTCTGCTTCCGATGTTTATGGTTCCGAGGTTGTACTTCGAGAGTGTCTGTCTTATATCTCTGTCTACTCCCAGGATCGACGGAAACTGTTCAACGTTACATTAATAAATTACAACATTCCTGGAATGTTCAGTTGTTAGATGACATCTAATGATTTGTCAGCGATGTTTTATTAGTTCATGGATGCCCACAACAGTTAATGGCTAACTCTTGTTAAATTTTTTTTTAAGGTCAATAAACGTGTGTACAAATCTTGATGCTACTTATAAGAGAGTGCATAAAAGTTGATTTGCTCTGTTGTTCGTCTCCCAGTTCGCGAATCAGTCTGTTCTTCAGCTGTGACATCACAAACTTGATAATTCAGTCTATTATTTTCAGCATAACTTTGTTTGGGTAGATGATGAGAATGATAGCACGGTTATTTTTGCAGCGTTGACTACCTTTTCTTTTAGGAACGAGGATTATTGACTATGTCCACGATGCAAACCAGACCCCTGTCTATCAAATTTGGTTGCAGATGTTTATTAGGACTTTGCTCATGTGTTCACCTCCTCCTTGTAGAAGTTCAGCTGGTGTGTTGTCGAAGCCTGGCGTCCCGCTCCATTTTTATGGCGCTAGTAGATGGAGGACAATTCAGGATTTCCAGGTCCCCTGTGGACTTTGAATAGCGGAGCTCGGGCCAGTGGTTCGTCCAGATTTTTTAAAAAATATCTTCATTCTCTATTAAGCATTTACCTGTCTTTGATGATATCTTCATTCTCGATTAAGAATTTATAAGTCTTTGATAATATGATTCCTTACAGCTGTTAGTTTTTTTTAACCGGTTGGTAGCGTTCTCAGTTCTATTTCGAGCTGTGTTGTTCTCCGTGTATTGGTAATGCTCCGTTACCGAAGTCAAGTCTTCTTTAGCTGCAGTGATATCACTTGAAATAGTCGTCCACGCAGCCAACTTGGCTCACACAAGGACTTCGACAATGCTAACGCCATAATTGACAACACAAAATGGATGCATGTCGCCATGGTTATGCAGAGACCAAAGTAGACGTTTAAACTGTTTTAGGTGTGTGTGTTTTCGAGGAAACTAGAGTGAGGAAGTGACCGCGCCCTTTTTGTTTGATGGAAGTCGTTTTGAACCGCCGCTTAGGGCTGCACGTTAGTCGACCTTAACAACAGAATTTGCCAAAACGATTTGGCGAGAGCTGAGAGATGAATGGAGCGGAAGTGACGAATTCCTGACTGCAATTAAACTGATTCCATAAACAGGACATGACATAACTTTAGCTTTCTTCATACTTTTGTTTAATTCGCTTGTGTAATATCCGCTACTTTGTTACTCCATCTTCAGATCTTTAACTGCCTTCAACTTCCCTCTTTCAGCCCACAAATTATAAATATCTGGTGTTGACCATGGTAGTAATAGCATCCGTCAGTCATAGTTGACTATGGATTTTCCAGCGCCCCTAGAAATGTTATTTTTTCTTTTCTTTCGTCGTGTATTCTCTTTTTCTATGAATCTGTCTGCTTCTTGTTTGAGTTGCAGCTTTAGAGTGTGTTTCCAAAGATTGCGGTTTGCAGCTATTTCTTCCAGGCTTCAGTGTTTATGTTGACTCTTCATGTCACGATTACACACGTCTGCAAATCGAAGTTTTGGGCGCCCCCTAGTCCTTTTACCATCTGCCACTTGTCCGTAGAGTATATCTTTCGGTATGCGGCCATCTTTCATACGGTGTACGAGGCCAAGACAGTGTAACCTACGTTGTTTGAGCAGCGTGTTGTCTGTGCGAGTCATGACCTCCATGTTTGTCACTCTACCCTTCCATGTGATACCAAGAATACTGCGCAGACATCGCATATTAACCATGGTACGTATAATAAATTATATTATTAAGTAAATTTATTTCAAACTTGATGTTATTCGTGACTTCTAAATATAGAAATCCGAATCGTTACTCACTTTTAGGACAGTGTTTTTATCTACCAATAATGACAAAAACGTTATATCATATACCATGAGAAGATCTGGCCTATAGGAGATGAAACACCCCAGGACATAATCTGACATGTTGACTTTGTTGCCGAGCCTGTTATTTGATCTCAATTTTACAGCGAAAATATGATGAGATCAATAGTAGACACACATGGACATATTGTCAACGGTTACAGCATAAACCACCTGCGATATGCGGGCGACTCCGTTTTAATAGCAGTGACACAGAATGAATTAGAAGAAATGATAGAGAGAGAGAGAGAGAGAGAGAGAGAGAGAGAGAGAAAAAACAACATGAAAGGTTTAACATCTTGTGCAACAATATTGTCTATAGAAGTGAGATCGGTTCTATACATGGCCAATTTATAGAAGCGGTTCATTGACAATGGACAAAGAAATGGAAATAAGTGAAGACTACAGAGATGGAATTTTCCAGAAGAATATTGAAAACTGCCTGGACAGCTAACGAAGACCAGCGAGGAAATTCTCAAGAAGACCAACACAGAAAGAGAGCTCATTAAAAAAAAAACATCAGAAAGAAACAATTGACATTTGTTGGACATATCATGAGAAGATGAAAGTTTTAATATTTGGTTATAACTGGCAAAATACAATAACAGCGATATCGCAGGAAACAGACAGAGAGAGAGAGAGAGAGAGAGAGAGAGAGAGAGAGTGAGAGAGAGAGAGAGAGAGAGAAAGAGCGAGCGAGCGATAGGGAGGGAGGGAGAGAGAGAAGATAAAATATAACATATTGTCGAGGCACAGTAAACCGGTAACAACAGAAATGATACGATGCAACAAAGACACGGAATTGTGAAAGTATATGATCGCCTACACCTCCAGGAATGGTTCAAGATGATGATGATGATAAACCTGTCATTTATAAATTGACAAAAGTAGCTGTGATGGATATTTTCCGACATGTTATTTACAAACTGACAAAAGTAACCATGATATATATTACTTGACTTATTATTTAAAAAATTGATAAAATAATATATAGATATGGATGACCCTAACATTCACAAATTGGCAAAATTAAACAAGATAGATGTTACATAAAGACTACAATATGATCATAAACAAAGGAAGCCGAAGGATTAGACTTGGAGACAGTTCAGAACTACAACTACCCTGGAAGTATAATAACCAGCAGTGGAAAGTATAAATCGAAATAAACACACAAAAATAATAACAATGACAAAAGTTAATTGTAATGCCATGAAAAATATACTGAAATTAAAAACAAATAACGCCAGGGATAAAACAAAGAATAGCAAAATATATCGCCTTGAAGATTATGGCATCTGCCAAAAGCGAGCAGAGGCTACTTACTCTTCTGTTCCAGGGATTAGTCCTCGCACCTATCGAATATGCCCTGGAAATTCTTACTGTCAGTACGACTCAAATTGATAGGCTGGAGAAAATACAAAATGAAGCCATGCGCATTATCTTAGTGTGTACAAGGGACACTTCCTGTGTAGCAATTAGGTATCTTCTTGACTTTCTAACCATGGATAACAGTATCAAGATCTGGAGGGCACAAGTATACATGAAGATTAGTGCAGATAAAGAGCATCCATTGCATCACGAGCTCATCGCAGGGAAAGGTGCCAAGCTAAAAAGAGGCAAATCATGGGTGGGTCGAGCAGAAGATGTCATCAAACCGGTCTGTGGGCTTACCAATATCAGCGTTGGTGAGGAGTGGATACCGGTGCCTACGTCATTCAAGGGGACATTCTCGTGTATTGTCACACTCGACAGGAAAAGTAGGGAACAGAACTCAGTGGTGGTCAATCTGCGATAACACCGATGAGAAATATGCAGTCATCTATACAGACGGATTTGTAATACGACACCAAAAAAGTGCATGGGCATTTACAGCACACTCGACATGCAGAATAGTCAAAGATGACAGTGATGCATACGTCATGACCACGAGTAGCATAACGATGGAGGTGATGACAGTGACCAGGGCATTCAACTGGTTAGAGTCACAAGACTACATCCATGCCTGTATACTGAGTGATTCGATGAGCATGATAAAAAAAAAGTGGAGGCTGGCTTTGTATATATGCAATAAGTAGAGTAATTACAGAAGTCAAAAATACGCACGGTCACCTTTGTATTCATCCTGGACTTGCGGGAGTACGGGGAAATGAAAGAGCGGACAGGTTGGCTAGCTGCGCTATCGCTGAGGACGGTCAACCAATGGAACGGGCGGACATCATCAATGCCCTCCGAGATGTGGGTAGAGCACAGGACTTCGACAACCATGAGTACACCTCACAAGCAAAACTTGTTGAGGAGGGGATCTGAGCACCTATAAACATGTTCGGAGTGCAATGATGATGACCCGTAAATAAGTCAATAACTCAATAGTAAAATGTTATATCTTCTGAACATTCCTGTATGGTTCAGAAACATGGACATTTGAGAAGAAAACAGCCGAAAATTGAAGCCATTTGAAACGTGAATATATAGAAGAATAGAATGAATTGGATGGAAAGAAAATAAAACAATCAATGAAGTCTTAAAACAACTAAAAATGAAAAGGAGCTATTAAACACAATTCAAACAAGACAAATTAGATTTTTGGGCCATGTTAAAAGACACAGCTGCCTACTAATAGTAGTTTTGGAAGGGAAATACAAGGTAACAGAGGTAGAGGCAGACCAAGACCAACGTGGATGAGTAACATCAAAAGATGGACAAATCAGCCTATGATAACTTGCACTATCAAAGTAAGAGACAGAGCGGAATGGCGCTCCATGGTAGCCAACCATCGATGCGGAGACGGCACTCAATGATTATGATGAGATGTTACCTGACAAAATAAGCCATAATAGATGTTACCTGGCAAAATTAGCCATAAACGATGCTACCTGACAAAATTAGCAATGATAGATCTTATGTGACAAAATTAGCCATAACAGATGTTAAATGACACAGTTAGCCATTACAGATATTACCTTACAAAATAAGCCATGACAGATGTTAAATGACAAAATTAGCAATGATAGATGTTAAATGACAAAATTAGCCATGAAAGATATTACCTGGCAAAATTAGCTATGATAAATCTTTTGTGACAAAATTAGCCATGACAGATGTTAAATGACAAAATTAGCCATGATAGATGTTACCTGGCAAAATTAGCTATGATAGATCTAATGTGACAAAATTAACCACGACAGATATTAAATGACAAAATAAGCCATGATAGATGTTAAATGTCAAAGTTTGCCATAATAGATGTTAAATAAGAAAATTAACCACGAGAGCTGTTAAATGACAAATTTAGCCATGACGTATATTAAAGGTAAAGATAAGATCAGAAACGAAGAACTGAGAAAAAAGCTAGGAATAGCCCCCGCGATAGAATATATAAGGAAACAACAGATAAAATGGTTTGGGCACGTGACAAGGCAGAAAGATCAAAACACAACACAACGAGCCTTCAACAAACGTTGTGAGAACACCAGACCCAAGGGTCGACCACGAAAAAGATAGATAAATGGAATATTAGAAGCACTAGGAAACATAACAGCAGCAGAGGCGAACAGAAGAGCAAAAGACCGCAAATTATATCTCCCCTCGACGCTGAAAGGCAGATGAGGAAGAAAAGAAGAAGAAGATATATTAAAGGACAAAATTCGCCGTAATGGATGTTGAAGGACCTGTCTTTCACAAATGACAAAATTTACCGTGAGTGATGTTGGGGAAAATAGCGTCTGAGAGTTACCATTAAAGATTGTCATCAACCTGCTTCACGGCGTTCCTGGTGATGGAGAAGAACAAAAATACAGAAGATAAACATTTTAGTGGAAGAAGTAAAGGAGTACGGGTTCGACACCGCTTCGGGCTGTCTATTGTTCTTTATTTTTTTGTTGTTGATTATTTGTGATTTTTTCCTGAGTGTTGTAAACACGCCTCTTCCCCTGAAATTAATCTAGGATCTATTATCACGTAGGTTTCCCTCCATAATAACATTAATTTATTATTATTTGTCTTAGAAAATATAGAAATTGACACTTTGTTGTTGTAACTAATGTTCCAGCCGTGAAAAAAATGAACGTTTCCATTTAATATACGTAATATGAAAGTATGGACCAGAAGAAACAAACTGGCGGGCCGCTACGTTTCCGCCAACCGTCATTTGTTCATCTGTGACATAAGTAACAATTGTTTACATCTTGGCTTTTGTTCCTTGTGTCCAGATGGTGTATATATCCAGTACTGGAGAGGCTCGTTAGATATCACAGCGACCGAACACAGCTACTGAACATTCATCCACAGTAGTTCTACGCAAGTCTCTACAAGCCCAATATTAAACAAATCTCATCGTGGTCTACTAGACTACAGGTTTGACGATGAAATCTTAAATCTTTTTGATGGGCCTCATTGTCCTAATCGCAGTAAGTAGTGGTCATTTAAAAAAGAAATATTTGAAGGAGATAATACAATTTCCATCACAGACTAAAACAGTAGGTCATGAATAAATTGTTTAGATTCAGTTTGATTCTTTGACACAGCAACATGTTAAAATAGAATATTAAATTACAAAGTCTGCCTGGCGCCTTGTTTTCAGTTCATGAATAAAATGTTAGATTCAGCCTGCCTGGCGTTTTGGAATCAGCTCACTAATAAAATGTTAGATTCATTATGATTTTATTCTTGTGAGTATGAACATGAATAATATCTTAAGATTCAATTTGACTGAAATCTTTGAGGTAGCTCATAAATTAAACTTTGAGATTCAGTTTGACTGGAATCATAGTGGTAGCTCATAAATTAAACTGTTGGGTTCAGTTGAGTACTTTCCTCAAGTTAGCTCAGGAATAAAATGTTAGATTTTTGAGGAAGCTCGTGAATAAGCTGATAGATTGAGTTTGGTTATATTCTTTGAGGTAGCTCATGGAAAATAAAACTGTTATATTCAGTTTGACTGAATCTTGAAGGTAGATAATGGATACATTATTAGATTCAGTTGACTTTTGGATGTAGCTCATGAATAACATGTTAGATTTAGTTTTGACAGATTCTTGGTGGCGGCTCGAGTCTCTGTGTTATCTGGTGAACGCGGGTCAAATAATAAGATTCCTTTCATGGCGATGATGTTTATTTCTGGTGTCGAAAGCGTCATCACTTGCCATGTATTTTCTTGCTGCAATCCACATTTTGTGACTGATGTAATGTTCCAAGATCATATTGATATAGTCTCTCTCCAGAATGTCCACTCTGGGAACACTGATATGAAACAGTAGAACATCATCTTGTTTGACTGTCTAAAGCACACTCAAAGTATGGAGCAGGCTAATAATTGTAGAGCTGTGGTAAAGCTGGTATCTGGAGCAAGTAGTGGAGTGGAACGTACAGTCCTACAAGTATGGTGACAGCTTTATAAAAAAGGAACACAACAAAATACTGACGATTGTGTCTACGTGGGGCCTTCCTCAGAAAGCGAGAAAAAACAAAAACAAACGAACAACGAGTTATCTTTATTTCGTTGTTCGTTTCAGTTGTTCTTGTTTTCCGAGAAAGGCTGCATGCAGACCCAAACATCAGTATTTTGTTGTGTCCCTTTTTTGTAAAGCTGTCAACATACCTCGTAGGAGTGTACGTTACACCTCACTACTTGCTCCTACTTCTTCAAAGACCTGTTAAATGGAATACCTTGTTCGGAACTACAAGGGACCTAAGAAATACCCGCAGATATAATTCATGTCATTGAACAGAAAAGCCTCAGCTCACTGGCTTCTGGATCCATAGCAACAACAACATAGTCTCTCTATTTCTTTTTTAATCTTGTGATCATTTGCTTGTGGACGATCGGGTATTATCTTAAGCACATGGCGCTCCTACCGGATGAGATGACTGCTTTGGTGTTTCCATTAAGTGCCGACATTGCATTGTTTCTTGATATGACTTTTCTTGGCTAAGGTAGTCTCGCATTCAAAAGAAGATTCGGAAAGGCTGTCGAAACAAGACCAGGAGACGATTGAAATAGTGACCAGTAGTAGGAAAAATGACAAATAAAATCGAGGAAGACTCAAAAAGTCTTGCAAAATATGAAGCCTCCCAAATTTATCCCTCGACGTGTAGAGACTAACGATACCGGTGCTGTGTTGGTTGACAAGTGCTTTTTGCGCTTTCACTCCCGTCAGACATCACTCCCCTTGACAACATATTCGTGAAGTCACAATGTGTGACAACATATTCGTGAAGTCTGTTCATGGATGCAGATTGAGGGTAATTTTTTAAATCGTTTTTTCGTCCACCGTCCCTCAGGACACAAGACAGTCCATTGTTCTCCCGATCTCAACATCAGTAAAAGTAGCAAATGTGCAAGCTCGTTCTTTACCTCTTAAACTCTCCTGCCCTGATAAAAAAAATGAAGCACAGTTTTGTTACACTAAACTTCAGCCCGACCCTATCCAGGAGATACTTGTCTTAATAGGAAAATGCAGGTATATAATTTATTTCCGAGTGCACATGTGTGAAAAACAGCGCCAGTTTTAAATGGAATATCTTGTACGGAACTATCCTTTTTTAAGTACCTGAGTTGACTGTGTGCTCTAGCGATTGGGTATCGTGACAAGACGCTGTGCCGAGGAGTACGGGTTCGATCCTACTTCGGACCATCTATTGGTCTTTGCTTTTTTCAGTTAATTATTTGTGATTTTTTTTTCCCCGAGCGTTGTAAACATACCTCTTCCCCTGAAATGATTCGTTGATCTATCGCCTCGGAAGTTTCCCTCCACAAAAATATTCATCTATGATTATTTGTCTTTAGACTAGACCTCTCCAGAGTCTCTAATCACTGCCATCTAGACCAGCCAGTTGCGATCTTTCTGAAGATTCTCATTGAGTCACTTGTGTATAAGTGTGTGGCTCAAGCCACGCTAATGCTTTAATGGCAGCCATAATTTCCATAGTCAAACTATTTGTAGTCAATGTGAAAGCATCACTGTCTTTTTCATAGTTCTACTACCGACACGAGCAGTGACGGCCGACGAGCTCCGTACGTGCCAAATAACAGAACAAACTGTGTAAATGGCTGCGTCACTCTCAGAGGAATTGTCTCCAATCAAGGCCTACACTTCTGCCTCAACGACCAAGCTGTTTTTTGTCTATATTCTCTGTCCAGTGTGCTGACGACGGAAAAGGTGGTACTGCACTCTGACGTCACTCGTACCCATTCTTCCCTGAGTTATTTGTACAGATTTGCCTTTTCTGGATTTCATACCTTCTGGTCTGTTTGTTAAAAGTGTGTAAAATAAACATAAATGGTATTAAGCAGTTAAACATGCTGAGAGACGAGACAAACTACGACGTTTCGGCAAAAGTCTTCATCAGGTACACAGCAAAATAATATTTACCTCACATCACCATTTTGAGCTAAGTAATTCATGCTTTATCAATAACAACACGATGTATATAACGGTGCTCGTACCTTTATCTCCAACAAATCCATACTATTCATGTTTACTTTTGTTTCTCACACCTTGCATGATGATTCTTAATAATATTTTAATCATGTGACTTACCATAATAGTAAAATAAAGCAACAAGAAAGGTCTCAGTCTGAATAGTAAGAAAACAGAAGTAATCGTCACATTGAAAATATATAATCATCACCATGATGCCGAATAAAAATAAACAGGATAAATCTGAAACAAATGCAACGCGTCAAATACTTGGGCACAATAATAGAATCAGATGGGAGATGCACCAAATAAATAAAAAGCAGAATAGCTCAGGCACAAAATAGCATTTCAGAAAATGAAAAACGTATTGTGCTACAGTTTTGTCAATAGAAGTGAGAAAATGAATTCATCGATGAGAACCAAAAACAGAACCAGTTCTGACCTATGGCAGCGAATCATGGACAGGAGACTAAGAAATGAAAAGACGATTAGAGGCCACAGAGACGAGATATATCACAAGAATGTTGAAAGTTTCCTGGACAGCTAAAAAGACCAAAGAGGAAATTCTCAAAGAGGCCAACACAAAAAGGGAACCCCTAAAAATCACCAGAAGGAAACAATCAACATTTTCCGGGCACATCATGAGAAGAGAAAAGTTGGAATACTTGGTTACAACTGGCAAAATAAAAGGAAAGAGATATCGCGGACGACAAAGAGAGAAAATACCGGATAGCATGGTGCCATGGCATGGAAAACAGTCAACAACAGAACTTATTCGATGCACGCTAGATAAGAGATTGTCTAATGATGTGATCGTCTACGCCACCGGTATGGCACATGATGATGATGACTTACAAGACTTATCATTTTGTGTTAATATACATTATATATTGCTGTATATGTCCTTTAATAGCTTTGTGTAATTATTTCTGTTATACATTGTCCCATAGTTTCCATTTCCATTTTTGTTATCGCATCCAGGTGACTTTTCTATTTTCTTGTTGTACCAGATCTCATCACTTCTTTGTTAGAATTGGCGGTCCTTCCCCGTTATCATGAATGTTTACTTTTGATCATTTATCATCAAAGAATGCATTGTTTTATTCTGTCCATCTTTTGTTTATGTTTCCTTGCTCCGTCACAATTTCCCTTCTTTTGAATCTAAACAGCCTGTGTTATGTCCTGTTTTTCTAATCGCTTTTTGAAATGAATTGAAGTTTCATTATATCTGTGGTTTTACAAGTCTCGATTTACTGCTTCACATCTATTTGTTATTTCTCGAATTAACCTAATTAGAGAGCGTGCACATGTTAAAGTATTTGGGTTGCTGTACTTCTGTGTTGTCAATATCAATCATTTTAGTTTAGTTTAGTTTAAATTAGACCAGTCTAGATTATATTAGATTCGTTTAGTTTAGTTTAGTTTAGTTTAGTTTAGTTTAGTTTAGTTTAGTTTAGTTGACAGATTTTCCTCATTACACATCGAATGCGTTCATGCCATATGTGCTCAGATTTCCTCTTCCATTATGTCCCTTAGTTTGTGGAGACTGACGACTTCAGTTCTGTGTTGGCTGGTTATTCATCTGTGTCTCCTCGCATAGCGCCCCTTTCTAGCACCACCAGTGTTGAACTGATGTTCCTGTAGTCTAAATGTGGTTACAGATTCATGATCATTGACTGAATCATAAACACAGCTTGTCTCATTGATTAAATGAAAACTAATTTCAGAATGTTAGTCCGGTCCATTGCACGTCCGCCATTCATGGCAGCTCGATCATTTCCTCTCACGTCAGAGCGTCCAGGGACGAAAATGAAACGGATTCCAATTAGCTCTGAGTTCTTCAGTGACTCCAACTACTGCCTTCGTGCCCAGCCTCCTTCAATTTTTTTAACACGCTCATCGAATCACTCAGAAAACAAACTTGAGTAAAAGATTATGCTTCTAGCCAGGCCATCGCTTTAGTTACTTGCCATGATCTGTTTTTTTTTTTTTTTTGTGTTAAAAACTGTTTATAGCTACCACAAAAGCACCGATCTCTTCTGTTACTGTTCATCATTTTACCTGGACCGTGAAAGTCCATCAGCACAGATAGTAGTATGTGTGGCTGTGAACCCATTCTAAAAGTGCACTCACATGCACCGAAAGACAATAGATTTGGCACCGATACTGCACGAAACTTGCACTAAATCCGTGCAAAAAAAAAAAAAAAAAAAAAAAAAAAAAAAATTTTTGAATTCGCTATTTTTCGAAATTGATGATTTTTTGGGGAAAATTTTTTTTTTGGTTCGTCAGTTTGTCGAAACGGTCTACTGTGTTTGAGAGATTAACGCAGGTAAATTCAAAAGATCGTGTGCTAATCGGCTTATCGTGCGGGTCCGGTGATCGCCTCTCGCGGTGTGGCGTGACGGTGATCGGCGCGTCGCTCGTGGTGTGATATTTGTGAAAGAGTATTTTAAAAGAGTATATTTGTGAAAGTAAAAATTCAGAATTATTTAAAAAAATATGCATTTGTGAAAGTAAAAAACTCAGAATTATTAAAAATAAAAAAAAAAATAGTCTCCCATCAGGATTCGAACACGGGACTGCGTGACAGGCCAGGCACTTACCACACGGTCCACTTCGTCACTTTGTCGAACGGTCTACTGTGTCTGACAGGTAAATTCAAAAGATCGGGCGTCAAACAGTCCGGCTCAGGATATTTCAGTTAACCAACTCAGGTAAACCCCCGATTGAAAAGAAAACGGACTTATGTTAAAAATAATAAAATATAAGGATGAAAAATCAATATTTTTAAAAACTTAAAATGAAGGGAAATTTAAAATATAGGCGATCGCGTAACTGATTGGGTCGCGGATCTCGCACTACATTTTTTTTAGTGATCATGTGCCACCCTCAACACCATCATCAACCCTTCATGTCCTATCATCATCATCATGTGCCACCCTCAACACCATCATCAACCCTTCATGTCCTATCATCATCATCATGTGCCACCCTCAACACCATCATCAACCCTTCATGTCCTATCATCATCAACATGTGCCACCCTCAACACCATCATCAACCTTCATGTCCTATCATCATCATCATGTGCCACCCTCAACACCATCATCAACCCTTCATGTCCTATCATCATCAACATACCACACAAAGTTTCAAACCGATTATTTTAACGCCATCTTTAGACAATGGAACTACCCCCTCTGTCTTCATGGCCTATCATCATCATGTGCCACCCTCAACAACATCGTCAACCCTTCATGTCCTATCATCATCATCATGTGCCACCCTCAACACCATCATCAACCCTTCATGTCATATCATCATCATGTGCCACCCTCAACATCATCATCAACCCTTCATGTCCTATCATCATCATCATGTGCCACCCTCAACAACATCATCAACCCTTCATGTCCTATCATCATCATGTGCCACCCTCATCAACATCATCAACCTTTCATGGCCTATCATCATCATCATGTGCCACCCTCAACACCATCATCAACCCTTCATGTCCTATCATCATAATCATGTGCCACCCTCAACACCATCATCAACCCTTCATGTCCTATCATCATCATCATGTGCCACCCTCAACACCATCATCAACCCTTCATGTCCTATCATCATCATCATGTGCCACCCTCAACACCATCATCAACCCTTCATGTCCCATCATCACCAACATACCACACAAAGTTTCAAACCGATTATTTTAACGCCATCTTTAGACAATGGAACTACCCCTCTGCCTTCATGGCCTATCATCATCATGTGCCACCCTCAACAACATCGTCAACCCTTCATGGCCTATCATTATCATCATGTGCCACCCTCAACACCATCATCAACCCTTCATGTCCTATCATCATCATGTGCCACCCTCAACATCATCATCAACCCTTCATGTCCTATCATCATCATGTGCCACCCTCAACAACATCGTCAACCCTTCATGTCCTATCATCATCATGTGCCACCCTCAACAACATCATCAACCATTCATGGCCTATCATCATCATCATGTGCCACCCTCAACCCCATCATCACCCTTCATGTCCTATCATCATCATGTGCCACCCTCAACAACATCATCAACCATTCATGGCCTATCATCATCATCATGTGCCACCCTCAACACCATCATCATCCCATCATGTCCTATCATCATCATGTGCCACCCTCAACACCATCATCATCCCTTCATGTCCTATCATCAGCATCATGTGCCACCCTCAACACCATCATCAACCCTTCATGACCTATCATCATCATCATGTGCCACCCTCAACAACAGCATCATCCCTTCATGGCCTATCATCATCATCATGTGCCACCCTCAACACCATCACCATCCCTTCATGTCATATCATCATCATCACCAAGACACACAAAGTGACACATCATCATCATGTGCCACCTCAACACCATCATCATCCCTTCATGGCCTATCATCATCATCCCTTCATGTCCTATCATCATCAAGCCACACAAACTATCAAACCGATTATTAGTGACACATCATAATGTGCCACCCTCAACACCATCATCATCCCTTCAGGTCCTACCATCAAGCCACACAAAGTATCAACCAGCGAAATTCTCTCTCTCTCTCTCTCTCTCATTCATGGTAAACCAAAACAAATAGGCTCATACTCAAAAAGTCGACCTCAAAACCATAAAAATCTACTCACATAGTCATACTAGTTAGACACAACGAGCAGGAAGTTATATTCAAGGTCCAAAATGTTGGACCAAATCACTAAGATTTTACCACCATAACACACAAATTTAGGGTCATATTCAAAAAGTCGATCTTAAAACTCTACAAATCTACTCCCATACTCATACTAGTTAGACACAACGAACCGATCGTTATTTCTAAAGCCAAAAAGTTTGGCCAAATCGCAAATATTTTACCCACAGAACACAAAAATGTAGGCTCATATTAAAAAAGTCGACCTAAAAATCCCAAAAGCTACTCACATAGTCGTAATAGTTAGACACAGCGAGTAGAAAGTTATATTCTAGGTCCAAAAAGTTTGGCCAAATCACTAACAATTTACCCACATAACAAAATAAATATAGACTCATATTCAAAAAGTCGACCTCAAAACCATAAAAATCTACTCCCATACTCATACTAGTTAGACACAACGAACCGATCGTTATTTCTAAAGCCAAAACAGTTTGGCCAATTCGCAAATATTTTACCACCATAACACACAAATTTAGGCTCATATTCAAAAAGTCGACATCAAAACCATAAAAATCTACTCACATAGTCATACTAGTTAGACACAACGAGCAGGAAGTTATATTCATGGTCCAAAATGTTGGACCAAATCACTAAGATTTTACCACCATAACACACCCACGACCTCTCGAACCACGCACTTAACAAACTACAAACTTAATAAACCACAAACTCACGAACAACGAACTTAACAAACCACGAACTCGCGAACCACGAACTCACGAACCACATACTTAACAAACCACGAACTCGCAAACAACGAACCGCGACCATACGAACCATGGACTTAACGAACCATCAGCTCGCCAACAACGAACCACGACCATACGAACCATGGACTTAACGAACCATCAGCTCGCAAACAACGAACCACGACCCCACGAACCACAACCCCACGAACCACGAACTCGCAAACAACGAACCACGAACTCACGAAACACATACTTAACAAACCACGAACTCGCGAACCACGAACTCACGAACCACATACTTAACAAACCACGAACTCGCAAACAACGAACCACGACCATACGAACCATGGACTTAACGAACCATCAGCTCGCAAACAACGAACCACGACTCCACGAACCATGGACTTAACGAACCATCAACTCACGAACAACGAACCACGACCCCACGAACCACAACCCCACGAACCATGGACTTAACGAACCATCAACTCACGAACCACGAACCACGACCCCACGAACCATGGACTTAACGAACCATCAACTCACGAACAACGAACCACGACCCCACGAACCACAACCCCACGAACCATGGACTTAACGAACCATCAACTCACGAACCACGACCCCACGAACTATGGACTTAACGAACCATCAACTCACGAACCACGAACCACGACCCCACGAACCATGGACTTAACAAAGGCAGCGTCGAGGAGAGATATAATTTGCGGTCTCTTACTCTTCTGTTCGCCTCTGCTGCTGGTATGTTTCCTAGCGCTTCTAATTGTACATCGACCCATCCTTTTTCGTGGTCGACAGTTGGGTCTGGTGTTCTCACAACATTTTGCTGAAGGCTCGTTGTGTTTTTGATCTGTCTGCCCTGTCACCTAGCCAAACTATTTTATCTGTTGTTTCCTTATATATTCTATGATGGGGGCTATTCCTAGCCTTCTTCTCAGTTCTTCATTTCTGAGCTTATCTCTCAGACTGTTTCCTGTCATTCGTCTAACACATTTCATCTCTGAGATCACAAAAATTTAGGCACATACTAAAAAAGTCGACCTCAAAACCATAAAAATCTACTCCAACATTCATCTAAAAGTTACACCAAAACCGCACCAGATTTGCAACGTGCAAAAACATGCACAAGTTTGACACGCGAACCAGTTTGGCACAATGCACCAATAGACATCCCCATACCAAAAATTTACTCTGAAAATCACTTTTATGATTGTTACGCCCCTTACGAAGGCTGATTGTTACGCCCCTTACGAAGGTGCATTGTGCCAAACTGGTTCGCGTGTCAAACTTGTGCATGTTTTTGCACGTTGCAAATCTGGTGCGGTTTTGGTGTAACTTTTAGATGAATGTTGGAGTAGATTTTTATGGTTTTGAGGTCGACTTTTTTAGTATGTGCCTAAATTTTTGTGATCTCAGAGATGAAATGTGTTAGACGAATGACAGGAAACAGTCTGAGAGATAAGCTCAGAAATGAAGAACTGAGAAGAAAGCTAGGAATAGCCCCCATCATAGAATATATAAGGAAACAACAGATAAAATAGTTTGGCTAGGTGACAGGGCAGACAGATCAAAAACACAACGAGCCTTCAGCAAAATGTTGTGAGAACACCAGACCCAACTGTCGACCACGAAAAAGGATGGGTCGATGTACAATTAGAAGCGCTAGGAAACATACCAGCAGCAGAGGCGAACAGAAGAGCTAGAGACCGCAAATTATATCTCTCCTCGACGCTGCCTTTGTTAAGTCCATGGTTCGTGGGGTCGTGGTTCATGGTTCGTAAGTTGTTGGTTCGTTAAGTCCATGGTTCGTGGGGTCGTGGTTCGTGAGTTGATGGTTCGTTAAGTCCATGGTTCGTGGGGTTGTGGTTCGTGGGGTCGTGGTTCGTGGTTCGTGAGTTGATGGTTCGTTAAGTCCATGGTTCGTGGTGGTTCGTGGTTCGTGAGTTGATGGTTCGTTAAGTCCATGGTTCGTGGGGTTGTGGTTCGTGGGGTCGTGGTTCGTTGTTTGCGAGCTGATGGTTCGTTAAGTCCATGGTTCGTATGGTCGTGGTTCGTTGTTTGCGAGCTGATGGTTCGTTAAGTCCATGGTTCGTATGGTCGTGGTTCGTTGTTTGCGAGTTCGTGGTTTGTTAAGTATGTGGTTCGTGAGTTCGTGGTTCGCGAGTTCGCGGTTTGTTAAGTTCGTTGTTCGTGAGTTTGTGGTTTATTAAGTTTGTAGTTTGTTAAGTGCGTGGTTCGAGAGGTCGTGCGTGTGTTATGGTGGTAAAATCTTAGTGATTTGGTCCAACATTTTGGACCATGAATATAACTTCCTGCTCGTTGTGTCTAACTAGTATGACTATGTGAGTAGATTTTTATGGTTTTGATGTCGACTTTTTGAATATGAGCTTAAATTTGTGTGTTATGGTGGTAAAATATTTGCGAATTGGCCAAACTTTTTTGGCTTTAGAAATAACGATCGGTTCGTTGTGTCTAACTAGTATGAGTATGGGAGTAGATTTTTATGGTTTTGAGGTCGACTTTTTGAATATGAGTCTATATTTATTTTGTTATGTGGGTAAATTGTTAGTGATTTGGCCAAACTTTTTGGACCTAGAATATAACTTTCTACTCGCTGTGTCTAACTATTACGACTATGTGAGTAGCTTTTGGGATTTTTAGGTTGTGAGTAGATTTTTATGGTTTTGAGGTCGACTTTTTGAGTATGAGCCTATTTTGTTTTGGTTTACCATGAATGTGTGTGAGAGAGAGAGAGAGGGAGAGAGAATTTCGCTGGTTGATACTTTGTGTGGCTTGATGATAGGACCTGAAGGGATGATGATGGTGTTGAGGGTGGCACATGATGATGTGTCACTAATAATCGGTTTGATAGTTTGTGTGGCTTGATGATGATAGGACATGAAGGGATGATGATGATAGGACATGAAGGGATGATGATGGTGTTGAGGGTGGCACATGATGATGATGTGTCACTTTGTGTGTCTTGGTGATGATGGTGATGATGATAGGACATGAAGGGATGGTGATGGTGTTGAGGGTGGCACATGATGATGATGATAGGCCATGAAGGGATGATGCTGCTGTTGAGGGTGGCACATGATGATGATGATAGGACACGAAGGGTTGATGATGGTGTTGAGGGTGGCACATGATGATGATGATAGGACATGAAGGGATGATGATGGTGTTGAGGGTGGCACATGATGATGATAGGACATGATGGGATGATGATGGTGTTGAGGGTGGCACATGATGATGATGATGATAGGCCATGAACGGTTGATGATGGGGTTGAGGGTGGCACATGATGATGATGATAGGCCATGAATGGTTGATGATGTTGTTGAGGGTGGCACATGATGATGATAGGACATGAAGGGTTGACGATGTTGTTGAGGGTGCACATGATGATGATAGGACATGAAGGGTTGATGATGGTGTTGAGGGTGGCACATGATGATGATGATAGGCCATGAAGGGTTGACGATGTTGTTGAGGGTGGCACATGATGATGATAGGCCATGAAGGGTTGACGATGTTGTTGAGGGTGGCACATGATGATGATAGGCCATGAAGGCAGAGGGGGTAGTTCCATTGTCTAAAGATGGCGTTAAAATAATCGGTTTGAAACTTTGTGTGGTATGTTGGTGATGATAGGACATGAAGGGATGGTGATGGTGTTGAGGGTGGCACATGATGATGATGATAGGCCATGAAGGGATGATGCTGCTGTTGAGGGTGGCACATGATGATGATGATAGGACATGAAGGGTTGATGATGGTGTTGAGGGTGGCACATGATGCTGATGATAGGACATGAAGGGATGATGATGGTGTTGAGGGTGGCACATGATGATGATAGGACATGATGGGATGATGATGGTGTTGAGGGTGGCACATGATGATGATGATGATAGGCCATGAATGGTTGATGATGTTGTTGAGGGTGGCACATGATGATGATAGGACATGAAGGGTTGATGATGGTGTTGAGGGTGGCACATGATGATGATGATAGGCCATGAACGGTTGATGATGTTGTTGAGGGTGGCACATGATGATGATAGGACATGAAGGGTTGATGATGGTGTTGAGGGTGGCACATGATGATGATGATAGGCCATGAAGGGTTGACGATGTTGTTGAGGGTGGCACATGATGATGATAGGCCATGAAGGGTTGACGATGTTGTTGAGGGTGGCACATGATGATGATAGGCCATGAAGGCAGAGGGGGTAGTTCCATTGTCTAAAGATGGCGTTAAAATAATCGGTTTGAAACTTTGTGTGGTATGTTGGTGATGATAGGACATGAAGGGATGGTGATGGTGTTGAGGTTGCACATGATGATGATGATAGGCATGAAGGGATGATGCTGCTGTTGAGGGTGGCACATGATGATGATAGGACATGAAGGGTTGATGATGGTGTTGAGGGTGGCACATGATGATGATGATAGGACATGAAGGGTTGATGATGGTGTTGAGGGTGGCACATGATGATGATGATGATAGGCCATGAATGGTTGATGATGTTGTTGAGGGTGGCACATGATGATGATAGGACATGAAGGGTTGATGATGGTGTTGAGGGTGGCACATGATGATGATGATAGGACATGAAGGTTGATGATGGTGTTGAGGGTGGCACATGATGATGATGATAGGACATGAAGGGTTGATGATGGTGTTGAGGGTGGCACATGATGATGATGATAGGACATGAAGGGTTGATGATGGTGTTGAGGGTGGCACATGATCACTAAAAAAAATGTAGTGCGAGATCCGCGACCCAATCAGTTACGCGATCGCCTATATTTTAAATTTCCCTTCATTTTAAGGTTTTAAAAATATTGATTTTTCATCCTTATATTTTATTATTTTTAACATAAGTCCGTTTTCTTTTCAATCGGGGGTTTACCTGAGTTGGTTAACTGAAATATCCTGAGCCGGTATCATCACAGTATGAGGGAAGATTATAGTTTGTTGTACACTCATCACAGGGTGGGGGAAGATTGTAGTTTGTTGTACTCTAATCAATGGATGGGGAAGATTGCAGTTTATTGTGCTCTCATCACAGGATGGGGGAAGATTGTAGTTTGATGTACTCTCATCACAGGATGGGGGAAGATTGTAGTTTGTTGTACTCTCATCACAGGATGGGGGAAGATTGTAGTTGGTTGTACTCTCATCACAGGATGGAGGAAGATTGTAGTTTGTTGTACTCTCATCACAGAAAGGGGGAAGATTGTAGTTGGTTGTACTCTCATCACAGGATGGGGGAAGATTGTAGTTGATAGTACTCTCATCACAGTATGGGAGAAGATTATAGTTTGTTGTACACTCATCACAGGATGGGGGAAGATTGTAGTTGGTTGTACTCTCATCACAGGATGGGGGAAGATAGTAGTTTGTTGTACTCTCATCACAGGATGGGGGAAGATTGTAGTTGGTTGTATTCTCATCACAGGATGGGGAAGATTGTAGTTTGTTGTACTCTCATCACAGGAGGGGGGAAGATTATAGTTTGTTGTACTCTCATCAGAGGATGGGGGAAGATTATAGTTTGTTGTACTCTTATCACAGTATGGGAAGATTGTAGTTTGATGTACTCTCATCACAGGATGGAGGAAGATTGCAGTTGGTTGTACTCTCATCACAAGATTGGGGAAGATTGTAGTTTGATGTACTCTCATCACAGGATGGGGAAGATTGTAGTTTAATGTATTCTCATCACAGGATGGGGGAAGATTGTAGTTTGTTGTACTCTCATCACAGGATGGGGGAAGATTGTAGTTGGTTGTACTCTCATCACAGGATGGGGGAAGATTGTAGTTTTTTGTACTCTCATCACAAAATGGTGGAAGATTGTAGTTGGTTTTACTCTCATCACAGGATGGGGGAAGATTATAGTTGATAGTACTCTCATCACAGTATGGGGGAAGATTATAGTTTGTTATACACTCATCACAGGATGGGGGAAGATTATAGTTGGTTGTACTCTCATCACAGGGTGGAGGAAGATTGTAGTTTGTTGTACTCTCATCAAAGGATGGGGGAAGATTGTAGTTTATTGTGCTCTCATCACAGGATGGGGGAAGATTATAGTTGGTTGTACTCTCATCACAGGATGGGGGAAGATTGTAGTTGGTTGTACTCTCATCACAAGATGAGGGAAGATTGCAGTTTGTTGTACTCTTATCACAGTATGGGTGAAGATTGTAGTTTCTTGTGCTCTCATCACATGATGTGGAAAGATTGTAGTTTATTGAACTCTCATCACAGGATGGGGGAAGATTGTAGTTTATTGCACTTTCATCACAGGATGGGGGAAGATTGTAGTTTCTTGTGCTTTCATCACACGATGGGGGAAGATTGTAGTTGATTGTACTCTCATCACAGGATGGGGGAAGATTGTAGTTGGTTGTACTCTCATCACAGGATGGGGAAAGATTGTAGTTTGTTGCACTCTCATCACAGGATGGGGGAAGATTGTAGATGGTTGTACTTTCATCACAGGATGGGGGAAGATTGTAGTTGGTTGTACTCTCATCACAGGATGGGGGAAGATTGTAGTTTGTTGTACTCTCATCACATGATGGGGGAGATTGTAGCTGTTGTACTCTCCTCACAGAATGGGGGAAGATTGTAGTTTCTTGTGCTCTCCTCACAGTGAAAGTTTGTAGCTTTGTTGTACTTTCCTCAAAGGAAAAAAGAACATGTAGCTTGCATATATATGGAAAACAAACCAGTGGAAGAGATCGATCACTTTATCTATCTTGGAAGTCACATTGATCGGTAAGGGAGTACAAGTAAAGAAATTAGAATCAGAATAGCCAAAGCAGCAATGTCTTTCAGAAGCCTTGAAAAGTTGTGGAAATCAAAACTCATCAGCACAAACACAAACTTAGACTATTCAAATCAAATGTACTATCAACCCTTACGTATGCGTGTGAAAGCTGGAAAACAACAAGAGATATAGAAACAAAGTTGAACGCATTCGAAAATAAATGTCTAAGGAAAATACTTGATATACCATGGAACGAATTCAAAATAAACGACGAAATTAGAGAAATCGCCAATCAACCACCAATATCTTCAGTATTAAAGAAAAGACGATGGTCATATGTTGGACATGTGATGAGAAGAGATAATAACCGAATAGCAAAACAAGCCCTCATGTTGGAAAAAACAGGTAAGAGGAAAAGAGGTCGACCCAGGGAGACAATGAGAAGAACATTGACCAGAGAGGCAAGAGCAGCAGGAATTGGATCCCTCAATGAGATAGAGTTGCTTGCACAGAACAGGGACAAATGGCGAGATTTGATGAAAGATCTTTACAAGGATTGAAAATTTCTAGAATAAAAATGTAGATAAGAGAAAGAGTATCTGGGTCTATGCCCTATGGGCTGGCTACGGCTCAAAAGGCCAATAGACAGACAGTCAGATAGATAGACAGACAGACAAACAGACAGATAGACAGATAAATAGATAGATAGATAGATAGATAGATAGATAGATAGATAGATAGATAGATAGATAGATAGATAGATAGATAGATAGATAGATAGATAGATAGATAGATAGATAGATAGATAGATAGATAGATAGATAGATAGATAGATAGATAGATAGATAGGCAGGCAGGCAGGCAGGCAGGCAGGCAGGCAGACAGACAGACAGACAGACAGACAGACAGACAGACAGACAGACAGATAGATAGATAGATAGATAGATAGATAGATAGATAGATAGATAGATAGATAGATAGATAGATAGATAGATAGATAGATAGATAGATCATCGTCAGCATCATGTGCCATTCCGGTTGGCGTAGGCGATCATGTCCCTCCACAATTTTCTATCTATAGTGCATCGTATCAGTTCTGTTGTTGACTGTTTTCCATACCATGACACCAAGCTATCCAGTATTTTCTCTCTTTGTCATCCGCCATCTCTTTTTCCATTTATTTTGCCAGTTGTAACCAAGTATTCCAACTTTCCTATTCTCATGATACACCAGAAAAATGTTGATTGTTTCTTTATGATGTATTTTTTTTAGGAGTTCCCATTTTTCTGTTGGCCTCTTTGAGAACTTCGTCATTGGTCTTTTTAGCTGTCCAGGAAAATTTCAACATTCCTTTAAGAAATCCCATCTCTATGGCCTCTAATCGTGTTTTCATTTGTTTGTCTACTGTCCATGATTCGCTTCCATAGGTCAGAATTGTTCTATATAGCACCGATGAACTCATTTCTTTCTATTTTCTATTGACAAAGATTTGTTGCATAAGATATTTTTCATTTTCTGAAATGCTATTTTGGCCTGAGCTATTCTGCTTTTCATTTCTGTGATGCATCTTCCGTCTGATGTTATTATTGTGCCCAAGTATTTGACGTGATGCATTTTTTTCAGATTTGTCCCGTTTATTTTTATGCTGCATGATGGTGACGATTTTTCTTTGATATAACCATTACTTCTGTTTTCTTACTGTTTATACTGAGACCTTTCTTGTTGTCTTCTTTCACTATTATGTCTATCATTTCTTGTAGTTCATTCTCTGTCTCTGCTATTAAGACTGTATCATCCGCATATCGCAAATTATTTATGTTATGGCCGTTGACTATAGTTCCCTTTTTGTCTACTATTGATCTTATAATATGTTCGCTGTAAAGTGAAAACAAATCCAGACAGACAGAAAGACAGAAAGACAGACAGACAGCCTGCATGTAAAATATGGCAGAAGAATGTACTTTACTTTGCTCTCGACAAAGGAAGACAGAAAATTACTTTTTTTTTCTGGTCTCCTTGAATCGCAAGGTTGTAGTTTGTTCTCTTCTCATGAAATAAAATTGTAACTTGTTACGGTCTCCACAACCGAAAACGGAAAATTATAATTTTGTTGTCCTTTTCTCAAAGTTAAACGGAGGGTTATAGTTTCTTGTGTCCTCCAAAATGTAAGTCAGAATATCGTACTTTGTTGTGCTCTCACTAAAGGGAGGTTGGAAAAGTTATTTGTTGTGCTCTCACTAAAGGGAGGTTGAAAAAGTTGTTTGTTGTGCTCTCAATAAAGGGAGGTTAAAAAAGTTGTTTGTTGTGTTCTCAATAAAGGGAGGTTAAAAAAGTTGTTTGTTGTGTTCTCAATAAAGGAAGGTTAAAAAAGTTGTTTGTTGGGCTCTCCCCCAAAAGAAGACAAAAAAACTAAAGTTTGCTGCGGTCTACTCAAAGGAACGCAGAAGACTAGTTATATAGTTGAGTTTTCCTCAAAGACAGGAAGAATGTTGTACTCTTTTGTATTTTCCTCAAACGAGAGCAGAAGATGATAGTTTTCTGTGCAGCCATCAAAAGAAGCTTATTTGTTGTTGTTGTACTCATTCAAAGGAAGATAGAATTTTGCAGATTTTAGTGCTCCCTTCAAAATTAGGCAGAATATAATTTATTGTTCTTTTCTCAAAGGAACGCGTGAGCCCTTTTCATTGTTGCGCGATCCTCGAAGGAAGACAAAAAATTGTGGTGTGTTTTAGTCTCCTAAAATTAAAGCAGGAGATCGTAGTTTGTCGTGCTCTCCTCGAAGGAAGACAAAAGATTGTGGTGTGTTTTAGTCTCCTAAAATTAAAGCAGGAGATCGTAGTTTGTCGTGCTCTCCTCAAAGTCAAAATTTGATCTTTATGGAACGTGCTATTTGTTTTTGTTGTTCTTGTTGAGTTTTTATTTTTTATTTTTCGTTTATTATTGTTTTTACTTTTTTCATTCATACTTTTTGATAATATTGCTAACTACAAATGCTTGATTCGGCTAGTTTCTCAGCCTTTTTATTTCCATCTCTACCATAGCGGTAATGGCCCCATTGCAGAGCTCCTTCAGCCATATTGTTGTCAATTGATCTAGTTTTCATTGAACAGGTCGGCGAATTGATCTGCGGTCACGTAAGAAAAATATATTATTCTTCTTCTTCCTATTGTGTTCTTCTAGGAGAATCTAGCACTTTGTGGCTTCTAGAATTGTTCATAGCTCTGTCCTGTAGTTTGTTGAGATTCCCTTGCTGTTTAGTCACTGTATCATTCTTACCGCACATTGGACTCCATAAGTACACCGCACTCCATAAGTACTCGATGTTTCTCTGAGCGTGTAACCACTTACAGCCCCAGTTATGTGTTAATTTACCAGTCTTCTTTGGCTCCCAGCGCTTTTTTTAGACATCCCCTTCTGAGGTGATGCTCTAACAGTCTATCCAAGGTTGTAGTTTTACATTCATTTCTAGAATCACTTACTGTCTCACTGAGAGCTTTAAAAACGTCAGTACGGTCTATTTCTCGCCCATTCTGTAAAACTGACAACACAGCGAGTCTTGTTGCTCGTTTATTCCCTCGTTCACCCTAATGTCCTGGCACAAACACGAAGAAGAGTTTCATCTGCCTTAACCTCTTCAGAGACTCTAACCACTGCATTTGAACAAAGCCTCTTTCTATCTTCCTGATCATACTCATTATCAATGAATCACTGATAAAGTTTACTTGGGTAAAAGTATGTGAAAGCTAAGCTGTTGCCTTAGTTGCTGCCACGACCTCCATCGTTAAATTACTTGTAGTCAAGGCAAACGTTTCGCTATATTCTTAACAAATCTCCCTCCGAGGTAGTTCTTCAGTCTTTGTTGACTGCGTTACTCTGGTGACTATCTACATTCGTATAAAAAATATCACCACCCTTCATCCTCTTTCACTTATTCTTTTGAGATTGTATTTATAAGCCAAAGGGTAAGAGACCATAGCTGCTGAATCTTTAATTAACAATCTAAACAAAATCAGATATCAGAGGAAAATAGTTATTTTGTAATAAAGAGTAATAAATGTTCACAAATTATAAGTCACTATAGATAAAGCTTCCCACAACTCGAAACAAAGAAGTAAGAAATACAAACTAACATTTTCCAAGTTTATTCATCCATTTATTTACATGTTACAAGTTTACTTATCTATTTATTTACATATTACAAGTTTACTTATCCATTTTTTGCATGTTACAAGTTTACTTATCCATTTATTTACATATTACAAGGTTACTTATCCATTTATTTACTAATTATAAGTTTACTTATCCAATTATTTTCATGTTACAGGTTTACATGACACAAGCTTATGATCCACTTATCATGTTACAAGTTTACTGATCCACATATTTATGTTACAAGTTTACTGATCCACATATTTATATGTTACAAGATAGAGATGACGAATAAGAACTTAAACTACAAGCTCAGACTTCAACTGTTTCAGCTCAAACTAAAAGTTCCCCGACAACATCTCACCCCCATCGCGTTCCTGAACGTTTTGTTGACAGCGACGTAAATAATAAAGTTACCAACGCTGTTGATTGAAAACAATACGTTTTTACACAATTCTAACATAATTATTAGTGACTGATCGTTGAGAGCAGGGATTCTAGTGACATATGTTATAACAAAGCCAAACCCGCTACACACGATGTAAAAGATGCAGATACTGAATAAAGTTTTGGTTGTTCTGGAGACTGTTTTGTTGAACGATTGTTTGTTTGTTGCTAGGGTTGATGTGAGTTGTCTGCGCTTGTTGGTGATCAGCGTGACCTTCATTCCAATCACAGCGGAGCCCAACATAACCAGAACAATGGGCACCGCCCCTGTCATGTAGTTTACCAAGTCTGCAAACATTTGGTAGAATCCGCTCCTGACGTCATTGTGATACCGTTCTGTGTAATAAAAAAGACCCACAGAGATGCCTTGTACCGTGACTTGTCTAAACCCGATACACAAGATGGCGTTGTAGATGAAGTCAAATATACTCACAACAATGAGACCAGATATCACACCCATTATTCGTATCGGAGTCACGACTCTTGTGAATGTTAATGGAGTGAATATCGCTAGTAATCGTTCTCCTGTGATAAGTACAGGGATCAACATGGAGCAGTGAATGCCTACAGTATAAAACATTGCAAAAATCAAATAGAAGATATAGAAAATGTAATTAACTGTTTCTGAGAACTGGAAAACTTGGGGTACGCTCACAAACAAAACATCTCTAGGGATACTGTTCAGACCAACCAAAAACACCGTATCTGATAATGCGAGGGATATCAGTAAAACATTTGAAGCCTTGGTTATGCTATTTCTGACAACTAAGGCAGTGCTGGTGACGTTTGCTGCAATACCAACAAGACTGGTCACTGGGAAAATGACAAAGTAAAACGCCCATCTCATCTTCATGCTGGTTTCATCATTGGCGTGGGAGACGAGTTTAGTTGACTCGGTCACAGGCAACCAGTGAGTTGTGTTCGCCATATCAGAGTCTTAGTAGAGGACAGACAGCAAGACGTCGATTATTCGATTTTCAATGAAAAGATCAAATGTTTGAAATACGTCCTCTAATCAACTCAGCTGATGAAAATGGGCACCTGACATTTGGTCAAGTAAGGCATGAGAAGTGTGATCAGATGTCTGCAAGATGTGTCCAAGAGAAGTGGATGACCTTACACTCCACTCCCTAACGACAGAAATTCTATGGGGATATCCGTACTCACCTTTACCTAACTCAATATTTCAATAAATTTAATCTCTGTATGAGACGGAGAGACCACTTCCTATGTCGATTGATTAATTTCTAGAGGCCTGCACTGGTCTGGGCTATCTACAGAAGTATAGATGAAAGATGTTACATTTCAGTGTGGATATTATTATTTATTAGTTCTGTGTTATCTGACTCTTCATCAACGCAGACGCAGTGAGCACAGAAGAGAGCGTATCTTCTGTACCTGCCACATTGAATAACCGAGTATGATTAACAAACAAAGCGGCCTTCCTCGTAACAAGCTTATCGGTCAAGAATGGATCGATTGAAGGAGGTCAGAAACATCTCGAACTCTGACACACGACAGACACGTACGACCATAAGTCAAACAATCAGAGGCGTAGACTAAATGCAGAGACTAAGATTGTTTTAGAATGTCGCAATACAGCGCTGTACATATTTTTTACGTAATATTTTTAAAATAAAAGCTAGAATGTAAACACGAAGAACTAAGAACAAAGAAGAATAAGTTCTAGTTGTTGAATACAAATAAATTAAGTTTATCTACATTGAATTTTAAATGTACCCATGTTTGTAGATAGTGAATATTTTCTTTAGTTTCTTTTGCAACATATCACATATGAATAAAAATTCCGCTTATGGAGTTACAGGGAGCGCAAGATCAGTGAGCGGACTGCCAGCTCTTTCATTCTGAGAGGCGTGGCCAAACTTCACTGACCAGATTTATTCGAAATTTCTCTTCGCCGTCGACCTTTAAGATCTCACTGATCTGTTGCTCTTTCCTCTATGAGAAATCCCCATCTGATGAATGCTACATTGTCTTGAACGTCACTATTGTCCCAATAAAGCTCAGTTAGAACAAATTAACGAATGAGTTTGTGAGCGGCAAGTCGTTTCATCTTGGCGGTAAAACTCATTGTTTCTACACAAGACATACCGAGATATACCCTCCACAATTCTGTTTCTACTCAAATCAACAATCAACCGATTCTTCTCCTCTCGTCATTCCCCGAAGATCGCACCGATCCTGTCTTCGTTCATCGAGTGTAAAACACTTTAGTTACATCGGACCGGGAATTATGGGACATTCCCATAACAATGAGACGTTTGTTTAAGATTTTGTGGTTATTGAAATATGTGAAGATATCGGTCAATCTTTCTTTGTATTTTCTCGATGTTTCAGCAAGGCGAAAGTTCTCGATGAAAAAAAAACGCAGCGATAAGAAAATAGACGATCTTTGTTACTTGTGTTATCACTTTGTGAAGATAACATTCGTGCAGGTCGTCGCTTCTGCCACACATGATATCGATTGTTCTCACCTCCCAACTTCCCGGCAAGCTATAGCCTCTCTAGGCCAGGCACAAACTGTTGAGATCGATCAATTTACCGGTTTTGATCTCCTTGACTGTCACTAACTTGTAACAGTAGATCTTCTGGGGTGGGGGTGTAAAATAGGCAGGGGAGATTTTGTAGAAATTTGTTGGGGAAAAAGATGAACAAAATATCGTAGATTAAAGTTAGGCCCTAAACCTTAAAAATATTATACTTTTTTTGGGTGTTGAAGCAATCAAGTAATTGTTTAAATGTCGACATTAATATCTTTGTAAAAAAAAAAAGGGGGGGGGGTAGTCGCTGGATTCACTGGACAATCATATAACAATCATGGGATAATCATTGGGCAGCAGCTACAGAACAATCGTATGACAATCATAAGACAATTGTGGAATAGTCATTTGGGCCGTCACAGAACAATTATATGACAACCATATGACAAATACGGAATAGTCATTGGGCAGTCACAGAACAATCATATGACAACCATATGACAAATACGGAATAGTCATTGGGAAATCACAGAACAATCATATGACAATCATAAGACAATTGTAGGACAATCATGGGATAGTCAATGGACCGTCACATATCAATCATATGACAATCCCAGAAAATCATGGAATCTTCATTGGGCAATCACAAAACAATCATATTACAATCATAGGAGATTCGTAGAACAATCATGGACAAGCCATTGGACAGTTACAGAACAATCATAGAACAGTCATGAAATAGTCACTGGGCAGCTACATAATAATGAAATGACAATCATAGGACAATCATGGAATAGTCATTGGCAGTTACAAACAATCATAATACAACCACGGAATAATCAATGGGCAGTCACAGAACAGTCATATGACAATCATAGGATAGTCGTAGGATAATCATGGAATAGTTATTGGGCAGTCACAAATAGTCATGTGACAATCAATGGGCAGTCACAGAACAGTCATATGACAATCATAGGATAGTCGTAGGATAATCATGGAATAGTCATTGGGCAGTCACAAAATAGTCATATGACAATCAATGGGCAGTCACAGAACAGACATATGGCAATCAAAGGGCAGTCATAGAAAAATCATGGAATAATCTTTGGGCAGTTACAGAACAATCATATGATAATCAAAGGACAGTCATAGGAAAAACATGAAATAACCGTTAGGTAGTCACAGAACAAACATATAACAATCATAGGATAAACATGGAATAATCATTGGGAATTCACAGAGCGATCTTATGGCAATCGTCGGACAGCCATAAGAAAGTCATTGGAATAATACACATAATAGTCACACGTAATAGTCACATAACAATCATTTCACAGTCATAAGCAAGCCATAGGACAATATAGAACAACACAAGAACAATCCTAGTATAGTCATATGACAATCCCATTGCAATGGTAAAACATGACGATCATCATTTTCAGGAGGACGTGAACTTCCGGTCAATATGGTGGATAGGCGGCAGGAACCATTAAAGGCTGTGTCTGAAAAGTGTTCCGTGTTGCAGTTTGCTCATATTCCAAGTCTGGCTTGTTCCAGGAGCTACTGAGTTAAGTGCTCTGTGCACACTGTGAGCTGTGCGTTTCATCTGTTTTGATCGTGTTTCGATATTCCGATTGTTTACGATGAATGATAATATCGTATGATGGAGAACAGATAGCTGTGTTCGCTTTCTGTGCGGTTTCGCCTTATGCCATTTGGCGTGTGCTGAGACTGCTATGATGGGGACTACAACTACCTTTCTTTGTTTGGGAGATGAAATAGTGATTCGGATGATTCCACTGGCACGGGCGGTTGAACAATTATGGATTTTAATTCGTTTCCAGTGATACCGAGGCCTTCCATAACCATAACCATTATGGTAAAAAAAATTATAAGAAATTTCTGAAGCAATCATTGGATGATCAATATATTATCATCGCAGTACAGGAATGTAATGCGTTATTACACTCACTATGACATTTACAGACCAAGTACAAAACAAACATATGTCAATCATATGACAATCATATGACAATCATAAGACAAATATACGATAATCGAATAACCTTCACAGCAGATCAGTCAAGTGAAAGTAATATGACAATCCCGTTAAAATTACATTAAAGCACAATCACAGGACAATCTTTCTACCTCTCTCTTCACTACACACACACACACACACACACATATATATATATACACACACACACACACACATATATATGTATGGCACAACACCAGCAAGGCAGCAACATTAAAATTACTGAGGACATTTATCTTCCCGATAGCAACATATGGTTGGTACAGACATAAATGTCATGGACAAACTCGCAAACAGCAAGGAAGAAAACTAATTCATTCTGAAGAAAATGCCACAGAAAAATCTCAAGATACCTTGGATATTGGAACAAAGAAATGAGGACATATTTTAAAAATTAAACATTAAAAAGAATTGGCTTGTAAACACCAATCTACAGAGGAAATTAAATGCTCATCATCATCAAGCACCGGGCCTGCTGGCGTAGGTGATCATGTCTCTCCACAACTCTCGATCTCGACAGCTATTTATCATTTCTGTTGTTGGCCTTCTGCCAAGCCATTCTCTTAAGCTGTCTGATATTTTTTCTCTTTGCTTCCCTCTATCTCTTCGTCCCTCAGTTTTTTCCAGTTGTTACAGTACATTCCAGTTGTTCTGTTCTCATTGCATGGCCAAAAAATTATGATTGTTTCTTCCTAATATTGGAAATTAGCTCTATTGGTTATTGGTTCTATTGGTTATGGAAGGCCCCGGTATCACTGCAAACGATTTAAAATCCATAATTGCTCAACCGCCCGTGCCAGTGGAATCATCCGAATTACTAACTCATCTCCCAAACAAAGAAAGGTAACTGTAGTCCCCATCATAGCAGTCTCAGCACACGCCAAAAGACATAGGCGAAACCGCACAGAAAGTGAACACAGCCAACTGTTCCCTGTCATACGATATCATCATTCATCGAAAACAATTGGAATATCGAAGCGGATGAGACACACCGCTCACGGTGTGCACAGAGCACTTAACTCATTAGCTCCTGCAACAAGCCGGACTTGGAATATGAGGAAACTGCAACAAGAAACACTTTTCAGAGATAGCCTTCAATGGTTCCTGCCGCCTAACCACCATATACCGGAAGTTCAAATCCTCCCGAAAATGATGATATTGAGAAAAAAATGTATAGTGCTTGATGATGTTAAGACATCGTTCTTGACTCCAACCGAACATATCAATACACAGTTAGTCGTCGAATTATCCCCGTCACACATCAAACAACAGACCCTACGGTTAGCGTACAACGAATGAAACACGGTGCAAATTCCCCAAACAGGAACATCTTCAGTCGACTTGACGGAGCAGTCCACATTAATGCGTTTCAGCATGTAAATAACTTGCGTCAAACAATTCCAACGTCGGCCATTGAACAGCACTCAATGTGACGTAAACCGCATGTCAACACTAGACGGTGAAGGTCGCTTTTACAATACTTGAATTGTCAAAAAGGAGCATTGCTCAGATTTTCTAAGTAGAACGTCATTTTGATTTCCACACAGAAAATTGCATCAGAGAGCCGAAATTAATCAAACACCAGATGCATTTTCTGCAGCGATCGAGAGAACCATTTTGAAACGGAAATCCCATTACAATGTATGTGTGCATAAAAATAATGTGATAGTTGTGATCAACTAACAAAATGGCATTAACAAGAGAAAATCTGTCATTGTAGTCTTTTGTCAATTGAGGTGAAAATGATGTTTTTCACTTGTTATAAAAATAAAACCAAAAAAATAACATGGAAGGGAAATAAGAACGTGTGAAGTGATTTTTACTAAATAAATAAGAATAAGTGAAACAAATACAGCTGTTCCAACATGCTGCTGAGATTTGATCTTGCTAACACTTAATGGGCAACTGACAATATTCAGAGTTTGTTTAAATTCTAAACATTCTACAGGTACCTCCAGTTAATCAAGTTGAAACCATCAAATATTGCTGCAGCTTGCAGCCACTAAATGTTTCTGGTACTTAAATCCATCAAATGTTACTGCTATTATTAGCTCTCTTTTGAACTTTGACCTCTTTCAGAACGTTTTCATTACTCTTCTTAGCTGCCCATGGTATTCTCAGCATTCTTCTGTAAAACCACATTTCTACAGACTCCATTGATTTTCTTGTCTGTTGTCCTATTGTCCATGATTTACCTCCATATGTTAAGACTGGCTCTACATAACATTTAAGAACTCTTTTTCTTGTGTCTATTGTATGGTCACGTAAAAAGACACTGCGAGCTGGAAAGAACAATAAAGGATGGCATAGTTCCTGGGCGACGCATCAGGGGCAGACCAAGATGTAGGTGGTTTCAAGACATCAAGGAGACCTTGAACATGACAACAGAAGAAATCGGAATTCTGGCTAGAGACACATTGAGTTATTGAGTTATTGAGTTATTTGCGGGTCATCACCATTGCACTCCGAACATGTCCATAGGTGCTCAGATCCCCTCCTCAGCAATTCCCTCAGTGTCCAGCGACTGACGACTCCAGTTCTATGTTGTTTGATAAGTCTTCTTACACGGCCACCAAGTTTCTCATTTCTGGCCGTGCCCATCTTAACTCCCATTTCCATCATCCGAAGAAGCGACGTTGATCTGTGTTTGTCGAAGTCCTGTGCTCTTCCAACATCTCGAAGGGCATTGATGATGTCCGCCCGATCCATCGGTTGCCCGTCCTCAACGACAGCGCAGCTAGCCAACCTGTCCGCTCTCTCATTTCCCCGTACTCCCGCATGTCCAGGGACATAGACAAAGGTGACCTTACGTATTTTGGATTTCTGCAACGACTCTACCCATTGCATGCGTACAAAGCCCGCCTCCACTTTTTTTATCATGCTCATCGAATCACTCAGTATACATGCGTGGATGTAGTCTTGTGACTCTAACCATTTGAATGCCTTGGTCACTGCCATCACCTCCATTGTCATGCTACTCGTGGTCATGGCGTATGCACCACTGTCTTCCTTGGCTATTCTGCCTGCCGAACGTGCTGTAAATGCCCATGCACTTTTTTCGTGTCGTCTTACAGATCCGTCTGTATAGATGACTGCATCTTTCTCATCGGTGTTATCGCAGATGAGACCGTTTACCTCAGCATTAACCACGACTGGGTTCTGTTCCCTACTTTTCCTGTCGAGTGTGACAATACATGAGAAAGTCCCCTTGAATGACGTAGGCACCGGTATCCACTCCTCACCAACGCTGAGATTGGTAAGCCCACATACCTGTTTGATGACATCTTCTGCTCGGCCCACCCATGATTTGCCTCTTTTTAGCCTGGTACCTTTCTCTGTGTTGAGCACGTGGTGCAATGGATGCTCTGTATCTGTACTAATCTTCAGGTATGCTCGTGCTCTCCAGATCTTGATTCTGTCATCCATGGTTGGAAAGTCAAGAAGATACCTCATTGCCACACAGGGAGTGTCCCCCGTACATCCCAGGATAATGCGCATGGCTTCATTTTGTATTTTCTCCAGCCTATCAATTTGAGTCGTACTGACAGTAAGAATGGCCAGGGCATACTCGATTGGTGCGAGGACTAATCCCTGGAACAGAAGAGTAAGTAGCCTCTGCTCGATGTTGGCAGCTGCCATGACCTTCAAGGCGGCTAATCCTTTGCGGGATTTTGTTATCACATGGTCAACGTGGTCCCGAAAACACAGGCTGCGATCAAACTTAACTCCGAGGTATGTCATCAACTTGTCCCTGGTCACCTCATCAGCTCCCATTCGTACTACCGGTGTGGTCACCTGACAACACAGCGAGTCTTGTTGCTCGTTTATTCCCTCGTTCACCCTAATGTCCTGGCACAAACACGAAGAAGAGTTTCATCTGCCTTAACCTCTTCAGAGACTCTAACCACTGCATTTGAACAAAGCCTCTTTCTATCTTCCTGATCATACTCATTATCAATGAATCACTGATAAAGTTTACTTGGGTAAAAGTATGTGAAAGCTAAGCTGTTGCCTTAGTTGCTGCCACGACCTCCATCGTTAAATTACTTGTAGTCAAGGCAAACGTTTCGCTATATTCTTAACAAATCTCCCTCCGAGGTAGTTCTTCAGTCTTTGTTGACTGCGTTACTCTGGTGACTATCTACATTCGTATAAAAAATATCACCACCCTTCATCCTCTTTCACTTATTCTTTTGAGATTGTATTTATAAGCCAAAGGGTAAGAGACCATAGCTGCTGAATCTTTAATTAACAATCTAAACAAAATCAGATATCAGAGGAAAATAGTTATTTTGTAATACAGAGTAATAAATGTTCACAAATTATAAGTCACTATAGATAAAGCTTCCCACAACTCGAAACAAAGAAGTAAGAAATACAAACTAACATTTTCCAAGTTTATTCATCCATTTATTTACATGTTACAAGTTTACTTATCTATTTATTTACATATTACAAGTTTACTTATCCATTTTTTGCATGTTACAAGTTTACTTATCCATTTATTTACATATTACAAGGTTACTTATCCATTTATTTACTAATTATAAGTTTACTTATCCAATTATTTTCATGTTACAGGTTTACATGACACAAGCTTATGATCCACTTATCATGTTACAAGTTTACTGATCCACATATTTATGTTACAAGTTTACTGATCCACATATTTATATGTTACAAGATAGAGATGACGAATAAGAACTTAAACTACAAGCTCAGACTTCAACTGTTTCAGCTCAAACTAAAAGTTCCCCGACAACATCTCACCCCCATCGCGTTCCTGAACGTTTTGTTGACAGCGACGTAAACAATAAAGTTACCAACGCTGTTGATTGAAAACAATACGTTTTTACACAATTCTAACATAATTATTAGTGACTGATCGTTGAGAGCAGGGATTCTAGTGACATATGTTATAACAAAGCCAAACCCGCTACACACGATGTACAAGATGCAGATACTGAATAAAGTTTTGGTTGTTCTGGAGACTGTTTTGTTGAACGATTGTTTGTTTGTTGCTAGGGTTGATGTGAGTTGTCTGCGCTTGTTGGTGATCAGCGTGACCTTCATTCCAATCACAGCGGAGCCCAACATAACCAGAACAATGGGCACCGCCCCTGTCATGTAGTTTACCAAGTCTGCAAACATTTGGTAGAATCCGCTCCTGACGTCATTGTGATACCGTTCTGTGTAATAAAAAAGACCCACAGAGATGCCTTGTACCGTGACTTGTCTAAACCCGATACACAAGATGGCGTTGTAGATGAAGTCAAATATACTCACAACAATGAGACCAGATATCACACCCATTATTCGTATCGGAGTCACGACTCTTGTGAATGTTAATGGAGTGAATATCGCTAGTAATCGTTCTCCTGTGATAAGTACAGGGATCAACATGGAGCAGTGAATGCCTACAGTATAAAACATTGCAAAAATCAAATAGAAGATATAGAAAATGTAATTAACTGTTTCTGAGAACTGGAAAACTTGGGGTACGCTCACAAACAAAACATCTCTAGGGATACTGTTCAGACCAACCAAAATCACCGTATCTGATAATGCGAGGGATATCAGTAAAACATTTGAAGCCTTGGTTATGCTATTTCTGACAACTAAGGCAGTGCTGGTGACGTTTGCTGCAATACCAACAAGACTGGTCACTGGGAAAATGACAAAGTAAAACGCCCATCTCATCTTCATGCTGGTTTCATCATTGGCGTGGGAGACGAGTTTAGTTGACTCGGTCACAGGCAACCAGTGAGTTGTGTTCGCCATATCAGAGTCTTAGTAGAGGACAGACAGCAAGACGTCGATTATTCGATTTTCAATGAAAAGATCAAATGTTTGAAATACGTCCTCTAATCAACTCAGCTGATGAAAATGGGCACCTGACATTTGGTCAAGTAAGGCATGAGAAGTGTGATCAGATGTCTGCAAGATGTGTCCAAGAGAAGTGGATGACCTTACACTCCACTCCCTAACGACAGAAATTCTATGGGGATATCCGTACTCACCTTTACCTAACTCAATATTTCAATAAATGTAATCTCTGTATGAGACGGAGAGACCACTTCCTATGTCGATTGATTAATTTCTAGAGGCCTGCACTGGTCTGGGCTATCTACAGAAGTATAGATGAAAGATGTTACATTTCAGTGTGGATATTATTATTTATTAGTTCTGTGTTATCTGACTCTTCATCAACGCAGACGCAGTGAGCACAGAAGAGAGCGTATCTTCTGTACCTGCCACATTGAATAACCGAGTATGATTAACAAACAAAGCGGCCTTCCTCGTAACAAGCTTATCGTCAAGAATGGATCGATTGAAGGAGGTCAGAAACATCTCGAACTCTGACACACGACAGACACGTACGACCATAAGTCAAACAATCAGAGGCGTAGACTAAATGCAGAGACTAAGATTGTTTTAGAATGTCGCAATACAGCGCTGTACATATTTTTACGTAATATTTTTAAAATAAAAGCTAGAATGTAAACACGAAGAACTAAGAACAAAGAAGAATAAGTTCTAGTTGTTGAATACAAATAAATTAAGTTTATCTACATTGAATTTTAAATGTACCCATGTTTGTAGATAGTGAATATTTTCTTTAGTTTCTTTTGCAACATATCACATATGAATAAAAATTCCGCTTATGGAGTTACAGGGAGCGCAAGATCAGTGAGCGGACTGCCAGCTCTTTCATTCTGAGAGGCGTGGCCAAACTTCACTGACCAGATTTATTCGAAATTTCTCTTCGCCGTCGACCTTTAAGATCTCACTGATCTGTTGCTCTTTCCTCTATGGGAAATCCCCATCTGATGAATGCTACATTGTCTTGAACGTCACTATTGTCCCAATAAAGCTCAGTTAGAACAAATTAACGAATGAGTTTGTGAGCGGCAAGTCGTTTCATCTTGGCGGTAAAACTCATTGTTTCTACACAAGACATACCGAGATATACCCTCCACAATTCTGTTTCTACTCAAATCAACAATCAACCGATTCTTCTCCTCTCGTCATTCCCCGAAGATCGCACCGATCCTGTCTTCGTTCATCGAGTGTAAAACACTTTAGTTACATCGGACCGGGAATTATGGGACATTCCCATAACAATGAGACGTTTGTTTAAGATTTTGTGGTTATTGAAATATGTGAAGATATCGGTCAATCTTTCTTTGTATTTTCTCGATGTTTCAGCAAGGCGAAAGTTCTCGATGAAAAAAAAACGCAGCGATAAGAAAATAGACGATCTTTGTTACTTGTGTTATCACTTTGTGAAGATAACATTCGTGCAGGTCGTCGCTTCTGCCACACATGATATCGATTGTTCTCACCTCCCAACTTCCCGGCAAGCTATAGCCTCTCTAGGCCAGGCACAAACTGTTGAGATCGATCAATTTACCGGTTTTGATCTCCTTGACTGTCACTAACTTGTAACAGTAGATCTTCTGGGGGTGGGGGTGTAAAATAGGCAGGGAGATTTTGTAGAAATTTGTTGGGGAAAAAGATGAACAAAATATCGTAGATTAAAGTTAGGCCCTAAACCTTAAAAATATTATACTTTTTTTGGGTGTTTGAAGCAATCAAGTAATTGTTTAAATGTCGACATTAATATCTTTGTAAAAAAAAAAGGGGGGGGGTAGTCGCTGGATTCACTGGACAATCATATAACAATCATGGGATAATCATTGGGCAGCAGCTACAGAACAATCGTATGACAATCATAAGACAATTGTGGAATAGTCATTTGGGCCGTCACAGAACAATTATATGACAACCATATGACAAATACGGAATAGTCATTGGGCAGTCACAGAACAATCATATGACAACCATATGACAAATACGGAATAGTCATTGGGAAATCACAGAACAATCATATGACAATCATAAGACAATTGTAGGACAATCATGGGATAGTCAATGGACCGTCACATATCAATCATATGACAATCCCAGAAAATCATGGAATCTTCATTGGGCAATCACAAAACAATCATATTACAATCATAGGAGATTCGTAGAACAATCATGGACAAGCCATTGGACAGTTACAGAACAATCATAGAACAGTCATGAAATAGTCACTGGGCAGCTACATAATAATGAAATGACAATCATAGGACAATCATGGAATAGTCATTGGCAGTTACAAACAATCATAATACAATCACGGAATAATCAATGGGCAGTCACAGAACAGTCATATGACAATCATAGGATAGTCGTAGGATAATCATGGAATAGTTATTGGGCAGTCACAAAATAGTCATGTGACAATCAATGGGCAGTCACAGAACAGTCATATGACAATCATAGGATAGTCGTAGGATAATCATGGAATAGTCATTGGGCAGTCACAAAATAGTCATATGACAATCAATGGGCAGTCACAGAACAGACATATGGCAATCAAAGGGCAGTCATAGAAAAATCATGGAATAATCTTTGGGCAGTTACAGAACAATCATATGATAATCAAAGGGCAGTCATAGGAAAAACATGAAATAACCGTTAGGTAGTCACAGAACAAACATATAACAATCATAGGATAAACATGGAATAATCATTGGGAATTCACAGAGCGATCTTATGGCAATCGTCGGACAGCCATAAGAAAGTCATTGGAATAATACACATAATAGTCACACGTAATAGTCACATAACAATCATTTCACAGTCATAAGCAAGCCATAGGACAATATAGAACAACACAAGAACAATCCTAGTATAGTCATATGACAATCCCATTGCAATGGTAAAACATGACGATCATCATTTTCAGGAGGACGTGAACTTCCGGTCAATATGGTGGATAGGCGGCAGGAACCATTAAAGGCTGTGTCTGAAAAGTGTTCCGTGTTGCAGTTTGCTCATATTCCAAGTCTGGCTTGTTCCAGGAGCTACTGAGTTAAGTGCTCTGTGCACACTGTGAGCTGTGCGTTTCATCTGTTTTGATCGTATTTCGATATTCCGATTGTTTACGATGAATGATAATATCGTATGATGGAGAACAGATAGCTGTGTTCGCTTTCTGTGCGGTTTCGCCTTATGTCATTTGGCGTGTGCTGAGACTGCTATGATGGGGACTACAACTACCTTTCTTTGTTTGGGAGATGAAATAGTGATTCGGATGATTCCACTGGCACGGGCGGTTGAACAATTATGGATTTTAATTCGTTTCCAGTGATACCGAGGCCTTCCATAACCATAACCATTATGGTAAAAAAAATTATAAGAAATTTCTGAAGCAATCATTGGATGATCAATATATTATCATCGCAGTACAGGAATGTAATGCGTTATTACACTCACTATGACATTTACAGACCAAGTACAAAACAAACATATGTCAATCATATGACAATCATATGACAATCATAAGACAAATATACGATAATCGAATAACCTTCACAGCAGATCAGTCAAGTGAAAGTAATATGACAATCACGTTAAAATTACATTAAAGCACAATCACAGGACAATCTTTCTACCTCTCTCTTCACTACACACACACACACACACACACACATATATATATATATACACACACACACACACACACACATATATATGTATGGCACAACACCAGCAAGGCAGCAACATTAAAATTACTGAGGACATTTATCTTCCCGATAGCAACATATGGTTGGTACAGACATAAATGTCATGGACAAACTCGCAAACAGCAAGGAAGAAAACTAATTCATTCTGAAGAAAATGCCACAGAAAAATCTCAAGATACCTTGGATATTGGAACAAAGAAATGAGGACATATTTTAAAAATTAAACATTAAAAAGAATTGGCTTGTAAACACCAATCTACAGAGGAAATTAAATGCTCATCATCATCAAGCACCGGGCCTGCTGGCGTAGGTGATCATGTCTCTCCACAACTCTCGATCTCGACAGCTATTTATCATTTCTGTTGTTGGCCTTCTGCCAAGCCATTCTCTTAAGCTGTCTGATATTTTTTCTCTTTGCTTCCCTCTATCTCTTCGTCCCTCAGTTTTTTCCAGTTGTTACAGTACATTCCAGTTGTTCTGTTCTCATTGCATGGCCAAAAAATTATGATTGTTTCTTCCTAATATTGGAAATTAGCTCTATTGGTTATTGGTTCTATTGGTTATGGAAGGCCCCGGTATCACTGCAAACGATTTAAAATCCATAATTGCTCAACCGCCCGTGCCAGTGGAATCATCCGAATTACTAACTCATCTCCCAAACAAAGAAAGGTAACTGTAGTCCCCATCATAGCAGTCTCAGCACACGCCAAAAGACATAGGCGAAACCGCACAGAAAGTGAACACAGCCAACTGTTCCCTGTCATACGATATCATCATTCATCGAAAACAATTGGAATATCGAAGCGGATGAGACACACCGCTCACGGTGTGCACAGAGCACTTAACTCATTAGCTCCTGCAACAAGCCGGACTTGGAATATGAGGAAACTGCAACAAGAAACACTTTTCAGAGATAGCCTTCAATGGTTCCTGCCGCCTAACCACCATATACCGGAAGTTCAAATCCTCCCGAAAATGATGATATTGAGAAAAAAATGTATAGTGCTTGATGATGTTAAGACATCGTTCTTGACTCCAACCGAACATATCAATACACAGTTAGTCGTCGAATTATCCCCGTCACACATCAAACAACAGACCCTACGGTTAGCGTACAACGAATGAAACACGGTGCAAATTCCCCAAACAGGAACATCTTCAGTCGACTTGACGGAGCAGTCCACATTAATGCGTTTCAGCATGTAAATAACTTGCGTCAAACAATTCCAACGTCGGCCATTGAACAGCACTCAATGTGACGTAAACCGCATGTCAACACTAGACGGTGAAGGTCGCTTTTACAATACTTGAATTGTCAAAAAGGAGCATTGCTCAGATTTTCTAAGTAGAACGTCATTTTGATTTCCACACAGAAAATTGCATCAGAGAGCCGAAATTAATCAAACACCAGATGCATTTTCTGCAGCGATCGAGAGAACCATTTTGAAACGGAAATCCCATTACAATGTATGTGTGCATAAAAATAATGTGATAGTTGTGATCAACTAACAAAATGGCATTAACAAGAGAAAATCTGTCATTGTAGTCTTTTGTCAATTGAGGTGAAAATGATGTTTTTCACTTGTTATAAAAATAAAACCAAAAAAATAACATGGAAGGGAAATAAGAACGTGTGAAGTGATTTTTACTAAATAAATAAGAATAAGTGAAACAAATACAGCTGTTCCAACATGCTGCTGAGATTTGATCTTGCTAACACTTAATGGGCAACTGACAATATTCAGAGTTTGTTTAAATTCTAAACATTCTACAGGTACCTCCAGTTAATCAAGTTGAAACCATCAAATATTGCTGCAGCTTGCAGCCACTAAATGTTTCTGGTACTTAAATCCATCAAATGTTACTGCTATTATTAGCTCTCTTTTGAACTTTGACCTCTTTCAGAACGTTTTCATTACTCTTCTTAGCTGCCCATGGTATTCTCAGCATTCTTCTGTAAAACCACATTTCTACAGACTCCATTGATTTTCTTGTCGGTTGTCCTATTGTCCATGATTTACCTCCATATGTTAAGACTGGCTCTACATAACATTTAAGAACTCTTTTTCTTGTGTCTATTGTATGGTCACGTAAAAAGACACTGCGAGCTGGAAAGAACAATAAAGGATGGCATAGTTCCTGGGCGACGCATCAGGGGCAGACCAAGATGTAGGTGGTTTCAAGACATCAAGGAGACCTTGAACATGACAACAGAAGAAATCGGAATTCTGGCTAGAGACACATTGAGTTATTGAGTTATTGAGTTATTTGCGGGTCATCACCATTGCACTCCGAACATGTCCATAGGTGCTCAGATCCCCTCCTCAGCAATTCCCTCAGTGTCCAGCGACTGACGACTCCAGTTCTATGTTGGTTGATAAGTCTTCTTACACGGCCACCAAGTTTCTCATTTCTGGCCGTGCCCATCTTAACTCCCATTTCCATCATCCGAAGAAGCGACGTTGATCTATGTTTGTCGAAGTCCTGTGCTCTTCCAACATCTCGAAGGGCATTGATGATGTCCGCCCGATCCATCGGTTGCCCGTCCTCAACGACAGCGCAGCTAGCCAACCTGTCCGCTCTCTCATTTCCCCGTACTCCCGCATGTCCAGGGACATAGACAAAGGTGACCTTACGTATTTTGGATTTCTGCAACGACTCTACCCATTGCATGCGTACAAAGCCCGCCTCCACTTTTTTTATCATGCTCATCGAATCACTCAGTATACATGCGTTGGTGTAGTCTTGTGACTCTAACCATTTGAATGCCTTGGTCACTGCCATCACCTCCATTGTCATGCTACTCGTGGTCATGGCGTATGCACCACTGTCTTCCTTGCTATTCTGCCTGCCGAACGTGCTGTAAATGCCCATGCACTTTTTTCGTGTCGTCTTACAGATCCGTCTGTATAGATGACTGCATCTTTCTCATCGGTGTTATCGCAGATGAGACCGTTTACCTCAGCATTAACCACGACTGGGTTCTGTTCCCTACTTTTCCTGTCGAGTGTGACAATACATGAGAAAGTCCCCTTGAATGACGTAGGCACCGGTATCCACTCCTCACCAACGCTGAGATTGGTAAGCCCACATACCTGTTTGATGACATCTTCTGCTCGGCCCACCCATGATTTGCCTCTTTTTAGCCTGGTACCTTTCTCTGTGTTGAGCACGTGGTGCAATGGATGCTCTGTATCTGTACTAATCTTCAGGTATGCTCGTGCTCTCCAGATCTTGATTCTGTCATCCATGGTTGGAAAGTCAAGAAGATACCTCATTGCCACACAGGGAGTGTCCCCCGTACATCCCAGGATAATGCGCATGGCTTCATTTTGTATTTTCTCCAGCCTATCAATTTGAGTCGTACTGACAGTAAGAATGGCCAGGGCATACTCGATTGGTGCGAGGACTAATCCCTGGAACAGAAGAGTAAGTAGCCTCTGCTCGATGTTGGCAGCTGCCATGACCTTCAAGGCGGCTAATCCTTTGCAGGATTTTGTTATCACATGGTCAACGTGGTCCCGAAAACACAGGCTGCGATCAAACTTAACTCCGAGGTATGTCATCAACTTGTCCCTGGTCACCTCATCAGCTCCCATTCGTACTACCGGTGTGGTCGTATTAACGATATGATTGTTAAGGGAGAACCGCGCAACTTATGATGCTTTATTAGGATTAACCAAGGCACCTCCTTTAGAGACACATATTCTTTTAGACGGGCTGTGGTGACTGCAACGTTCTGCGACTGATATACGACGTGATGATGATGTCTTTATGTTCTTTAGTTTCCAGTTCTGACATTCAGTTACTGTAAAATGGACATGTTTGTTCTTTTTCTTGTTCAACTCTTTGGTTTGAAGTTACACAACCCCATTTTTGTAATCTTTAAGTTTCATAAATTAGTTCTAGATGTTTTGATGTTGATGAATAGACGACCCTACTGCACTCCGGACAGACTCATAGGAGTTATACTTCCCTTAGCAGACAAGTTAGGGTATTCTTCCACATCTGACTACAATTTGGGACGCCAGACTAAATAAGCTCAAAGAAATCATTGGTCAGTTGAAGGTGCTGGTGACATCTCCATACAGCTTGTCCCAGGTATGATACTGATGATAACCACAAGAGGATTCCTATTGCTGGTCGGCCGGACCCTGTCCACCCAGGGAGCCGGAACTATATGTTCTTTTATTTGGATTATATCTCTGTTTTTTCCGAGTTCAACATGTTGTTGGCAATTTGTCTTGTCCCAGCACTTTGACCTGTCCGGCTTGTGTGATCACTGTAGCAGCATTGCTATTACTGGGATAGCTATTTAAGTTATGGGTCACACAGACTTCTATAATCTCTTCACAATAGAGACACATCAGAGAAACAAAGTTCTACAGATGATCTACTGATAGAATGTTGATAAATCAAACATCACTTTTTTTTAAAGGGTAAAGCCTTTACTGAGTTGTAATGACGTCATGTGTGTCATATGGGATTGGTCATGGGCAGGCTGTAAGGGCCAGTTCAAGCCCAACGAACGATATACATTACTGACTCCTAGGGCGCACCAGTTATACATAGTCACACATTTTGCTAATGGAATTAAAAAAAAAAACTTCAGTTCTGTCTAGTTACTTTACGTTCCTCCATCTCGAAGGTGGTGTACTCACGAAAAGCAGCATGACTTTACGTTTTCACATACTCACGAAATGCAGCATTACTTTACGTTCCTCCATACTCACCAAATGCAGCATTACTTTACGTTCCTCCATACTCACCAAATGCAGCATTACTTTACGTTCCTCCATACTCACCAAATGCAGCATTACTTTACATTCCCCCACACTCACCAAATGCAGCATTACTTTACATTCCCCCCACACTCACCAAATACAGCATTACTTTACGTTCCTCCATACTCACCAAATGCAGCATTACTTTACATTCCCCCACACTCACCAAATGCAGCATTACTTTACGTTCCTCCATACTCACCAAATGTAGCATTACTTTACATTCCCCCATACTCACTAAATGTAGCATTACTTTACGTTCCCTCATACTCACCAAATGTAGCATTACTTTACGTTCCTCCATACTCACCAAATGTAGCATTACTTTACGTTCCCCCATACTCACCAAATGTAGCATTACTTTACGTTCCTCCATACTCACCAAATGTAGCATTACTTTACGTTCCCCATACTCACCAAATGTAGCATTACTTTACGTTCCTCCATACTCACAAAATGCAGCATTACTTTACGTTCCTCCATACTCACCAAATGTAGCATTACTTTACGTTCCTCCATACTCACCAAATGCAGCATTACTTTACACAGGGGGGAATAGGAATAGGACACAGGAAATAATTTGAGAATAGATTGGTGATTAAAGAAACGAGTGTAAGAGATTCTGACATACACCATCATCTGCCAACGTTGTCTGAAACATATATTGGCCAAAAATGGATGACGCCTATGAGGTAGAATCTGCGAACACTTATTTAACATCAAACGTGATTCTGGCACTCCTGCCTCTTCCTATTTCAGACCGCCAGGTCATAACACCTCTGATGACTTTCGTGTTACTGGTATCATCTGTTGTTCCTCAGATACAGTCGGTTCGCATTGGAGAACCGACTGAAAGTCAGTTTTGACACTCTCCAACCGAGAGGATTAAACTCTGTTCACTCTTTTTCTTTAATTGCCGGTGTCCTCTCCATTTCTTGTTTGTGTCCTATCCCTATTCCTCCCTGTGTTATCTATATTACCTATATTGCCCTCTTTCCCCTTGCCATCCACATCCTCTTTCTCTTTTCCTCTTCTCGTTTTCTTCGTAGCATGTGGGGCACCTCCATTTATTTTTCACTGTTTGGTTCCCTTTGTTCTAATTAAGCCCTATTTGTCCTATTGTCTATTAATCTTTTAACCAGACTCTACGTAATCCAGGTCACCGTCTCTTTTTTCAGCCTTTCTTTCACCATTTTTAGAGCTGTGTTTTTTTTTTTTTCTGGCTTTGATTTATGTGTTTATTTTGCATAGTTTGTTTTAGCTCATGAAGGCTTTTGCCGAAACGTTGTAGTTTGTGTTGTCTTTCTAATAGTTTAGCTGCTCCATGCCATTTTATGTTTATTTTATTATATGTTCTACGTAAATGAGATTCTTATACCTGTGGTAATAGTCTCAATTAAATAATAATAATAATAATTTTGTTTTTAAACAAGAATAATGAATAAATTGGTCCCAATAAAAGTAAAAAAAAATACAAATAAGAAACATAAAGGAGAAAAATATTACAGGGAAACGCAGAATATAACACCGTGAAAATAGAAGACAGCATCTTTAAAATGAACGAAGAAAAGCCTGGGTCTCAAATCTAAATTCTGTAACTATAATTTTATGTGGCGATTTCACTATAGGGCCTTCATAACAAATATGTCACTCAGTTCTCTTTCTAATAAAAATTTTTGCAGGTGGACAATTTTCTTTGAAACAATTAAGTCTGGGTCTAAACTTATATTTTTCCTGTTTTTTTCTTTAACTAGCACGGTTTTGGAGTTCGTTCAATCTTTAGGGACCAGAGATTTCTGTAGAACAGTATAGAAACCTTTGTAGTGATGTCAGCATTACAGATACATGTGTAGATGTTTCTTTGAAAAAATTGGACAGTAACACTCGAATTCTTACACACACACAACTCAACCAGTGGCATTTATCTATTTTTGCAATTCGTTTAAACCATTTAATCGTGTCCCCTTCTTTGAAACTTTGAGAGCCCATGATCAATGTACAAGTTGAGAATCTTCCTTGTCTTACAAGTTACCTTCACACCTCGATTGGTGGTATGTCCGTGGCCACCAATCGCTGGAGACTAATGGTGGTCGATACAAAATGGGCGTCGCTGGTTTCAGATGGGAGGCTCCACCCTCGAAAAATGATCTGATCTTCTCATACAATGTCAAACTGAACTCGTCTCTCGGTGAGGAGACAGGTCCATGACTGAGTCTTGAATCTGTTGGAGATCTTTTCTTGAACATTTTCATAGAAGTCTTTAGTCGCGGGCCGACATGCTGTCCGTGGTCCACTAGCGTCTTGTAGGGCTGGCAATTTAAATTATTCATCAAGTTTGTGGTCCGTAGCAAAACGTGCTAAAAGGCTGGCTCACAATATGTGTCTTTGTTACACTGTTAGTCGCCAGGTTATCTTTGGGTTGTCTTTTGCTTTGTCTTCCTTTCATTGGCCACAACATTGACCTCGTGTGATGGATGACCTGTTCTATCTTCTTGATCACAGCTGTTGAGCTTCATTTCTTGGAAGTTGATTTTTGGGGGCCTAAATTTGTTTGGAAATATAAAAATCTCTGGCATGTTGAGTGAACAGATGGCAGTCTTGGTGTAGGACAACCAGTCGTGATCCAGTTTTTACTTGGATTGTCTTCTGTGGAAGGCTCTGATTTGAAATTTAGTGTACCGGCTATTGATCATTGTTGAATGTATCAAGAAAATTCCATACATATTTTATTCTGAGTCTCTATGTAGAGCTCATCTCTTTTTTTAAATAATTGTTGGTGTAAAGGTATGAGCTATGTAGCGTTTGTTTCCTAGTATCAAGATATGAGATATGTAGCGTTTGTTTCCTGATATCAAGATATGAGATATGGAGCGTTTGTATCCTGATATAAAGATATGAGATATGTAGCGTTTGTTTCCTGATATCAAGATATGAGATATGTAGCATTTGTTTCCTAATATCAGGATATGAGATATGTAGCATTTGTTTCCTAGTATCAAGATATGAGATATGTAGCGTTTGTTTCTGATATCAAAAGAAATGAGATATGTAGCGTTTGTTTCCTGGTGTCAAGAAATAAAATATGTAGCGTTTGTTTCCTAGTATCAAGATATGAGCTATGTAGCATTTGTTTCATAGTATCAATATATGAGATATGTAGCGTTTGTTTCATAGTATCAATATATGAGATATGTAGCATTTGTTTCCTAGCATCAAGATATGAGATATGTAGCGTTTGTTTCCTGGTATCAAGATATGAGATATGTAGCGTTTGTTTCCTGGTATCAAGATATGAGATATGTAGCGTTTGTTTCCTAGTATCAAGATATGAGATATGTAGCGTTTGTTTCCTGATATCAAGATATGAGATATGTAGCGTTTGTTTCCTGATATCGAGATATGAGATATGTAGCGTTTGTTTCCTAGTATCAAGATATGAGATATGTAGCGTTTGTTTCCTAGTATCAAGATATGAGATATGTAGCGTTTGTTTCCTGGTATCAAGATATGAGATATGTAGCGTTTGTTTCCTGGTATCAAGATATGAGATATGTAGCGTTTGTTTCCTAGTATCAAGATATGAGATATGTAGCGTTTGTTTCTGATATCAAAAGAAATGAGATATGTAGCGTTTGTTTCCTGGTATCAAGATATGAGATATGTAGCGTTTGTTTCCTGGTATCAAGATATGAGATATGTAGCGTTTGTTTCCTGGTATCAAGATATGAGATATGTAGCGTTTGTTTCCTGGTATCAAGATATGAGATATGTAGCGTTTGTTTCCTAGTATCAAGATATGAGATATGTAGCGTTTGTTTCCTGATATCGAGATATGAGATATGTAGCGTTTGTTTCCTAGTATCAAGATATGAGATATGTAGCGTTTGTTTCCTAGTATCAAGATATGAGATATGTAGCGTTTGTTTCCTGATATCAAGATGTGAGATATGTAGCGTTTGTTTACATACAACATTTCTAACACTTGTCTTTCGCCTATGGGAAGATGGATATCTGTAACATTTCGTTCTAGCCTCTCTGTTTTTTATATCGTTCTTCTCTCCCTGATTTGGTTATCGTGTTTGTTATCGTTCTTGTCTCTCTATTTTTATGGATGTTCTTGTCTCTCTTGATCGTGTGGACATTGTTGTCTCTGTTTTTTATATCGTTCTTCTCTCTCTGATTTGGTTATCGTGTTTGTTATCGTTCTTGTCTCTCTATTTTATGGATGTTCTTGTCTCTCTTGGTCGTGTGGACATTGTTGTCTCTGTTTTTTATATCGTTCTTCTCTCTGATTTGGTTATCGTGTTTGTTATCGTTCTTGTCTCTCTATTTTTATGGATGTTCTTGTCTCTCTTGATCGTGTGGACATTGTTGTCTCTGTTTTTTATATCGTTCTTCTCTCTCTGATTTGGTTATCGTGTTTGTTATCGTTCTTGTCTCTCTATTTTTATGGATGTTCTTGTCTCTCTTGGTCGTGTGGACATTGTTGTCTCTGTTTTTTATATCGTTCTTCTCTCTCTGATTTGGTTATCGTGTTTGTTATCGTTCTTGTCTCTCTATTTTTATGGATGTTCTTGTCTCTCTTGATCGTGTGGACATTGTTGTCTCTGTTTTTATATCGTTCTTCTCTCTCTGATTTGGTTATCGTGTTTGTTATCGTTCTTGTCTCTCTATTTTTATGGATGTTCTTGTCTCTCTTGGCCGTGTGGACATTGTTGTCTCGGTTTTTTTTGTGGACGCTTTCGTCCCCCTCTTTTTTAAACATTATTGTCTCTGCGTTTGTGGACGCTCTTGTCTCTCAGTTCTTGTGGACATTCTTGTCTCTCAGTTCTTGTGGACGTTCTTGTCTCTCTCTTTGCTTTTGGAGAGAGGGAGGGGGTGGGAGGGAGGTCTCTCTTGCCTCTCTTTTTATGCAGACACTCTTGTCTCTGTTTTTGTGGACACTTTAGTCTCTTTGTTTTTAAGAACTTTCCTGGCTCTGTGTTTTTGTTGGTGATTTTGTCTGTCTATTTTTTGTGGACGTTGATATCTCTCTGTTTTTGTTGTCGTTCTTGTACCCATGTTTTTTTTTAATCCTTCTTATCTCTGTTTCTGTGGATTTTCGTTTTGACTTTTTTTTTTTTTTGTGGGCGTTATCTTCTCAGTTTTTGTGGGCATTCTTCTCTCTTTTTTGTGTGGATGTTCTTGTCTTTATGTTTTTGTGGACGTTCTTGTCTTTATGTTTCTGTGGGCGTTCTTTTCTCTGTTTTTGCATACATTCTTGTTTATTTATTTATTTTTTTACTTTTGATAGACTCTCTTGTCTCTTTGTTAATGTAAAGGTTTTTATTTCCCTGCTTTTGTGGACGTTCTTGTCTCTCTGTTTTTGTGGAGGTTCTTGTCTCTCTGTTTTTGTATACGTTCTTGTCTCTCTGTTTTGTATACGTTCTTGTCTCTCTGTTTTTGTGGACGTTCTTGTCTCTCTGTTTTGTATAAGTTCTTGTCTCTCTGTTTTTTTGGACGTTCTTGTCTCTGTTTTTTTGGACGTTCTTGTCTCTCTGTTTTGTATACGTTCTTGTCTCTGTTTTTGTGGACGTTCTTGTCTCTCTGTTTTATATACGTTCTTGTCTCTCTGTTTTGTATACGTTCTTGTCTCTCTGTTTTTGTGGACGTTCTTGTCTCTCTGTTTTGTAGACGTTCTTGTCTCTCTGTTTTTGTGGACGTTCTTGTCTCTCTGTTTTTGTGGACGTTCTTGTCTCTCTGTTTTTGTGGACGTTCTTGTCTCTCTGTTTTTGTGGACATTCTTGTCTCTCTGTTTTGTATACGTTCTTGTCTCTCTGTTTTTGTGGACGTTCTTGTCTCTCTGTTTTTGTGGACGTTCTTGTCTCTCTGTTTTTGTGGACGTTCTTGTGTCTCTGTTTTTGTGGACGTTCTTGTCTCTCTGTTTTAGTGGACGTTCTTGTCTTTCTGTTATGTATACGTTCTTGTCTCTGTTTTTGTGGACGTTCTTGTCTCTCTGTTTTGTATACGTTCTTGTCTCTCTGTTTTTGTGGACGTTCTTGTCTCTCTGTTTTTGTGGACGTTCTTGTCTCTCTGTATTTGTGGACGTTCTTGTCTCTCTGTTTTTGTGGACGTTCTTGTCTCTCTATTTTGTATACGTTCTTGTCTCTGTTTTTGTGGATGTTCTGGTCTCTTTTTTTGTGCACGTTCTTGTCTCTGTTTTTGTGGATGTTCTGGTCTCTTTTTTTTATACGTTCTTGTCTCTGTTTTTGTGGATGTTCTGGTCTCTGTTTTTAGGGCACGGTCTGGTCGGTCTATTTTTGTGAACATTCATGTCCCTCAGATTTTGTGGGCGTTCATGACTTCCTACTTTTAAGGACGTTCTTGTCTCCCTGTTTTTATAGACGTTCTTGTCTCCCTGTTTTTATAGACGTTCTTGTCTTTCTGTTTTTATAGACGTTCTTGTCTCCCTGTTTTTATAGACGTTCTTGTCTTTCTGTTTTTATAGACGTTCTTGTCTCCCTGTTTTTATAGACGTTCTTGTCTTTCTGTTTTTATAGACGTTCTTGTCTTTCTGTTTTTATAGACGTTCTTGTCTTCCTGTTTTTATAGACGTTCTTGTCTTTCTGTTCTTATAGACGTTCTTGTCTCCCTGTTTTTATAGACGTTCTTGTCTTTCTGTTTTTATAGACGTTCTTGTCTCCCTGTTTTTATAGACGTTTTTGTCTTCCTGTTTTTATAGACGTTCTTGTCTCCCTGTTTTTATAGACGTTTTTGTCTTTCTGTTTTTATAGACGTTCTTGTCTCCCTGTTTTTATAGACGTTTTTGTCTTTCTGTTTTTATAGACGTTCTTGTCTCCCTGTTTTTATAGACGTTCTTGTCTTCCTGTTTTTATAGACGTTTTTGTCTCCCTGTTTTTATAGACGTTCTTGTCTCCCTGTTTTTATAGACGTTCTTGTCTTTCTGTTTTTATAGACGTTCTTGTCTTCATGTTTTTATAGACGTTCTTGTCTCCCTGTTTTTATAGACGTTCTTGTCTCCATGTTTTTATAGACGTTCTTGTCTTTCTGTTTTTATAGACGTTCTTGTCTCCCTGTTTTTATAGACGTTTTTGTCTTTCTGTTTTTATAGACGTTCTTGTCTCCCTGTTTTTATAGACGTTCTTGTCTCCCTGTTTTTATAGACGTTCTTGTCTTTCTGTTTTTATAGACGTTCTTGTCTTCATGTTTTTATAGACGTTCTTGTCTCCATGTTTTTATAGACGTTCTTGTCTCCATGTTTTTATAGACGTTCTTGTCTTTCTGTTTTTATAGACGTTCTTGTCTTCATGTTTTTATAGACGTTCTTGTCTCCATGTTTTTATAGACGTTCTTGTCTCCATGTTTTTATAGACGTTCTTGTCTCCCTGTTTTTATAGACGTTCTTGTCTCCCTGTTTTTATAGACGTTCTTGTCTTCCTGTTTTTATAGACGTTCTTGTCTTTCTGTTTTTATAGACGTTCTTGTCTTCCTGTTTTTATAGACGTTCTTGTCTTTCTGTTTTTATAGACGTTCTTGTCTTTCTGTTTTTATAGACGTTCTTGTCTTTCTGTTTTTATAGACGTTCTTGTCTTCATGTTTTTATAGACGTTCTTGTCTCCCTGTTTTTATAGACGTTCTTGTCTCCCTGTTGTTATAGACGTTCTTGTCTTTCTGTTTTTATAGACGTTCTTGTCTTCCTGTTTTTATAGACTTGTCTCCCTGTTTTTATAGACGTTCTTGTCTTTCTGTTTTGTGGGCGTTAATAACTCCCTGCTTTTAAGGACGTTATTGTCTCCCTGTTTTTGTGGACGTGTTTGTCCATCTCTCGCTCTCTCTCTCTCTCTCTCTCTCTCTCTCTCTCTCTCTATGTACTTTCTGGTCTCTCTATCTTTGTAACGTTCGTTTCTCTCTATTTTTTTATCGTTCTTATCTCTCCAGTTTTGTTATCCGTCTTGTCTGTTTGATTTTGTTACTGTTCTCGTCTCTTGTTTTTTTTATTGACGTTCTTTTCTGACTGTTTTTGTGGACGTTCTTTACTACCTGTTCTTGTGGATGTTCTTAACTGTCTGTCTTTTAAACATTCTGTGTCTCTCTGTTTCGTGGACGCTCTCTGTCTTCCTGTTACTAAGGACTTTTTATGTCTCTCAGTTTCGTGTTTTTACTGTGGTTCTCTGTTTTTCTAAGCGTTCTGTATCTCTCTGTTTTTGTGGAACTTCTGAGCCTCTTTACTTGTCGATACTTTATGCTTCTTTATTCTATTGAATTGCCGTGTTTCTCTTATTTTTTTGGTAGACTTTTTGTGTCTTTCTGCTTTTGTGGAGTTCTGTGACTTTCTGTATATGTTCAGTTTTGTGTCCCTTTGTTTTTATAAAGTTCTGTGTCAAATTTCTTTTTGTGGAGTTCTATCTTTCTATTGTTGTGGACTTTTTATGTGTCTATCTTTTCTTATCGACCTTTCGTGTCTCTCTGTTTTTGTAAATGTTCTGTGTCTCCCTCTGCTTTTCTTTACGTTCTGTGTGTCCCCCTTTATTTTTGCAGATGTTCTGTCTCCTATTTTTGTGATTGTTCTTTGTGTCTCACTTTGCTTTTCTTAACTTTATGTGTGCCTCCCTCTTTTTTGTGTGGCTTTTCTTTGCGCCGCCCTCTTTTTTTGTGTGACCTGTCTGTGTGTCTCCCTCTTTTTTGTGTGGCTTTTTTTCTGTGTGCCTCCCTCTTTTTTGTGTGCCGCCCTCTTTTTTGTGACATTTCAGTGTGTCTCCCTCTTTTTTGTGTGGCTTTTCTGTGTGCCGCCCCCTTTTTTGTGTGGCTTTTCTGTGTGTCACCCCCTTTTTTGTGTGGCTTTTCTGTGTGCCTCCCTCTTTTTTGTGTGGCTTTTCTGTGTGCCGGCCTCTTTTTTGTGACCTTTCTGTGTGCCTTCCTCTTTTTTTGTGTGGCTTTTATGTGTGTCTCTCTCATTTTTGTGTGGCTTTTCTTTGTGTCTCCTTCATTTTTGTGTGGCTTTTCTTTGTGTCTCCCTCTTTTTTGTGTGGCTTTTCTGTGTGCCGCCCTCTTTTTTGTGTGGTTTTTATGTGTGCCGCCTTCTTTTTTGTGTGGTTTTTATGTGTGCCGCCCTCTTTTTTGTGTGGCTTTTCTGTGTGCCTCCCTCTTTTTTGTATGGGTTTTCTGTGTGCCTCCCTCTTTTTTGTGTGACTTTTCTGTGTACCTCCCTCTTTTTTTTGACCTTTCTGTGTGTCTCCCTCTTTTTTGTGTGGCTTTTCTGTGTATCTCTTCTACTTTTGTGGCCTTTCTGTGTCTCCTGTTTTATGGCCGTTTTGTGTGCCTCCCTCTGTTTTTGTGGCCGTTCTGTCTGACACTCTCTTATTTTGTTGCTGTTCTGTCTGACTCACTCTTATTTTGTTGCCTTTGTGTGTGTCTCCCTCTATTTTTGTGGCTTCTCTCTCTATCACCCTCTGTTTTGTGTCATTTCAGTGTGTTTTCCTCTATTTTTGATGACTTTATGTGTGTCTCCCTCTATTTGTATGGACGTTCTGTGTGCCCCGCTCTATATTTGTGGATGTTCTGTGTGTTCAGTTATATTTGTGCGGCCATCCTATGTCTCCCTCTGCTTTTGTGGCTGTTCTGTGCTTCCCTATGTTTGTGGCCGTTTTGTGTGTGTCTCTCTCTCTCTGCTTTTGTGGCCGTTCTACGTGTGTCTCTCTGTTTTTGTGGCCGTTCTACGTGTGTCTCTCTGCTTTTGTGGCCGTTCTGCGTTTGTTTCTCTGCTTTTGTGGCCGTTCTACGTGTGTCTCTCTGCTTTTGTGGCCGTTCTGCGTTTGTTTCTCTGTTTTTGTGGCCGTTTTGTGTGTGTCTCTCTGCTTTTGTGGCCGTTCTACGTGTGTCTCTCTGCTTTTGTGGTCGTTCTACGTGTGTCTCTCTGCTTTTGTGGTCGTTCTACGTGTGTCTCTCTGCTTTTGTGGTCGTTCTGCGTTTGTTTCTCTACTTTTGTGACCGTTCTACGTGTGTCTCTCTGCTTTTGTGGTCGTTCTAACGTGTGTCTCTCTGCTTTTGTGGTCGTTCTATGTGTGTCTCTCTGCTTTTGAGGTCGTTCTACGTGTGTCTCTCTGCTTTTGTGGCCGTTCTGCGTTTGTTTCTCTACTTTTGTGACCGTTCTACGTGTGTCTCTCTGCTTTTGTGACCGTTCTACGCGTGTCTCTGCTTTTGTGGCCGTTCTGCGTTTGTTTCTCTACTTTTGTGACCGTTCTACGTGTGTCTCTCTGCTTTTGTGACCGTTCTACGCGTGTCTCTGCTTTTGTGGCCGTTCTACGTGTGTCTCTGCTTTTGTGGCCGTTCTACGCGTGTCTCTCTGCTTTTGTGGCCATTCTACCTGTTCCTCTCTGTTTCGTTTTGGCCGTTCTGTGTGTCTCCTATTTTTGTAGACGTTCTGTTTGCCTCCTCCATTTGTGTGGCCATTCTTCGTGTGTCTTTCTGTTTTTAACGCCGATCTGTGTGTCTCCCTCTGTTTTTGTGTCCTTTCTATGTATCAGCCTCTGTTTTTGTGTTAGTTCTGTGTGTGTCCCTATATTTTTGTAGAAGTTCTGCGTGTTTCCCTCTATTTGTATGGCTGTTCTGTGTGTCTCCCTCTGTTTTTATGGCCGTTCTGTGTCTCCCTCTATTCTTGTAGACACTTTGTGTGCCTCCTCATATTTTTCTGGCCGATCGGTGTGTCTCCCACTAATTTTGTGGCCTTTCTGTGTGCATCCCTCTATTTTTGTGGCAGATCTGTGTGTCTCCATCTATTTTTGTAGAATTTCTGTATTTTTCTCTCTAATTTTTGTGGCTATTCTTTGTGTCTCCCTGTTTTTGTGTGTGTGTGTGGCAGTTCTGTGTGTCTCCCTTTATTTTTGTAGACGCTCTGTGTGCCTCCTCCTATTTTTCTGGCCGATCTGTGTGTCTCCCACCATTTTCTGGTCTTTCTGTGTGCCTCCCTCTGTTTTTTTTGTGGCCGTTTTATGTGTCTCCCTTTATTTTTGGAGACGTTCATAAAGTGACGTGAGATAGCATGAGGTGATCTGAGGTGAGATAGGATGATGTGATGTGAGGTGAGATAAAATGAGGTGAAGTAAAGGGAGATAGGATGACGTGAGGTGAGATACGATAGGTTGAGAGGAAGTAAGGTGAGATAGGATGACGTGATGTGAAATACGATAGGATGAGAGGATGTAAGGTGAAATATGATGAGGTGAGGTGAGATAGGATGAGGTGATAGGTGAGATAGAATGAGGTGATGAGAGGTGAGATAGAATGAGGTGATGTAAGGTGAGACAGGATGAGGTGATTTGAGGTGATATAGGATGAGCTGATGTAAGGTGAGATAGGATGAGGTGATGAAAGGTGAAATAAGATAGGATGAGAGGAAGTTAGTTGAGATATGATGACGTGATGTGAAATGCAATAGGTTGAGAGGATGTAAGGTGAAATATGATGAGGTGAGATGAGATTGGATGAGGTGATAGGTGAGATAGGATGAGTTGATGTGAGGTGAGATAGGATGAGGTGATGTAAGGTGAGACAGGATGAGGTGATTTGAGGTGAGATAGGATGAGCTGATGTAAGGTGAGATAGGATGAGGTGATGTTTTGTGAGATAGGATGAGGTGATGTAAGGTGAAATAATATAGGATGAGGTGATGTAAGGTGAGATAGGATGGGGTGATGCAAGGTGAGATAGGATGAGGTGATTTAAGGTGAGATAGGTTGAGGTGATGTAAGGTGAAATAAGATAGGATGAGGTGATGTAAGGTGATATAGGATGATGTAAGATGAGGTAAGATAGGATGAGGTGACGTGATGTGAGATAGGAAGTGGTGATGTGGGTGAGATAGGACGAGGTGAGGTGAGATAATATATGATGAGGTGATGTGATGTGTGATAAGATGAGGTGATGTTAGTTGAAATAGGATTAGGTGAAGTGAGGTGAGATAGGATGAGGTGAGATAAAAATTAGGGGTGATACGAGGTGAGATAGAATGATATGATGTGAGGTGAGATAGGGTGAGGTGATGTGAGATATGATGAGGCAATGTGGGGTGAGATTGGATTATGTGATATGAGATAATACATGATGAGGTGATGTGAGGTGAGATAGAATGAGGTAATGTGTGGTGAGATAGGATTTGGTGATGCGAGGTGAGATTGGATGAGGTGATGTGATGTGAGATAGGATAGGGTGATGTGAGGTGAGATAGGATGAGGTGAGGTGAGATAAGATAGAACGAGGTGATTTGAGGTGAGATAAGATAGGATGAGGTGATGTGAGACAAAACGAGATGGAATGAGGTGAGGTTCATCGTTGGTTTGTTCTTTGGTTATGGAAGGCCCCGGTATCACTGCAAACGAATTCAAATACATAATTGCTCAACCGCCCGTTCCAGTGGAATGATCCGAATTAATAATTCATATCCCAAACAAAGAAAGGTAGCTGTAGTACCCATCATAGCAGGCTCAGCACACCCCACAAGACAAAAGGCGAAACCGCACAGAAAATGAACACAGCCAACTGTTCCCTGTCATACGATATCAGCATTCATCGTAAACAATTGGAATATTGAAACATGATCAAAACGGATGAGACACACAGCTCACGATGTGCACAGAGCACTTAACTCAATAGCTTCTGCAACAAGCCGGACTTGGAATATGGGGAAACTGCAGCAAGGAACACTTTCATACATAGCCTTCAATGGTTCCTGCCGCCAATCCACCATATTGACCGAAAGTTCACGTCCTCCTGAAAATGATGATCGTCATATTTTTTTTTTAATGCAGCGCTTGATGATGTTAAGACATCGTTTTTGACTCCAATTCCGAACATATATAACACAGTCGTTGGATTATCCCCGTCGCACATCAAACAACAGACCGTAAGATTAGCGTATGGCCGGTCTAGGGATATACGATGAGCCATTATGATGACGAAGCACACACAACAATGGCTGCGCCCGTACATTCCTGATTACTCTAGTGAATGCAGCCTACAACGAACGAAACACGGTGCAACTTCCCTAAAGAGATAAAACTTTGGCTGATTTGACGGAGCAATCGAGGTTCTATGAGATAGGATAGGATGAGGTGATATGAGGTGAAATAGAATGAGGTGATGTGAGGTAAGATATGATGAGGTGATGCGAGGTGAGATCTAGAGGTTCATCTTATCTTGACGGAATCAGTGATATAATCTGGCTCCTTAAGCTTCCGTCAAATGGTCATTGTGGTGATAATGGCGATGTTGTTATGAAGTTAATTAGTTTATGTAAGTAGGCGGCTTTGTCCATTTCTAAATTATTCCATGTTTTGTAATCCCCAAGTGTTTATCAACATAACAGCCCACATAGTGTTGTGAAGGCTCAGGCTTTAACTTTTATTGAGATCAATCATTTCTTCAACACAATCAAATGTTGAGATTGATCATTTCTTCAACATAATCAAATGTTGAGATCAATCATTTCTTCAACACAATCAAATGTTGAGATCGATCATTTCTTCAACATAATCAAATGTTGAGATCAATCATTTCTTCAACACAATCAAATGTTGAGATCAATCACCGACTCAGTCATCGGTCACCAGTTAAGTGACATAAATTTCATGTTAACCACGTGATATGACTTATTACTTAACTGGCGTCACTATCAGCTGCTGAGACACATCAGTCATTGCCCACTTCTTTCAAATGTTGAATAGCGAGTTGAACTAACAAAGAAATGTTGAAAAATACTCACCGCCATTAACATCATTGAGAGACAAAATTCACAATCTTCAAGAGTTAAGATTCAAGATACACTGTTTACAATTTTTTATCATGTGCTAAGAATAAAAATTCACTAATTATCACTAGAAATGCTGAGAAACAAAATTCTAATCATTCTGTTTTTTCTAATCCTTCGTGTTATTGTGCTTCGCTACAAGGTGTTTTCCACTTTGAGACCCAGTGAGTGTAGCTTCAGCACACGTTTGGTGGGCACTAAGCAAGATTCACTCATCACTAACAGGGCTAGTCGGCCTAGAAAAAAACACAAGATTCGTTATCATTAGCAGGGACAGCCGGCGTAGAAAAAACACAAGATTCGTTCATCATTATCAAGGTCGATTGCAAAATAAATAAAAGATTCCCTCATGACTAACAATTGTTGAGAAACTAGAGTTACTCGTCACTATCAAATGTTGAGAAAGGAAAGACTCACTCATGACTAACAATTGTTGAGAAACTAGATTTACTCGTCACTATCAAATGTTGGGAAAGGAAAGACTCACTCATGACTATATAACAATTGTTGAGAAACTAGATTTGCTCGTCACTATCAAATGTTGAGAAAGGAAACATTCACTCATGACTAACAATTGTTGAGAAACTAGATTTACTCGTCACTATCAAATGTTGAGAAAGGAAAGACTCACTCATGACTAACAATTGTTGAGAAACTAGATTTGCTCGTCACTATCAAATGTTGAGAAAGGAAACATTCACGAACTGATTAATAATTGTTGAGAAACTAGATTTGCTCGTCACTATCAAATGTTGAGAAAGGAAACATTCACTAACTGACTAATAATTGTTGAGAAACTAGATTGGCTCGTCACTATCAAATGTTGAGAAAGGAAACATTCACTAACTGACTAATAATTGTTGAGAAACTAGATTTGCTCGTCACTATCAAATGTTGAGAAAGGAAACATTCACTCATGACTTATAATTGTTGAGAAACTAGATTGGCTCGTCACTATCAAATGTTGAGAAAGGAAACATTCACTCACGACTTATAATTGTTGAGAAACTAGATTGGCTCGTCATTATCAAATGTTGAGAAAGGAAACATTCAATAACTGACTAATAATTGTTGAGAAACTAGATTTGCTCGTCACTATCAAATGTTGAGAAAGGAAACATTCACTCATGACTTATAATTGTTGAGAAACTAGATTTGCTCGTCACTATCAAATGTTGAGAAAGGAAACATTCACTAACTGACTAACAATTGTTGAGAAACTAGATTTGCTCGTCATTATCAAATGTTGAGAAAGGAAAGACTCACTCATGACTAACAATTGTTGAGAAACTAGATTTGCTCGTCTCTATCAAATGTTGAGAAAGGAAACATTCACTCATGACTTATAATTGTTGAGAAACTAGATTGGCTCGTCACTATCAAATGTTGAGAAAGGAAACATTCACTAACTGACTAATAATTGTTGAGAAACTAGATTTGCTCGTCACTATCAAATGTTGAGAAAGGAAACATTCACTCATGACTTATAATTGTTGAGAAACTAGATTGGCTCGTCACTATCAAATGTTGAGAAAGGAAACATTCACTCATGACTTATAATTGTTGAGAAATTAGATTGGCTCGTCACTATCAAATGTTGAGAAAGGAAATATTCACTAACTGACTAATAATTGTTGAGAAACTAGATTTGCTCGTCACTATCAAATGTTGAGAAAGGAAACATTCACTCATGACTAACAATTGTTGAGAAACTAGATTTTCCCGTCACTATCAAGTGTTGTGAAAGGAAAGACTCACTCATGACTAACAATTGTTGAGAAACTAGATTTTCTCGTCACAATCAAATGTTGAGAAAGGAAAGATTCACTCATGACTAACAATTGTTGAGAAACTAGATTTGCTCGTCACTATCAAATTTTGGGAAAGGAAAGACTCACTCATGACTAATAATTGTTGAGAAACTAGATTGGCTCGTCACTATCAAATGTTGAGAAAGGAAACATTCACTAACTGACTAATAATTGTTGAGAAACTAGATTTGCTCGTCACTATCAAATGTTGAGAAAGGAAACATTCACTCATGACTTATAATTGTTGAGAAACTAGATTGGCTCGTCACTATCAAATGTTGAGAAAGGAAACATTCACTAACTGACTAATAATTGTTGAGAAACTAGATTTGCTCGTCACTATCAAATGTTGAGAAAGGAAACATTCACTCATGACTTATAATTGTTGAGAAACTAGATTTGCTCGTCATTATCAAATGTAGAGAAAGGAAACATTCACTAACTGACTTATAATTGTTGAGAAACTAGATTGGCTCGTCACTATCAAATGTTGATAAAGGAAACATTCACTCATGACTTATAATTGTTGAGAAACTAGATTGGCTCGTCACTATGAAATGTTGAGAAAGGAAACATTCACTAACTGACTAATAATTGTTGAGAAACTAGATTTGCTCGTCACTATCCAATGTTGAGAAAGGAAACATTCACTAACTGACTAATAATTGTTGAGAAACTAGATTTGCTCTTCTCTATCCAATGTTGAGAAAGGAAACATTCACTAACTGACTAACAATTGTTGAGAAACTAGATTTGCTCGTCATTATCAAATGTTGATAAAGGAAACATTCACTCATGACTTATAATTGTTGAGAAACTAGATTGGCTCGTCACTATTAAATGTTGGGAAAGGAAAGATTCACTCCTGACTAACAATTTTGAGAAACTAGATTTGCTCGTCATTATCAAATGTTGAGAAAGGAAACATTCACTAAAAAAAAGTAAAGTACCCCCCGTCACGCCAAGTGGCGTATATGGAAATATGGTGTTAGTGACCCTATATTTTACAGACCTTCAGCACATGATTTTTGGGGTAATGTGGTCGGTATTACGCCCGTGCTGCTTTTACTTTCCCAGAAAAAATCCGGTACCCATTTAAGGCTGGGTGAACCCGGAGCCGTCGGTTGGGATCGAACCCTACCCCTTGTCCGTAGTAGTCCAGTTCACTAACCACTGAGCTATCGCGGCTCCTACTAATTTTTAGGGAATTAGTAAAACCCAGGTGTCCTCGCCAGGATTACGAACCCCGGCTGTTGCCGTGGTAAGCCAACCGCCTATCGATTGCGCTAACCGGACACGAAACATTCACTCATGACTTATAATTGCTGAGAAACTAGATTGGCTCGTCACTATCAAATGTTGAGAAGGAAAGACTCACTCATGACTTATAATTGTTGAGAAACTAGATTTGCTCGTCACTATCAAATGTTGAGAAAGGAAACATTCACTCATGACTTATAATTGTTGAGAAACTAGATTGGCTCGTCTCTATCAAATGTTCAGAAAGGAAACATTCACGAATGACTTATAATTGTTGAGAAATTAGATTGGCTCGTCACTATCAAATGTTGAGAAAGGAAACATTCACTAACTGACTAATAATTGTTGAGAAACTAGATTTGCTCGTCACTATCAAATGTTGAGAAAGGAAACATTCACTCATGACTAACAATTGTTGAGAAACTAGATTTTCCCGTCACTATCAAGTGTTGTGAAAGGAAAGATTCACTCATGACTAACAATTGTTGAGAAACTAGATTGGCTCGTCACTATCAAATGTTGGGAAAGGAAAGACTCACTCATGACTAATAATTGTTGAGAAACTAGATTTGCTCGTCTCTATCAAATGTTGAGAAAGGAAACATTCACTAACTGACTAACAATTGTTGAGAAACTAGATTTGCTCGTCATTATCAAATGTTGAGAAAGGAAACATTCACTCATACTTATAATTGTTGAGAAACTAGATTGGCTCGTCACTATTAAATGCTGGGAAAGGAAAGATTCACTCCTGACTAACAATTTTGAGAAACTAGATTTGCTTGTCATTATCAAATGTTGAGAAAGGAAACATTCACTCATGACTTATAATTGCTGAGAAACTAGATTGGCTCGTCACTATCAAATGTTGAGAAAGGAAAGACTCACTCATGACTTATAATTGTTGAGAAACTAGATTTGCTCGTCACTATCAAATGTTGAGAAAGGAAACATTCACTCATGACTTATAATTGTTGAGAAACTAGATTGGCTCGTCTCTATCAAATGTTCAGAAAGGAAACATTCACGAATGACTTATAATTGTTGAGAAATTAGATTGGCTCGTCACTATCAAATGTTGAGAAAGGAAACATTCACTAACTGACTAATAATTGTTGAGAAACTAGATTGGCTCGTCACTATCAAATGTTGAGAAAGGAAACATTCACTCATGACTAACAATTGTTGAGAAACTAGATTTTCCCGTCACTATCAAGTGTTGTGAAAGGAAAGATTCACTCATGACTAACAATTGTTGAGAAACTAGATTGGCTCGTCACTATCAAATGTTGGGAAAGGAAAGACTCACTCATGACTAATAATTGTTGAGAAACTAGATTGGCTCGTCACTATTAAATGTTGAGAAAGGAAACATTCACTAACTGACTAATAATTGTTGAGAAACTAGATTGGCTCGTCACTATCAAATGTTGAGAAAGGAAACATTCACTCATGACTTATAATTGTTGAGAAACTAGATTGGCTCGTCACTATCAAATGTTGAGAAAGGAAACATTCACTAACTGACTAATAATTGTTGAGAAACTAGATTTGCTTGTCACTATCAAATGTTGAGAAAGGAAACATTCACTCATGACTTATAATTGTTGAGAAACTAGATTGGCTCGTCACTATCAAATGTTGAGAAAGGAAACATTCACTAACTGACTAATAATTGTTGAGAAACTAGATTTGCTCGTCATTATCAAATGTTGAGAAAGGAAACATTCACTCATGACTTATAATTGTTGAGAAACTAGATTGGCTCGTCACTATCAAATGTTGAGAAAGGAAACATTCACTCATGACTTATAATTGTTGAGAAACTAGATTGGCTCGTCACTATGAAATGTTGAGAAAGGAAACATTCACTAACTGACTAATAATTGTTGAGAAACTAGATTTGCTCGTCATTATCAAATGTAGAGAAAGGAAACATTCACTAACTGACTTATAATTGTTGAGAAACTAGATTGGCTCGTCACTATCAAATGTTGAGAAAGGAAACATTCACTCATGACTTATAATTGTTGAGAAACTATATTGGCTCGTCACTATCAAATGTTGAGAAAGGAAACATTCACTAACTGACTAATAATTGTTGAGAAACTAGATTTGCTCGTCACTATCCAATGTTGAGAAAGGAAACATTCACTAACTGACTATTAATTGTTGAGAAACTAGATTTGCTCGTCACTATCAAATGTTGAGAAAGGAAACATTCACTCATGACTTATAATTGTTGAGAAACTAGATTGGCTCGTCACTATCAAATGTTGAGAAAGGAAACATTCACTAACTGACTAATAATTGTTGAGAAACTAGATTCGCTTGTCACTATCAAATGTTGAGAAAGGAAACATTCACTCATGACTTATAATTGTTGAGAAACTAGATTGGCTCGCCACTATCAAATGTTGAGAAAGGAAACATTCACTAACTGACTAATAATTGTTGAGAAACTAGATTTGCTCGTCATTATCAAATGTTGAGAAAGGAAACATTCACTCATGACTTATAATTGTTGAGAAACTAGATTGGCTCGTCACTATCAAATGTTGAGAAAGGAAACATTCACTCATGACTTATAATTGTTGAGAAACTAGATTGGCTCATCACTATGAAATGTTGAGAAAGGAAACATTCACTAACTGACTAATAATTGTTGAGAAACTAGATTTGCTTGTCACTATCAAATGTTGAGAAAGGAAACATTCACTCATGACTTATAATTGTTGAGAAACTAGATTGGCTCGTCACTATCAAATGTTGAGAAAGGAAACATTCACTAACTGACTAATAATTGTTGAGAAACTAGATTTGCTCGTCATTATCAAATGTTGAGAAAGGAAACATTCACTCATGACTTATAATTGTTGAGAAACTAGATTGGCTCGTCACTATCAAATGTTGAGAAAGGAAACATTCACTCATGACTTATAATTGTTGAGAAACTAGATTGGCTCGTCACTATGAAATGTTGAGAAAGGAAACATTCACTAACTGACTAATAATTGTTGAGAAACTAGATTTGCTCGTCATTATCAAATGTAGAGAAAGGAAACATTCACTAACTGACTTATAATTGTTGAGAAACTAGATTGGCTCGTCACTATCAAATGTTGAGAAAGGAAACATTCACTCATGACTTATAATTGTTGAGAAACTATATTGGCTCGTCACTATCAAATGTTGAGAAAGGAAACATTCACTAACTGACTAATAATTGTTGAGAAACTAGATTTGCTCGTCACTATCCAATGTTGAGAAAGGAAACATTCACTAACTGACTATTAATTGTTGAGAAACTAGATTTGCTCGTCACTATCAAATGTTGAGAAAGGAAACATTCACTCATGACTTATAATTGTTGAGAAACTAGATTGGCTCGTCACTATCAAATGTTGAGAAAGGAAACATTCACTAACTGACTAATAATTGTTGAGAAACTAGATTCGCTTGTCACTATCAAATGTTGAGAAAGGAAACATTCACTCATGACTTATAATTGTTGAGAAACTAGATTGGCTCGTCACTATCAAATGTTGAGAAAGGAAACATTCACTAACTGACTAATAATTGTTGAGAAACTAGATTTGCTCGTCATTATCAAATGTTGAGAAAGGAAACATTCACTCATGACTTATAATTGTTGAGAAACTAGATTGGCTCGTCACTATCAAATGTTGAGAAAGGAAACATTCACTCATGACTTATAATTGTTGAGAAACTAGATTGGCTCGTCACTATGAAATGTTGAGAAAAGAAACATTCACTAACTGACTAATAATTGTTGAGAAACTAGATTTGCTCGTCATTATCAAATGTAGAGAAAGGAAACATTCACTAACTGACTTATAATTGTTGAGAAACTAGATTGGCTCGTCACTATCAAATGTTGAGAAAGGAAACATTCACTCATGACTTATAATTGTTGAGAAACTATTTTGGCTCGTCACTATCAAATGTTGAGAAAGGAAACATTCACTAACTGACTAATAATTGTTGAGAAACTAGATTTGCTCGTCACTATCCAATGTTGAGAAAGGAAACATTCACTAACTGACTAATAATTGTTGAGAAACTAGATTTGCTCGTCTCTATCCAATGTTGAGAAAGGAAACATTCACTAACTGACTAACAATTGTTGAGAAACTAGATTTGCTCGTCATTATTAAATGTTGAGAAAGGAAACATTCACTCATGACTTATAATTGTTGAGAAACTAGATTGGCTCGTCACTATTAAATGTTGGGAAAGGAAAGATTCACTCCTGACTAACAATTTTGAGAAACTAGATTTGCTCGTCATTATCAAATGTTGAGAAAGGAAACATTCACTCATGACTTATAATTGTTGAGAAACTAGATTGGCTCGTCACTATCAAATGTTGAGAAAGGAAAGACTCACGAATGACTAATAATTGTTGAGAAACTAGATTGGCTCGTCACTATCAAATGTTGAGAAAGGAAACATTCACTCATGACTTATAATTGTTGAGAAACTAGATTGGCTCGTCACTATGAAATGTTGAGAAAGGAAACATTCACTAACTGACTAATAATTGTTGAGAAACAAGATTTGCTTGTCACTATCAAATGTTGAGAAAGGAAACATTCACTCATGACTTATAATTGTTGAGAAACTAGATTGGCTCGTCACTATCAAATGTTGAGAAAGGAAACATTCACTAACTGACTAATAATTGTTGAGAAACTAGATTTGCTCGTCATTATCAAATGTTGAGAAAGGAAACATTCACTCATGACTTATAATTGTTGAGAAACTAGATTGGCTCGTCACTATCAAATGTTGAGAAAGGAAACATTCACTCATGACTTATAATTGTTGAGAAACTAGATTGGCTCGTCACTATGAAATGTTGAGAAAGGAAACATTCACTAACTGACTAATAATTGTTGAGAAACTAGATTTGCTCGTCATTATCAAATGTAGAGAAAGGAAACATTCACTAACTGACTTATAATTGTTGAGAAACTAGATTGGCTCGTCACTATCAAATGTTGAGAAAGGAAACATTCACTCATGACTTATAATTGTTGAGAAACTATATTGGCTCGTCACTATCAAATGTTGAGAAAGGAAACATTCACTAACTGACTAATAATTGTTGAGAAACTAGATTTGCTCGTCACTATCCAATGTTGAGAAAGGAAACATTCACTAACTGACTATTAATTGTTGAGAAACTAGATTTGCTCGTCACTATCAAATGTTGAGAAAGGAAACATTCACTCATGACTTATAATTGTTGAGAAACTAGATTGGCTCGTCACTATCAAATGTTGAGAAAGGAAACATTCACTAACTGACTAATAATTGTTGAGAAACTAGATTCGCTTGTCACTATCAAATGTTGAGAAAGGAAACATTCACTCATGACTTATAATTGTTGAGAAACTAGATTGGCTCGTCACTATCAAATGTTGAGAAAGGAAACATTCACTAACTGACTAATAATTGTTGAGAAACTAGATTTGCTCGTCATTATCAAATGTTGAGAAAGGAAACACTCACTCATGACTTATAATTGTTGAGAAACTAGATTGGCTCGTCACTATCAAATGTTGAGAAAGGAAACATTCACTCATGACTTATAATTGTTGAGAAACTAGATTGGCTCGTCACTATGAAATGTTGAGAAAGGAAACATTCACTAACTGACTAATAATTGTTGAGAAACTAGATTTGCTCGTCATTATCAAATGTAGAGAAAGGAAACATTCACTAACTGACTTATAATTGTTGAGAAACTAGATTGGCTCGTCACTATCAAATGTTGAGAAAGGAAACATTCACTCATGACTTATAATTGTTGAGAAACTATTTTGGCTCGTCACTATCAAATGTTGAGAAAGGAAACATTCACTAACTGACTAATAATTGTTGAGAAACTAGATTTGCTCGTCACTATCCAATGTTGAGAAAGGAAACATTCACTAACTGACTAATAATTGTTGAGAAACTAGATTTGCTCGTCTCTATCCAATGTTGAGAAAGGAAACATTCACTAACTGACTAACAATTGTTGAGAAACTAGATTTGCTCGTCATTATTAAATGTTGAGAAAGGAAACATTCACTCATGACTTATAATTGTTGAGAAACTAGATTGGCTCGTCACTATTAAATGTTGGGAAAGGAAAGATTCACTCCTGACTAACAATTTTGAGAAACTAGATTTGCTCGTCATTATCAAATGTTGAGAAAGGAAACATTCACTCATGACTTATAATTGTTGAGAAACTAGATTGGCTCGTCACTATCAAATGTTGAGAAAGGAAAGACTCACGAATGACTTATAATTGTTGAGAAACTAGATTGGCTCGTCACTATCAAATGTTGGGAAAGGAAAGATTCACGCAATGTTGAGTGTTTTTTTTTTAATAATAAAAGATATATGTGCCTTGCTTTCATGTGAATATTAAAGTCGACTTGGAAATACAATCAAATCAACTCTTTTTCTCATTCAACGGTTGCTGTTTGTTATTGTAGTTGCAGAGATTGTACTGTCGTGGGTTGTTATTGTAATTGTAGAGTTTGTACTGTTGATTATTGTTTGTTCTTAAAATTATAGAGTTTGTACTGTTGCTTGTTGTTTTTTCTTGTAATTGCGCAACTTGTACTGTCGCTTGTTGTTTGTTCTTGTAATTGTAGAGTCTGTACTGTTGCTTGTTCTTTGTTCTTGAAATTGTACAACGTGTACTGTCGCCTGTTGTTTGTTCTTGAAATTTTTGTTACAGTTTATACTGTCGCCTGTTGTTCTTGTTAAGATTGTACTGTTGCCTGTTTATTTCTTTTTGTAATTGTAATGTGTGTAACGTTGCCTGTTGTTTGTTCTTGTAATTGTACAACTTGTACTGTCGCCTGTTGTTTGTTCTTGTAAATGATAAATTGTGATGGCTCCTATTGTTTGTTCTTGTAAGTGACAACTTGTGATGGCTCCTGTTGTTTGTTCTTGTAAGTGACAACTTGTGATGCCTCCTGTTGTTTGTTCTTGTAATTGTACAACTTGTACTGTCGCTTGTTGTTTGTTCTTGTAATTGTACAACTTGTACTGTCGCTTGTTGTTTGTTCTTGTAATTGTACAACTTGTACTGTCGCTTGTTGTTTGTTCTTGTAATTGTACAACTTGTACTGTCGCTTGTTGTTTGTTCTTGTAATTGTACAACTTGTACTGTCGCTTGTTGTTTGTTCTTGTAATTGTACAACTTGTACTGTCGCTTGTTGTTTGTTCTTGTAATTGTACAACTTGTACTGTCGCTTGTTGTTTGTTCTTGTAATTGTACAACTTGTGACGGCTCCTGTTGTTTGTTCTTGTAATTGTACAACTTGTGACGGCGCCTGTTGTTTGTTCTTGTAATTGTACAACTTGTGACGGCTCCTGTTGTTTGTTCTTGTAATTGTACAACTTGTGACGGCTCCTGTTGTTTGTTCTTGTAATTGTACAACTTGTGACGGCTCCTGTTGTTTGTTCTTGTAATTGTACAACTTGTGACGGCTCCTGTTGTTTGTTCTTGTAATTGTACAACTTGTGACGGCTCCTGTTGTTTGTTCTTGTAATTGTACAACTTGTGACGGCTCCTGTTGTTTGTTCTTGTAATTGTACAACTTGTGACGGCTCCTGTTGTTTATATATATAATAGATATAATTTTTGGTCTTTTACTCTTCTGTCCGCCTCTGCTGCTCTAATGTTTCCTAGTGCTTCTAATATTCCGTAGATCCATCTTTTTCGTGGTCGACCCTTGGGCCTTGGTGTTCTCGCAACTTTTATCGAAGGCTTGTTGTGTTGTGTTTTTATCACTCTGCCTTGTCACGTGGCGAAACGATTTTATCTGTTGTTTCTTTATATATTCTATGGCGGGAGTTATTCCTAGATATTTTCCTCAGTTTTTAATTTCTGGTTTTATCTCCCAGGTTGTTTCCTGTTATTCGTCTAACACATTTCATCTCAGTAGAGGTTATTTTGCTTATTGTTCTTGCATCTAGGGTCCAGGACTAGCATTGGTAACATAACGTTGGGATGAGGATTGTATTGTAGAGTGCTCGTTTTGCCTCTAGAGTTATTTCCTTGCTGGACAATAGTGGCGATAACTGTCCAATGATATGACATGCTTTGAAGCATATTGAGTCTACCTTTACTGTTTTTGAATTTTCGTTTGTCACCGAACTTCCTAGGTATTTGAATTCCTCTACTTGTTTTAGTTTCCTGCCTTCTTTTTTGCGACATTCATGACTTCTGTTTTGTTGAGGTTGATTTTCGTCTTGTATTTTGTGCCTGTGCTGTTGAGTTTGTTTAAGTGCTCTCGTAGGTCTTCTATGTGTCCATGCATTAGTGTCTGATTGCCTGCAAATAAAAACTCGTTGATCTCTGATGGGTTGGCTAACTTGCATATATAGCCCATGTATGTAATAAACAGTAGGGGGGATAGTACGCACCCCTGTCTTACACCTGATCTAACTTCAAAGTGGTCCGTGTAGCCTGCTGCTATTCTGAGTTCTGACTGTGCAGCTACTGTTGATGTACAGACTTTTAATTAAGTTAGTTAGATGTTGGCTTACTCCGTATGTTTTTAGTATTTCCCACAGTTCTCTTTATTCTGACGAATGCTTTTTCCTGGTCAATGAAAGCTATGCACAAATTTTTACTGTGTTCTGTCGTTTTTTTTTTCTGTTATTTGTTTTAAGGTGAATAGAGCGTCAGTACACCTGTTTGTTTTCGGAACCCCATTTGAAAATCGTTTAACTGTAGTTCTATTATTAGTCTCAGCCTTTTCCCCCCCACAATTTTGGCGTATCACTTTCCTACATGTTTGAGAAGAGATATACCTTTATATTGATTGCAGTCACTTTTGCTACTTTTCTTTTTTCCATATTGGTACAATGCTATGTTAAATATGTTATTTGTGTTACTAAATGATTGAAAATCATACACATTGTGCGTAGATATGGATCTAAAATGAAAATAAAGTAGAATTGTATGTAAATTTTGAGTAGGAATTATTTGAGAAGAGTTTGAAGTGGAAATTATATTTCTTTTTGTTTGTTTACTCATTTACAGAGGACGTTTTGTATGTGAATTTTCTTATACAAATATATGATACTATTTTAAATAATAATAGTAGCTTTACACTGAACATTTATATATATATATATATATATATATATATATATATATATATATATATATATATATATATGACCTTTCTAGCCGTAGCCGGCCCATAGGGCGTAGACCAAGATACTCCTTCTCTTATCTGAATTTTTGTTCTAACAGTTTTCAATTCTTTTAAAGATATTTCATCAAATCTCGCCATTTGTCTCTGTTCTATGCAAGCAGCTCTATCTCATTGAGGGAGCCGATTCCTGCTGCTCTTGCCTCTCTCATCAATGTTCTTCTCAGTATCTCTCTGGGTCTTCCTCTTTTCCTCTTACCTGCTGTTTCCCACATGAGGGCTTGCTTTGCTATTCCGTTATTATCTCTTCTCATCACATGTTTTTTATATTACATATAAAAAATATAAAAAGGCTATGAGAAATATATATATTTATGGGAGCTGCGATCTCCTTTGACCATCGAACAACCCCATAGTGCTCAGATCTTCCCCCTCCCCAGCATGCAACACAGCCGTCAAAGATGGTTTCTGAGATGAACAAATGTAACAGTATAGGTGAATGAAAGCATGGGTCAGGTAACTCACCTGGTACCCATTTTTTAACAGACTATAACAGTGGACAAGCCACGGAGATTGGAGGGTGAGAAAAGTGGGTGCAGAATAGTGCTCGGACATAATATGTTTATGGAGAATGGAAAATTTATAGTTGCTGTGAAAGTATTGATAAACACATGGCTTGACCCGTCAGGTAAATAGGTTGACAAACAACTTCCAGGACAGGTTAGAGTCATGGAGTTAACATAATTATTTTGAAACTCAGGAGAGGTCAAGCTGACCAGAGGGTATGTTGGAGTCACAAACAGCGTGTTTGGACAATTTTGAGACAGAAGTCACGGAGCGGTCAAGTTTGGAGGCGGAAGTCATAGAGCGGGCAACTCAGCGACGGCTTCGCGTCGGCTTAGAGACGACTGTCGACAATTTCATTGGATGCAGGCATACCGCATGCAAATTTATGTTTGGGTATTTAAATTTCGATACAAAAGGTTTTCAGTAGTTAGGAATTTAATTCTGAAGAGAAAAGTAGTTAGGAATGTAATTCAGAAGAGACAAGTAGTTAGGAATGTAATTCAGAAGAGACAAGTAGTTAGGAATGTAATTCAGAAGAGACAAGTTGGTTAGGAATGTAATTCAGAAGAGACAAGTAGTTAGGAATGCAATTCAGAAGAGACAAGTTGGTTAGGAATGTAATTCAGAAGAGACAAGTAGTTAGGAATACAATTCAGAAGAGACAAGTAGTTAGGAATACAATTCAGAAGAGACAAGTAGTTAAGAATGAATGTAATTCAGAAGAGACAAGTTGTTATAGAGTCGTCTTGTTCTTGTTATGACTCTATCTTCTTCAATGGTCACAGCACATCACAACATTGAGGTACTATGTAAGATCATGACAGAGTCTTTCTTTAAAAATAATGATAATCAGTTTATTGATTTCGCCTGGTACACGTGATCTATAGTTCTGGATGCAATTATTAAATTAATGTTCATTAATTTAGGAATACTTCTGAGGCAAGTCGCCGTGTAGTTATGAAGATATTCCAGCTTCCTAATCATACAATTTATTAAGCATGGTTTACTTACACTTGTGAGAATTTATGAACACACACAACTTGAATTAATCTTTCGCTGTCTTTCAAAGCTACTTCACACCTATAATTATAACTTGTTGATTCTTAACTGACTTGGCTAACTCAAGACTCCTACTCTTAACTTTCTCACTGTTCTGACTCTAACTGTTTCTAAACTGCTTAACTGCTTCTTGTCTAGATGTTTCTACTCTGTCCTAACTTAACTGACTTAGTCTACATTCTACTTTTTCTCCTAAAATCTCTGGCTTAACTTAACTTAAACTGTTGTGCAAGACCTTAAGTACTCACAACAACTCTCTCTACCTGAGGCTCAGCAGCCAATCAGCTGCTGCCGAGTGCCCCTGCGACCCTTACGATCACAAGTGTTGGTCACTCTACATTTACGTGTCCAGTGTCCACCATCTGTGACTCACCTGAACCTTCCCAAATTTGGACAAAACATCCTGTTTCCCCGAAATCTCTACGCCCTATTTGGGATAATATTACTTCATCCTGGTAGCTGGATGACCACTTGACCGTTCCATGACTTTGACAATAACAACTTATTTATCAGCCGGGCCAAAGTCATGGGTTTCACATGCTAAGTGCGTGATCACCCACAATAACAATGAACTTGCATGGACATTCGTGGAGATTTTACAACAACATCACGAGGTTGATGCATGAGTTGTGTGATGGTCACTTACACTTACAATAATAACAGGACGAGTGGAGATTCATGGAAAATCCCCCAACTATTATGTCTAGGTCAAGTCATGACGCTCTCTAATTCGGTGGGTGTCCACTACCCACTCTCTACACTTGTGAGTGGGGATCATGGAAAATCCCATCGCTTTGTCCAATTACTCTGAACCTCACTCCTTCCTCCAGGTTACTACCCTTCTCCTATAACCTCTACTGTAACTAAACTTCTGACTCACTAGTTATACTGAAATACCATCATTATAGTTAAATCTCCTGGTCGCCACTATATGATACTGCTATCGTCTATTTGAGAAGCGGTAGCTTCCACCAGCTTCACTGTTACAAAGTAGTTAGGAATGTAATTCAGAACAGACAAGTTAGTTAGGAATGCAATTCAGAACAGACAAGTTAGTT